>SMMW01000117.1:0-600000 GCA_004794655.1 Marisa cornuarietis | reverse complement strand
AGCAGCAGAACTGATGGAGTAGATGAGAAACGACATGAGTGGACGGCCTATTGACCCTCTGAACTTTTATGTGCTTGTGGGTTCAAGGGCGCTCAGACAGGAGTTTTAGCCCAGAAGCTTCCGTCCCTGTGCACTAGCCTTCAACTTCCCTGATAAATGAGGTGTCTGGTAATTATTAAGTAGACAGAGCAGGCATCGATCTCGACACCTGTGGTCGAAGGCAATCAGTCGAACCTCCTCCCTAAAACTGCAGGGCCACACAAAATAGCGGGCGACTAAAGTTCTCACACAGTGTCCACAATTTCAGCACACACACACACACACACACACACACACACACACACACACACACACACACACATATATATATATATATAAGCCAACGAATACATTCAGTGAACAAGACACTGACTTAGTCACACCCTAGGAAAAGTTGATTGCGAACGACAAAGGAACTCATGCGCTTAGCAAGTAAGTAAAACAGTAAACGGAGAACTACACAATCACATCCAGATTGCCTGTCAGGTGGATGAGAGTTGCGACGCGAAAGCCCGAGATTACACGAGATTACTCAGCATCGCAGAACTTTCACTGGTCTTCGCTGGCCAGATGAGAATGCTGCTCGGAGTGCTGACAGATCAGGGAGGTGTCATGTCGATCGATGACATGCTAATGAGGTAGGAGATACGTGGGAGGAGGAGGAGAAGGAGACTGATGGGGGGGGGAGTCTTCAGGGTGCCTAGAGGCGTCGGTGATTTCAGGTTTCAGGAATTGTCACGAAATGCTTGAAGGTTTACAGTTCCACTGGAATCGGCTGGGAAAGGTCACCAAAAGGACGAGGTGGGAGGGAAATCCGCGGGTCCAGACCATTTGGTACAGTAGTAAGCGAAATGGCAGTGTCTGGCAGGAGAAATGTTGGACATCATTGGTTCCAAAAGCACATGCAAGGCATTTGCTCTAGAAATGGCATCTGCCTGGAAGCAAACTCACGACCAGTTACTCCTGCCAAAGGTCAGAATCTCCATTTGCTCCTCACCTGGGTCGTAACTACAAGCAGTTGTCTTTTCTGATGACCTGCTTCTCCAGAACCTTGCATGTCAACAGCACACTTTTTTTACACCTTTAGCTGCCAGCGCCATTTGCAGGCAAGCCTAGTGGTGTTTACCGATGAAGTTAAGAGGTTTGCTGTGAAAACACTTTAGGTAAACGATGACAACAATGCCCGGCCTTGAACTCTTTTCACGGCCAGCCTGAATCACCAGATTGTGGGTGGTTAAACGGACAATAATTTGCTGTCTTTGTGGGACCACAAAAGCTTTTTGTTGCTCTGCTTTGGCAATTCTTTGTACCCAAAACCTTGCTGGAACGATGGTGATGGTGTAGCCTACTTGCAAAAAGGTCTTTGTTCCTCACAGTTGAGGCAGTGCCAAAGCACTTGGCAGTGAAGAGTAAAAGTTTAGGCGACATCGTGGTTGCCTGGCAAGTCACGTGCTTACACAGATCCTACTGCTCCACTCCCTTTTGTAAGTCACGGTTGTGACAATGGCGGCAGACCGTATCACAATAAAAAGGGAATCGATCTGGAGCAGACATGTTGGCATGTCATCCGAGGCTTCGGCTCATTTGCATATCAAAACCATAACAACAGGGTCCTCTAATCAGTTATCGCTGTCGCCGGGAAAGATGTGACAACTGGGACAGTTTTACTGGCAAACGGGTGACTGTACTGAGCATTTCTGTTATCGCTTGCACGGACAACTGGGCGAAGGTTTCAGGGTTAATGACAAAGTATTTTTTAATAAAAAAAAGGTTTATTATGCAGAGTGCCCCTACCACTGCAATTACTCCAGCCCAGACCAGGCATGAAGTTAAGCCAGCAACAGACCAGCCAACTGAACCCATTGTTAAATGTTTGTCTGGACATGGTTGGGTGACTGGCCTGAAAGGCGAAATGACTTCACCTTTCAGTGGTCAATGGCTTGGATGAAGGATTTCTACTGTTAGTGTGGTGTGTTCAGATTAATTGTTTATATTGTGGGACAATCAACACGTGCGACTGCCGATTCTGTTTCCCGGCACGAAATGGCAGGCAGTCTATAAATAGAACCCCAGCCATGAGCCGGCAGGAGGACAGAAGGACTGCTGGATCTCCTTTTCTTCCAGTTCACCAAGCAAAATGCGCAGATGCCACTAAAAAAAACATCAAGGAAAAGATTCCGCAAGAGGCTACTTCCATAGCATGTAAAGTATACATAGAATGTATAATAAATTTTGACCGATTTGTTACGAGGAATTTTTACAGCCGGTTTTTCAGATCTTGTAGCCATCGGGATTTGTGCTTTAAAATATTATTTTTCTTCTGCTGCATGAGCTGACTTGTGATATTTGCCCGTTTTTAAAATTAACCATAAATCTTCACACGGACAGAGTGGCTAAACTGTGATAATAATCAGTTTTTGGCGAGTCCACTTCAGGTTAGAATCCTCTGTATCAGTGGGGACGTGGGCAGCTGTATTCGACAAATGTTTTGAGCCATCAAAATATTTTTTTCTTTCTATTCCATTTAATGTTAACACTGTTATTTTATTTTTGGATGTGAATGTTTCAACATTTGACCTCTGACATCTTGATTTGCTGCACAAAAAGCCGTGATCTTTCCTTGCCTTAAAACTACCCACGTTATTTTTGGACAATTAGAATAAGATGCCTAGCTAATCACATCAACACAAATATAAATATCAGTTACAGGGGAAGAGAAAAGAAAATGAATGTTCACAAACTGCTAATGCCTTAGTGTCTCGAAAGTCTACGTGAGGGGCAGTGCCGAAAATTAAGTTGTGAAAGAATTGTGTAATTTTTATTTCACGAAGGTGTCCTGATGGAAGGCGAATGAATGCGAATATGTGAATACACATACTTTACTTCTCAAAACATTACTGGATGTAAACAGGTGTTGACACAAAGCAAAACAGAGTTGCAAGTACCATATCACAAGAGGGGCGTTTATACTAAACCTATCAGCTATTTAAACATTTTTCTCACTTTCCAGGCCGAAATGACAGTAAAGAATTGGTGTAAATGTAAACGTGTGCTGAGAAAATATGTGGCAAGATAATGTTGTTTATTGCCCATCAACCGCTGGCTCTGCACTCTCTCACATTTTGTGCAATCCATTAACCGAGGGACATAACCTGCAAGAAGTGGTCGGTGTGGGAGGAACTGTGATGTTTACATGTGCCAGACATGGTGCGGAGTGCAGCTCTGCCAGTTTGCATTCTGCGCAATTGTGTTTGTAGGTTGGTTTGTTGCGCATGCGCGTGGCCGTGCGTGGTGAGGAAATGGAAGGCGCGACCAAACAAAATATTAAGAAAATATAGGTAATGTTAATCATAGTCAACTGTCTATGTTTGACTATGTTGAATGTCAGTTTGTTTGCACCTTGCATAACTTTGCTTGTTGGCTGGTGTACAAGTGCGTGCGTGCGTGCGTTCGAAAAAAGTAACCAAACACAACATGAAATCGCCGATCGTTTAAAAATGTTTGTTTAAGTGTGTGCCTGACACTGACTTGGGTCGTTCCTAATCTTCGATCACATTAAATGAGCCTTTATGGCAAATTGTATGGATGTGATTAAGTCCTGCTCAGACCTGTTCTCTCTGGACTCGTACCCGCTAATAGCCAGTCCCGGGTACATTGTACACAGACCTTGCACTCACTTGATGAGGGGCATGCACAAAGCCTTCCAGAGGACTAATTACATTGTACATTTTAGTGTAGGCATTAGTCCCGATGACAGACCTAGTTGATGGTGTTTTTTTTTTCGACTACTTTGATTAGAGAAATGACAAGACTTTCATGCAGTACAAGACGCACTGAGCTTTCCTTTGTAATTGTTGTTGACTGATATCTCCATGATGACATTATAATTCTGTCTTATCTAAAACAGTTTTTCTGATCCAAAACTATTAGTCAGTTCTGATCGGTCTAATCTGTCATGGCATTAACTGAATAAAGACTATTGACAAACCACACTGACTTACTTACTTAGTAAGCCATCACTTCCTATATTTCTCTTTCCTTAGAGCTGAACACTGGTCTGTCTTACATCTTTTTTGAGGAAAATGGTTAAGTACTTCGTTGTGTTGCAGTTTTTGTTTTTTTTTACTTGTTATATTGTGTTTTGTTGTGGTAGTCACTACGATTATGATAATATATATTGTAAATTATGCAGTATGGGAATGTGTGTGTGTGAGAGAGAGAGAAAAAAAATCCACGCCATGTGTCTGATCACATCCCATATTGTCAAGAATACTTGTTGTAAACATCAGTCCAGACACTAATAGGCTGTCAGAAGATTTGATATCATGCGGGCGAAGTAGAATACTCTTTATAGTATCCAATAAATGTTTTTGTTTTTTTTTCTTAATGTGTGTTATGTGTTACTAACAAACTGTGGTTAATATGATAGCAGAGTGCTTTTTTTACTGGCACTTACTTCACAGTGGGAGGGTCGGAGGAAACTGGTGGGAGGCACTTTACCTCAGATATATTCGCTACTACCATTCTTATTTATTGGGTGGATGAGAGTAATGTCGAGGGTGCTTGCTCGCCGCCTTTATTCTCATTCTTCCTGTTCTATTCTCCGTGTCCGGGGATTTTCGTCGATTACGATGTCAACTGATCGTCTGTATTTTCGGTTTTCTATCTGCTTCTGTCCAGAGATTTTTTTAAATACTTGGGTCAGTTTGTTTGTGTCGACACACAATCTTCTCTCCTTTGCATCGACAGTTTCAACTTCGTCATCTTCGAAGGGAATAATTTACAAGTCTTGTACACCTTGTACGAATGACACGGCACATTTATTTTTATGAAAATAAGTGATGGCTGGGCACTAAGCGAGAAAGCAGAACTGATATAGTGGGTGGGGTACCCCGCAATTAAGTGACAAGATAAAAGGCTCAGCCATTAGTGGGGCAGACGTATACAGATGGTGGCAAGGGATAAGAAACAACTTTCGTCCAGGATGCGCTCTGCTCCTTCAAGTTGCGAAGCCAAGTTTTCTAAGTGCAGAGATGTCCACTTATTGCTTTTCCTTGTTCTATTCCTGTTCAGGCACGTGGATGGACAACTTGCTGCACTCTTCTGCTCTCCGAACAATTCTTGAACACACCCAGCTGACCAGGGAAGGTACGAGTGGCAGAAGAAATGGGTTTCCAGGACACGGTGACCATTCTTTGCCCTCGACAACGATGAGACTTGAACATTCTCGCACATTCTACCTCAGCAAGAACCAAGCCAAAAGAATAAAACTGCTAAATAAGTTGTTGAAATTATTATTATTATTATTATTTATTATTATTATTATTATTATTATTACACACTTTAATTCCCATAGACACCAGCTGACAAACCCAAAATTTAGAATAGGACGGCCTTCGTGTTCGAAATAAAACCGTGAATTTATTAATTGCCTTCTCTACAAAAATCGTTTTGTTGTTTTTGTTTTGTCTGTGCAAGTGTCAGTGTTTAAGCCGTTGAAACTCCTGTTGTGAAGATTTAAATAAAGTTTAATTATTATTAGTTTGTTTGTATGTAAGGAAGTTGGTTAACTTTTCTTGATGTTCGATGTAGTCTAACGCCAGTTAATGGATGCTACAACATAGCTGTTCCCTCCCTCACTTTGCTTACCTGCACTGTTTGTAAAAAGATTGTTCTTTGGACATTTTCGCATTTTATTGGAGTCGCATTAACCCTCATAGCCTCTATCACCTTATTGTAATTTTTTCCTGTTTTGGATAGAATTGTGTTTTCCCTGTTTTAATGTGACTTCGTCTCTAATGTGTTCTCCGCTTAAAATTCTTGGTTGAAAAGACAAATAATTATTAATGTAGGAAGGAAATGATCAGATCTCACAGCTAGCAAGCTTCAAAGTCAGTCTTTTTAACTAAGCTTTCCTTGTTAAATACCTTTGATTTCTATTTCATTTTCTCGCTTGCATGAAGCATTGAGAGAAATCTGCCTAATCGTTTGGAAGCCTCTCGCATTTAGTTGAGTTTTTACAGATTATCTCTCACCTGTGATGAAAGGTGACGACCCAAAAATATTAAATACAATCGAAAAGCTTTCAGGAGAAGTACTAGAATGTTTCCAGTTTATGATACTTGCTTCTGAGCCAAATACACTAGCTTCCTGTAATTTGTAATAAGAGGATTCCGTTCCAGTTATTAATTACTACCTTGAATTCTGTCGATCTTTTAATTCTCTAATGTAGAGAATTTTATCTTCAAGCTTCTTATTGTAGCTGAAGGATACGAGTGAGCTTTGACCTTTTGTGAACAAGAGGAAGATGATTAAAGAGGCTTATTTTTTGTCTGGAACATTTCAGAGCACCAAACAAGCTGCTTTAATCTACTGGTCTACAAGAAATAGCAGAAGAAGAAAAAGAAGATGCAAAAGACTAAGAGGAAAAAGTACAGAGAAGAAAATAGATAATAAATAGACTTTATGGTGAGAGATTGGTAATGATGTTTTACTAAGTGGAAAGTTATATATCAACAGTTTGTTAAAATTTTGGGAACGAAATATCAGAACAGAACTTTGTGTAAGTGTATAAAAGTTTGCTGTAAGTTTTCCACGTTGGTTACAGAATGCATACCTTCTACATTCCGAAGCTCTGCTCCCTGTTGTTAAGTAAACTACACCAGCAGCGGCAACTACAGTAACATCGTCAGACATGCACTCCACAACACCTGCAGCAAAAGTATGTTGGGTTGTTTGCCCTTCTCTCGCGACAACAACTACTCATGAACAAGTGTTCTGCACCTGTCAGACATGCATTTTACGAAGTATCTGCTTTACACTAGATAAATGTTTTACACACCACAAATGTACCTTTTCTATTCGCTAAACCTTTTTTTTAATTGGTGTTTTACGCCGAGCCAGCAACTAAGGCTATATCACGGCAAGGCAGCCAGCCCTGTAAACAGATGCCACATGCAGAGAAAAAAAGAGCGTGCCCGAGACGAGAACTGAACCCAGGACAGTCAGCCTTCACTGTATTGGCGACAGGCTTACGCTTGCTGTCGAACATTTTCTTTAAAAATGACAGAATAATGTGTCGCCACCTACAAAGCATTTCTTGTTTATTATGCACTGGATTTTTTTTTTTTACTTTCTTCGTTGATTCGTGTTGATGATTTTAATGTCTTGTAAAACTGACTGTCCATATTTAGTCTTTAGTGCTCATGTTCATAAAGAACTCCAAACTACAGTGTCATTAGTAGCTAAGGATGGCAGTCAGGGTCTTCACTCTAGCAGCAAGACCTGCAGGACAGAAGGTCAGGCAACTTTACAGCTTCCGCTGCCAAGACGAGACCATATCCTCAGGAGATAAAGTTGCCAGCTTCTTTTTCTAACCTTTCCACCTAAAAGAACAGTTTTTTTCTTGTCCTCAGTGGCTCTAGAGAAGTAGAAGTGTCGGTCCAGAAGACACCTGTTCACATAAACTATTCCGATTTCTCTCTCTCAGACATTTGTACAAGACATTTGAAGGTGTTTGGGTGCTTGAGGAGTCAAAAGCTGTTTTTAACAGTTGTGATAAGGCAAAAAAAATTTGTACAGTCATATGCAGAAAAAAATTCTTCCATTACGACTAGTAAAAAAAAAAAAGAAGTAAAAGGCACAGCAGGAAATAGCCAGCTTTGTCAGCATATTTATCAGATTTGTTTCTTAAGGCGTTTCCACTTTGAAAAGGTTTAGGCATTTGACCGAAAATGTGACATTTTAACTTTTTTATGATAATAGAAGGATAATACTGATGTTATGGTCTGTAATCTGGAAAGTTCCTTGAAAACTCACAAACAACACAAGCTTTATGAGAAGGTACTGCCACAAAAGTAAGCGGTTAAACAGTGTGTAACTGCTTGTGGAGATAAGAACCATAGAACGAAACCCAATACGAAAGAGGAGACAAAAAGAAGAAGGAAGAAGAAGAAGAAGATAAAATGAGGAAGAATATCGATAATAGATGAGTACCAGAATTTATGAATTCGAGGGATACACATACTGACCGACAAATTTCAACAATAATTTATTAAAAAAAGGATTTATTATTATTATTATTATTAAGAAGCATCGGCGCACATACACACGCACGTACACACTCACACGCACGTACCGTAACATTTACCTACGGTACATCCATGCATGTGGAGGTTGATGACAGGTCGGGTTCTCAGGTTTGTGTGTCGGCAACAATTTGTTCTTGCTTCCACCCACGCAGCTTACATCTACCCACGCATTTTCTCACCTTTCAGTGACCTGGGCTTTAAAAATTACTTGAGTCGTAGCCTCGTGTTGCGAGCACAGCGCTGCTGGTACAATAAGACAAAGGTAAGAAAAACACAACTGGCTGCTGAACCCCTGGGAAATCAACAGCTAGTTTTCCTCATTACATCATCGACTCATTGGACATGGGATTCCGGGAAAGTTAGAACATCAATGTTATGGTCTGTGGCCGAGGTACTTAAATACAAACATCCACCCCCTTACACAGCTAGTGGTGGTGTTTCTAATGCTGTAGGGGATTCTAATGAATGAAAACATGTTGTAGGTTAATAGCATTTCCTTTTTCGAGTGCTAAGCCATTTTGTTAATGAGGCTAGTTTCATCAAATGCTCATGGCAGTCGGTAATGCCGACTCTTACAGCACAGGGTGCACTACAAGACTTGTTCATGTAAAGCTCATGTCTGTGAGTTTCGTAAGAAGGGGTGTGATTGAGTTACCGATATAAAACAGAGCTGCTAAATACATCACAAAGGTGTAATTGCTGTCCAGCACAGAACGATAACTGATCGTTAACCACACCTGGAGCACAGGGTTCATAAGGACCGAGGCGGCACGAGGCTTTCGCTGAGGTCAGACACGAAATGACCTGTCTGTTAGCTCGTACTAACAACTTTAACAGTTTACAAGACTTAAAGGGTGTAGTTAAAGGGTAAGGTAAAGGTCATCCCATAACCTTTTCAGGTCGTTGGGGAGTGAGGTGTGAGAGACCCCACTTTTCTCGGGGCCAGCTTTTACATGAGGGTGGTGCCAATCTCCTCTCCCTCGCTGCCTTACCTTCCCCAACCCTCTATGGAGTCAGGTACCCGTTCCCGTCAGCTGGGTCGACTGGGGGAAGCTTGCTGCGCTTATCGGGAATTAAACCAGCGCGCTCTCGGTTCGGACACCAGCGCTCTAACCACTCGGCCATCCGCTTCCCCAGGGTGTAGTTGCATTCCGGTGAATAGACATTACGTGACACAGCATTTAAACACTTTGACAGTGGAGTACGGGTGGATAGGAATGATGCTTTACTCTGAGCCAGCATCTAGGACTATATTACTGCAAAATCAGCCAGCCCTGTAAAGATGTGCCATTTGCAGAAAACGAACAATGTGCCCGAGATCTAAACCTTGGACACCGAGTCCTCAATGTATTGGTTACAGGACTAGCAATGAAGAGGACTTGGTGCCCGACCCATGCAAACAACTAGGTCCTAGCTAAGTGCAGTCTCGCCTAACTCCCGAATGCCGATAAGTTACAGACCTACCGCATGATTATGGTGACAGAAGTGACAATAGCTACAGCGATATTAACTGCCATTGTAATGGTGGTAGTTACAGGTAACAACAGTTGTTAATGTAACGATGGCAGTGGTTTGGTGGTAGTGGTATAGTAACATTGGAACAAGCTTAAAAAACGATAAGTTGTATGAAAAATATTAAATTATAAAAGTATGTTTCAGTTACAAAACATTTTACTGCTATTTTGTGATTAACTTTATTTCAGGTCTTAAATCTCCTCCTGTTTTCTGTAATCTGACATAAAAGTTTAACTCCAGTCTAAAGAGAACTATTTTACTGACATATATTTATATACACCAGCGCGCACTGTCGGTGCCAACGACCGCAAAACGAACTGCAAGCTGTCAGGTGAGAGCGGTAACTAAGGACAACTTAACTCCAGTCAAGATTATCTTCACGAGCGCCATTCGTCATCATCATCCACCTACTTTTTTTATTTGGCAGCACAATCCCCTTTAAGCTTCCCCATCGCTGAGTCAGTGGTTGGCGTACGTGATGTTGACCAAGAACTAGCCCACCTGCAGGTGGTCTCCCTTTATTGTCAGGTCCGCGCGTGCTGTGTCCGGGAGCTGGTGTGGTTGCGGGAATCGGGTTATCACCTGTTCAGGAGTTGCTGGCACACACCACAACCCCCCTTCCCCCGCGTTTCTCTGCCGGAGTATGGGAGCCACTGTGACTAGGGCTCTGCGGGGGAAAAAAAAGTCCCTGGAAACCGTACCTTCCTTGGCAACCGTACCCTTGCTCGTCTCCAGAGGAATTTCTTGCTAAAATATGGTATGTGTTTGGTTGTAGAGAGAAATAAAGTTAAAATTTGTGTGAATATGTCTTCATGAGTATTTACGATCATCAAAGAAAGAAAGAAAGAAAGAAAGAAAGAAAGAAAGAAAGAAAGAAAGAAAGAAAGAAAGAAAGAAAGAAAGAAAGAAAATAGCTGTAGAGAGATTGAACCAGTCCTGATGTACACACAGCACATCTTAGTTACTAAAAGTCTTTTTTGTTGTTGTTCAGTGCATCCCTGTCCATGAGCTAAAAGAGCAGACAGAAAGTGAAAATAAAATCGCTTATGAGCCAGTTTCCTCCACCAAGTTTAACGAGATACTCGTCTGTCTGACCGGACAAATTAAAGTCGTACACACGCTGAATACTGCAAATAAAACCAAAAGCAAACCGCTTGAGAGATCGTCTAATTAAGAAGGCCACCTTCGTTAGAAAGATTAGGATTGATAAACCCACTCTTACCTCGTCTTCTCTCTCTCTCTCTCTCTCAGAGTAAACGGGACAACGAACGCTGGTATAAAAGTTCGTAAACACATCGCTGCAAAAACTGTATATTAATGAGACGGATATGTTGTTGGTCTCCACACGGAGAAAAGTCCTCTACAAATTCTATTATTATTATAGTAAATGATTGCTAGAAGTGTAGGCAGTGATATGATACACGGCACACGATCCTGTTTAGCAATGCATATTATATCTTCTCTATAACAAAATTGCGATGATGATAATAACAGACGGTTAATGGAGAGTATTTTGATAGCATGTCCAGTACCTGTCTACTATTTCACTAACAATCAAACTAAAGGCGATTGTGTTTATTTCCCACTTTGACAGATTAGCTGTGGCGTCCAATCGAATTTGATGGCGACACCGCTAGTGGCGACACCACGGATAACGGTTCCTTTTATTTACATCTTGCGTCACTTCATCCCAGTCATAGTAAAGAGAGATGTTTTTCATCATGCAATACGCTTAGTAAAACTGGACACACGTCGCACTGTTTGAATATCACTTTTCTTGTTATGTAAATGAAGAATTGCTGGACCATGCAGTTAAAATGTTGAAAAAATGAGAACTTACCTCATCAGGACCCAGACGCCAGTAGGAAATCGGGTACAGAAAGAGCTTCAGGACTTTTTATCATCTGTCGTCCATGTAATGTTTCATCAGTCCTCACGGTTATGTAAACTGAACAACTCTCCCTCTAATGTTCACTCTCGAAATCACTGGACGCCCGGAAATGTTAATATAACAGTAGAATAACGAAGAAAAAAGAAAATAAAAATAAGAATTACTTTCTAGTTCGCAAAAATAAGCAGTACCTATCTTTTTCTGATTTTTTTAGTAATCTTATCTGATGTAAAAGTCCGGTGTTGGCAGCTCATGTACTTCACGTGTGGCTGTAAGCAGCATGGTTGCTGTCTCCAGACACCCGCAGAATGTGAGACTCGGCCTGGAGTAAGTGCTGCGATGTCTATATACACTGCAAACAAGGCTAAACATCCACTGCAGCCTCTTGTTGCGCTAGTGACCTGACAAGATATAGTCCCCTTCCTCCCTTCCTTCCCTCCCTGGCCACAACCAAAGCACACCGCGCGTGCGATGCGGGGCGCACGGGCTCGGCGCGTGAGGTGAGAGACTCGGGGAGCGAGATTCCAGACCTCAGCAGCCGCTGCCGACAGACGTGGAAGAAAGAGCAGTGGCCTTAGCAGGTAGTCTGTCTGTCTGTCACGTTAGAAGGAGAGAGAGTGAGAGAATGAAAAAAATTGTTTCCAGTCTGAATTGCATTCGCTGAGAACAATGGTGGCTGCCTGCAGTGGGCATCAGTTAGTCGAGTCAGTTACTGTAAGATATTTTACCTACCCTTCATCTTGTCAGAGAAGGAGGTAGAGGTATAATAGTTTAAAATTTTGACATTTTTTCAAATAAATTTTTTATGAAAATAAATTCAAACGAGACCAATAGACGTATGAAGCATCCTCGAAGCAATTTGTCTTACAAGCATAATTGGCTTCACAAGAAACAAAGAAGCCTGGCATTTTGCCTTCTCCTGTAAGTAATTATTTGAGGATTAATGCTTTTAAGCAGGCCTGGCTCTATAAGAAATGATTAGATGTGTTGTTATTGTCAGCAGTAATGTCGGTAAGTGTTTAGATGTCAGCAGTGGGAATCCCGCTCTGTTTAATTTCGTCTACTGCTTGCAGCTCTCTGCCTCCAGTACCTGTCTGCCATGATGCAATGCCTTCTTCTGTAAAGTGCCGTCTGCTCAGCTTCATGTCACAGGTTTACTGCTCACATCCAGAGTTTACCATAGCAGGCAGGCAAGCAACAAACTCCTCTAAAAAAAAACAACCAACATTTTGCACGAAACGAAATGTAATGTTTTCCTCGTCAAATAAACGACTCCTGAAAACTCTAGGAATCCAACGATTAAATTAAACATCGAGATACAAATACAACGAGGGAGGGAGAGTTAGATAGTTTTCCAACTTTATTTTATACCAGCAATGCTACCATAATAAATTGCCCAGAATATCAAGGATCAAGGATGCTGTATTTATACACTATTTTTTCGGTTTCTGGTACTGTTCAGTGCTCATACTTTTACCCTGGAAAACACCAAATGATGTCTACAGTGACACAGACACAGTCCCCTCTACGCACATGCAGACGTCTCGTCTCGTCTCTTCTCATACAGACGATACTAGTGATGTCTGACAACTAACCTCTCCCCTCCCCCCTCCCCCCTCACAACAGTCTTCCACATTAAGCTTACAATGTGCTGGCTGAGCTTCATCAGAGAAGTGGGTGTCTGAGGTATTTGTGTTCGGCTCTAGACATGTTTGGGAAAACCAAAGTATGCCAACTGTTGGCGAATTTCTCTGCGTATTTAAGAAACATCTTAAAAGCATCACCGGAATTGCGATGTTAGATAACCCAGGGTTTAATGTTAATACGAATTATAAATCGGAATTTGATTGGAATTTTATGTTTACTGTGTAAATAACAAAGCTTCAGGAAATAATAATAATAATAATAATAATAATAATAATAATAATAATAAGAGTTAGCTTGTATAGCGCCTTATATATCCTCCCTTTAGGACGAACTCAAGGCGTTTCACAAATGACAGATGGTGTGACGTGAAAATAATGTGACGTCAGAACAAAATGACGGAGCTCCAGGTCATAAAGCAGCGTCTACACACAGCACCGACACAGTCCGCAGGCCAAATATAAAACGTCACACAAGTCGTAATACATTCCCTAGTCAATGCAGTTCCTAATAACACATCCTACACACAGCACACATCACACTAGTCGTAACACACTCCCTAGTCAATGTAGTTCCTAATAACACATCCTACACACAGCACACATCACACTAGTCGTAATACACTCCCTAGTCAATGTAGTTCCTAATAACACATCCTACACACAGCACACATCACACAAGTCGTAATACATTCCCTAGTCAATGTAGTTCCTAATAACACATCCTACACACAGCACACATCACACTAGTCGTAATACATTCCCTAGTCAATGTAGTTCCTAATAACACATCCTACACACAGCACACATCACACTAGTCGTAATACACTCCCTAGTCAATGTAGTTCCTAGTAACACATCCTACACACAGCACACATCACACTAGTCGTAATACACTCCCTAGTCAATGTAGTTCCTAGTAACACATCCTACACACAGCACACATCACACTAGTCGTAACACACTCCCTAGTCAATGTAGTTCCTAGTAACACATCCTACACACAGCACACATCACACAAGTCGTAATACACTCGCTAGTCAATGTAGTTCCTAATAACACATCCTACACACAGCACACATCACACTAGTCGTAATACACTCCCTAGTCAATGTAGTTCCTAGTAACACATCCTACACACAGCACACATCACACTAGTCGTAACACACTCCCTAGTCAATGTAGTTCCTAATAACACATCCTACACACAGCACACATCACACTAGTCGTAATACACTCCCTAGTCAATGTAGTTCCTAATAACACATCCTACACACAGCACACATCACACTAGTCGTAATACACTCCCTAGTCAATGTAGTTCCTAATAACACATCCTACACACAGCACACATCACACTAGTCGTAATACACTCCCTAGTCAATGTAGTTCCTTATAACACATCCTACACACAGCACACATCACACTCGCTAGTCAATGTAGTTCCTAATAAAACATCCTACACACAGCACACATCACACTAGTCGTAATACACTCCCTAGTCAATGTAGTTCCTAATAACACATCCTACACACAGCACACATCACACTAGTCGTAATACACTCCCTAGTCAATGTAGTTCCTTATAACACATCCTACACACAGCACACATCACACTCGCTAGTCAATGTAGTTTCTAATAACACATCCTACACACAGCACACATCACACAAGTCGTAACACACTCCCTAGTCAATGTAGTTCCTAATAACACATCCTACACACAGCACATATCACACAAGTCGTAATACACTCCCTAGTTAATGTAGTTCCTAATAACACATCCTACACACAGCACACATCACACAAGTCGTAATACACTCGCTAGTCAATGTAGTTCCTAATAACACATCCTACACACAGCACACATCACACTAGTCGTAATACACTCCCTAGTCAATGTAGTTCCTAATAACACATCCTACACACAGCACACATCACACTAGTCGTAATACACTCCCTAGTCAATGTAGTTCCTAATAACACATCCTACACACAGCACACATCACACTAGTCGTAATACACTCCCTAGTCAATGTAGTTCCTAATAACACATCCTACACACACAGCACACATCACACTAGTCGTAATACACTCCCTAGTCAATGTAGTTCCTAATAACACATCCTACACACAGCACACATCACACTAGTCGTAATACACTCCCTAGTCAATGTAGTTCCTAATAACACATCCTACACACAGCACACATCACACAAGTCGTAATACACTCCCTAGTCAATGTAGTTCCTAATAACACATCCTACACACAGCACACATCACACAAGTCGTAATACACTCGCTAGTCAATGTAGTTCCTAATAACACATCCTACACACAGCACACATCACACTAGTCGTAATACACTCCCTAGTCAATGTAGTTCCTAATAACACATCCTAGACACAGCACACATCACACTAGTCGTAATACACTCCCTAGTCAATGTAGTTCCTAATAACACATCCTACACACAGCACACATCACACTAGTCGTAATACACTCCCTAGTCAATGTAGTTCCTAATAACACATCCTACACACAGCACACATCACACTAGTCGTAATACACTCCCTAGTCAATGTAGTTCCTAGTAACACATCCTACACACAGCACACATCACACTAGTCGTAATACACTCCCTAGTCAATGTAGTTCCTAATAACACATCCTACAAACAGCACACGTCACACTAGTCGTAACACACTCCCTAGTCAATGTAGTTCCTAATAACACATCCTACACACAGCACACATCACACAAGTCGTAATACACTCCCTAGTCAATGTAGTTCCTAATAACACATCCTACACACAGCACACATCACACAAGTCGTAATACACTCCCTAGTCAATGTAGTTCCTAATAACACATCCTACACACAGCACACATCACACTAGGGACACGAATGAGATGCTGCACAGGAACCGCTGACCTAAGAACCCACATACACAGGTCAACACAACAGCCCTAACACCATATTTAAAATGCCCGGATACTTCACAAGATGATGTACCCTCCTCTCTCCAATGCCCATTAAGTTGAAGACTTATTAAGATGGAGATTCTTCCCACTACAATATTTTACTAACCAATTTGACTTTGCACTTCCGGTCTTGGTTACACCGCACATCACGTGGGTAGTCAGACATCTTTACTACTGCTCAAACGTTGTAAAACTTATTATGTAAGTAAATAAGGAAGAGCGAATGTTTATTTAATGTTTTTGTTTTGTTTTGCATCGTTAAAATTGCTCAACTCTTGACATTTCATGGCCTTAGCCAATAATTTTTTTTCTTTCGCTTATTTCTTCATTTTTTTCTTTCTCTCTCTCTCTCTAGATGCACACACACACACACACCCACACTTATAAGACAGTCTTAGAGATGCAAAGACAAACGCGCAGACAGAGAAATGGAGGACAGTAGTCAGTGTAGTCACAGACAGGGGTAACTGAAGTAAAGCACAAATTCCGACACTCAGGTGGATGAATCAAAATATAAACACCCTTGATTTCAGCCTAAACAATGTCTCCAGCCGACCATTCCGATGAACTCATTAACATTTATGCGCAAGCAATACTTAGACACTTATTTTATTCCCGCGATGTACGATAACCAGGATGTTATAAGAATACCAATCAGGTCATTGGATTTAACATCGTTCCTTTCAATCGATGATTGATGATTGTCGGTGACATGCAAGCGGGACCAGCAATGGGTCAGACTGTGCCTGAGTTTTCTTTTCTAGGTTCTAAGGAAGTGAATCACACACACACACACACACACACACACACACACACACACACACACACACACACACTAAAGTGCCTTTCAAACGAGAAAAAAACAATAAAAATATGAATTTACAAATAAAAGATATTATCCCAAAATATTGAATAATCAAAATGATGAATATGTCTTATAGACAATAAATACTACACATTAAAACAATGATTTTCCATGTGAAATTCTATCGGTATTGTCACTTCTGTTAAAACTACTATGCCATCAGGCTTAGAGCTACAACCCACAAAAACTCTTTCTCCGAGCTGCTGTCCCTCTGGAAACCCTGAAAGATCCAGCGCACGCACATAAGAACACACAAGAAAAGTTCCTGAACAAAATACTAAAATCTAACAATAATTCTACACAATTTACTATATTCTGTATTTTATGTATTTACTATATTCTACACAATCGAACAATTTACTATACCACTGATACAATAATTTGCATTAAGTCATTCACACCACAGAAGAGAATTATAATCCATCTATGCAAATTCTAAGAAAACTTAAAAACTCAAAAGATTCAAAGACTCATAAATAATAATGTGAGCTTTTATAGCGCAGTTCCCCAGCAAAAACCAGGCTCACCGTGCTTGACAAAGAAAAATATGTCAACAAGAAAAGAGAGAAAAGTGCCCTTGAAGCAACCAGCAAAAAATTAAAATTCTTAAGGGTAATTTCAACACACACGTGGACAAATAGACACACGGACACGTCAACATGAATAGAAACATACATAGGTTTCTCTACATCGTTTCACATGTACAGATAACTTTTCTCACACATGCACATGCTTGTTGTTGAACATGTTAGTATTACTAGAGGAAAAAATAACCTTTAAATTGATACCAAAAACATGGGGACTAAAGCATAGTGCTCTAAAATCAACTGTGAAAAAATAGATAGCGGTTTTTATGGACACGAAATACACACTGATTAATATTGGCATCAGAAGATGTCAAATTCCATAAACTACAAAACAAGCAGGTCTTTTGCTCAGAAAACAGCTCTCTAATGTGTCGAGATCAGCTGTAAAGGTAAAGCCGGATTGCGCTCCAACGTCAATCGCCGCCATGGCCGACAAGGTAACCTTGGAATCAATGCAGAGGTTTATGCAGGATGTTTCTTCCTCCATTATTCGCATCGTTCTGTTTGAGAAGGATTGTCGGTGAGCTCACACATTTATTTCATGATTTTGCAGTTCATTTAGTACGGAAAGCTCAATGACATGGATGTGCTATTGCATGTGTTAGTTTTAGAACAGCCGAATTCTTGTAGTACGATCATCAGGTTATTTTTAAAATCACCAGAAAAGCCAGATTCTGTTCAAGAATTTCTGGATTGAGCCACAGGAGGCAATCAACAGCATGTTGGGGTAGTCATAGTCTGTTCACTGGCGCCAGTCGTAACGATTGTGGAGAGAGAGTTGTGGATGCCAGTGAGACACGCCCCTGTGTATGTTACCTTCACTATGCAAGTATTTTAGAGCATGTAGTATAATCCACAGGATCTGTGTGACCGCTAGTTCTATACACAATATATGTGACCACTAGCTCTATACACAGGATCTGTGTGACCGCTAGTTCTATTCACAGGATCTGTGTGACCGCTAGTTCTATCCACAGGATCTGTGTGACCGCTAGTTCTATACACAGGATCTGTGTGACCGCTAGTTCTGGCAGTCCTGTTATGTAAAAGGCAGGCAGCAGGTCACGGCGAGAACCAGAGCCGACAGCATGTATGACTGTCTACAGTTCACGGCGATAGACCAAACTACAGTAATGTGAGAGAATAATCTCATGTTGTAACTGCTTAGTTAATACAAATAGTTCTTGTCCATAGATAATCGTAGATAAGCTGGGGACGCAGCAAATGCAGTCTGTAGGTATAGATCAAACTGTAGATCCAAACAAAATCATCCGATGAATGGCGTAATAAACCGTCAGCTGGCTTTCGATTGGAATGCAGAAGGCCGTTGTTGGAACTAAATCGCCGCAGACAAGAAAATCATTGAAACAGAAAGACAAAGAAGCATGTGTCAAATAATAGGGACAAAACTCACCACAGGTCATAGAAGACAACAACAAAAATACTGAGAGCTAGTCCCCTCCAGCCGGTTAAGCGAAGGGACATTACTCTCGAATAAATAGAGACTGGCTCGTACTCACCTTAACAGGTTTTCAAATGAATAGATTATATTCTGATAACAAGTCCTCTCAGAACTTCACAACTAAGTCTGGTCAGAACTAAGCACCACAACGACGATGACAACTGTCAGGTTCCCCGAATGGACAAGGTAGAGAGTATTACTGAGCAACCCCCCGTCAAAAGAAAAAGAAGCAAATATCCCTCTGGCCTGACTTTCACAGTTTCTACTAATGGATCCTCTAAATGGTGTCGTTACATCAAAATAAAAAAGTGGTGCCACGAGACGCTCACCCACACACACACACATACCTATACACGCATCCACGTGCACACCCACGTGCTCCAACCCAAATCACTCACCATCCGCCCAAGTCTCACGTTTCTCGTTCTATTCCCATCCACACGATTAAAAACCAACTTGTGACAATACAGAAGATTACTGGGTAAGTAGATCACGGGCTTGAAGTTTCCATTCCGAAGACGTAATCGGAACGTAGACTAAGGTCCAAGACGTCTTTTCCCAGTGAGACCCGCCTTCCCACCCTCGCCGACAAGTGACCTCCCGGCGGTTTTCAATTGGCGGTTGGTTATTCGAGTTTTACGCCGTACCAGCAGCTAAGGTGAACAGGGGGTGACGTCAAGCAGGAAAGCGAAGCTCTCGCTGGGATGGTGTCGTAAGGAGTAGTAATAACAACGTGTAAAGCGCATTTCCTGTGCGGATGCTAGCTCACTCTGAATGTCTACATAAACATCAGCGAACAGAGGACACCATGATGAATTAAATACGAGGATGAAAAAATCAGAAGTGAGCTAAAAAGGAGTCTTGATTATACAAATTATTTCTTACAGAAATGTGTTTTTAGGCCGGATTCGTAGGTTTTAAACAGAGAGACATAATTCCAAACAATGTGGAAGGAAAATAATTGTGTGTCGAATTTCTAGTGACACACAGAGGAGGACGACACAAGCAGACCGGCAAGATGATGGCAAGGTGGTCAACCGTCAGTGTCTGAGACAGGTATGATTGGATGTGATTGATTCTGAACATCTTAAGGAAGATGTACTCACAGACTGTATTGATGTGAGAGTCAAAAGATAAAGATGAGTCAGTGATAACACCAAGATTCCAGGCCAGCCTAGGAGAGAAAGATGTTAGCTTCAGAGAAAGTAAAGGTAGCAGAGGGTGACACACATTTCAGTTTACTTGTAGATGCCATTGAAAGGACCTCAATGTTGTCGTCTTTCATTTTTAGTTTCTTAATGGATAACCAGGGTTTCACAGAGTGTGCTGTGTGTTGTGTGGTACTGCAGAGCAACTAGAGTTCAGAAGCCAGATGCTAAGAACTGGGTCTCATCAGCATACATTTGATACTGCACGTGCTGGAATAAACACATAATGTTGAGAGAAGGAACATCCACATTACATCATTACAAAAAACCTATTCATTACAGTTGGGAAAATGCCTGATGGCGATGGCGGCAGTAACAACATATCTAATTGTTCGTGTTGGGGGCACACATGACTGTCACAATGCCAGTGAAGAAAATAAAGGAAGCAGGAGGCAGGATTGTTGGCAAGAGATCAGAGGGTCGTCCACAATTGTTGACTTAAGTACATCCACAGTCGAAAGCAGCGGGGAAATGGACCGTAGAACAGAAAGTTTTGAACAACTGCAGGGAGGAGAGAGAATTAATCCAGCACACGAGACACCGGAGTCGAGACAGCGCAGATATGTCGGTTGAGACTGTTAGACCATAACGAGATAACAGTTTGAGGCTAACCTCATTGTAATACACGAAACCTTGTTGACAAAGACTTCTGTTTAAGATCTTTAACCAGTGCTTGCTTTATATTCACTTTTAAAATCCAACCCCTATCGAATGCAATGTCCCACTGTGGCAATCGTCGAAACATCGATATCTCACCACTGATCATTATTGAAAAAGTCACTCAAATGAACAAGTTGTCATAGTTTCTGCCCTACACCACTAGCCTGTCACTCACTTGCGCTGACCCAGTTCCAGGGCGCCAAGCCTCGAGGTGAATTCCGTCGGCCATGACACTCATGTCTAGAAAATTGAGTTTATTTCTACAGAAACCAAGACCTGGACATGCCAGTCAAAGTCCGGTCATACGTTAGGTTTGAAAAATGACGGGTCATTTGGTATTCTTCGCCTGTCTGGATGGTAGCTGCTGTAATCAAATCACGTGGTTCACATCTCAGTCCCGCTAATGCTTGCGCTTAACTGTGTGTTCCTTTCGAAATGAACTTATTTTGTGGGACAATCAAATGTAATCACGACAATCAGGCAACAGAATAAACGTGTATTCAAATAACTACAGATGCCGATAAAATAAATATTAATAATTTCAAAACTTATTTGGACTGTGTCGAGCGAAATATCACCTCCAGATACAGTAGCTTTTTTTATTTCCGCGCGTACACACGCACGCAAACACATTTGTATGCATAAAGACAGATGTAGCAGAAGCAGAAAAGTTTCCTAGGTGCAAGTTAACATCGAAGCTTGATCGACCTTTTTTAAAATGATGATAACATTATTTCTTCTTTTGTGTTTTGGCGAAGTCTCCTTCATTAAGAACATCTTTCACTCAAAAATGAAACGTGCTTGTAAGATTAAAAATGAAATGTTCAGAAATGTCTGTAAGTAGAAGTCATGTTCTTTAGTATATCAGATGGTCGGATTACACTATTTAGAACACATTTTTAACAACCTTTATAATTTCTTTACTAAATTATTGTCAGGGTTGAGCGCGCGGAAGTGTAATGGTTTATTAAAGCACTCACTTGTCACCACTGCAAGGTCCACAGTTCGAATCTCGTCTCAGGACACTATGTTTGTGCTAAGTTTTTGCAGAGCTGGTCGTCTGGGGTTTTCTCTGGATACTCCAGTTTCCTCCTCACCTCTCCTTTCTTCTCATAGTGAGAAATCACCTCTAGGTGGAAGCAGTTTCGCAAGCAACCAACCAACCTAGAGACAGGGAGAAGTCGAGAACTCTCGGGTAGCTTGGATCTCTGGACCAACATCACCACCAAAAAGAAGGAGGGAAAAAAGAACTTAAAGAACTTACAGGTCTTCGTTCTTAAGCCAGAAAAGTATTTTAGTAAGAAACATCAGCTTTCACAATGACCGTGTAATTATCGTCGAATTTGTTATCGAAATGCTCCTTTTGTAACGGGAAAGTTCTCCAGCACCACTGTCAGCGTTCATGTGGCTTCTGTTCTCGTCGTTCTCTGTCCCTACAACAGGTGAAGTCTTATCGAAAATGAAAGTAATTCTTGCAGGAGCTGCCCCTTGCGATGTTCTTCACAGCCTTCAGTCAAAAGCTGAAATAAAATCGAAATTTCTGCGAGTTGTCCACCATGGTCTTCAATGTTCTCTGGTACCTCCGTGACCAGAAGCGAGTGTCTTCGTCATGTCGTCAGCCATACGGATGATCATTCAGACATTTCACTGAAAGAGCTGTGATCTGCAATTTGGGCTTCCCGTTGTCACCTTAATGTCGTCCTTCACCATGATGGTCCGCTGCTCCATCGCAGACGTGCTTCACGTGCCTTGCGCTGGAGGACCATCACCGATCCTGCAGGTGCTGCCTCTACTTGATATCCTGAAGGTTTGTTTGCCTTCCCTTTGTTTTCCAAGCACTTCGTCGGGCAGTCCTTTGACGTCGATTGCAGGGTGTTATTGCTGCTCTGAGACAGAGTTCAAGGCTGCAGCTTTTTCCCCATTTGCCAAAGACTGGTGTACTGGGCTATTTCTTGATCATTCGTTTTCAAAAGGTTGAAAGAAGGGCAAAGAATTGTTATCTTCAACTTTTTTGTTTCGTATTCAATGAGGACAAGAGTCCCTTTGCTTTCTGGAATAGTTTGCTGACCAAACTTTTGGTGGTAGCCTGTCCTATATCTAAACAAGACCCAAGACATCAGAAGGTTCTGCCAAAATGTATTCTGTCTGACGATGTTTTGCAAATTACATTGTGTCTCAGCGTGGTCTTAGCACATTCTTCTTTAGTGTGTTCTGTGTCTTTCTGACGATGTTCTGCCAAAGGATGTGATTATTATTAGCTGTAGTAGTAGTAATAGAAATTTTCTGTATGGAGATGTCTGTGTTTAAGTAAAAGAAGACTAAGAGATGGTAAATGTGTTTGAGTAGCATTCATGCAAGAGAGGAAGTTTGTGAGATCGGAAGTGTGTTAATCGCAATTCTAGTGTTTATTCAGGTCTTCCCTCCATCTTTTGCATTTGTTTTTCCTTCATTTCTTTCAGTTTTATTATAGAAGCACATCTTACTAACATATACAAAGGCGCGCGTGCTTGCTCGAATTATCGGGCTCGCGCAGCGACCCCCTGATTGAGTCATGTCTTTAAGAACCACGCTTCTTGTTGGCAGAGTGTCAGACGATTTCTGGACAGACTAGGACTGACTTCCTCACATGATGGCAGGGAAAGGGGGAAAGCAAGAATTGCGAAATCAGCGTTTTGGAAATTGGCCACTTAAGTAGATGGCATTAGAGCGCATGGTAAGAATAGTAAGCTAATAGGGAATCGATTTTCACTAATAGTGAAAATTGCTCAACTACTCGCAAAGACATCATGGTTTAGCAAAAAATTTAGTTCTTCGATCTTGCAATCAAAAAGATGTTTTTCTTGTCCAAATTCAAGCTGTTCGTTCCACATTAATTAAGTAATTTTTGCGTGTTGTGTCTGGAGATTCTAGGGCGGTGGTAGACGAGAAAATTGTTAATTCGTTCGAGAAATTTCAATTATCCGGCCAAATTTGGTTAATATTTTTTCTTGTGTGTTGTGTCTGGTGAGGCTGTGCACGTGGTGGTCGAGAAGAAGCTTGAAGAGTTTTAGAAGTAGAAAGTGGTTGTGTATAAGTGTGCTCGGATTTACTACGAACCTCTCACAGAAGAAGACACAAAGACAGAGAGTAGAGAGATATGTAAAGATGTGTTGCAAAGAGACTGAGAAGGAGGATCTATGACAATTCCATGCTTCCGACACTCAAACAAGCTGAAGTTTCGTTGGTAGAAGACCGATGTACATTAAAGGTCAGGCCAGCTTTGACTGGCTGTTTATTTGCGAGCACTACCCCGCCTCCCGAATAAAGTACCCAGACAGATAACCACGCTTACTCCAACATTAAAAAACAATTGAAAAAGTATGAAACATGGTAGTCGTGACGGGAGGTAAATAAGATTAGGGAGAGATGAGGCTTTGATCTTCTGGCTGCACAATCTCTGCTGTTTACTTAGGTTCGTGATTTGCTTTTGTTGACTGCTTGATTTGTTGCACAGATTCGTAGAGACTATGAATGTCTTTACGTGTACATATATGAATCTGTACGCATGTGTGCCTGCATGCTATGTGAGCCTGTTTAAACTTTTAGTGCTTGTCTCAAGTTACATGACACAAGGTGGCAACGAAACACTCAAGCTACTGGATTTTCTTAGTGTGCGTATTGTACGTGCGTGCGTGCGTGCGTGCATGCGTGCGTGTGTGTGTGTGTGTGTGTGTGTGTGTGTGAGAGAGAGAGAGAGAGAGATTTCGGTTTTGTTTTGTAGGATTGTGAGACGATTACATCCTTGAGAGCTAGATGAGCGTCTTGATTTCCTGTACAGGATGGCATGGGAGATACAGCTGAGGGAGGTCCACGAGCAGTGGCAGTGGCAGTGACCCCTGATACCCAGTATGTGTGGCGCATGCTGTGAGGAGAGACCGAGGGCGCACTGAGCTGCGCGCGCAGCCGGAAATTGGCACAGGCGGCTGCTTGTTTGTCGTTTGGTGCTGGAACCTCGCCAGTCTTACACAGCCATCATGAACAGCAACTTTTTCACCTCCCAGAAAAGAGAAACAGCGGGAAAAATGGCGTAAATCAGGAGGCCGGGGCTCTACACATACAGCGAAGGGGTTCAAAAACAAAGTCGAATTACAAAAAAATTTCTTGTCGCAGAATCGACAGTCATTGATTCCAGAAACTAGAATGCTCGTGCATTTGTTTGCTGTATTGCTTGCGTGCTTGTATTGAGAATCATTTTATATGTACTGTAACCTTTAAAAAATGTTTATTTCTAAAAAAAACAAAAATCACACATAAAACCGTTTAAGCTATCAGTCACGAGCAGTTAATTTTTTTTTCATCGTTTTTACGGGGTAAAGAGATATTGTCCAGCTCTGGAACATTCCTAAAAATCTAAGAAAATAAGTTTTCGTAGGAAAAATGCAAAAATGTAATATTTTTTCCCGGATCTTGTATTATTGGTTTCTTGTGCTGGTTATTTTTGAATTGGTTTTGCTTCGAGCTTGTCTGTTTATTTCCCTAGAGAGAGTTTCTGGCCATGTAAAGTTTTAAAGGGACACTCGCAGTTCGCCTCTGTGTAGCAAATACTATTTCACCCCGCCTTTCATCTTTCTGCTGATGGCAGTTTAAGGAGCGGACCAGATGGTTTGACAAACTCACGTTGAGGACAGTGATGATAAAGTATGCATACAGCCATCTTTTCTGCATTCCACCTGACTTCTGCCTTTTAAATAATGGGTAGCCTGCAGTCAGGACTCACAACTAAAGTTATTGAAATACCGTTACAGTGACGTAAAAAAGACGTGAATTAAACGGGTGTAGGTGCGACGATGATACTTTACTCGATTTTAACTTTTTTTTTGTTTGGTGGCGGATGGGAAATAGTACACGAAGGGCAAATCTAGACAGGGCTGCATAATTGCTGTGAATTAGCCTAAAAGGAAAATAACGGATTACAGGCCTGTGTTTGATGTGCGCTTATGGCCGTTGAGAAGAAGTGCGTGTGTATATTTGCCCTACGTTGTGCCATTAACGTTTGAAGTCCTCCGAGGCGTTGCATTTCTCGACGGGGAAGTTTCTCGTCAGATTGCACAATATACAAGGATGACGTCATCCGGCGCCCGGGATGAACGTCAAACATTTCCGGTAAAGCAAGATAAATACATTCCCGTGTGTTTCAGAGAAATCAACGTTTGTTCTTTGACGGTTCTTGGGAGTGGTTAAGTGCTGCATTGTTCATGTAAAGCTCGGTGATTGTTTTGTGTTGTGTGTGTCTCGCTCTTTCTCTCATACCCTCCCTCCCTCGCTCTCTCTCTCTCTCTCTCGCTTTTTTTCTTTATATATATATATAAGGATCTGAAAGCTCTATATCACATTACAAGACTGTCTCTGTCTCCTGATGGTAGTTTTTTTTCATTCTTTTAAATACGAACACATTCCCTTGTGCCTTTTTCTTTCTCTCTCTCTCTCTCTCTGAGTAGAAGTTGGGAGCGTCCTTGCATGGTTTAGTAGATAAGTAAGAGGGTCACCTCATGGCTCTTTGTAAATTCATTTCAGCTGATAAGCATGTACGTAGACAATATTTTTAGGCTTGGTCAGTGCTGTAATAGCTATGTCTTCTGTTAATGTGTGTGTCTGTAACTACTTTTATAACTGCTTGTTCACGCTCTTTCTCCCATACTTGCCTTTCGTTTCCATGTTTGCAAAGAACTGAGACGTGGGGGTACTAACTTTAGTTTACAGACACAGAAATAGTTTTATACTTGCGATAAAACACAAAAAGGGGAACTCATCCACTGTATCATCTTTCTCAGTACTATAGACAACGTTCTAAAATATTTCCCTCTTTGGTAATATGCTGTATTAGGAGCAAAAGTGTATATATTCAAAGTTGGCATATTTTCAAAATTTAAATAATTGTTAAATTATCATTCGTTGTCAAAACTGAATTCTCTATTTCGGTCGTTGTTTGGATGACCTCGCGTGTATATCTGAGACGATCAGTATGTCTTGCAGCAATAAGACCAACATTTTATATAATCTGAGGCATCTCTGCAGACAGTGGAAGCCTCACCACTGTGCTGATGATTACCACCTCCATGGGGATGTTCAACAAGTTTCATAACAACACCCTTAGCCAGCAGTTGTGTTGAGCCTCGTGTTTGTGGTCAACACGGCCATCCTACGCGAAAAGCTTTTCAATACTCTCACCTTCAAGAAGAATTCCAGCCATGATAGGGGGAATTACCTTTTTGACCCCAGAAGTCAGTTTAACACGTGATAGCTTGGTGCCTGGGTTTTGGCTGATAAGTGGCTTAGTTTCAAGAAGTGCAAGCAAATTTGCCAAGATCATCTGTCTTCTCAAGGCAACATATAATGGTTTCCTCAGGTGTGTATCCCACAAAGGAGAAAGAATCCAATCAGCAGGCTGGATTTCTTTCCATCGTAAACAAACTACATCCCTTTGGCAACAGTGATAATCCCACTCTTCGTGCTTTTAAATGTGCTCGTCACAGGAGGCAACCTCGGCCAGCAGTGCACCTCGTCCAGGATCATGGTGGATGTCTCTGTCTCGTCCTTGACTGTATCCACGACTTCATCAGAGTCGAGACCACTAAGTGCTGGTCAGCTCTTCCTGATTCTAGTTTGGGTGTTAATACTGTCCCTGCTTCCTGTCTGCTTACTCAGATAACGAGACTCATGATGGACTGACAGGCGGACTAAAACCGAAAAAGAAGTGACATATTCAATCATCATTCTTCAAGTGGCTCAAATCGCTCTGTTTCGTTTACATTTTTCATAAGCACATATGACATACCAATGCAACATAATTTTACGACATCCTGATATCACATACCCTATGGCATATAGCCTTTATGATGCAACAGTTTTCTTCATGATTTATACACGAGGTAAGTTACTCATCGTGCAAGTCTTTTCCTTAAGTTACTTTTTTAAATCTGTGACTAACTTTGACAAAGTCTTTGCGTAGCAGTTCTATAAAAACTTTGCCAAGCAGAACAATATATTTGATGTTTTCAGTTAAAAAGGTCTTTAGCTTCTCTTATGTCACTCGTGTCGAAATCTCTGATGTCCCCTGAAAAACAAACCACTTGGCCTGAAGTATTCTCACTTATCAATCTTGTTTTCAAGCGAAAACAAATAGGGAGAGGAGAGCTAGACTTGGCTTGCCCTTCCAAAGTTGTATGCTGTCAGAAGAAAGTTCTTACTAGCTTATCTAGGTTCCAACAAACACCATCGGTCAGGGATTGAACATTTTTTTTTTGGGGGGGACGCTAATGATTGGCTTCTGGAGCAAATATTTGCCGGAGATTTAAGTCTGTCTGACAGCTTCTGTAGCTAAGATCAGACGGCACAAGAGTCAGACATTCCTGATAAAGGTCTGCAAAATATCCGCTTTTCTCGGCTTTTGTTGGTCTTCATTTCATAGCGTGGGTACTTGACAGAAGTTCTGAAATCCCTATATGCTTCTATGGATCCGTTTTTAATCTGAAAACGAAGGCAAAGGAATTCCAAAACATCATCCGCGGTTCTTCGTCTTTCGGACAAGTTGCATTGTATGATTTGATGAGTTTCTCTAAAGTTTCATTTTCCTAGGTATCGCTGGTATTTCTTATTGCTGGACTTTACTAATGTAACATCTTTTGTCGGTATTGCCGAAGCCTCATTCTACACACACAGATGATGATTTATTTTTATTGGCATTGTTATGTCATTTTTGTACATATTATTCTGTATTGGCTGATCGCTGCCGGATAAAAATTTTAGCAGCTTCTCTGAGATAAATTTTAGTGTTGACTTTGCGAGTAATATGTGTATCCCACATAGAGGGCCCTTGTTGACTATTTGCGCCCAAGAACGGTGATGTATCTGGTGATGTACATTGTTACTTGCTTTGCCTAGTCTTGCATCAGGGACTCATCTGGTCTACACTAATTGTTCGACTCATTGCAAATGTTAAAATAGTCTGCGATATATATAGCAGGGTACGGCTTTTCCCCTTTCTTACTTTCCTCTTCACTTACAGCCACAGTCCTATTCATACCATCATTCTTGGTATAAGCAATATCTCCGCCTTTGGGTGTGAGATTCTCTTTGATCCTGACCCCCTATCGCCGACTACCTGTAATTCTAACCAGATTGCTCTTTTGGTCCTGGGGCTGGCACCCCTGTCTTTAATGTGCATTAACTTTCTCTTTCTTTTACAGGCAAGGACTGGAGACCTGAGGAGGACCATTAGTTTAGTTAGCCTCGTAGCACGAACCCTGCAGGCAACCTCCGTGGTTGCTGGCCGTGGAAGGTTCTAGATTTTGGCACCGCGGCGCATGATGTCTTGTGATCACTGCACGGACACCAGCCAGTGAAGCTGCAAAGCCGCACGTGAGCGGCAATGGCGTCCTGCGGGACCCCCTCAAGTTGCACTGTGGTGTCCATGGTGTGATTAGCATCATTAGGAGGACGAGCGGCTAGGAACTGGGCACTGCAGACCCTGGCTGACAGGGACTCCGGGAAAAGGTTCTGTTTTCCGGTGCCGTGCTCCACTGAAGACGCCATAGCGAAGTAGGTTAAGAGCTGAGACCACATTGAATGGAGAAAGGAAAGAGTTGTGACACTAACGATCGCACTCATGAATCTCTCTCTCTCTGTCCCCCATCAACCACATACGGGCACTTTCAATTCCGGTTAGAAACCAGAACAGAATTTTAGAAATGATATTCTTAGAAATAATGGAGTAAGTTTGGTTCATCATCATCATCATCATCATCATCATCATCATCATCATCATCATCATCATCATCATCATCATCATCATCATCTTTTATTATTATTATTTGAATATCATCAGTTTGCCATCGTCATTGCTGTTATTACAATGAAATATTCTATTTCCTATATATTTCAGGACATCACATTAGACACCAGTCCAATGGAGGCGAACATGTTGAAAAATGCATCGACATCCTCATTAAAGGTTCTTGGATTTCAACTCAGATCGGTTGGAACTGAAATGATGCAATAACTTAACCCCGCTGTTTGCGCCAGGGAATAGGACAATTCTCTACGAGCATTGTATCTGTGCCTGTGATAAGATAAATAGTTCTTTGTCTCTACTCGTCTAGAGTGACCCTTTACAATTCGCTCACATTGCAAAAGCCAAAAGCTTTGTGGTCATCGAGACAGGAAAGCCATGACGGCCTTTTATTTTAACGAGAGCTAACTCTGGAGATGAAAGTGCACTGATCTCCTTGTGACAGAAATGCTCGAACGAGGTCAGTAACTAAATAGTCTTGTGAACAACTTGTCCTGTCAGCTTTAATATTATTTTAGCATTAACAGAACAAAGTAAAAAAATTAATGAAAAGAAATCTTTCTTCTGATAGCATTTTCCAGCTTTTATTCAAGCTAAAATCTGCAATTTTGTTAATATCAAATTTAAAATAAAATAATGTATGATATTAAGATTCTGATTATACGTTTAATATTGAATTTAAAACAAATTGAAAGGAGAAACTAAGAATACAAGACGCAAGATGCATACAGACATGTCCACTTTACATGTAATTGATTTTCCACAGACCTGGCACACAGACAATTGGACCTGCCTGCTGCATGCTGCCTTCTTTTGTATGGTGACATGCACAGTGAGCCACTCTCACGCCGCTCACATTCGATCTTTGTAAACCTGCTTGCTGACATTTTTTTCTCACCCTGACGACTTGCACTGCAGGATGCAGTCGTCTCACGAACAGTCATGAGATTACCGAAGGGACGAGAACACGGCGAGAGCTCAGACACATTTCCCTCCTGTGCCCTTGTTCACGTGGATCACAAGGGGGGGTAGGGGGCAGGAAAATGAGAGAGGAACTGGAACCCTGCTTGCTCCCCTCTTTCTCCTTCTTTCCACCAAAACTAAGGACATAAGATATATGTTACTGTGGTAAATGTGAAAAGGTGGTCCTGTGCTAATATTGTCTGGTTACAAAGAGATGTCTTTTGTTTTCAGACTTTCCTTTTTTAGCTCAAGTATGGTAAATGCGGGTCAGTGGGTTAGGTTTTTCAAGTGCACAAACCCACACATTGTCAAATGGATTTTTCGAATTTGTGTACGAATTATAAATACTATAAAATTCACACAGCATAATCACATCTTCAACAATGTGACTTTTTAGAAGGCCCCAAAACTACACCACTTATATTTAAATTTATTTAGAAATATTTAGATTAAAGCTTTTAATTCTCACAAATTTGTCGTGTTCGTATTCCGCATGGTCGATCTCATTAAGTAGATAAAACTATGTTTTACTAACAAATTACCGCTTTCTGAGCGTTTTGGTGAATGTTGGCTTGCGCTTCATTCCTTTCCTGAGGATTGTAAGGTCTGGAGTTCAGATTCCGTCTCGGCACGCGCGTATGTTTATTTATTTGTGTGTTTATCTAATTGTGAAGTATTTATTATTTTTAGATATTCCTGAATTAGACGTGAATAGTGTGTCTAATGTGACTGAATGTAACACACGTGCTGTGTAAATGTAAGGTAGTGTTGTATAAAGATTCATAAGGGTAGGTAGTACTGTGTTCATCTAGTAATCTAGGCTTCTTCTTTATTGTCTATTTTCAACTGAAAATTTTTTTAATCAAACATTTTTTAACAAAAAATAGAACTCGTTAAAAAGTCTACTATTTATTATTGATTTTATTTGTTCATTTCCTTCATTCCTTCTATTTTTTTCCTCCGAGGTTTTCCTTTAAACTTTTCCTTTCAACCTTTCTTCATTTTTCCTGATTCGCTCAGAAACTGTTTCGTGGCAAGGAAAATAATTTCGGTTTTTTAATGAACTGTGGAGTAGTCATAAATATCGGATGAAATGTGTGAAGTCGCAGAAAGTGTAAGGCTCATGGCCAAGAGGGTGCTTAAGCCTCTTGACTTAATTAAAAGTAGTGATCATGAGTCAAGAGGAAGGCGCAAGTACTCCGACGCATTAATCCATTTACTTGTATCACCAGATAGTGATCTTAGAGTAGTCTCCCCAGCGGAAGCCTCAGGATCTGTATCTGAACGGCAAACTCTGTGGGTCTTCTAACCTAATCAGGGGGCACGACTCTAACGTCACAGGAAACGGCTTTTCAAAACTTCTGCAAACAAGAAGCCAGAGTGCGGGACACTGTAGGAAGGGATTTTTGTATTAAAAAGATAGTAATGACGATGAAAATGCCGACTAGGGTAACAGCGAGTAGACGAAAGAGGAGCGAAAGGACATGGAGATGGGAGTCAAGTTTCCTGAATGTGAAGTAATAAGAGAATACTGATGAGACCACGGACCTTCAACTACCAGACGAAGAAATGGTGAGATGAAGTAGCAGTGTTTGGGAATAAGATGGCCTGAAAAGATCTCCAATAGCAGCCTGTGGGAAAGAACTAACCAGAATGCCACTAGTCAAGACATCAAAAAGCGCAAGTGAGGCTGGGTAGGACACACCCTGCGCAAACCAGCTGACACCATTGCCAGGCAGGCACTTGACTGGAACCCTCAGGGGAAGAGAAGAGTTGGGAGACAGAAACAGACTTGGAGAAGATCAGTACAGAGCGAGGCAAAAGATGGCGGAACCACATGGGCCCAACTGAGGGGGGCTGCCCCAAACCGGGTCCACGGGCGAGGTGTTGTTGCGGCCCTGTGCTCCTCGAGGAGTAACAAGGAATGATGATGATGATGATGATGATGATGATGATGATGATGATGATGATGATGATGATGATGATGATGATGATGATGATAAAGTAGCAGTGACACTGTCATGACGAGCGTGAGTAAATAAGATGGGTTTGTGAGCAAAACAATGGGCACACGAAAACTTCACTTGCTTTAATTATTTTAAGTTTTGTAATTTTGTGTAACTAAGTTTGTCTTTAATGATTGAAATGTTTTCATTTGATGTGTAATATTTATTAATGTTAATGTTGTCATGTTTAATGAGTTAGTGCTCAAAGTCTCTCCCCCCCCCACCGGTGTGAGAGCGTAAAACAGGAGATACGTCCACATTGTAATGTCAGGCCAGCCAGCCAGACAGACAGCCACGGGTAAGTTAATAAACATACAATTAATTATTCATTTGCTATATTAGTCTGATCTTTATACTAGTTGATACCAATAGTCTCGACGGGATACTGGAAGAGAGATTTGTCTAGTAATATCTTACATTAATAATATCCTGCTAAACACGATAATTATGCGTTTGCGTGCTCGCACACACAACACAAACACACATGTATAGAAATACTCATATACATACATATGCATAGACAAATACATACACAACTATACACTCGCGCACACACACACACACACTCTCTCTCTCTCTCACACCAAAAGAATGTGGTGCAGTTCCTTAAAGATCCTTGTAGGTGTAACGAAATACCATTCTACCCGTCAAGTTTTTTCCCTCTACACCGAGAAAGAAACCAGGGCTCCCTCAGGTGTCGACAACAAGCTTTACGCACGATCTGTTGTTACCTGCGCGTTCTGTCGGCCTCCATCAGATCAAGACAGGACTAGTGCTTCTATTTTTGTCTGGCGAGGGACGAAGAGCTGGTTGAGGAGGTTGGCACGTTGAACCAGCACAAGGTCTTATCACTATGTACCTCCTCGTACACAGATTTCACTGCTGCCGGGAGCAATACACAGCTCTGTATGTGGACCGCATCTGTGGCAAACCGTTAATCTTTGCAGGTCTTCCAGTCAGACAACAAGTACCCTGGATTTACCGAAGCAGTAATCGAAGAGCAATGAAAAAGGTAATAGCCTGTGATCATTGGTATATACTTGGAAGAAGGCAGTTAGTTCTCAGCATCTTGGTGAGTTGGATGAGGGTTCCCTCGTGGTCTTGGATTCAGCTTAATGGACGTTTGATGTAGTCTCACGATAAGGGGAAATAACCTCCGCCTTTATTTTTCTACTCGGGGTAGCATTGTTTTCCCAAACTCAAGTCGAACATTCCAATCGAATTCAAAATTAAAATATTACTGAAATGATTAATTTTTTTACAAATTCATTTTATCATATTTATTTCATCACCACTGCATTTCTAGACAACTACCAATCAGTCTACTCAAAAAAAAATTTCGAACAGCTTTCTTAATTATTCATTTAGTATGTTTTTCAGCCACATGTCTACAGGTTATGGGGAGAAATAATTCAAGTTTATGCTGCAGCTTTTGAAGCCAAGTTGAACAACTCTCGGTTATATTCAATCTGGAATGTTTAGAGACGCTTTTGATCCATCTCCCATAAGTTCCAGTCCTAGTGGCTGATCTGTCTCGTTAAGGAATACATTTACAGAAATATAGATATCCCTAGGTTATTATCAGACCTCGCGTTTGATATTGCAAAATTTATATCCTTCTAAGAGCCTATACAATCGATTTCGCTTCCACTCGTTTGTCGCTTGGCTGCTATTTAATTTAGGTAGGTGTGGGTGGGGGGTGGATAGGAAGGGCGGGAGTCTGGGCGACTGCAGCAGGGCCAGCATGGTAAAATCTCTCCACCCTTTAATGTTCGCCATCCAACCGTTCCTCTCTGGACCTTGTTGACAGCCTCACTTCAAATGGTCTTAGTGCCATGCTGGGTCACAACCAGACCAGGAAAGCTCGACCTAACTGATTATTCTACAACAGCTTTTTGAGGTTCCACCACAGATGTTACATCGTTTAATACCTTTAGTGTTATCTCTCCTGACATTTATTCAACCTTTCTAAAGAAAGGAAGAAAAAGTGTTAATATGGTCTAAGCAACTATTTTCAACTTAATCTTATACTATACAAATGTCTGATCTTTTCTTGACAGTCGGTGAGGTTCGTAATACCCTGGGGTCTTCGAATATTGCTCATTTACTATGGGGATTGATTATGAGACATCTTCAGCCTCTCGGTTATTGACGGGGTTAAGCTTGCGGTCCTCTGACTCTTCACTGAGTGCATGTAGGATGCACTGCCCCAGGAAGCAAGTTGAGAAGTTCTACCCTGCCGTCTACCCTGTCGTCTACCCTGCCGTCTACCCAGCAACAGGAGCCTCCTATTTCAGGGTAAATGTTACTAAAAGTCCGCACCTCGGGGTGAGACACCTGAGGTCTGCCCCGCGCAAGTTTACCACCAAGAATTAGGTGACAGAACAGCAACACGACTATCAAGACATTTTATAAATGCCTCAGCAGAATATAGAAAGTACCACAACCTACATGACAAAATATATGACCCCCATGTGTGAAACATATTGCATTTGTCCTCATCTCTTTCTTAGCTGTTCAAAGTCGCAAAACACGCAGGTAGGTAAGTCCCTAAAAATTCTCTATTTACCTGCACACAAATAGTTGCCTCCTTCCTGCTAAAACATACAATAGTAGACAATTATAGACAATTATAGACATGTGTGTTTGTCAATGCTTGTGCGTGTTAATAATAACCTTAAGACGAACTATTGGTTGAGCAAACCTCCGAAAACAAACCTTGTGTTGCAAACACCCTTGTTATAGTCAGGATGGAGAATGCGTCGGATACTTTCATCCACCATTGTTTCTAGTGCAAAATGGGTGAACAATAAGACTTTACATTTATTACTAGTATCTTCTCTAACTTGATTAATGTATTTCAATCTGAAATATGTTTCTGATTTTGCAGTGGGTGGATTGTTATTTCAGTCGAGAACAACTCCCTGACATTCATGTCCGTGAAAATGTGCCGCAAACTGCGATGTTGTCAAGTATGAACTTCGCTAAAGAGCCGCACTGAGACACAAGAGAGAGGATTCTTTGTGTTAGGAGATTATTAAGTAAACAAGATGTGTTGGCCTAGACATTCGTGGAACATAAACCATCTGTAACGTGCACGGGACGTGACAGTTACCCACACTGCACTTGTGCCCAGAATAACCAAGCTCTGTGGCAAAGGTCAAAGATTGTGCTTCTGAGGGTTGTGGTTCACGACTCGCCGGAGAACGATTTAAAAAAAAAACAGTGGAGTTTAACACTTACACGGCTGCAGCGAAAAGTGTTTAGTGGTGAAAGTAGGGTGTCTGCGGTTTGAGTGGATGACAATCAAAACGCGCCTTCCATTAATAATAACAATGATGATGATGATGATGATGATGATGATGATGATGATGATGATGATGATGATGATGATGATGATGATGATGATGATGATGATGATGATGATGATGATGATGATGATGATCAACACTTGTGTCATGACACATAACCTCCTCCCTGTTCCTCGTGCGACAAATACAAATGACACGAAGCTCGTAGAGGAAACAGCCAGATGAAAACACATTATTTTCAAGCAACCAAAATCTATATGCGGCAGCATATATGACATGAATCAGTGATTACAAATTACAAGCAGAGCACAAGAAGATTGATTTCAAAGTGCAGATAGGGGAATGATGGTGGGAGGAACATTTCTTCATTCCCGCGGCTCATGCGATGCTGTTTGGACGAGGAGCGAAAAAAAGATACTGATCTGATGTGTTATCGATGTTTGTGTCGAAGCCAGTCCCACAGTTGTCAACTCCCTTATCTACGGTTGTCCAGATTTCTCCCCTCCCAGTCCCCCATCACAAACACCATGCCCCCTGCGACACCATTTCCCTCCCATCCTCTGACCTCCTTGACCTCTGCGCATGCGCACTTGGTGCTATCCACCCACCACACCCACTTTCTGTAAACTCAGGTTACCTTTTTGCACTCACGCCTCACACAACTGAATTCTTAGAACACAAACATCAGCGAACTGATAGTCGCCTGTGTAGCAAACATCAACACAGTGCAGGGATGAATATGAAGGACGGAGGAGTTAACAGTCCGTTAGCTTGTCAAAGGCTCTGAGGCTGGACTTCAAACTTCGAAGGGATAGAGCGTAGGAAGAGTAGTTGTGGGGAAGTCTGACGAAGAAGCATCTACCGAATCTCTCTCTACCTTCATTGGTAGGTCATTGTCTACTAAAGTGTATCCTCTCCATAAGGATGACAAAAGACACAAAAAAGCTGGCGATAATTACTGGTGAAAACCCTCAACAACCGTGGGTTAAGGGACGACGACGACGACGACGAGGATGATGATGATGATGATGATGATGATGATGATGATGATGATGATGATGATGATGATGAAAAATGTGTAAAGAAAGAAATTGCACTGAATTAAAAGAAACACCATTGTGTATGACAAACATTTATAAGAAAACAGTTTTGTTTAGCATCGGAAACACTCGACACTCATTCTATCTGCCTGTGAGCGCCGGTAATATCTATAAAAGTTGTAGGAGAAAATCACGTGGAGGAAAAGCTTGAGGAAATATTGATCGCAGAAGGATGTAGAAGACGAATAAATCCTCCGGTTCACAACAAAAGCAGGGTATGATCCCGTTGTGTGGGTACATTTCTTTAAAATAAATAATTTAACAATAATGCTATGACAATACAAAGGGCCTGGAGCTAAGCCCCAGTGAAAGGGTTTTTGTTTCTAATTAATTAAAAAGGGTATTATTAGTAGTAGGGGCGCCTGACTCGTGAATGAGGGATCGAAGGATCAACAGATGGACGAAGTCAACTTCTCGACCAAGCTGAGTCGGTTGTCAGTTCAATTATAGTCAAGTTATCGGCTTAAATCGATGTCACTCATTCCTTTTTTGTTAATTACTGAAATGGATGAAGACGGAATAAGAATAATAAAAAGAATAAAAATAGTAAAGAAGTATCTTTGTGCAGTTGCGAGCTGAATGCGCTGTGAAAAATAAAGAAAAATAGTCCGCTGGATTATAAAAGATGTTTTGGGAAAGAGGTGAGGTTAAAGCCCACAATTGAAATCTTCCAACATGGATACGGGAGAGAGGCAGAGAATGCCAAACGGTAGAGACAGAGATGAAGCATCTGCCAGATTTGTAAAGAGACCAACTCTAGTGATTAGGCATAGCTATCAGTAGCTCAGACAGGGGGCAAGGGTAAAGGTCATGAAGACAACGGTCACTCAAAGAAGAGATCTTCCACAATAACACCAACATGTAAAAACACTTACCTCGAGACTTAAGCCGAGTGGTCTACGTAAGGCCTTTGAACTATTTAGTCAACTTTGTTATTCAGGGAAAAACAATTTATTGAGTGCAATTGACTGCATTTTGGGAAAATATGGAGAAAAAGCAATGAAGGGAAGGAATGGTTCTAGCAAAATAGTTGGTTGGTTAATTTAGTAGGAAATAGCTTCCTCGTTGAAGGGATTTCGCACTATGGGGTAAAGGGAAGGGGAGGGACCAGAGTACTTGCAGAAAATCACGATGTCCACCCTTGCAAACAGTTGCCACATATAGAGAGTGTCCCGACACGAGATCTGAACCCAGAGCCTCTCACTGACAGGGGGACGAACGAGCATTTTAACCACTACACTACCGGGCGCTCATCACAGAGGCAAATGACGAAGAATCAAATAAAATTCAAGGGCCAGGAATAAGCCAAGCCATTAGTTTCACATATCACAGGTATAGAGAAAGTGAAGGTTTTGTTAAAGTCCCTAAGAAAGAAGAAACCCCAATGCATTTCAATATGCTGAGACTGAGGAATACAAAAAATATTATCTCCCCCCCTCCCCAACCAACCAATGGCCAGTTTCGCATCTCATCACAAGAAGGAACTCTTCTTCACAGTTAGCCAAACGGAGCTCAATGATCAACTTAATCATTTAACCCCATTATGCCTCCAACCTCGCCTCTCGCCCAAATATGTTCGGAGTGTAAAGTGACATTACAAATCGAAATACAATCGCCCCTGTGATGAAGGACTGAATGAATAAATAAATGAATAACAAGTTGTAATGAATTTGCTTCTTTTTTCCTTTGAAATGTGTTCTCTTTCTCTTACCCAGAAGACAGACAGGCAAGGATAGAAGAAGAGTTGTCGGAATCATCACAGGGTTATCTTTCTTTGCTCGTTTCCTACCTTTTTGCCTAGTCAGTCTTATCCATGCCATTTCTTTATCCGTGCATCCTTAAATGTTTTTACCTGCCGCCCGGGCAGTGCATGTTCATAACAGGAGTCGTAACTCTGCTGGAGAAAAGACGGGATACGTTATTTCCCCTTCTGATAAAAATGTCAGAAAAATACGCAAAAGACTTTGCACCTTCCCTGATATAAGAAACCAGTCGGTAGCTAATTTATATCTTCCACCAGCTGGTATCTCTTTGCCGTCTTTATAGGTATTCACATTCATCTCTTGGGTTTAGCACATTGTAAACACACACACATGCTGTGACAGCACAGTCGATGATTACTGTTTTACTGGTTAGCACGACTAAGAATGTTCCAGTAGAGTCACACAGAACAGGTGAGTGTACTTATTCTTCAAAACCGGTTGATGTGGAATTCTCTAATGCCTCATCGTTCGCATGCCTTGTAAATTTAATTTTCTCCAGGAAAAAAACAGTGGAAGATGCAAGTTAGAAGTAGTGATGTGTATCAAGAACTAATAATGCCTTTACACACAATATACGAGACACGCCCACTTATTCTCTATGTACTCCTTTACACACACTGACTGCTTATTCTCAGTTTACAACTTGACACACACTAAATTCGTGCTTATTCTCCATTTATGATGGGATCAGCTTCTGGCTAACTATGTTTCATCTCATATGACATTGTATGTTATGTTGCATGTGTCTGAGCCATGAACCTGCCCATAGGACCGGGATATGGAGTTATATATTAGTTCACTTACTATTATTATTATTTCAACATTTTAAATGTTTTTTTTATTAAGTACTCATTGTAATCCTGTGTGAATTCTGTATTAACGCAGTAAACCATTTTTTATTTGCTTGGTTTGTTGCCTGACAGTTCGCTAATGAGCGGCAGCCTGTAAAGGTTCACGACTTCTAGTAGATGATGATGATGATGATGATGATGATGATGATGATGATGATGATGATGATGATGATGATGATGATGATGATGATGATGATGATGATGATGAATCTTTCAAATCTTTTTTTCTGTTGTGGATTCCGATCTCGGCCTATTTTAGTGGGCTAGTTACACTCGCCCTAGCTTACGTGTCACAAGTGCCGTTGAGGTGTCACAAGTGCCCCAAGGGAGGTGACACGAGTGCCCTTACCGAGAGGTCACAAATGCCCCTAGACATGGTTTCGCACCAGCCTCGGTAGTTTCCTCCTTCACGTCTGGGAGAAAGGGCTAATTATGTCAAGAAGAACTGCAAATTTGATTTGTCACCTTATTGGAGAACACCAGCTGCGGGTGACATTTCTCGATCAAGTGGGACATGAAAATCGCCAGTCGTCATTTTTTTTTATCCCAACTTTCCTCTGCGTGTGTCTATGCATGCGCGCGTGTGAACATGTGTGTGTGTGTGTGTGTGTGTGTGTGTGTGTTTTCGCTCGCCTCTAAGTAAGAAGAAGAGATGAGTGTACAGGGAAAGGAATGTGTTCTGAATGTTGCGGCTGTCCCGACTCTCTCCTCTTCCAAGCCACAATCAATAGCTGGACCATGGCGGCACATCACCTTAGGCTGCAGCTTGAGTGATGCCTTGATTGCTTCTTCTCCGCCACTGACACGGAAATCAAACTAACAATCGTTCTTTCATTTTTCAGAACAACTCTTTTCTTTTGAAGATTTGTTTCTGATGTATTTGATAATTTACTACAACTTGAGCTGATCATAAAAGCCTTGAGAACAAAACTCCATTCCAAGTTTTGTTCTGTGTAGGCGGCCATCGACTGAAGTCATGAGCACAGAAGGTAACAGAACAGCTCTTGCGATCTTCAAAAGAAGCAGACAGTTATATTGTGCATGTGGACTGCTGAGGAACGAATTTAACGTGTGCTTGTCCACAATGACCCCCAGTAAACAAACTCCAGTTTCGGGGGGAAAAAATCTGCTTCGTCGGCGAATTGCAAAATATTTGAAAAACCCCCGGAAGTGAGGAAAACTAAGATGCAATTGTGCCATTGTAGGATCTTAGTATACCCGTAGAAACAGTTTTAACTTGATTAAATGTTTGAGCGCCCTGTGAGTATAAACGGGGAGGAGGAATGATAAATGTTTTGCCAGACCTACAGTCAGTCTAGCTGGGGAGGCCCTCGCTAACAACCACCACCAGCAGCGCGCTGCAACAGACGAAGACAAAGAAGAAAAAAAGACGAAATGGCTAGTAATTCCTGGAACAGGCGGCAGTACGGACCACTTTACAACGATAATTAATGAAATATTAAAGACAAGAAGAAGCATTAGTAATAAATGCATGAACGTAAAGGGAGGTAATTTACATCCGAAGGAACCTATGCCAGAGTAGCATGCCCTTGTGCACGAAGGAATCGAGTGATTCTCAAGGGTGTGAGAAGGTAACAAGGAAAACATTTTATTGCTGACAGGTGAGTTGAACGCATAGAATGTAAGATGTTGTTCTACAGAAATCTGATAAACTTTTTACCTGATTTCACGGGCTTTCAACCATGCTTGACGCGATTCCATCGAAACATAGACTTGTGATAACATCTGTATTTCATTTCTGTCAGCACCTCAAGACAGAAGAAGACCTGTTTGTAAAGGAGATTCATAGATCTTTCTTGGCTTTGAAGACAATTATTGTTAACTGTTTATCTGAAAGTTAACTGATAATCGCTAAAAATAGATCATAAAGTATCACAAAAACATATTCCGATGGTATCTTAAGACGTAGAGGCACGAAAAATATTATATTATAGTTTTTCTCTTAGTCACACTTGGATTTAACGAGAAAACAGGAAGTTACAAAAGGGTAGTATGTCTAAAAATCCTGGGTAAAAGAAAACTGACCAGGAGACATTGTGTTGTTGCTGAATGCTCTCTTCGACACTCAGATGGAGTTAGTTTGTACTCATGAAGGAAATCCTAAAGATAATGACAGCAAACGCCAGTGGATTCACTTTGTTCAGAGATGTGTATATAATATATGTGTATATAATATATGTGTATATTTGTGTATATATGTGTATTTATGTGTATATACAGGTCTCTGCTTTGTTCAAACGGCCGCGCAAACTTCGTCCCCACACCGTACTCAAGAATTTGCTCAAAACATTTCAAAAGTGATTGTTCTTCAGTCACTTATACAGTACAAGCAAGTCTTGGACTTTCAGTAAAACGAAGAGGTCTTCTTCCTACAGCAGTGCCAACTATACGGTTTGGACTTTTAATTTTTTTAACTTTAGTGGAAGCTTCTAAATTAAGTTTAAATCTGTAGGGATGTATTCCCAACTCACCACTTTCATTTTCTGGGTAAAAAATTGCTTCTTAAACACGACAACCTGAGTGATGTTTCTTTATTTGACTCAAAGACATGAACAAATTTACTGAACAGAGTCACACTTACTGTTACAAATACTACTGGTGCTACAGAACTCTCCAGTATAGGAGAGTAATTTTCTTCTGCTTTCCTAGTGGCAGGTGAGAATGCCGATGTTTGAAGGCCTATTAAATCTAGAAAATTAAGCATAATTATGTACTCATATTTTGGGAGCTATTACTTGTGAACTTAACCCGATCATAAAGAAAAAATGTTGCACTCTATTGTCCTTTAGGTGTAAACACCGGTGTCGTGAGTCTTTCTTTGTGGAGAAAAACAACAGATGGTATAACGAACTCTTGACCGATCATAAAACTTTAACCTGTAGTTAGAGTTTGGATAAACCGTAAAACACATAAGATGAAGATCTTGGAATGAGCGACACAAATGTCTTTCAGAGAAGTACACAAAGAGAATAAAGATCTAACTACAAGACAGACCCAGAAATAAGAAATATCTAAAAAGAGAAAAAAAAATCAAACAAGGAGCTCTTCGAATATCAATTATCCTAATCCACAACAAGCTGTGGTGCACGAGTGCAATGATACCAGCGCGGTTATGGAGTTCAGCTAAAAATAACAAACACCGTTGTCCCTGCTTTCAACTGCAGGTCGGGACTGACTCAGAAGGGGTTAAAATAAACTACTCCATCAAAATAGCAGTCTCGGAGATTACACAACTCCTGAAGGGCAAAGCCAAGCACAGCACAGAAAGAAAACAGCTTGAATGAGACAAAACATTCCTAGAAATAGGGAAGACAATGTATTATTCTTATGTGATCTCGGTATTAAACGCACAGCAACATATGAGCACGCAAGCGCACACATGTATAAACACACGCATTTGGTAGTCCTCGTTTATCTGTTTTCACAACAGCTTATCGGTGAAGGACAAGAACAGTTTACATCGTATGGTATCCACCTGCTCCAAAGCCATTTGGACAGCCGTGAGTGGTCTGATGACTATCTACAACAGGTAGACATTTCTGAAAGCGTCTGAAATCCTTCGTGATGACCGGCATGTCCTGTCGAGGGAATTTTGTCCAGCTTCCATCAGTCGGTCATTTGTATCTGCATGCAGGATGATCAGACAGGCTGTCCCTTGTTTCAGCCGTGTGTCTTCTGAATGTTACTGTATGCTAGTGAATGTAATTAACTGCAACATGAATGCATGAGTCTGTTTTGCTTATATGGATAGGTTATGTTATTGTATTCTGCTTTCATATCAAGCTGCCCCGAATAGCCATCTGGGATATATAAAGTGTTATCTTAGCCCCTACAGAAAATCATGATGATAACAGGTCATCAGCTGGCAAAGCCTTTTCACTGCGAAAGTACCGGCCAGGACGACAACCTAGAGCTCACCCGATGGATTGGTCCTTAATCAAATTGACTTCATCCTGCTGCCTAGACGGTTCAAATCCAGCATCAACATGGCCAAGACGAGGACATATCCAGGCAAGACCGAGAGCGTTTTCTTAAAGAGCCTGAAGGTGAGAATAGTGATGAACTGTCGATCAAACATTCATCAAATTCGGTTTAACTTGGAAAAGCTGCAAGACCCAAGAGTTGCGAAATCTTAAAGAGTAAATGTGGAGGAAAATTCGCCGAACACAACTTGATGATACAGAAGAAAGTGCTTACTCGTGTAGCTATTGTTCATGCAATAAAGTCCCTTTGGATAAAAAAACAACAATAGGCATGAAGGTTAAAGTCTGTTTTCCTCTTTTTTGTATGACTTTCTCAGAAGTTGAAAGTATAAAAATATGTCTCTAGCTATTTCAAGGCAAACCCAGAATACTGGCAGTATTCCAACATTCCAACATGCAATTGCTCCAGTAACTGTTTTCATATTGCCAGTAAGGGGGCATTTTTCTTTACTGATGTTGTGCTCCAGGGAAGTGAACTCAACTCAGACCTGTAAATTGTTATTCAACAAAAATACTAATCTTTTCAAGAACTAGTAAGCATGGAAAGCTGGAAAGGTCTTCAGGACATACGAATGCTCATGGGAGATCATAATTCCCTCACGAAACTCTGCACGTGAAGGAAAGAGATCAGAAGTTATTGTGGCTGGAAGACCTTTGAAGTCTGGACCGCATCGCACCCTTGGGAACATCAAAAAGTATTTTTCTATAATGTGTACCACAAAGTATTTTTTTACCCATGGCCTCTCAAGAAGAATAATCATATCTTTGGCAGCGGGTCGTTCCAGACACAGACCGAATTTTAGACATGAAGCAAGTAGCATCCGAGAAACTTTGCTGACATAAGTACAAAAATGTCTATGCTTTGCCAGGACATTATCTCTTTGCTGACACTTATGTTTCTTATGTTTTCACTTGCATGGAGAGTGATGTCCCTTCGATTAACTGGCCTGAAAGAACTGTTCTCTTTTATTCCGCTATCTCCCTCTCTTTCTTTCCATCTTCGATCTTATTCTTGGAGCTATCTCCTCTTGCTCTGTACATCTTTTGGGGTGTTTACAACTCATCTGGATTCTTCTTTTTTTACCTGCACCAGGCCGTTTCCACCTACACACCACTTCTCATCGACTTCCTACCATCGACTGTCTGCCTCCTGTATCTGGACATGGCGGCTTCTTTGTGCAGTTTGCTGGTGAGGTAGACGCAGTGTGTTTTATCCTCTTGGCTTCGTGGTCAGGTAGATCATAGCTTATCTACGATGATTTGATGTATGGACAAGAACTATTTCCAGTTATGTTGTGAGCTCTTTCCAGCACAGATTAATTATGACTGTAGATATGAAATTCAAGTTGTAGAATTGTAAGGCCGGAACATCTTTATCTGTACAATGTAACACTCCTGCATTTGATGTTGTTCATTATTGTTGAATTGATCTTCTTTTTATATTTTCTGCAGAATAGTATAGCAGTTATTTGTTCATTCACAGAGAAGCAGGCTAAAGTGATATACGAAGTTGTGGTTCATGAAGGATGAGGACCAGTTGAACGTCAATGTATTCTATCCGTGGATTTGCATTGCTTCCCTTCTGCCAGCTTGTGAACTCATTATGGTTTTTCAAAAGCAGTCTGAAGGCACCCTGCTTTGAGCAGCAAAAAAAAAAGACTTCTACCAATTAGATCCGCTCTATGACTGGAACTGTGGTGTGGAAAAAGCGTTTGCAGCCTGGTTACTGCTTTTCAAATGGATTGTGCACACTGGGAGTAACTTCTTGCCACATAATTGTCATCCCATGTGGCATTCTACACACACCAATTTTGCCTGTTTGGGGTGCGTCCGTGTGTGTGTGTGTGTGTGTGTGTGTGTGTGTGTGTGTGTGTGTGTGTGTGTTGCACAGCGCCATAAGATTGCCCATAGAGCTACTGAAAGTTCATTTCTTTGTTATTATTTGGTTGGCAACGGTTCGTAGTCTTTAGTGCGCGTGCGGTAAAAATGAGTTTTACAACTTGTATTATTATTATTATTATTATTATTATTATTATTATTACCTACAACTCTTGGTGTCCACTGTTCATGTAATCTAATAATTACTTGATTCCGAAATTTTACCTGGAAGGGGTCGTAAACATTTCATCAGCAAGTGTATTCATTGCCTTCTGAGGGTTGCTTATAACTGGACTCTGTATGTTTAGTGTTCTTTTAAATATCCGAAACTTAATCTTTTAGTTTTACTTCTGCACAAAGTTGATGTTTCTTTGCAATATTTTGTCAATATTAGCATAAAAATTCAGCAAGGGGAAGTAAGTCGTACTTTAGTTCTATTTATGCCGGTTCATTCCCATAACTGACCCTCTCATTGGTTTGTGCGTTGATGGTGTATCCTTGTATAGTAATTTGACATTATAGGGGAAAGAGAGATAAAGGAGAAAGAATTAGTAAGGTCCGAAGAAAACTTTTAACTACCAGTCCTGTCAACTGGTAATTCAGAGAGAAAATATTTATATCTCCGAAACGAGCTACGAACCATGTCTACAAACATGACTGTAATCTGTACATACTTGATTACTTCTGGAGTGAACTTCTCTTCTGAATTCAAAGATATTTGAAAAGATTTCAGGCATGCCTGAGTCACCTTGCCTTATATCCTACCCTCCCAACTCTACAACACTTTCTTTGGTGGAACAGACTGCACCAAACAGGTCCTAAAAAGCTGGTTTTATAAACTACAAAACATTTAGAAAAGAAGGGAGCATTCATACAGACAACACAGCTCGTTGACTGTTGTCCCTGATACCTCACACTGACAAAATGGCGACTGCCTTTGGTCCATAAACACGTGCAAGAACTCCTTCACCTGTTTCGTTTCAACCTTTAGGGCCTTCTAATCTTCTGTTCCTTTCTGAAAAAGCCTAACAGCTCTTAAAATATCAGATTGGCGAGGAGGATGCTTGCTAAAGCTAGTGCTACACTTTTGCCTAATTGCAATCCCAGGATGAAAGAAAACGTTTTGAGGTGAAAACATTAAAACGTTTTTTCATAGACTTTTCAAATGTATTGCAGGAAGGAGAAATGGAGAAATTTTAGTTCCTTCTCTATTCAAATTATGCACATTTAATCTGGTTTTGTTTTGCTGATTCGCTTCTCTAACGAAATGACTTCCTTTCTTCGTTTTATTTCCAGTACTTGTTAATGTTATTCGGCCGTGGTTTGACTCTACTTCCGCTATCATCTCATTTCAATTTTATTTGCTGCTTACAATATTAGACTTTATTTCCTTTTCTTTTCTGATTTGGACACTTTTCTAAAGAAATATCCTTTACATCTAAAACATGTCCATTTTGGACAGAAGTGTAAGCGGCTTATCTGTCTCTCATTTGTTTTATATTCTCGAGAAATGTCTGAATCAGTAAATATTAAAATGCTTGTCATTTGATCATTCTCTCAGTAGAAATTTTTTAACTTGTTCGAGCGCTCTACATTTAATAGATTTCCAGATCACCTCTTCCATGTCGTCCACCTTTTTTTCAAAGGAGTTTTATACTTTGATGAACCTCACAGGTCTTTCCCTACTCTTCTGATAATATATAATCTTGATGAACCTCATATGTCTCGCCATATTCTTCTGATAATATATAATCTTGATGAACCTCACAGGTCTCGCCATACTCTTCTCATAATAAATCATCTTGATGAACCTCACAGGTCTCCCCATTCTTTCCTGATTATACATCATCGGAGTGAGCCTCGCTTGGGTCCCCATACTTTCTTGATTTATTTTTATGAACTTCACATACGTTTAGAATGCAGAGCGGGCAAGAGAGTTGTTTTACCAGGCATGTACAAATCAAGAACTAAACCTCATTTAATTTTGGAATGGTCATCATCATTCTCACAGTGTTCTCAAGGACTGTATTGCGTTCAATGTATTTATTGTTTGCGAGTGGTTCAACCTCCTTTAACCTAAAGCATTTAAGTTATTTTTATTTTTACCTTTGCTAGTTCAACAAAGCCTCAAAGTTTATTCTCTTCTCCAAAGTTTCAAGCTGAACTTATATTTCTAATTTCACCATTAGCCCATGTCTCGGAATAAATTCTTCGGTTGTAAGCAGCATACTAAATAGCCCTGACTCATGGAATCTTAAGAAGAAACTTCTTGTTTTACAAGGTAGGCTACCTAAAAGATTAACTTTACACAAGTTGAAGATGGTAAGCATGCAGTCGACTCCCCCTCATTAATCTTGACATTATCTTTGATTTGTGATGGACACACAACAAAGACTGATGCCCAAGTTGAAGATAGCTGTGACAACGATGATGCGATAGAAGAAAGTGGGAAATAACTGTCCCTGCAGGTTGAAAGATGGATTTTGCTTTAAGCAGAAGAAATTTTCGGCCACTTTATCTGGGTGAGTGCTCGAAGATTATCTGTTCAGCTCCTCGATCTGAAATAATTCTCTCTCTTCTTGTTTTGATCCGTTTCCTTTCCCCCTTTTATCAATGGCTTGCATCTTTTTTTGTTCTCTGAAATTAGCAGTTAAAAAATATGTATGGCTATCGAATCACACACATCAGGTAACATCGCACTGGTATTCTTGGTTATATTAAACGGACTCCCATTTGATAAAAAAAAACAAATCCGCAAAGCAAATCACCTCTAAATTACACAAAACATGGTCCATGCAAAATTCAGAATCATCAAAGATGGGAGGCACTGGTCTTATTAAGTTCAAGTGTAAAGGCAGATCTTTTTATTAATAATAAATATTTATAAAAGCTTTACCCCACCAGCAATGGCGAGCTCAAGGCACGAGCATGGACTTGCTAGTAGGCAATTAAAGATTTATTTTCCACCATTCAAATCATAGTTACCTATTCTATTTCTCTTTCTTTCTTTCTTTCTTTCTTTCTTTCTTTCTTTCTTTCTTTCTTTCTTTCTTTCTTTCTTTCTTTCTTTCTTTCTTTCTTTCTTTCATACACACACACCTTTACTGATTTTCAGGGTAAAACGTGCGACTATCCTGTTTCTTGACTTACAGTAGAGGCCATCTGCATTTTTGGTGGAAAGTTGGCTAGAAGCAGCCATGCAAGAGTTTTCTTGTAAGATATGTGATGGTGTGCACAACATGTTTTTTTGTTGTTGTTGTTGTTTTTGGTCTGTAATCTCTCAAATGCGTAAAATATTTGTCTTTTGCTTTAAGTGAGATCTCTTCCTCAGAGCCCGAGGCCATCATTTTGCCTAATACAGCATGGATCCCTTTTTCAGTAATTAAAGGAACTCTCAGAGTAATAAACACGACCCATTCCGCATTTCATAAAAGGACAGAGCATCAATAATGGAAAAAAAATATAAAACTAAAAATAGAATTCACGACCGAGTTCTCGAGCCTTAGGGAGGTTGTGACGTGAATTGTGACCCGAGTCAGAAGACGGTTACCGGTGTTTTCCAATTATAGATGAAAGTGGATGAGTTGACGATCTTGTTAATGTCTCTGAATATTATGACATGGAATCAAATCTCCACTATGTTCATGTACACTCCAAACAAGACTAAATGAAACTTTATAGTGGTGTGATTTGTTGCCCACAAAATATGCAAATGCGATTTCAGTATCTGCGTTCGCTTTTGCTCCAGGCAAATGTAGAAAGGTTTCTGATTTCGGGGCTAAAGAAAGATCATTAGCTGGTTATTTGAGATCATTAGCGACATCTTTGAATCCTCGCATTCCACTGTTGTATTTTGCAGATCTTTGTATGGAATGGCAGTAATGTTGTGAGGTCTTCTTTTGTTCACTTCAAGAACTTCAGCTTTCGTTTTCCACTCAAGAAAGTTTTATATTTTTTGCTTTATGAGGGAAATATGTCCGACTTTTGCGTTCTTGTAGGATTTTTTTAATGATGACAATAAGGAAATGCTTAAGACTTGCTCAAGCATACTCTAAGAATCTTTAACGAGGTGTTGGAAGCAAAACATTTTGTCCATAAGCTGCATCACGATAAAACAACAATAGGAGAACAATTGTTTCAAGCCTGGTGAAAAAAGTTCTTTCACAAAGCAAAATTTGAACCTGTTAAAAGAAGTGCTCAGTCGGTACTTCATCAAGTAGTTTGTACTGCCAAGCACAACAAATGAAAGAAGGATAAAAATAAGAGAAAAAAAAATAGGAAAACATGAAACAGAAAAAAAAACTGGAGTCTGAGTTTTAGAAGGCAATAGCTGGACTTCCACAGGAGGCTATCCCCTTCACGATCAAAAAGAAGAACTTTCTATAATGAACTCCGTACGATCAGCGCCATCTGTCAGATTCTCTCTACACGCGCTACCAACACTCGTGTCTGTGTGTTTGTTTTTTTTTCTCGACTTAACTACTGCAACTCCTTGCTGGCAGGCTGCCCTGTATACCTTCTTCATAAACTCCAGAGAGTACAGAACTCTGCTGCGCGTCTGGTGCTTAGAGCAAGGAAAAGGGACCATGTCACTCCTCTCCTTCGTTTTCTACTCTGGCTACCCATCCGTTCTCGCATTCAATACAAAATGTCTGTGCTGTGTTTTAATTTCCTTGCTGGCTCCTGTCCTGACTATTTCTCTGAACTTCTCATCCCTTATGTCCCAGCCAGATAACTATGCTCTTCGTTGGATGACCGTCTCCTCACTGTTCCTGTCACCAGAACAACAACATATGGTCACAGGATTTTTATTTACTTTGCAGCAAAACAATGGAACTCTATCCCCTTCGATATCCACCACCTACCACTAATTGAATCCTTGAAATTCTCACTGTAAAGGTACCTCTTCCTTAAGCATTATCCACAACAATAGTTTCTACAATGCTAGTCCCTTGTCACACCCTTCCCCTACTTTTCCGTTACTTGCTACTTCCCTGCTTGTCTTCCTTTACAAAATCTTGATAGTCCTTGCTACTTGCTTCATCTTTGCTTTTTTATATTTATCTTTTTATAATCAGTACTGTTATTTATCCTTACTTTGTTAATTTTCTATTGGTTTGTTTTTCTGTCACTCGTATGTTGTCCATGTCTCGTTCTTCCTCTTAAGCGCTACGCGCATGCTCTTTACGAATTTGAGTTTGCGCTAAACAAATTTTGCGTTTATGATTATTATTATAATTACTATTATTATTTACTCTAGAAGAGACGATGGTCTTCCTCATCCACCATTTCTTGACGATGGACCCTGATTGTCAAGCCACTGACCTGATGTGTTGGTGTTGCTCTACACGATGTGTCGCCATTTATTATTACATGAAGGGCACAGAAGCAGCTAGACGTATATCAATAACCCAGAAAGAATATTCTAGAACATTTATTCCCCCAAAAAAAATATCACGACATGCCCTTAGGATGTGAACTTCTCCTTGTAGAGCCAACATATTTTCCTTTTTTGCAGCCCTGGAGACTCTCACTCACTTGTAAGGAGTCTGTCATACGTGTAATGAGATGTGTTTTTATTTATTACCGGAATAATTAGAATCATTGGATCGAAACAAGAGCCCGTTAAGTCCTAAATTTACCTGCAGGCAAATATCAACCATAGTTTCAATCGGAAAAAGAGCCCTGCCTAGTTTCAAACATGGTTTCTGGCCGACACAACTTTCAGTTACTCGGAAGTTAACAAGATTATCGCCCACTGGTGATGAGAACTTCACAACTAATATTGACATCAATTACAACCTAGTTGTAGTTTATACACGATATTTTCATGTGGTATTATGAATAATAATACCATTTATACTAACCAACAGATTAAGAATGCTTTACTAGTCTTTACTTGTGAGTACAAGTTTGTGCCTTTCAGAAATTAGTCTGTCAGAATACATGGAATACAGAATCAGTTGTCATTGTCTATAGTATACAGTTTTTTCAGTCATAATTTAATCGGAGTGTACTTCAAATAAACTATACACGATAATGTCCACGTATATATTTTTCTCTCTAATGTTTTCTTTTCTAAATTCGTTTAATTTATTTTAATTTTTTTTTTTAGTTGTCTCTTCCTTGTTTCATCTTTTTCCTTTCTTTCTCTCGTTAAACCGCTCGTTCGTCGGTTCGTCCGGTCATTAGGTCGGTCATGTAAAGTTCACTCCCCCATTTACCTACTACCATCTCACATAATCATCCCTTCCATCACTAACTCTATCACTTTTTTTAACAAAGGAAGCAGATCAATAACTTCTTTACTGTGTCAGAACACAGACACTACTGAGTCCTCCTTTGATATTATACATCTTAATCTAGAAAGGGAAAAGATAGATGCCAGAGAAATAAGTGTACCAAAATTCCGCTCCCGTGGAGATAATTTGCTTTCCCGATGCCAGTAATAAATAGAGCAAAAAGAAAGTTATCTACCCCTTATTCTACACATCTTCACTGCACTCCTTCAACTATGGTTAAGATGGACCACGTCGTCCCTCCTAAGTCGTGGCAGAATCCCTAAATTAACTGCTGAAAACTTCCATCCCGTTGGCATTCAGTCTGAGGAAATGGAATCCAGGTCTGTAAGACCGCTGACATTTACGAGTAATGTCCCTTGGCTCCTTAACCCGCAAAAGATCAGAATTTAAATTTAAAGTTGTATCATGTGGTGAGGAACAATCGTCAAAAGACACAAAGTCCTCGAAATGATGGCTCAAGTAAAAGGAAAGAGATGTCAGGATACCACTTGTTTACACTCTTTTGTTATCGGTGATATTCTCCTCGATTCCAAACCGCAGTCAACCGTCCATTTCTCAAACCGGTGATGAGAAACAACATTTTTAAGGTCTAGTCATTTTTTTATAACATTTGTTTAAAGCTCAATGCTATTTCCCAAAGTAGATGAAATCTTACTTCCTTTTTCTAGACATATGCCTACGTATATGGCCGTATACTGAAAGAAGTCAACAACTCAGACCTCATACGGCTACGTTGTTGAGGTTTTAACCAATAGGAGGTCGCGATTATATGATATTTATGTACAAACGTGACGTCACGAGTTGCATTCTGCTAGACCTTTCAATCATGTTACTATTCGCAATCGTTCAGAAATTACCGAAAACTTTTTATAATAGAAACTCACAACGATTTTCCTTTCACGAAGTGCTAAACAAAAAATCGTTGTTCATCTACGCAATGCAGCGCATCATTATTTACTGTTTTTGTTTACGAAAAGCGTTTCAGACGGCTTAGTGCTCTCATCGTGTAAACTGTGCACCGCGCTCTTGTGGAGTTCATTCGGTACAACCGCTGCCGCCAGTGATAAACGTGAATTAACGGACTGTGAAGGACACGAGCACGAGAGCATGACTACCGTTAAAAGTAAACGTGAGTGAGGACCAGGATGCGCAGACCGTAAACGGAAGTAAAAGAAAAAGCATGACCTTTTCCTAAAAATCCGCTGATTTAAGTGTAACAAAGAGATATCCCTAAACAATAATAATGCCCTTAACAAAGAACACAGCTTTAGATCTTTTAACGTCTCCCAAGTACTAGTTTAAAAAAGGAACAATTTCTTTCTTACATTAAACCTTCTGATGTATAAGTGATTGATGCTTCGGTTCTCTGTGATCACATCTTAGAGGAGAATGTATCACTAGGGTTCAATAAATAAATAAATAAATAATTGTCGAGGTCCAATTCTATCGTGATTTGCCACCTTGACAAAAGTGAACATACATGATTGCTTGTCGTGTTCTTGACCTAATGGCTACCAGCTGACAGACCTAACAGTTGTTATTTCTGTGAATGAAGTCACGTGCCCATCTCTTTATCTAAACATCGTATTTTAACGCCTGTTCCATCGCTTGACGCAGCAGCCAACCAGGTGGGAGGAACGATAAAATCCCCATACAGCAGAAATAAAGTCTTTATATTTCCAAATAAACGTGTTGTCCCTCCTCTCTTGGGAACAAGACTTCTATAATCGAAATCTTTATTACTTTGGCTATGTCATATTTTGTGTTTCAGCCATAAAGATGCTTATTTTGCGATGAACTGAAGCGGCTGTTGACAAGTATTGCTTTTGGGTGAATTGTTTGAAACGCTAAAATTTATCAGCAAATTATTAAAATGTTCTTCTCGTTGCTTTTCTGTCAGATTCTCGTCAGTTTAGAAATCCGTGAGACCTAGGTTTGAGCGTACGGAATGGTACAGAGTTCCTTGTTGGCAGATTATAAGTAGCTACAAACAACATCGCCGAGTTGTAGATTAATTAGAGAGGAACTTTGTAGTTATTGGAATTGTTTGTGTTACTAAATGGGACTTTAAAATGAAAATTCATCGGTCTGTGTTAGTAATATGTGACTTCATGTATATGAACAATCTGTTGGATGAGCTTATTTATACCTTAATTTTTCTTATAACTTTACCTTATAAATCAACTTCAATATATATATATATATATGCACTTTGTCATCCATTCCATGAAGCGCTAGCTACTGTTTTTGAAAAAAAATTCTTTAGTTAACTAGAAATGAGAGATGAAATTATCGTCTGTTCAAACCTAGAAAATTCCCGCGCAATCAATGAAGCGAAAAAAGAGCGCCATTTGTCATAACAAACCTGCTTTTATTCCTTTGATACACACAATCCACCTACTCGACAGAGCACTCTACATACATTCTTTTCAAAACGTAGTAATTTTAATAACCTTTTGACATTTGGTACCAACATTTTAAGAATTCACTTGATAAGGTAAAGGACTGTTGCAATAATGATACACCTGAGGACAATGATAACATGTTTAACGGACAAATTTCCAAAGAAGAAGTATTGTGTGTTTTGCGAAAAATTGAAATTTATAAGCTATTGGTCTAGATATCATTACTTGTGAATTGTTAAAGCATTTATGCTCCAGTGTAAGAGACTACCTTCTGAAATGTTTTAATGAATTATTTAATAAGGGAGGTTTTCCAAATAAATGGACTGAATCAATAGTGATTACTTTATTTTAGAAAGGTAATAGGAATAATTATACAGGTTTTTCTCTTTGTGATGCTATGAGTAAGGTGTGTGGTCTTATAATTACCAGTGGATTTCAGGAGTGGATGGATGAAAACCATGTTGTTGGAAAATATCAAGCTGGATTCAAGAAAGGTTACTCAACTGTTGATCATACTTTTACCTTGTTGGGTTTTGTTCAAAAACGGTTAGTTTTGAATCGTAAACTATACGTGACGTTTATAAACTTTGAAAAAGCATTTGATTCAACCAATAGAAAATTATTATGGCTTACTTTGTTTTAAAAAATGGCAAGTTATACGGATCCATCAAAGCCATGTTTAGTAGGTAGAGGTTATCTTTTTATTCTACATACGGGATCTCAGACATTGTTAAAAATATTTGGAAATGAATACTATTTGCTTAAGATTTTGGCTAAATTTAGAGTAGGCGTGTCCAATATCGCACTCCATTATTTTCGATATAAAGCCTTACAACATCTCAGAATAAGATTCATACAAAGAAAATGAAACATAAATCCAAACAATGTTTAAATGCAAGCAATAATTATCGTGAAACAACTTGTTGCATCTTTTACGGAAGCTTTGTATAGAACTCTTTATAGTCACCACATTTAACTACGACTGCCCTAGCAACCCCAGAAGTCAAACAATGCACTTTGCTTAAGCTTGACCACCACAGTCAAATGATGTCCCCAAAGTAATCTTTACCACAAAAGTCAGATGACATCTAAAACAAACATTCCCATAAAAAAACAAACAACAAACTTGTTCAACTTATATTCGTACTTAAAACTAAATTGTTAATCTTGGTATTCTCTAGTTTTCAGTATTTTTAGGAATACAAATGCTAGTAACAAAATACTGGACAGCTAAATAAATATAGCTGCATTAAAAAGTAAATAAATAAAGAATTCTGTCTAAATGGGATTTAGCAAATAAATAATTTCGCTACGCAAATATTGTCTGCACAACCATGGAAACGCGATCGTGGTCTGCTCATGGCTTCTTTTTATATCTGACATTTAATACATGAGTGTGTACACAAAATCCTAAATTACCTGTCTGGCACGTGTGGTGCGAGGCTAACAGCCAAAGTCAAAAAGCCATGTGGTTTGTTTGCAGGCAGACGGGTGCTTATCGAACTATCCGCAACCTCAAACAAACTATTCACTAGTTCATCCTGTTTGTACTCACAGAAAACCATTATGGAATGCCCGCTGACATTTAGAAATATGACAGGATTATGCTACCATAGAACTGAAAGCATCAATGTGATCCCTACGGCTGTCTGGCAGATTGTGATAATGGAAATAAGTGAATAGTTATAGCAGATGATATTAAGTTTGCATTTAGGACATTGAGGCTGCGCTGATGTCTTGTAAAGCCACATAGAATGACGAGAAATTAATGTCCTTCACAAATGTTTGCATAACATTTTTAAAACCAATTTACAACTGTTACGCGGAGAACAGCAGGACAAAGAAAGTTGCTGTTTTCGAAAGGGAAATGTTTTAAAGTGATGTCCATTCAGCTAAGCAAAGCAGGTTTTGCTGTTGTGGGAAGATAAACAGCAGCCATTTTGTGCACAAAAAAATATTTTGGTTAAAAACAAACATCAAACGTTTGACTTCACTAGTACAACAGTGACGCCTTGGTGTTAGCATGTTAGAGAAAATTAACATCGCTGCCAAAGTTGTTACTTTTATTCATTTTTGAAAAGGAATGAGGATATACGACCGTTCACACCAATGATGTTAGTGGCCGGCGTGCCACGAACACAAAGAAAATGTCCACAGTATAGTGATAGCCCGTTGCTGAATAGAAAAGAAAAAGGTTCGTTGTTATTTTTGTTTACAGTTAGTGCTTGTGTTAATGTTATCTTGCAGACTTGTCATAACTACAGACTTGTCATAACTATCTCCATGCGGCTGTAGGCAAGGCGGCTGTTAAACAGAAAGTAAAGGTTAGACAAGAAGACATGAAAGTAGTCTGAAAGGAAGGAAGAGGCATTTACGCTCGATCACGTGGTTTTCTAAACGAGTGTCTTAGGACAGCGTAGTTTAAATTGTTTTTAACGACGGCCACAGTCCTCATACAAAATTCTCGTTTGAGGCGCCAGCATCGCTAGGCTAGTGAAGGCAGACACAAATCACCACTTGTCTCGGACAATCCCCTGGAGCCCAGCTTGTTAAGGACCGTGTACTCGTCCTCCTTTCTCTGTTGGTCTCTCATCGTGCACTTCAGTATTCTTTCCCCTGCTCCTCTCATTTCTGGACAGCTGAGCATTTGCAACGTCCCACTCCACCCCAAGTCTCGTTTTTCTTCTCTTCGTTTGAGACATGTCAGAGCTGCTCGATTGCTCTGTTCATTCATGAACCGTTTTTATATCCAGAAAGATGCCGACGAACTGTTGATAGCAAAGCGGTTAAAAGTCTGGCAATTTTTGGGACGTCTAAGGCGACAAAAAAAATTAAAATTTTGCGAAAGTTGATAAAGGAAGAAAGAAAGGAGACCAGTTCAAGTGAATGCAAACAAAGTTTCATTTCGATCGCCTCTATAATGTGATTTTATTGCTTTATTTATGCTGTGATTGAAAAAAATGAAGTGCCATGTTCCTGACCTCCTGTACTGCACTGGTTGACCTGCAATTGTGCTTTTATGTGAAACATGCACCTGCACACAGCCCATTACCGATCAGACAGGCATCATGGCACTATTATCCTTGAACGAGTTATAAGAGGTTTCATAGGCTGCTTCATAAGCAAACATTGTTTTACCAAAGGAACTGGACAACTAGTTTGTTTTTGAAGGTTCTGTCCCGAATGCTCTCCCTTAAAACCACGGGCTTCCTGTGACTGTCATTAACTACTTCGCCATACATGGTCAAACCTTCGACGACATTTGGCCGATTAAGTATATTTACATCCATCTGTCGCTGACGATGATCAGTGACCAATAATTATTCAATTTTTTATGATGCTTATGATGAGTTTTTTTTTTTAATTTGTAACCTTTTATTGATCATAAATTCTGATCATCATTATCCTCATCGTAATCATCGTCAAATAACTACATTGCAACATTAAACCATACATGTACAATGTCATTCAACCACATGCTTATGCAAACGTAAATTAAATTAAATTAGTCACTTAGAGGCTCTTGTTAACATGCATAAAAACAATTTTTGTTGTATTTAATACTCACTAAAATGAACACGCACATTTTGCTTCATGCTTCTTTTAACAAACACATTAACCTTTTCCTCTTACAAGAGAAAAAAAGGGTTTGTGCAGCTTCTTCGTTCCAACTGGATCTTCATCGTCTTCGTCGTCATAATCCTCATCATCGGTCTATTTTTAGTATTATTTTATGCCAGGTTATCCGTAGAAACTATTCAATGCACAGTAAACAAATTAAGACATAAATTATAATCACAATATGTCACCTAAGCTTTCCCTCAATGCTCCGATTAACAATAAACAAGAAACACAAACGTAGTTCGTAGACAAATTGACAAGAGGGTGCAAAGTCCTCGGATAATAGCTGTGCCATTGTAGATTGCTGTGAATGAAAGCTAGACAGCAAATGGAACATTAAGAACTAGGTCGTAGAAAATGTCTTCTAAAAAAATGTACCTGTTGATTAGCACGCGACGGTGTTCGCTGTAATAAACCTTTTAGGAGGATGCTTATCTGGTGAAGGCCTACCTCCATACAGAAGAGCTTTATCATTTACGAGCAACAGTTCACTGCTGAAGAGAGCGAAAATTTCTTCTTTTTTTTTTACTTTCGTTTTCTTTCAGTGTTGGAATCGTCGCTACGTTTGATGCTGAGGCTTTGAGCAGATTGTTGCCAATACTGTATGAGGAACTGCTGTAGAAACTAAAGGATGTGAACAATGATAAACTGCACAGAACGAGTTGACTACAGAGGTTTTGGCCGAGATCGACATAACAGTTACTACTCTCTCCTGTGCTGGGAATCCTTTACAAAAAGCAAGAAGCCAGAGTTTCTCGACAGTCGTCAGGACGAGATGAGCAGACAAACGGACGGTAACCGTCCTCGGCGAAATGCTATGCTCGTAAGCAAACAAATAAAAGCGAGTCTCTAAAAGCGGTGTCTGGTACTGGTTCCTGTCTGCACCCGATGGGAAAACACCGGATGATGCTAAAAATAGCAGCCTGGGGGGCGCGAGAGACGCTGCACGTGATAACACGCTGGGGTCAAGGGAGGTAATGGCGTGGCAGGGGATCAAGCAGGGGGAGACAAGAGGAAGGAGACATTAAACTGGCTTTTTCCGACGCGGCAATATTGACAAAGCAGGTATGGTGGTGGTGGTAGTGGTGGTAGTACAGTGTTTGATGATGATGACGATGACGACGATGATGATGGTGGAGGTTGTGCAGTGTTTGATAATGATGATGATGACGATGATGCAGTGCTTGATGATGATGATGATTATGATCATGGTGGTGGGAGTGGTGCAGCGTTTAATGATGATGATAATGATGATGATGATTGTGGCAGTGGTGGTGCAGTATTTGATGATGATGATGATGATGATGATGATGATGGTGGTGGTGGTGGTGGTAGTTGTGCAGTGTTTGATGATGATGATGATGATGGTGGTGGTGGTGGTGGTGGTGGTGCAGCTCATGATGATGATGATGACGATGATGGTGGTGGTGGTGCAGCGTTTGATGATGATGATGATGATGATGATGCAGTGTTCGACGACGACGATGATGATGATGATGATGATGATCGTGGTTGTGGTTGTGGTGGTGCAGTGTTTGGGGATGATGATGATGATGGTGGTGGTGGTGGTGGTGGTGGGTCGACCGTTTGATGATGATGATGATGATGATGATTTCGCAGTATTTGATGATGATGATGATGATGATGATGATGGTGGTGGTGGTGGTGGTGGTGGTGGTGGTGGTGGTGGTGGTGGTGGTGCAGTGTTTGATGATCACGATGATAATGATCATGATGGTGGTGGCGCAGTGTTTGATAATGATGATGGTTGTGCAGTGTATGATGATGATGATGATGACGATCGAGGTGGTTGTGCAGCTCTTGACGATGATGACGATGATGATGATGATGATGATGATGATGATGATGGTCGTGGTGGTGGTGGTGGTGGTGGTGGTGGTTGTGCAGTGTTTGATGATGATGATGATGATGATGATGATGATCGTGGTGGTGGTGGTGGTGCAGCTCATGATGATGATGATGACGATGATGGTGGTGGTGGTGCAGCGTTTGATGATGATGATGCAGTGTTCGACGACGACGACGACGACGATGATGATGATGATGATGATGATGATGATGATGATGATGATGATGATGATGATCGTGGTTGTGGTTGTGGTGGTGCAGTGTTTGGGTATGATGATGATGATGATGGTGGTGGTGGTGGTGGTGGTGGTGGTGGTGGTGGTGGTGGTGGTGGTGGTGGTGGTGGTGGTGGTGGTGGTAGTGGTGGTGGTGGTGGTGCAGTGTTTGATGATCACGATGATAATGATCATGATGGTGGTGGCGCAGTGTTTGATGATGATGATGGTTGTGCAGTGTATGATGATGATGATGATGACGATCGAGGTGGTTGTGCAGCTCTTGATGATGATGATGATGATGATGATGATGATGATGATGATGATGATGATCGTGGTGGTGGTGGGTGGAGTGTTTGATGATGATGTGGACTCCTGCTGAAAGGTCAGGTCACCTACTGTAAGGTCACCTTCTGGCAGGTCACCTGCTGTCAGCTCACCTACTGTAAGGTCACCTTCTGGCAGCTCACCTTCTGGCAGGTCACCTACTGTAAGGTCACCTGCTGTAAGGTTACCTGCTGTCAGCTAACCTACTGTAAGGTCACCTTCTGGCAGGTCACCTTCTGGCAGCTCACCTACTGTAAAGTCACCTTCTGGCAGCTCACCTTCTGGCAGGTCACCTTCTGGCAGCTCACCTACTGTAAAGTCACCTTCTGGCAGCTCACCTACTGTAAGGTCACCTGCTGTCAGCTCACCTACTGTAAGGTCACCTTCTGGCAGGTCACCTTCTGGCGGGTCACCTACTGCAAGGTCACCTGCTGTCAGCTTACCTACTGTAAGGTCACCTTCTGGCAGGTCACCTTCTGGCCAGTCACCCTCTGGCAGGTCACCTACTGTCAGGTCACCTGCTGTCAGCTCACCTACTGTAAGGTCACCTGGTCAAGATGTTAATGGTGGAGTGATATTTTAACGAGGGTGTTCTAAAAGATGGCGGATATGATGTCCCCTTTGTTAAGCTTTTGACGTTTTCTGAAGTGTACTTAACTCCAGTCTGTCGTTCCAGCTTCCGTTAAAGTTTTGAAGACAATTACGACAGCAGTCTGGTGGTCTGTCGTTTACTCACTACATTCTCTACTACGATGTCACTTTCATCAAACTAAAATTTATATATATATATATATGTTAAGCTTGTCGACATTCTTAAGACGCGATGAACAGTGATTATTTAGTTTGTGTTTCAGTTTTAGGCAAAGGTTCTCAGGATTTTTAAACTTAATAGCATATCATTATAGTTTTTGACTTTACCTTTCAACTTGTTCTCTTTTACCCTGTCTTATTCTTTCATTCGCCTCTTTTTGTTCATTCGCTCATTTACTCATTAGAGATTAAACTGTTTTAAGGCAGCCAGGCAGGCTGAATGTGTGGAGGTGAGACAAAGAGAGCATGAACTTGTCCAGTCCTACCGCCAGTCTGACTTTAGTGGCTAAGCTCTTACACCTTGCAGAAGTGTAAATGACAGCCCTATAATCAGCGTCTTAACGAAGCCACGCCCCGCTGGAAACGAGCTGTCTCGAGCAGCAGGCATCAGGAAGGCCCCACTTTAAGCCCAGTCTTAGCCGACTTGCCGCCACAGTCTAAAGATGCTCGACACTGAAATTTCGCGGCATCAGTTTGCCGGATTAGATGTGCTTTATTAGACACGAGGACCCGCCCATGTGTGCCTGGGTGAAAATACAGAACACACACACACGCACGCAAGCACGCAGACATTAAAGGCGAGATAAGATAAGGTAAGTGGATGTGGGAGGAATAGAGGTAAGAGGTCAAGCTAAAAATCCCTGACTTCTGCTAAAATTTAATGAACACTGGCAGGATCTGCTTTTAGCGAATTTTGCCTGACCTGCTTGTTGCATTGGATCACTTCTATATATATATATATATACAAACATATATACTTTAACAGAAGGTGCATCTTAATATAAGCTTTCAGATTATAGTAAAAAAATTTCTTCTTCCAAACCCATTTCCCCTACATTCTTATGTTCCTTAGTTTGCCTGATGCACGGGCTGATGTTGACCAGAACACGCCTGTGGTTATTGTAACTCACATAACGACCATGAGAACTCGTAAGACAAATTTGCGGTTTTGTTTCCTAGTAATAACATAAGTTTTTTCCTTTCTGTCATTCCCTAACCCTAAAATCTACACGACTGAGTAGGCGGGTTTTTTCTCCTTCACAGCACCATAGTAGATGCACTGAAGAACTTCCCGTCCCTTCTTGCTTTTAATGAAAACATGTACAAGACAGAATTCTAGACAGCCAGACAGGCACAAATAAAGAGAGGGTAACTAGAAGCAAATTACACCAGAAAGCAAACAGCTCATTGGTGTGCAGCAAAGATTTTCACCTTTAATGACAACTGGCGTTCGTGAGCTCCGGCCAATGTCTCGTGTAGAGAGTATTTCAGACATCAGAAGTAGTCCCAAGGTTTTGACCATGAAAGAGACTTTTATACTTGGAGATACATGCTCGTACTGTGTATTATTATGTAATACAGTGTCTTGCGGTTTTGTAGTCAAGTGTATGTTAACAGAAAAACTTTTTACTGTGTCGTGCGTTGATGCAGTAGACTTGTTTACTTGGGAGGAAGATGTTGTTCCACATGGCGGGTGTAAATTTGTGTGAATGTTGTGTAGTTTTATCTAATACGGTGTTCGGAAATGTAATAGAGTGAGCTTGTGTGAAAATCACAATAATAAGTTTGATCTTTGTACTGCGTTAATTTTTTTTCTCAGTCCAGTCTAGTGACTTTTTTTTCCAAGATCCTGTTTCTGTCTCTCCTCTCATTGTGTCTGTCTCTCTTTCTGTGAGCAACTCTTTCTACCTTTATCTATGACCCTGTCTTTGTCCATTTGTTTCCTTGACAGTTATGTGTGACAAGCTGATGTTTTCTCAGTAAATTTTATTATTCCCTTAGGTTAATTTTTATTTTGTTTTGTTTTGTGTGCTCGTGTCAACCTGTATAAACGTTTGCTTTCTCTCTCTCTCTCTCTTTCACATTCCCAAATCCCAAGCTTCCTTTTCACTTCTTTTGTACAGTAACGTGTGTAACTTCGTGCGTGCGTGCGTGTGTGTGTGTGTGTGTGTGTGTGTGTGTGTGTGTGTGTGTGTGTGTGTGTGCATTGTGCCTACGATGTTTATTCCTGTAAAGATTAAAGTCTCGCTTTTTGGTCTGCCATTAGAGAATTTTGCAGGCTTTATCAGTATATAAAATGAAAACAGAGAACAACAAAACAACAACCAGACTGTCTTTGAACAACCTTCGTCCTTGACTCCTTTAATCATTTTCTTTTATGGATACTTTGTGAGAAGATCTGCCACTTACTGCTGTGAAAAACCTTACTTAGCAATACAATCCTCTATCAGTGTTCCTATATAATTGACCATTTGAAATTTGAACCAAGGGTTCCGACGATTACTCGGTGCATTTTGGTTGGTGGTTTTGCTCTCTTCCAGTCTTGTCATGCACCATGATTTTGCCGTTGACCTCACTGCAGTTTTTGTGGGTTGTGACGAGGTTAAAGCAAGGTTCTCCATCTTGTCCGCCCTCACGAAGTTTATTCACACTGCCGGGGTCTGACGCACAGATCCATCACATCCCATCGGCGCTCTGGGCAGTTTCCCGGTCGACAGCACCAGACAATCCTGCTAGTCGCCTCGGCCTTTTCCTGGCTTCCGTACCATTCTCGTATCCACGGCAACGGGTCTTGATCATGGATGTAAAGCAAGCTTCTTCAGCTCGACACGCTGGACCATAAAACTTTCTCACCCCAGACCACCACCTCCTGTCTGGTCTTCGCCTTTATCCCTGTGGCTCTAAGGGCGGCTCAGGCACGATTGTAATAAACTCCCTTGTAGCATATGTTATGGCGTTTGAGAAGTACTTTCCAAGCTCTGAACAATGCTGGCAAAATTGTTTCTATCGTCCTTTTTTCTTTCTTTTTTTGTGCTTTTTTGTCGTGTTTCTTTTATGTCTTATTATCTTGGCTGTAAATTTATTTCTTCCTCATTCGTTTGTCAGTTTAGGTGGGTGGACAACTTGCCATCCGCTGCTAGACCACTCAACCCACGTCCAGATATATTAGCCAGTATCTACAAATGATACATTTTCTTCTGTTCCATATCACAGTTCAGTGTCATCGCGCATATGTTTTGCATTTTCTAATGCAACGACATAAAAAATAATTTTAAAAAAATAAAAAATGCAGTAAAAATCTATTTACGTCGACATTTTTGCATGAAAGAAGACAGGCAAATCAAATTTAGCAGACTATAAAGGTTTTACAACTGCCGAACACTATGCTGTACTCGTGTTCTGTTCTAAAGCTATCGACATTCTTCAAAGAGATTTACTTCGGGACAGGGAGACCTGACCCATTGGGCCATCAGACGAAAGTGTACAAGAAACTGAGAGAGAGAAAGAGATGGTTAGAGGGGGTGAGGATGGGGATAAGGTGATCTATGCGGCCATACGTTGGTGTACACTGTTTTGAAAAGGTAAGCTAGACCTTCATTATACACTGTGTCTGTCTCTCTGTCTACCAAAGGGCACAATTTATTAATGGCATAAACAAACATAACGGCCCCTTAACCATCTAACAACATCCAAACACCCCCTTGGACATTTCCACAACCACACAAGGACTTTGATCTCACAAGATAGAACAAAGAACAACACCAAAACCAAATCACCGCAGAAACAAAGCTCAAGCTTAGCACCATGTACAAAGATCAAGCACAGCTCTTTACCGATGGATCTCATGACCCAGAGACAAACAAAACTGGATTAGGAGTACACTATCCCGACAGCATGACTATCTTCAGCAGACTCACAAAGCATACCTCAATCTTCACAACTGACTTCCATACTAACAGCTCATGAGACACCACCTCAAAATAAAAAAAATTAATGCAAAGACAATACCTCGTAATATCAGTCTCCCTGTCAGCACTCCGGGAGCTTAAAAACAAATCCTCAAACAGAATAGACATAGTATACGAAATATTGTCTCATAAATAAGATTTACGAGGAAAAATGGGGACATTATGTTCCTTTGGGTTCCCTACCATATAAGTATAAAAGGAAACGAAAAGGCTGATAAACTAGATAGACTGGCAGTAAAACAAGAAACAAACCCTAAAATCACCACCTCTATTTCACCAGCAGAGAGAAGAAGAACCATAAAACAAGCAAAATTAAAAAATGAAGGTAAAGATACTAGGAGACTGATATACGACCAGCCTAGTCACACTTTGATGTTCTTAAAGTCAAATAGGTCTGACCAAAGCAAAATAGCTAGAATGAGGCTCAATGGAGGATACCTAACCATATGTAAAGAACTTTCCCCCCCCCCTTATGTGCCTGTGGGGACAGACGTAGCACTCCACATGTGCTGTTAGAGTGCAATGAAAACAAACCAGAAAGAAAATAACTAAAACATTTTTAGACTGGATTTAAACCTTAATAACCTCAACCAATCTAAAGTACTATGGCATAGCATAGTTCCATTAGTAGCATCAATAGCGACAAGCCACCCAAACTCTAGACTAATATAACAGAGGCAAAGGGTTAAAACTGGATCCCATAACAATTTACATAGAAAAAAAGACAGAAAGCGAAATAACCTAAAATAGAGCAACTCGAGGAATCCGGTAACCATCACAGTACACCACCACGGCGGACTTAACAGGCCCCCCCGGGCACTGATAGCAAGTAGCAACAGCAAGAAAGGAGGACAGCAGCACAGTCCACCACCAATGGAAGCCTGGCATGTCTCGTAGATTAACAACAGGTAAAGAGGGCACAAACAGTTCACCAACAATGTAGACTTGGCAAACCTAGACACCAACAGAAAATAAGGGCACAAGCAAGAGCAGACAACACCTGTGGCGCCACAAAACAGTGACCCCACCCCAAGACCTCCTCAATCCCTCCCTACCCTCGCCCAACTCCTCTATGCCCACATTCCCCAAAGATCCCCAACCCCCACAGTGCAAAATCATCGTGAGGTGGAAGCACATTCCCTTTTAAAATCAACAACAAAAACAACGCCATATTCGTGGAGATTACCACACTTCAGAATGTCATATAGAAGAAAAAAGACAAGAGAAAGGGAACTTAAGAAAGAAGAAGGATGAATGGCAAGAAAACACAATATATTTCTCGTCTACGAGAAGAAAAGTTAAGAAATAAGAAACAAACGAACGCTTTACTCAATAGACCCATGTGAGAGAGGAAAGTAAGACACACACACACACACACACACACACACACACACACATACACACACACTTTCTCTCTTGCTCACACTTACTGGACAATTTCAATTTTGTTGAGAAGAGAGAGACTTTGATAAGTAAAGACAATGACAGATAGAGACAGAGAGAAAAGGAAGGAAGAGAAGAGAGCAATGACGTTGATTTCTCTAATTAACTACAAGATATAAACAAGTATCTGCATACCACGTGATGGCGATCCGTCACAGTAGCTAGACATCTTATGACTATAATGACTTGTATAATGGGGTGCCCACAACTTGTTTTCCTGTCCTTATAGCCATTATCTGTCTGCTGCTCCATCTTTCAGTCTGTCCTTGAAAGATGGATCGATGTAATGGACCTTTTACGGATTTCTTTCTGCTCATGCGCAGTGAGACAAAGAATGTCTCCTCGTTTTACGGCTTTTCCTGTGAATGACTTCTGTAAGAACATTTCTCTAATTCTGGTCTGTCTCAAGCAAGGAGGCCATTGCCAGCAAATGCTGACTGAAATGACTACAGAAATCACACAATTATTATTACTGGACAAAGTAAAACTGGTTGAAAATAACAATTAACCATTATTGTCACCGATGGAAAAAACAAAATAGTCGTGTTTATTACAACTGACAGCCTGCTAATCCTCTTCCTTTGTCAGCCCCATCATCATCATCATCATCATCATCATCATCATCATCATCATCATCATCATCATCATCATCATCATCATCAGCTAGTGTCGTGAGGCGGTCCGGTGGCGCAACGGTTAGCGCCTGTCACCAATACAGTGAAGGTTGGCTGTCCTGGGTTCAGTTCTCGTCTCAAGCACGCTGTTCTTGCTCTGCATGTGGCATCTGTTTACAGGGCTGGCTGCCTTGCCGTGATATAGCCTTAGTTGCTGGCTCGGCGTAAAACACCAATTTTTAAAAAATGCTAGTGTCGTCAGTGGTTTTCAGGCTGTGCAACAAAAAAACTGCCGTGTGTCATTCTCTCAGCCAACCCAGTCATTGCGAAAAATTATGTCATTAAGGTTGTAAACTCTTGTAAAACTGCACGTGCCGTTAGTTTCCTTTTGAACCACTCATTGTCATGACTAACTCGTAGAGTCTGGCGTAAAACCGTACAACATATGAAGCACGTGCATGCACACACAGCAGAGAAAAATGTCGGGCGTAAGATGCAGTATGTCATCAGAAGATATTACACTATATTCTTTTCGGGTTATTAAATTTTGTTTCTGCTAGCTTTTAGTGAACAATGGCTTTTTACATTCGCCGACCGGTTCAGGGGGGGGCGAGAGAAAGAGGTTAATTCCCCTTTCCATTTCGATCTACTTCCTTATACAGGCTAGGGGAGCTAACTGGGTCTGAAGCTTGGGGACTAGGGCAAAATAACAACCTGTGCGTGGAAGAGATGTCGGAGAGTGTATTCCACGAGTGACATGTGTAACACCATGTTAAGGTGTGTAAACAGTGGTGCGGACCCATTAAACAGAGGTTAGTTGTGCTGACTACACTGAACAGTGGCAGCGGACAGTTGTGTTCCGCTAATACACTGGGTGTGACAGATAACTCCGAGGTTATTTCCTCTTTGGTTAACATTTGACGCAGCAGATAAAACTCATGGCTTCGCGTGCCACTGGAGTAATGTCTGCACATTGAAGACAATAAATGGGGTCCAGTACTACCTTCAAGGTAGGTTTACCTTTTGAGTCGTAGTTATGAACTGTGATTCTGGCCGTGCTGTCGCAAATCTCGGAATATGAAAGAATCACTAAAGTCCACGACTGGCTTTTTTGTCAATGGCGACTGATTTAGGGGGTATTGGTGAAACAATGGACCAAATTCAAAGCGACGTATAGCGGGAGAAGATCAGATAACCTACCTCCAGTCCTTAACTAAAGCTGGTAACAAAAAGCGACAGGAGGAAGGTGTTAGTATCCAATTTAGTGCAACAATAAAGAGCTTAGCATCAGTATACGACAAATTTAAAAGGTTATCGGTTTGAACAAATGAAAATAATCCACTATTAGATGACAGAATCCCCAGTCCACAAAATGCATGACCTCCAAATTATTGATTTGTGAAATCTGTTGATTGAATGGTTGGGTGAGTCAGAAGGGTGAGATGATTGATCGTTTGGAAGAACACTGAAGCAACGTATGTCCTACCATTTGTCAATGAATCAAGTTGTAAAAAGGCACGATTACTAAGCTGAAGTAGTTGCTATGATTACTAATCGTCTGAAAGGAAAAGTCACATAAATGGCAAGTATGGCTTCCATTCTAGACGTGTTCAATTGTTGTCTCCCAAAACAAACCGTTTCTGTCAATAAAGAATTTTTTTACAGCCACAACATTGAAAAGAAACGATTCACAACGAAAATATCTATCATTTAAACTCAACTTGCCTTTTCCTTTAAACACTTATAACTCGTCAACCTTTAAAAAAGAAGATTGTTCCAGAAGAATGTATTGCCACACCTCGTTATACGAGGAACACAATAATATCAGATCAGTGTCCGCCATGTCGATGGTCTACAAATCTGTTGATGGTCGCTGTAGCTGAACACTAAGAATACTATGTTTACTAAATTCTTGTATCATGCGTTTATTTAGTATGTGTGTTAGCTACAGTAAGTTTATTGTCAGGTACTCTTTTTGTTAGTCTTAGTTTGGAAGTTTTAATAGAAGTGGTTTCTAACTACTAACTCACAGAAGGGAAAGACAGAAAAATAACGAGGGAAATAAATAAAATAAGAGATGTAAAGGAAGGGAGGAGAGTTTTAGCACGCGAGCGGTCTGCCAGACTCGTGCATGTCTAGACTGGTGTACACTAGTCGATACGACAGTGACTAGCATCGTTCGATCGTCCACACCTTATAATGCACATGTCATGTTGCATGTGATTTGCGTGTCCGTTGACTTTCACTTCCATCCATCGAGCGGTGCCGATGGTCAATTTTTGTCTCCGGTTTACGTGTTCATGCAGACACAATAAAAGATGCGAGGTACATACGCATCACATTTGTTACGAGAAACTTTTGATGATGCTCGGTTATTTTTATTCTTGCCTCAAGTATTGAAATGCCAATCACAGTGTAGTTCTGAGAGTTTTCTATTTAAAGTCTGTGTCCTGTTCTACAAAAAAAACCAGAAACACTATTTCGGTTTTAAAGAAAAACGTAATAATTTTTCTGTAGAGATACGGACCTTTCTTTCAGGATGTTAAAATTAAGACCAACTAAACCCATGAACTGATCCCTTAATCTAACGGTCAATCACAGTGCGATTATCCCGTGTTCTGAGGCGCAGCTATCTAGAAAGAATTTTTGTCTACAGATAAAATCCAGGACAGTTAACAACAATGGTTCAAGGAGAAAAATTCCAATTCAAATCAGTTACACTCAATTTTCATGTCCTTTGTTGAAGAAGAGAAAACCTCACAATTGGATTCAGTTTCTATTTTTGACCTAATATTTCAAGTATCTTCATTTTTTTCTGCCTTTTTCACACACCATGGACCTTCATTACTGGATAAGCGACTCAGGTTCATGTCCGGTGTAAGTCTCGGCTTTCCTTTAGACAGGCGTCGTGTTTCCGGTTCTTTGTTTGCATACCTTAAATAAATTCTTAAAGTACATATTTTGTTTTCGTAACAAAACAATGTATACAATTGTTTCCAAAAAATCAAAAACTATTACTTTTTTTTAATTGTTAGTGGTAAAACAAGTCAATAGCATCTGTTGTGACGATGTTTTTATATTATAAAATTGTTGTAAAATCTAAATGCGTTTTCTATCAACAAAAAGAATATATTTTACAGAAAATACTGTTTTCTTTCAATCAATCTTCTTTAACAAGGTTCTGATGACAGAAAAGCTTAATTACTCATTTCTAAAATTTCTTCAACGTTAGGAATATCCGCCATTTTGACAGAAAACGGAAGCGAAAGCCCTTCGTTGTTAGGGTTTGTTACGATTGATCACTCCTATGATAGAACAAAGAGGCAACGAATGAGAGACACTTCTCCAGTGAATGAAGGTCCGTGCACACAATGCTCCAGGAAAACCCTTATGGAATATGTTGGCTGCACTTCTCGGAGAATGGGAATATCTCTATCCGTGAAGTAATTTCCCTTTTTAATAAATGCCTCTTTGTGCAAGCCATTAAGGTGATAAGTATTTAAACACCGTTTGCTTAAAGTGTCTGTTGATGATCCATAAAATTGCCAGGATAATGCAGAATTTATGTAGCGCAGTGCTCGGGACCTAAAAGGTTCTTTTCAACGCCTACACGTGCCTGAACAGGAAGAGTGCACGAGGAACATTTACTGCAAGACGAAGATTGAATGGAGCCATGTTTGTCAGAACCAGCGAAGAGTTAGAAATTGTAACACGCCTCATTAAGTGGAGATATTTACATTAATTAAACAGAATGCTTTTAGTACAGGGGGGTTATTTTTAGCAGCCTATGGTCTTGCTGTTGTTGTGTTTGCTCTGGAGAGGCGGTTTGGATGGGTTGTTGGTGTATACAGCTTGGAGCTATTTTATTAGATTTGCATCACTTTACATTTCAATAAGTCTCTTACAAAGAAGTAACTTTAGAATCATTCTTGGTTTCAAAAACTTCTCAAAAAAAGTGAAATACACTGAAGAATTTCCAGAAGCTCTTGTCTCGACATAGCAAACATTATGGTTATAATCTACTGACAGTTTAGCTTTTCATGTTCCATAGCCACGTCTAAATTTTGTGTTTCTCGCCAAAGTCTGATGACACCTGACCAACTAGCGTCCTGACCTCCGACACCTGGCTAACGAGCACTACCATCCAGACCTAAGTTACCCGCTTCTTCCTCATTCACCCTTTTTCCCCGCTTCCACCCTCACAGCAAATATTGCACTAATAATATATTTTGTCACAACTTTGGAAACGACCAAGCGCCAATGTTCGAAATGTGTAACTATTTACACTCGGGAGGAAGGGGTTGCTGGGGCACAGAGGAATGGGCAGAGACATGGAAACATCATTTCACCGACTGCACAATGTTAGCTCTCAGCGGATGGCAATGGAAATATTAGCTGTAGTAGATGGCGCTGGAAGTACTTGCTCTTGAGAGTAAGATTGAATATATTCGTTCTAGGGAATTGCAATGGAAATATTAGCTTTAGTGAATAGCAATGAAAGTGCGATCTCTAGTGACCGGCAACGAAAATATTAGTTCCAGTGAATGATGATTGAAATATTACCTCTAGTTGATGACGATGGATCCTATGTATTCGACCCTGACGACATCTTGGCTCTAAATGTGAGGGGAATGGCTGGACGATGGCCGAAGAGTCCATAAAAAGCAGCTATTCATGTAACTGTTTGGCTTAGGCTCTAGGTTTACTATCGCTGAACTGATCGATGAAACACTATTTCATGTTCCAGCAGCCACAGCACCAAGCTACTTATTTCCACTTTTTCCCTTTCTCACATTATTCTGTTTGCATCATCTGATTTTTTCTTTTTGGTGTTAACGAATATGCATTACATTTTTCTATTACATCCACTTTCATTATGTAGCCTGTTTGTATATGAGAGTCGTTTCTCTTAGCTAATGTCTCTTAGTTATCTATAAGTTTATTTTCTCATTACCTGAAGTACTTACTATGTGATATGTTTGAATTATCTTACCTTTTCTCGTTGTCTGAAGTATGTCTGAGTCCAGATGGCGACTGCCTGCAGCTAGGTAGCGCCCGCATGCTCTAAAGGATCATTCCAGAGGTTGACAGAGATCGCCATCCGCGAAATTAGGAATTACTGGAATCCTTTTTCCGCTTGACTCCAAGGCCCTCTGCGCGAAAGAGCAGCCACTGGCTAAGAGATGTCTGGGACATGAGGAGGCACGCAGGGCTAGTAATTACCAAAAGAGACTACAGACGGGAGGCGAAGACTAAGCTGAAGCTTTCTGTGACTGCCAATGTGCATGTGCAGGAGCAGATGAAGGCCCGGATGTTGGCGATGTTTAAAAGACGGGTATTACCAGGAGCGGGATAAGACCGTTGGGTGGGTGAGGTCTTCCGGGTACCGTATTTCTTGCAAAGTACTTCAACGAGAAAGATGTTTATTAACGGGCAAAATATCTGCTTGACGACAAAAATTATTTCTTCACGTGGAAGATGTACATGGGTTAATATTTACTTGACGCTTTTTAGAAGACAGGTCTTTAGGGGGAATGAGAACAAACATAAGAGCGGTTGTCTGCAGTGAGACCCTCGGACTTGTTCACTGGTGCAGCCGATGCGTTCTCAAAGGTCGATAGGCTGTGCATGCGAATTCACCTGAAGAGTTTTTATTCACTTCTCCATGGACGATATTTCCTCAATTTTTCTTCCATTGGAATCTTCAGATTAATTTGTCTTCTGCCCATTCGAAAGGTGTTTAAGATAACCTCGGACGGACGGATGGATGGATGGATGGATTTGTCTTTGTATAAGTTCCGATAAAAAACCATTTTCAACCTCCTCTTTTCTCTTTTCAAAGGGTTCTAGTCAGTGCAAACCCTGCCCACCGCAGAGTACTCCATCCAAACAGCCGGCCATCCAGCTGGTAATAATTGTCAGGTCTCCAAGCGAATGAAGACAGCACAATAATGAAGGGATCTCCCAATGTCCAGTCTGATCCTGCTGATGAATCGTCTCCCCAGGAGAGAAAGCACCTCCATTATTTAATGTACTATTTATAGTAACCTTACCATGTGTGTAGAAACTGATAGAGCCACCTCGCTCGCACTACGATTGTATTCTGCATTACGTTATAATTAACTAAGTCACCACCATCAATGAAATAGTATTTTAATTTATTAATATAAATATATAATCTTTATATATTCCAATTCTTTTAGGTTTTTCTTATGCGCTTTCAAGATTCACTCATGTGTACCTACGCATTATTGATATCCTCTGAGAATAATAGAATAATTAGGGATATAAAGAGTAAAAATAAACTGCATAATAAAAGAAACAAGAAACAGATCCCTTTTTTACACAATACCCTACAGACCACAATTCACATCAACATACATTCAGCTACCTGCAGTCATGATCGTTGTATACGCATGTCTGCAGACGAGACGGAGCAGTGTGGAGACAAAAGTTCAGGCGAACCAGTGACAGACAAGGCGCTTCTGATCACAGAAAGCCCATCGAGGGTAAAAGTTCTTGCAAAGGACTTGAAAGATCGGAGTCTGTAATCCCCCAATGTTGCAGGAGACAAGGTTCCAGAAGAGCCCGGCGATGTGTGTGACCAATTGTCTTGAGACTGGAACCGCGGACCGCTGCGTGACTGGAATGAGGCAGAAAGGAGACAACTCCAAGTCTGGTAAAGAGCACTGGGTCATCTATTTCGTACAAGGAAAGCTAACCCTCGATCTCTTAAACAAAGTTACTGCTATTCCTGATACCGTCCTCCATAGCAAAGAACAAGTAAATACAAGTTAGGAGCTCCGAGGAGCGATCTTTAGTGTCATTTCAATATAACTTGTGTTGTTCCAACAAGAGAAAGTTTTAGAAACCGATAGAGTAGAGAAAGACGGAATAAATGTTTGCAGTCGTATTCAAAAAATGCTGAGGCTGTCACTTTGGAATACAGCTCAAACATATCAGACCACAAGAATGAGATCAATGTTCCAAATTCTTGTAGCCGTGGCTTAACTTAGGTTTGTGCAAGAGATTTGACTTGTCAACTTGTTAAAGTTTTGAGAAATTAAGAAACAAGCTTTAATTTGTTTTTTTTATTAAAGAAAAGGAGTAAAAATAATGAGACGAAAATCAAATCTCACATCAGGTTTACTGACCTTTTGTCGACTGAGCTTCTTCTTAAGGCCCTCGTTATCTCAAGAAACGTGAACAAACTTTGGCAAAGTTTGTTTGTATGACAATGGTATCAAAACTTGAGTAGTTTTAGATTGCCTTTAAAAATTCAAGAAAATCCCTTAATTAGACATAATGTCCCACTCTACTAAGCAAAATGGCCGCCATATTACAACATGGAAGAAAACGTGTTTGACATGCGTAAAGGACGTAATATAAACGTATGTTACGACATGCGTGAACGACATAATATAAACGCATATATTGACATGAATAAAAAATATAATATAATATAAATACATGTTTGACATGCCTGAAAGATGTAGCGTGAACTATGTTTCGAAGCAATATTTTTGGGGGTATTTATGCTGTTTTTGTCGAAAACCACCCACTGATGTGTCCCTCCAGCATCTGAGAAACACTTCCTTTCAATAAGGATAAGGTCGAGGACAAGCAGAGTCTGCTGGAAGCCAGCGAATTCCATCAGAATCTATTTACAGCTGATGCAAATGCGTCCGTGACGTCTGTGATAAGAGATGCGGGGTCAGGGGTCATATCATTGCGAGAATCACAAGAAGATTTCAATCTAGAACACCACAAACAAAGCCAAATGTTTTTTTCTACGACTGTTTTCTGTAATCGATAAGAAGAAAGATAAACTCTGTTTTTCGTCTTGTGATGTGATCCACCCACCGGAGGCTCGAGCAGCCAGTAGCTCACCACACACTGTTGTGTCCGATATCTTCAGTCTGTTTGTGTCGACATTTGCTGTGCTTAAGGTCTAACAGAATAATTTATGTTTTTCAGATATTGATTTCATTTGGAAACACTATTTACCAGTCATCATGCATAACTCTCTAACTGCGGAGACAAACTTCCACCAACATTACTTTGAACCGAAAGAAGTCATTCTTCTACGTCCCCACGGTTCACGAGTGCGTCTAAGAAATGGTTCCAGCTTTCTCATTGACTGAGACCTTATTTGCAAAAGGATAATCATGTACACTCAATCTGAATCTCTTTTAATATTTTTTTCTCTAAAAAACCATGAGCCTGTCCATAGGACCGGGATATGGCGCCAAATACGTTCACCGCATTATTATTATTATTGATGGTTAGACCTTATTGTGCTTATGGCGACATGTCGCAAGGTTTGTATGTATGACCCTACATACATTGCAATGTTTGTAGACATAGTTATCTTGGTGTTGTTTGTGTCTATGGCAACAAGGACCATGTCTGTGTCCTTGGAATTACAAGATCGTTATTTCCTCACATTCTGGAAAATATTACTTTATGCATCGTCTTTTCCCCTTTATTGTTTTTCCTTTCCTTTTTTGTATTCTTGTTTACTTCTATTTCTACTTCTTCTCCTTTTTTGTCTTTGTCTTTGCTTTTTATTCTTCTGCTTCTTCGGTATGAAGGATGTTTACTAATAATTTAGCAGTCACTTTTTTTGCGGTGTATGCTCTACAGTAATAGCCACCGTGGATGGTTATGGACGTTGGTACAGAAAGAAGGCAAATTAAACCCAGGGGTGGGAGGTACAGCTGTGCCATAACTTTATATTGAAGTCTAGCTTTGCGTTGAATGTAAGAAGGTATCAACAGATTGTGAGGTCAGGGCCGTACTGAATGGAATTCCAGCCTTGGGTTGAACCAAAATCACTAGCCATCCTGCTAATTACGAATACACCATTTGCTGTAAATTTTTCAGAGAATCAACTTTTGCTTTTTTTTCTTTTCCCTGTCTCCACTACCCGTTTAAAGCCCAAGGCACTGAAAATACATGAGGTCATGAGGGTGTACAGTATGTTTCCCCAACAATGGCGGTTTTTTCTGAACGTCAGCATCTCTCGTCTCGTCGCTGCTGGCTGGAGGGACGCGGCAGGGGACGGCACCATACACGACACTCCTAATGATGTGCCCGCCTCCGTGAGGGTGTAACCTTTTCGACTAACACGCCTGCCAGTCTGTCGAAAACCCTCACCACGCCGAGCGGTCTTGGCGAGGTAGATCTGCAGGTCATGTGAGAAGCTTTGTGATTCCCAGGACCGCCGTTGGCAAACGCGACTTTCTTCTATTAATTACATTTTGGACAAAGGCGACATTAGAAGCAGTTTCGATTCCCGCTTTGATCTTGACCTCCTTCTGAGATCCCCGGATCAAGCTCTCTCTATGCTGAATCCTCAATATCCTGCATTGCTTTGGGACCTGCGGATGTTGAATTCTGAGCCTGTGCTCCAGCTCTCTTCATGTGTCCCGAGCATATTGCGTACATCTTAAGTCCGGCATTATTTTTAAACCCTTTGCTATCTTTCTTTTTTAGGTTTCTGATTAAATATCTACATCCTAAAGATGGGCGCTTCCGAAATTTTGCCGGGAATTCGGGAGAGACTTCAAAGTCCAGGGCCATCTGGTTTGCCGAGAACTTATTGTGGCGCCTTTAACCAGTCTAGCAAACTGTGAACTGCAAGGTCTGTGCCCATCATGTCCTCATGGCAAGGAGAGTCCCTCGAACCAAGTGTGTCAGTAATGTTTGTATGGTCTCAGCATTAGCAATGAACTTACGCAGTTTATTGTGAGACATTTTCTTTGTTTATTGTTAATCATTGTTAGTTACATTCTATCATCTTTGCCTGAATCAGTCGTTTCCAACACCTTCGTTTCTCTCTAAATTTACTCTTCTTGACCCATCTCCCGGAGATTCCCCTTTCTCTCTCTCTCTCTCTCTGGTACTTTCAAGATTTCATTATTCAAAATTCTTTTTTATCTGCAACTCTCTAAGGGGTATTGAGATATTATATATAGATAGATAGATATATTCTCACACACATATCAGACACACACACACACACACACACACACACACACACACACACACACGCACGCACACACACATTTCATTGGTCAGTTTAGAACAGTTAATATATTAAAAACTAATTTTTGGTATAACATCCTTCTCACCTTCCTCAAGCTATTTAATGTTTATCTGGGTATGCAATCAAATACTTCAAAACAATATAAACACATGTAAACAGCAGATAAACTTTCGTCATGTGATGTTTCTGTCCTTAGGGTTACCTTAGTCACAGATGCACACACATACCCACTCATATCAGCAAACTTTTTACAATTAAATAGTGAAATTCATCCCCTACATCATTAGTTTTACATAGTCTACAAAACCTTTCATGTCTTGTGATCTCACTTTGCTTATATTTATTCACTGAATAATTGTTTCCAATGTCCTAAATTTTATTAAAGGGCGATAATAATGGGAAGAAAGTAATTTTAACTAATGTCCTAGGGGAAAAGTACTTTTGAATATAATTTGAGAATATTTGTTTGGAGTATAGTTCTCCTTGCCAACTCTGGATATACTGGACAAGGACCTATCTATTTTCTTCTTAAAACATTTACCTGATATATTTATGCTTTTCTGGTTTATCTATATTCTACTTACGTTAAGATCATGCAGAGTTGTCTGGAAAGTACATAATTAGATTAGTGATATTCCTCGTACGTAAATTCAGAATTAAATTATTTATACAACACTTGATAGCTTATGACAGTTATTTGCATTCATCAATTTAAACCGAAAACTGAGCATACTCATTTTAATAAGAAGACAGAGAGGTGGCCACACTCTCCAAATACTATACAAGATGTCATCTGACAGATTGTCTTTTCGCGATTTATTTCAGTCAGCGCTTTCATTACCTGCAGCAGATTGATTAATTGCTGCCAACCAAACGAAATTCATCCATTGCAGATAAAAATCGATGATGTTTTTAATTATTTAAAGCGGTGTTGTTACAGGCGCCTAGCAATTGCGGCCGTTTATTTTGACCTGTCTACAGGTCATCAGGAAAAATACCGGAAAATAGTTCTTTCGGAATCCTCCCCTTGCGTAATCGTGTCTGTATGATTCACATTTTTTGTATCTATTTAAAATAATCTGTACAGTCTTACCCTGTCTTCTGGTGTCGTACTGTTTGATTTAACACCAAACCACCATTGGTTTAAACTCTTTATTTTTACTCTTTATTCTACTTCTATTTCTCGAAACTACGTTTTCGAAACCACTCTCCACATCTTCACATACACGGATTTAGTTTGGGACGAATCCCAACCTTCAAGCTCTTTCCCACTTTGTGTTTACATGAGAAATCTGTACAAGTAACAGAACTAACCTGACTGAAACAAGGCGAAATTCTAGAACAAGGCTGTTTTTAATCAGGCAATGTGCGGAAGTGCCAAGCCTTCATAGTGCTCCAAAGTCTCATTATTGACAAACGAGTTCAGACTTACCTCAACATGTTGCCGAAAAGTCCAGTGTCCAGAACATTCGCCCGAACTCCATTTTTTACTGTGACCTTCTGACAAACGCTCGACGGAGCTCGATTTGAAAGCTCAGTACTTTACACGTGCTGTTCTGACGAACTCTTTCAATGCATGGCACTTCTCGGTGAACTTTATAATCGTTTTACATCCTTTCCTTACCGAAGCGCAACAGGACGCCAAAACACTCTGCAGCAAACTTACAAACCTCATCACCATTTGCCCACATTATGTGGGTTGCACTGAAGCAAATCAATTTTTAATCATTTTCATGGCGAGAAGGTTTTCTCAGAAACCGAAACTCTGCACATTAAAGAAAATGAATTACTGCGTGAAAGTATAAAAAGGAGATTGTCTGAGAGGGTTTTATTCCTCAAGCCAAGAGTTTCTCCGATCCATGTACACACATTTTTGTCTATTTCTAGATCTTTCGCTACGAAGATCAATTCTTCTGAGCTAAAAGTTGATTCAGTAACATTAATCTTTTCTTATTTATTAGTCGTTTGTTGCTGCAGTCGGCAAACGAATGCGTCCCTATATTTTCACCCGTCAATCTGTCAATCTACCTATCAGTAATCAATGCGCATAAACTCCTACGACAGACAGGAATAATCATCAACGAAAACCTATCCCCCTCCCTCTCCAAGGACACATAAGTGTGTTCCAAAGCTTGGTCAGAAAGCAGTCGAAATTTCATGAAATCACACTCTGGATCTGTCGTCTTACTTTCCTGTCAGACATAACACTAGATATCAACAAACAAAAGCTTGTGGGTCGGTAAGTGGGACGCAGTACGAAAGGATAGAAGATAAATCCAATGATCTTTCCCCCCGTGAGACTATATTACCGCTGTTTGGCACAACAAACATTCCCTCTTCTTTCCCCTCCCGCCTCGACCCATAAACATTAATTATCCACAGTCCGTCTACAGTGCACAGGGGCAGATGGGAAGGTAAGGGACTTAGCTCCGGAATATTTAGCTTCTTTTTGCCCTTTTTATGTCCACTCGCCGCTCGGATACAAACTCGGTGTGTTCACAAGGAGTTTCAGACTTCAATTACACATGTCAACAGCACCAAGGGCTTTGTTTCGTCCTATTTGATCAACCCAGCCTGGCTTTTTCAAGGTGTGTGCACTTTCTTCTAAATATATCCACTGTGTCCTTGGTGCTTAGTGATGTTGAAATCTGCTGCAAGGATTCTACCCCGAGAAATAACAGGACAAAGGAGCTGCAGTGTACCCGCTTTCGCCCACTACCAACATGGCGGAGCAGACGAAAACGTAGTTATGGCAACTGTAGGCGTTACGTTGTATTCTTTGCCCAGTCGATACCCTAACCCTAAAACTACATATTAAATGATGTGAATCTACAAGGCCTGGGCTTTAACCGATATTAAAAATCGTAAATATTGCTGTTCATTAAAGGCAGTTTATTAGGGGACACAACTCCACCCTCACCACCCTCTGTTTAGTCTGTTCCGCTCCACTGCCCTCTGTTCAATAATTTACTACATTTTACCTTTGTTCAAGCACCTGACATGTGTAACTCGCTTTTCTGCATTGTTGTGTCTGTATCAAAAACAACGCATGTGCGACTTGCTAGGAACTTAAGAAATACTCCAAAACTAAAACTGTCTGTTGGGTAGCTTTTGTTATGTACACCAACAGCTCCGCAACTCTCCTTTCATGCCGTAAAGACTTGTCAGAAAGTTTTTACCAGAAAGGAATGTTACTTGATTATATTTGTAGGTTATGGTATTCGCTTGTTTACCCTTATACTTTCGCAGTCTACAAAGAAACGATTCACACAGCTGTGACTCTCCTTACACACACTGTCAGTGGCTGGATATGTAAGTCCAGTGAATGGAATATACATCTGTCTTTATATGTACTTCTTGGTCGGATAAGTCGTGGCGGATATGATTGACTGTATTCTCTACCTCTCCTGTTCTTTTATTTTTGTGTGAAACTTTTATAAACGAGTGTTATGCCTACTTGTGTTTCGAGAGTACAAATTTTGGTGATGTTCGTGCAACCTGTCATAGGTGAATCTTGTTAATGGTGAGCACCTGTGTATTGGTAATTTACCCTCTTTCGTCCTCTACCCCAGAGTTGAAGACTTATGGGTGTGAATTTATATTCTGGTATTGATAATTTCTGAGCTGATGTCTGATTTATTAGTTTGGGGTGACCTAAGGTCACCAACTGTATCTTATTATTGCTGGGAGTATGTGTATGTTTATTTGTGTATATATATATATATTGTGTATGTGAGGGAGAAATTTTTTCAACATTTATATGTACTTATCTGTATGTTGTTAGCATATGACCAATACCTGGAATTGTCCCTATGGATTAATAAAGTTGAATCGGATTGTACTGTAGTCGTGACATTTGTGGAGGGATCTACTGTACATACTCCAGGTCGTGAAACCTGTGGAGGGATATATATATATATACACTCCAAATCGTGACACTTGTGGAAGGATATATATACTCCAGATCGTGACACTTGTGGAGGGATATATATATATATATATACTCCAGATCGTGACACTTGTGGAGGGATATATATACTCCAGGTCATGACTCCTGTGGACAATATGATTCCCAAGTCCAACCTCTTCACCCGATCCGCCTCCCCCCATTGTGCCAACACATGATGGACGACAACGAGTTTCACCGAATCAAAAGACACTTGTGGCGACATCAACACAGAATCTTCTTCACCAGAAGTTTTTCTCAAATATTTGAGCTGCCTGGTAATTACACGACCTTTATGAAAAGGAATCTGCATTAATTATGCACATTCATCGAATCTGTCATCTCGTATTTGATTTGTAATTCGGTAAAGCTTTGCGGTCAGAAAAATTATATTAAGAATATCAATTCAAATGCAAACAGATTTAAATTAACTTTGTCTATGGACTGAATGTTGTTTGAAAGACAATGTAACATAATAGGACAGATTTTAGTATTTTACGAAATGACTGATTTTTTAATTTAGTCACAGAATTCTTAAATGCCTGTCAACATTCGTCTTGATAATTTTCTTTGCTGACTTGTTATCTGTGACTTTACTAGTCTAATTATGCGACATGGCCAGTCTAATTATATTTTACTTTGCTGATCATGTTATCATATCATATTATCCAGCGTTAAATGTCTTTTCGGGATAAAATCAGTTCACCTGAAGATGTTGGGGACTGGAGCAAAATACACACCAACCAAAGTGCAGGAGAAGTCTCAGTACTGTATGTATACAATACAATACCACTTTATTTATCCCCAAGGGCAATTCCTTTGCAAAACGTGAGTGAATTATAACAGACTTCAAACGTGTCTGATTCGACCCTCTTTCTGTACAATGTGTTGTTTGCATATCCATCCCTTGAGAATAGATGCTATGATTTATTCCAATTTGGGGGAAATTGCGGCTTGCACTAACCTCAGCTCAGTTATACGTGGTGGGGGGAACAAAATAATATTGCACTGTGGTAAGTACACCCTTAAATCTCTCATGATGGCTTGAGCCCCCCCCCCCACGTCCCTTGGCGACCTGTAAGTAAATTACTGTACATTAAGCCTGTGGTGGTGGTCTTGCTGTTGTTGCTGTTGTTGCCTGCTTCTTACACAAGTCGCAGTGCGCTGACCTTCCGCAGCGGCTGAGGTTCTTCGTGGATTTTGTTGATACATCTTGCGGGGATTAAGAGCCCACCCAGACAGACCCGAGTGTACTCGCAGATCGATCTGCAGGGACGACCGCTCTTTCAAGACTGAATGTGGATGTAGAGCTTTGGCTAGCTCTTTCCCTAGAGAGGGGGTGAGGTTAGAGAATGTTGGGCAGGAGGAAACTTCTTCTCCTCTTCGTCCCTTTTGTTTTCTTCTCCCTCCTTCACTCTTCCGTATTCTTATTTCATTCTGCTTATCTTTTGTTCGTCTACTTCTTCTTTTACTTCTTTTATACATCTTTCTTTTTCTACTATTCAGTCTTCTCCTTCTTCTTCTTCTTCTACTTCTTCTTTTTCTCCATCTCCTTCTATTATTCTTCCTTCTTCTACGTTTCTTTTTCTACTGCTACTTCTTATATTTCTTCGTCTCCTTCTTTTGCTCCTACTTATGCTTCCTTTACGTTTTTTTAATCCTCTTAGCACCTTTATTGTACTTCGCCATCTTTTTCTACTTTTCTTTTTCTTCCTTCTTCTTTTCATCCATGTTCCTCCTTTTTCTTCAAGTATTTTTTCTTCAACTATTTTTTATTCTGCTACTCTTCCTTTTCGTTTTTTTATTCCTTCTCTTCCTTTTTCTTCTACCAGCTCTTTTTGTCATCGTGCTCATTCTTGTTGTCTGTTTCTTCTCCTATCATTTCTTCTTATCTTTTTCTTCTACTTTTTCTCCTACCCGTCCTTCCTTTTCGTCAAATTAAGCAACAAAATTACATTTTGGTATAAAGCTCTCTATCAGCTTCCTGCTACATGTTTGTTAGGCTTATCTTAGGATAGGAGGGTCAGAGAAATAAAAGAGGTTAAGGTTAAATTTAGGTCACGTGTCAAAGAAATTAAAATGCACTCGGCGAAATATAAGCCTCGGTGTTAGGTAAGAGCTTAAATGAGAGGTTAGGTTAGAATTGCTAAGGCAGTTAACGACAAATTCCGTTTGACTTGACCCTGAGCAGAAGACACAGCGTGTGACTCATTTTAACTCTTTCCTTACCACCATCCCGGTTGTCAGAACTCCTGTCCCAGCAAGTGCTGTACTTTACACTGAATAATTCATTGATGACATTAGGGGCTCCCTAAGCTGGCTGGTCAGGCAGCAAATTCATTAATGTTGGTTTAAACACTATTTTAATTCAGTCTTTTTTTAAATTTTAATTTACTGACGTTGGCATCTTGTTAGCATCAGGTTTATACTGAGGAGGTATTGAAAAGGATGCAAAAAAAAAACGATATCACCTACGCCTTGTCGAGGTACAAGAAATATGAAAATCCAACTCTTTCAGCAGGAATTTAAAAAAAATAAAAGTCTACAGAAGGAATGTCCTCCCGGTCGTAATCTATGGAAGTGAATCCTTTCATCTAACAAAATAAAATTCTGAGACAAATCTTAAAGATACTTCTTGTAAACAAATTCCTTAATTAAAAACATCTAGAACAAACTATCTGCACTTAGCGGTGGCCACCATTATCCAGAAAAGAAGAAAGAGGTGGGTGAGTAAAGTGTACAAAATAAAACAAGGAGCACTTCCCACAATAGCCCTTCGTTGGACAGCTGATGGAAAGAGAACACGGGAACGCCAAAAAGATCCGGAAAAGAATTAGAAAAAAAAGGAAAAAAATCAGGGACTTGCTAAAAATAGCACACAGGCTAGCAGCTGACATCATCGAGGGGATTACGTAAGAAAGTATTTATATCTTCTTCACAAGTAAGTACCTGGTATTATCGTCATTACACCACATGAGTTCCGCACTGTAATATCCTCACAAAAAAATCTCCTTCCTCTTCCTTGCTTTCTCGTGCCGGCAAAAAAATAAGACCCAAGGCCCCCAAAAACTGTTTGTTAGTGGAGCCTGTAATGAGGAAAACATCTCTTTAGTATATTTTAGGAGAGGCAAGAATAAATCTTTTGCCGGTGTCGATCTGTTTACAGTTTGGTGTGTGTTATCAAGTATTCAAGTGCCACGTATCCAAACATCAGGTGATCAAGTATCAAGTATTCATGTCTGAAGTGTACTGGCATCAAGTATCAAGAATCAAATCAAAATATTTTTTAACATGTTTAACTGTTTTCATGTTCCCTACCCCACTATCAAAGTTGCTTTAGAGAATCGAGTCTTTGAGAAATAATTCTTATTATAGTTGACCAAAGTGTAGAATTCGTGTTTCTTGTTTTTTGTTGTAGTTCTTGATAGAGCTCGTGCTTAAATATCATCTCGTCTGCGACAGATACTCTTCCACCAAACAAATTTCCTCACGCACACACGCACGCAAACATAAAGACAGGCGCATAGAAGAGGCAGAGAAGTTAGCAGACACTGGCAAGAATCAAAGAATAATTTTCATCAGTTGGAAGCCAAGCGTATGTTTTGAAGACTTGTGGTCAGTTGTACACTTGACGGTTGACATTTCCAATGTCAGCTTGGATTCCTGCAAGTCTGTGAAAGTTCCTCAGTAACGATCCTCGTGTCGTCATGGAGACTACATACACCAGTTTGAAAAAGTAAGGGACTGGAAAGCACCTTGGACTAGCTACGAATTGTGACAAGAAATAGGAAATAAACAAATAGCCAACGAAAAAGTGTAAATGAATGTGCACTTGAAGAAGTCATCTGCAGGGTAGGTGTCTGTGTAATGTGCAAGCGGGTGGAAACAGAAAACCTGTCAATGGCTGGTAGACTCAAAACGGGCTCAGCTTTTTCAAGTTTAAGATCATCAAATATTTATACAAGGCTTTTCTCTCTCCCTCTCGCACACACACACACACACACACACACACACACACACACACACACACACACAGAGGCGATCACACAGAAGGATTAAGATGAACAATGATGGATAAAGAGACACATACTTTTTAAAAAAAACTCACTCCGACTTAGTGACTTTCGAACATGGGAGTGAAACACAATAAGTATGTGGATAAATTTCAAAAAATTACTCAGATTTGAAGAAAGTACACACAACACAGATGTGGAGAAAATTAAACACAAGGAAGAAGGAAGAAAAAAAGATGAGGAGAAAGTACAACTGGAAAACACTGATGGACAGGAGGACCTCAAGAAGCTCGTGGATGTAAGGAGCTAAAACAACAAACTGTCATTCTCCCCCAGCTGTAAACAAAAATATTCTTAGCTGCAATTACATTCCAGTGTGGCTTTCTTTAATGAGGCAGACACATCACCAGCTCGTCTAAAGAACTGCACCCGCTTGTTCTATAAAAGATGTTTTAAGGAGAGAGAATTCTTTTTGCTGTTTGTGTATTTTGTAAGACACTAACACTTCACAGACAAACTTGCAATAACAAATTACAAGGAAACATGTTGTCAATGTCTTTTGTGAGTGACAGTGATTGTGATCTTTGTTTAACAAGACAACATGAGTCTTTGTAATAAACCAGATGTGTAGACCTCTTCTCTATGTTATGATATTTTCTGAAGTAAAGATTATGAGCCATGAAATACGAGAAACAACAGCTATATGCACATACAGACTAATTGATATACATTACATTATTAGAGGATACAGACGATGAGTGCTTTTATTCTGACATGTTTGTGTGCACTCTTTTTACACGTGTGTGTGTGAGAGAGAGAGAGAGAGAGAGAGAAGGTTTGTGTGTGGATGGACGGGGTGTTCGTGTGTGTGAGAGAGAGAGAGAAAGAAGATTTGTGTGTGGATGGCCGGGGTGTTCGTGTGTGTGTGTGCGTGTGTGAGAGAGAGAGAGAGAGAAGGAGAGAGAGAAAGAAGGTTTGTGTGTGGATGGGGGGGGGTGTTCGTGTGTGTGTGAGAGAGAGAGAGACTGTGCAGGCGCGCATGCGCCTTTGTACATGGAAATCTCATTGATGTATTTTTAAACAACATGCTGTCAAAACTCTTTTTTACCAACTGCAGTGCGTCTCAACTTTGAGGTTGACAGTTGGTCCTGTACTGGAGTCCCGGGACACCCATTACCGGATTGTTTTTTTCTTCCAGACAGAGATATTATCTCCCCTGGGGCGGCGATAGAGGAAAAAGTCAGGGGAGTTAAGTCATCAATCGAGAACATTGTTTCCACTTTATCTGCCCTTGAGTTTTGTTGGGGTTGTAGTAAGAGATTTTCAGGGTATCGAAAGCCGTTAAAAGATGGTATCTTCGTTTTTAACACAACAATATTGGGGGAAAAGCAGAGAGACAGAGACAGAAGACTGATAGCGTACAGGGCTAAAGCCTTCACTTCCTTGTATAATCCTGACGTCAGTGTTTACTTCTCACTCCCTCTCTTTCTGTATGTGTGTGTGTGTGTGTGTCTGTGCGTCTCTGTGTGTGTGTGTCTGTGCGTGTCTGTGTGTGCGCGCGCGCGTGTGTATGTGCGTGCGATTTCTTTGCACGGTAATGTGCTTATTTAAACGTATAAACGTTATTTACACAATAATGTGCTTCATAAGTGTGTGAGTCGTATTGTAAGATAGTGCCTCACATCGACTTGTCTGTAAATCTTGTACTCTCTCTCCTCTTTTCGATCTTATTCTTGAGTGTCAACAAAGCACACATTCTACCTCTCTCTCTCTTAAACACGCACACATACACATACACATACATATAGAGATAAAGAAAGAAGTCAATAAGACTGACATCAGGATTTTACAAGGACGTGTTTACGTTGTGAAGACCGTAGCCGATGGGAGAGCAGGGATCATATAAATTATATTGAACGAATTTTGTACAAAGATTTTAACCTCTTACTGTTCATGCTTATGCTGTTGGTGTCTCGTGAAAACCTAAGGAATGTATTCACCCAGATGTGAAGAGAGGTCATCTTTCACTGTGCTTTACTCAATCATTAGAAAAAAAAACATCCACATTCCTTTAAAGAGCTCTTTCACACCATTGCTACTGATGTAATTTAGTCCATACCAAACTAGTGTCAGAAGACCTTACCCCCCCCACACACACACACACACACAACCTTGTTTACTCTGTCACTTCTTGTTCCCACTCTTCTCACAGTCTTATCACCTTGTGGGCATCTGTCAAGACAGAGTCACTGGTAGCTTTCTGGTTATCAGCATCTTTGTCCGAATTTGCAATTCTAGTTGACAACATGGACCTTGTAATCTCTTAGATCCCTGCTTACGATCTGGTTCTTTAGAATGATTTGCTTAGAAGTTGACCTGGCACAGAGTTTCCTGTTTTTAAAAATCAATTCTGTTTGGACATTTAGAGAACATTCGAATGCAATGTGAAGGTTGCTGGATGGCAACGGCAGTTTCACAGTTTATAAAATCTCACAGTTTATAAAACCTCCAGGGGCCATAGTAATGAAGCGAAGGAAAGGCGTTGCTCTGGGGACAGCATCAGGAATTCAAGGATAAGAGTCTTGTTTCCGAAGTTTATCAAGCGATGTCCAGACCTCACAGAGGTTGTTTTACCCCTGGAGCCGTACTTATAAAGCAGTGGCTTTATTCTGTGGTACTTGTACAATGTTCATACTTTATTCGCACCCTATTTATACTGTCTACATACATAAGACAATCTGCTTTTTTCTCTGATGATTGCCCACGACATAAAGTCTCATTCTGTCTTCGCTTTACAAATGGTGGACGACCTGGGACAGGATGTCCATCATGTCATTAGGCAGTCGCTGGATGACTAACTTGTATCGGCACGCTAAGAAATGTTAGCATGTTATCAGCAGTTTAGCTGCTTATTTTAGCCGTCTACTCCACCCTTACCAGCTGAGTGTGTGCCCGGGCCCTGGTGAATGTTTTGCACACATTTACGTGCAAGTCTTATCACCATTAGAGTGGCGATCACTTTCACAGACGTGCGGCGCCGACCTTTCTACTGCAGTCTGCGAGGCTGATGAGAGAAAGAGAGAGACAGAGACACATAGAGAGACAGAGAGGTAGGGAGCATGAAGTGCGATTAGCGACTTCAGGGAGGCGGACAAGTGCGGCCCATGTGGCCGAGCTATCCAAGTGCACCGCTTAATTATTTACGGATGTAAATTTACGTCCAGGACATCGACAGATCCACGAGGACTGGGGGAGCCCGACAGTTTGCAATCCCTCCCCCCCACCTTATATTATCACAGCGGCCCAGGCTGACATGCGCGGTAACTGTTGCGAATACAACCTCCGAAATGGTCCCCCTCTTCACGGTATGAGGAAACTGAAGAGGACCTCCTCCTTCAATAAGTTTGTTGCTTTCGGCGACCACTACTCACTGTTACACGATTCACAATGTCCAGTACTTCCTCGGTAAAAAAAAATCAATGTACAGAGAAGAGTGTTTTAACCTTCGCCCTTTAGACATCTTTCCGTCAGCTACTCTGTCAATTCATGCAAAGAAAACGATCGTAGATATCGCCACAGCTGACTGATCACCATGCGGTCTCAATTACTGGCCACAAATGGAAGCGGTTACGACGACCTGAATGACAGGTTCTTATCTGTGGAAAATGCTCTCTTCGGCAGATCGCTATCCTTGCAACCAGCCAATTTGCAAGTGCTCTAAGGTCTTCATTCAGAAAATCTTCCATGACAGCTTTCTAAATGAAGAAGACATAAAAACCTTCCAAAACGCCTTAGTCATGTTCCTCTGCTGGCCAAAGTCTTTGCTTCTTTAATGAAGGCTTTAAAACCTAAGCCGTCAACAGTCGGAAAAAAAATTAAAGAAACAAGAAGACAGACATAAAAGAAAGAAAAGAAATAATGAAAAAAGAAAGACAAGAAAGACAGAAAAAGAGAAAGATGGATAAAAGAAGGGAAAGAAGCAAAGAAAGAAAAAATTAAAAGAAGAAAGGACGGATGGAATATAATTGTTTACAGAAAAATATGACTTCGCGGTAAATTTAGAGACACAACAATAAGCTTCAATCATATTTGGGCCACATGAAGGAAAAGTGTCGGAAGAGGATTTTCAGCTCACCAGAGCTGACTATTCTGTATCTCTCACTTGGTAATTTTTTTCAAAGCAGAACAACAACCTAAAAATATTCCGAGAAACGATATGTCTTTTCTAGAAAACAAAATGTATCAGAATACTTTTTTTTCAAAAGAGAATGTCTAGCTCGGTGTTTCGTATTTCAAGTCAATTTGAGGTGCATGTGTTGTTTTAATGGGAGGATTGTTTTACAACAGCTTTGATTAGCAGTACCTTACATCGTGTGAATGTTTATCCTGCTGTACTGCCATGTCATCTGGGATCAGTTTCTGAGGAAAACAAAAATGTTAATCTGCTTCTTGTCGTGGTTCCAGGCAATCAAGACCACAGCTGTCTCCTCTTCCATTCTCAGCTTTGGAGTTAATGTGTCATGAAATCTGAGATTTATAATCAGAAGCAAAATTAATCGAGTAAAGATCCTACTTCATCCTGCTATTTTCCGTTTTAATAAAATGTTTTTCAAATTTCTTTTCTGTGGTTTTGTATTTAATGAAAAAAATTCTCTCTGTGTCATTTCAACCTTTCCAGTTATTATTCGTTTTCCTTGAACATGATTTTTCTCAAACCTGCTGACAGGTTAGCAAAGGGATTACTGCCATTAATATGTGTTGCTTTCGAGTAATTAGATGGCAAGAAAACACAGATTTATGATGTTATTTAGCGCTGATAAAAAGTCCCATGGTTTATTAATGAGGCGCTGCTATAATATAAATAAAGTCTTGAGCTCATGAGAGAGACAGGTGAGTCTTCAAATGTTCACCAACTTTTATCTCACAAGTGAAAGAATCATCCACTCAGATTTGGGATTTTGTATCAAGCAATGAACTGAGTCCATCGCTAATAAATAATTTTGCTCTTGGGATGGTGTTTAAAATGTAACTTGAACAGAAAGAGAACTACGGAGACGGAGTTATCATCTGTTTGTCCCCAGACGCATGGAAAGCTAATCAAAAGGCGCTTTCCCTCCATTCAATAATCTAAATTGAAAACTTTCTTCAACATGATATGTCATTGGTTGTAAAAATACAGATGGATGCTTCCTGAGGATTTCAGTTATTTCCACGACGACACTGATTTTTAGAAATAACTTTTTTATGTCTTCTTCATTTCTTTCCATGAGTGTCAGAGGTTTTGCCAAGGATGACCCTTAACTTCCGCTCACACTGAGTAAAGGCTGGAATAAATTGAACTGACATATTTGCGGGTTTTGAGATGCATGTACGAGGCTTCGTCATGCTTGAACAAGATTCAAAGTAACAAGGAATTCGATAGAACTCTATTGACCGGTCGTATAAAACTCGAAATCAGACATCTTCTTAGTCTCCCCTGTCATGGTTCCTCTGGCGTCCATAGGGGGTCAGGACCTCAGGGGGAAAGGAAACCCATCAGAGGTTTTCATTGTTTGTCTTACCTTGCCCCTGGTCTGATTCCGAATTCGTGCTGAATATGGGATAAACTTGCACCAGAAATGAAGTCACGACAAGAATGATGGGAGGAGAAAGGGAGGGAACCTATGGTGAAGTGGCTCCGCGCAACCTATTGAAACCCTTCGCCAAATAATAGCCCAGTACTTGAGACAGACCAGCCATGTATTTGCTGTTGGGTCCGATCGACACATGTCATGGAGGAGAACATGTACTGCGGCTAGGAGACAGCAAAAAGTAAATGACAGGCAACAGGCAAAGACAGAACGGGTGCCGATGGGCTGAGCACGAGAGGGTTAATCTGTGTCTAGGTGCCACCTTGTCATGTGGTCAGACTTCTAGACGAAACTTAGGTCCTTACACTTGTGAGGACAGGACTTGACCTGCACACGCATCAAGACTCGCACACAACTCATGCATACCCTCTTACACCAGAGCTTAAATTCACTCCTTTCAGGACATTTTACATGTGTATTGGAAAAACTTCCAAATACTACTCTATTCTGGACATAATAAGAAAAATCAGAACTATGAAGAATAAATGTATGTTACTTAGGTTGTTGTCTGTCAGAGACTGTATAATGTGGTATTTCAACAAGTCGTTTTCAAAAGCAAAACTTATCCAGTTGTTTAAAATACTGTTTCTAAAGCAAGTTTTGTACAGGTCTGGCGAGGGTGTCTTGAGGGAAGTAAACGCTACTCACGTGAAAGGAAATTCTTTGAAGATGTCAACTTCCTGTCTAATATCACGTGATCCGTACGAGACCAAGTTCGTGTGGACAAAATTGCTGCCAACGGGCATTCAGTCTGGTTGGGGAGGGGACGATGTCCCTTTGGGGCGTAATGGCGAGTGAGCCCACCCCACCTTACACTTGGAGCGAAAGATAAAAGCAGACTTCTAGACGGAGACTCAGCAGTCATGCATGAAAAGCTTGGCTTGAGCAATTCTGTCAGCCCGCCAGTTGCTGAATCGTGGAACAAATGGAATAAAACAGCATTAAAACAGTCACCAAAGTACAGCCAGTCAGCTCCAAACGCTGTTTCTGTTGCAAAAGCTGCTGATGCCACAGAAAAAAAACTGTGAGGCTGGTTGATTTCGAAAGTGTTTCCCCCTAAAGACGATTGTGTGTGTGGAGGGGGGGAGAGATATCATGAAAGAAACGAGAGGATCTTTAGATAAATCCTGGACGGCCAGACTTGCAAACAGGTGTCACACATAGTGTCCCGAAACGAGATCCGATCCTCTTGGTTCTGATTGCGGTGGTGACAAGCAAGTGTTTCCAGAACTACATTAATAGGCGACCCTGTGTAAGAAACCCATTAGCCCTGTAAAGTGGACAGAATTTTTTAGTCCAGGGTCTTCATCGACGGTCACCCTGACAGAGCAGAAGCTGAAGAGCCTCCATGTGCAGTTGTTTTCATTTCTGTTGGTATTTTTCCATGCCTGCAAACCAAGTTTCATGCCAGGAACTGTGCGTGTGTAAATATTTTACTTTTTAGTTTGAGGCAAATAGCCAAAAGCTTGAGTTGCCTATTTGCTTGCTCTCTGCTCTTCGCTTTTATTTTCAATCACCCTTTCCTTCTTTCTTCTTTTCTTCTCACGCGTGACATAATCATAAACATGTTTGCTATTTATATATATATATTTTTTTTTCTCCCGTATGATTCTGTTGTAAGATTATATAGTACTGAGTCAAATATTCGTGTCCTGACTTCTTGGTTTTGTTTTAATTTATGAACTAATGACAGTTCCAGTTCAAATTCAAGATTGCCATATTTAGCTATCGTGTTGTTCATGGTTAGTTTGTCTGAGTTTGTCACCCACCAGCCCGGGAGGTCAGTGAGTTTTTCACTGTCTCATGTATCAGACTGAAGAGGTTGGCCGTCCATTCTCTTTCCCTCGTCCCCAGTATCTGCAATACCCTGCCTCCCTCTCTCCGTCAAGTGGGGATGTTACATACTTTCCGGTCTGGACTTCAAACCTATTTCTTTAGTCAGAAACACCTGCTGTAGTCGGTTGATGATGATGATGATGTCACTGCTAGCACAATACTTCTGACAAAGTAGATATAGTTTATCGAATATTAATAATATTATTAAATATTAGTTGTGATATTTCCCTGTCCGAGTCCGTCACCGGTGTGGTTAGCCCGAAATAAAGATTAACATCTGCTTCTTCGTGTAATTTTGAACATAGAAAAGTAATGAATTTTGATAGTGGGAGCTCATATTTGCTGTTTTGGCAAATTTCTCTGTCCATAATAAAGATAAAGAAAAAAATCGATAATCAATATAGTGAGATCCAGACAATCCAGACAATCTCTGTGATTTGTTGAAAGAATCCGCAATCGTGTTGGACACGAATGTAGCCGTCTGCAACTAGTGACTTTTATCTTGAAGCAGGAATTATGATTTTAATGTGTTTCTGTGAAATGCGTTACTCGTGTTGTTTGTTTAATAATTGAAATATTTGTTCTTATCCTATTTATTGCTCAAATTGAGATTTTTTTTTTATCCCATTCTGAATGTGTGAGTGACAGGCTCCATCAATAATAAAACTCCTAATGAATCACGGAGCAGCGACCTGCCTCTCATACCTACCCAAAACCTTCTTTTGCCTACCCCTTTCACTCTCCTCCTTCAAATTCCCCAATTCCCTATCCCATATCCCCTATATAAAAACACCTATAGGTGGAAGCACTTTTTCTCTCAACAACATCGGCACAAGACATATTGCACAAGACAACATCATAACAAGACTCTTGCCAATATAATTACACTTCTTGTCTCTATAAACATACCCGTCATTGAAAAACGCATTCAAGAAGAGGACGGACCTTGAAAACTCCTTCCAGAAGCTCATATTTTGAACCTGGTGAAATGAATAAAGTTAATTTATACAAAATGTCGATTGTAAACATGTAAATGTGATTTCAAAACGACCTTAGATTTAGGCCAGTAAAATGTCAGGTGTGAGTAGATATCATATCTACACGGTGGTATATACCACATCTACACACTGTGATACACCTGTACCAGCAGATGTTAATTAAATGTAACCACAAAAATGTCGTACCCAGAGGTAATTTACCCGGAAGTCAATGCTCACAACATTCTAGTATCTACCTGTTTGTCTGTAGTCAAGTGTCTAAAAGCATTCAACTAGTCACGTGTACACATAGATACACCTGTCTATAATACTCTCTTACATGTAATCATTGTCTTACAGTTACACTTGTTAAATTCTTCTTGAACTTTTTCCTGTTTATTATGTTCAGATTTTAAAGTGCATCTTTTTGCTTATATTGACAGTTTTCCTAATGCCACTTGAGGGAGCGAAAAAGAAACATAATGTGAATCATATATCTGCTCAGACACTCTGCAGAACATGGAATAAGAACATGGAATGTGTGCTTTTTTGCAGATTGATGCGGATACAAGAAATCTGTTCTAACGATGTCAACTTCATCAGAAACATTTTTCAAGAGCTGGGACTGTTTTGGAATGCATTGCTTGACCTTTTCTAAACCAAAAAAGACAGTTTTAAAGAAACGCAGAAAGACACATGGTAAGAAACAATACAAAACAATCCAAGGAGAATTTCATTTGAAAATAAAAGTAAAAATAACAACAATACGAATAAATAATGCAAGCTTAGACGTTGATTAAAAAAATACAAAATGGAAGAATCTTAGGCACTTAAAATAAACTTCCTTCGAATACTTTCCTTCATACCTTCATACAATAAAATTTCTCAAAATAAATATATGATGTGTGTGAGAGAACGAGTGTGTGTGTGTGTGTGTGTGTGTGTGTGTGTGTGTGTGTGTGTGTGTGTGTGTGTGTGTGTGTGTGTGTGTGTGTGTGTTCATTGCAAGTATCAACTTTTTCATCTATCCAGTTGAGTATCTCTTGCCCCCCCCCCTCTCCCTTTCTGGCATTTTTCTGGATTGCAAAAGGTCTTAGTGTTGGCTGATACACTTTTTCAACTCGGGTTAAATATTTAAAATCCGTGGAGATTCAGTTAGCAGTGAAGACCTGAGATAAAAAAAAAAAAAAACTTGTGCGACTAGTGGTTTTGTGGGGAAAAAAACCCACAAAGTTTGAGGTCAGTTAGCTCGCTTTCAAGAAACATGCATGTGCGCACACACATACAGACACACGCATCATCTTCCTCTTTCTCTATTCTTCTCTCTCTCTCTCTCTCTCTTCCTCTTATCTCCTTCTATGCATACACTTGTTTGCACATGTTTGAACTTCGAATCTGAAATATAATGCAGAAGTTGACAAAAAAATATTGACAAAAACAGAAAGAGATTGATGAAACCAGGCATGAGGCGAGTTGTTTTTACGCGCATGTGCCCTGCGCCAGGAGTTTTCTTACAATTTTCAAGTCAGAAAACATCAGTGTCACGTGAGATTATGCCAGGTATTATACTTGTCACTGCAAAAACTCCGATTTCTTCATGTAAAAGGTCACACAGTTTTGTAACTTCTTACTGAGTTGCATTCTGCCTGCCTGACAATTTCATTTTGAAATGTTGAGGGTGGTGAAAATAATAATATTCATTGAATATCCCTTCCTGAAAATTAGGAAATATTTTTCTCCCTTTGATAATTTAAAGGATATTTTGTTTTATTTTAAAGATCCTGAATAAGTTGTAGATTATGAAACACCTCACAAGCTCTCAATTCTCTCACAAGAGTTTTCTGTGTAGGAGAATACTAAGAAGTTACCTTCATTGACAGGTTTTCTTTCTTTAGAACAACTGAAGCAATCTGTTCACAAACTAAAGGTTTCCGAATTAATGTCTGATGGCAACTGTTTTTTATGTAACATCAATCAAGACCTCATCAGAGGTAAGATCCATTCCTCGTGCTATTTCAGGCAACATCTCATCTGAGGAAAACTCGTCACTAATGAAAAAATGTTGGGTCCTTAAAGTCCTACATATTCTCAAGTTCTACATATTCTCAAGTTGCTTCCCTCATTATCGTTCGTCTAACTCAGGTTGTGGTCATAAGCGAGGCTGTCCGCACGAAGGGGGTTAGAGGGGAAGGGGTGTTGCTCTGATAAGACCTGTGCCCGGGAGGTGGCTGGCAAGTTTCAGGTTGCTGGTTTCACAACATGTTTCTAAACCTTAAAACTGTTCTAAAGAAGTAAAATCTCTTTTCTGCCATTTTGATGCATTGCACAAGAACATAAAAAATTTTACTGACAGGACGGAAAGTCAGACTTAAACAACTTTATCTTACTTAAAGCAGTTTTAGTTTTAAAAATTCTAAAATTGTGGTGAGCACTTTAAACTGATTATCTAAATAGAGTTAAGGCCTAAAAGTGTTTAAAATTAGAAATGTGTTGTGCAGCTGGCCCCAGGATTCTAAAGCATCGTGCTATGTATCTCTATGTATCTTTGTTTGCACATCATTTAAAACACTTCATTGTCGGTTTACAAACGCACATCTCAGATCTTCTTCATCCTCGGGAAATTCCATTCATGTTTTTCCTTCTTTTTCTTCACTGACATTTATACCGCAGATTGTGGTCTCGGCAAAACTGAATGAACTGATGGTCTCTATCCAGCCTATTATGCTTGTTATATTACTTGTTATATTACTAATACGAGATCAGTCATCCTCGTTAACTCCATGATAAATGGTGAAATTGATTCTAATGAATTCTAAGCGGAGAAATTATGACTAGTTCTTTCCAGTGGAAAATTGCCAAACTACTCCACGTTTGTGGTGTCATTAAAATGCACAGAAGACTAGACTAAAGAATGTAAGCAAATGGCATTTTTTGACACGATTCGTTAGAGCAAGTATGTCAGGTCATGTCAAGTAGTTTAAGACTTCTGGCGATAATGTGACACAACAACACACAATGGTGTGAGCCAGTGTCTCGTAGGAAGAATGCAGGAAGAAGACGGTGGAGAGCAGCCTGTGTCTCAACTTGTTCCTCCCTTCATTACTCCCTTTTTGTCTATTCTAGACTCGTTTCTCGTTTGTTCTCGTTTCCTCTCGTCTCGTATCGTGTCTTCTCATCTCGTTTCGTCTCCTCTTTGCAAACCACGTCACGTAGAGCCTCCCTCTCTCTCCCACCCTTCTCTCTTCTTTCTTCTTATCTTTACTAGTACTCGTGTACTCAACCCGATCCTCTCATTTTCAGAAAACGATTTAGCTTCAACTAAAATGTGATTTACAAAAACAAATTATCATCGTTTTAGCACAGCATGCACAACTGCACTGGAAATAAAATCAGGCTGAGTCAGGTTCAAACCAAAGTGCGGACACTGTATATCTACCCACCTCATCTTGTCAATGATGTCTTGACTTTTCTACAGAGGCCGGCGAAGATACAGTTTCATTGCCTGGTCTGCGAAGAGTTCTGCAATCACAGACTCTCAGCATCATGGATGACTGTCATGTGACAACTCAAATATTTAGTATCCACATAGCTGTGATACATGTTACACTTCCGGTCTGCCGCTAAATAATAGTGTTTATGGAAACGTTTATAACAGTGAAGTCGCCGGCCAAAACCAAAGTAGTTATCCTTGTTAATTGTGTGTTTACACGTGTAAACATGCGTTTATTCTCTTGACTCCTTCTTACGGGCATCGATATTGTTTCCACTAGGCTAGCATTCAACTACAGGACATCCACAATGTTCTCTGTTTTCTTGAAAATGCTGTACAAGTCGATTTCTCAACTACGCCATTTTTATCATCGTGAAATTATGAGTAGAAAAATTTCAAAGCTTATCTAAGGGATTATAAAATCGAAAATAATCTGCTTAAAAATAATACCATGAGAGCTGTGAATAATTCTATGGCTTTTTAAAAATGATAACTATATTTTACTTCTAGTTTTCGCTGGTAATGGAGCATTTGCTACTATATTTAAACATCTTAAGGACAAAAAAATTCATAAAAATATGTGTGCCCTTAGTGCACTAGCTGTGTGTGAGTTTTTTTTCGGTTTTAAGGCTGTTTTGTGTGTGTGTGTGTGTGTGTGTGTGTGTGTGTGTGTGTGTGTGTGTGTGTGTGTGTGTGTGTGTGTGTGTGTGTGCATACACGTTCCTCCAAGCAAACACGTCACTTCCTGTGGAATGTCCAAGTCGTTGTTCTGGACGCCGGTTCCACTCAACAACGAGCGTCGTAAACATGCACGTGAGAATGTATCGTACAGGGGGGGGGGGCGGGTGAATAGTAAGGTGGTATACTACGTCTTAGTTCGACACACACACTGTGCTTTAGTTTTATCACTGCCACCCTTGATCGTGTTTTTTTCTACATTTCACGAGAAATTAGGAGTTTCCATGTATCTTGTATTTTATTTGCGGTCCGGGCAAAGCTCACCCTCTGAAGCCGGTGCGAGGAAAGACGACCTGTGATAGGTTCCCCGTCATTTGACCAGCCGGAGGGAAACGTGTCCACATATCTCCAAGGTGGGAGGGACCGTTACAGCGGGGCCAAACGATAGACTTGTGTGTTGGGACATCCTGCAGCCGATACCCTTACCGTCCCGAGGACCATTGACGTGAGGCAGACCCATGGGTTACCTCGGACTACACACCGAGGCCAACAACAAAAAGAAAGTAAGACCTTCCTTAGTTAACAGACGGTAGAGAGAAGCACCGGGTGTTATTTTTAAACCTCTTTTTTTGAGAGGGGTTATAAATCTAGTATTAACTGAAGGAATAACGGAGGACTGTTCGTATTTAAACCTTCCGCCGGAGAACTAGGGCGAAGAGGTGTGCTGCCCATTTCTGACTTCTGTTTGTGTTTATGCATATATACAACTACTATTTCATTGATACTGATGTGCTAGGTGCACAGAGTTGATAACATTTTAAGTGGAGCTTGGTGTTCCTGGAAACTTAACTGAGTGAAGCATTTCTTGCATGTTGGATATGACCTCGATGTGAAACTGAAAGCTGTGTGAATTCGTAAACTTTTGTGATGAGACATTACTTTCCCTGCTAATTAAGTATTGTCTGACTGGTGATATAAAAATTAATAACTGCTTAACTTTTGGAATGAACGATTGTTCATTTATATATATATATATAACTGTGCTTGTAGAAGTTTGATGTGAATTCTTCCCTTGTTTTTGTTGCTGTCTTTGAATTTTAATAACTACTCGTCTCTTGGAGGGACGCTCTATACCAGGGTGATCGCTTGTTGATTTAACTTGTTTAACGAATGCGCGTGTGTGCGGGTGATCCGTGACAGAGAATATGTTTGTACACAGAGTAAACGCGCAAGCACTCGCTCATACATACACATACACGCACTGTATCACATGACGCTTTCTCGAAACACACTACATCACACACACGCACACACAGTGACACACACAAACACACACGCACGCACACACACGCACGTGCAATCATACCTATATCCGTACATTGTATTATCTACATCAGATACGCACACTACAAGAAAAAATGTCAGCGACAAGACATCTTCTGTACAGAAGCCATACCATCGTCAACAGGTTCATCATCACCGATGCCATACCGGCAGCAAATGTCTCCTACATTTCACGTAAGCGGTCCTCGTCCCGATCCCACACACAGGCGGCTTGCATTCACACCTTTCACACACTAGTCTCTTCTTTTGAAGATGTGTCCTGCGATTGAACAGACGATTACTTGGCTGGCTTCATGATTAACTAGACTAAGTCCTTTGATATAGGTATTAGGGCCTCATCCTGACCAACAGACTGCGGACTTTCGTGGAGTAGAATTTCTCTGGGGTTGCGTCAGCTTGAGAATGTCCAGATTCTGTTACAATGTGTGAGTGCACGGAAGGCAGGAAAACAAAAAAAAGAGAGAAAAAAACAACAGCACAAACACACGCGGTATACGAATCGATACTTTCGAGAAATAATTTTTCCAAAAAAAAAAAAGTTCACTTTCCGCAGAGAGGAAAAAAAACTGATAAAATATTAACTTCTAGAAAAAGAACTATTTTATTTGCCAAGTGATATGATACTACGAATGTGACGATGATGTTCGGCGATTATTTAACAATACCGATCACATTCACACCCACTCTTGCTGACACGACAGCTCGCACTGTGGCTTATACATCCCAGCAAAATGTCATCCACATACAAACACAGGTACATACACACTTCTACTTTACAGATTTTAAACACACACACACACACACACACACACACACACACACACATACATACACCTACACACATTTTCTGTAAAAACATAAAATGTGTTTGCACAAGTCCCATGAACACCCTTCTTTCGTTTTTATTATTTTTTTTTTTTATTGGAGGATATTTTTATGGTGCACCAGTGACTGCACGTGCACGTGTAATCATTGAACTGTTGAACTGGTCCTTTGATGCGCTACCTTTAACATTTTATTAATTTGTTATGTCTTCAGAAAACAAAAGCTTCACTCTTCCGTTGTGCCATTTCTTTTTTCCTGTCTTTGTCTGCATGTTCCAAGAGTCGATGAACGTTGCCTCCCAAGTTGTAAAAAGCCAAACAGGGAGAAATAAAATGATGAAAGCATTTTGCACGACCTCCCATGGCTGCCATCAATCGGCTATAAACACCCTTCGACCCGCAGGCTCCCCTTGTCAGATAACGGCCTGCGAGTTATCTGGTCTGTTTGAGGATTTGACTCCGACTGTCAGTCAAGCTCTGGCTGGGTGGCTGGGTGGCTGGGTGTTTAGACAAAGTTCACAACATCTCACCTCATTCCGCTGAAAGCAGGGAGTGTGTGTCGCAGACATCCTTTACTTGTTATGTTTTTTTTATCAACAACGTTTCACGAAACACGTTTCGTCTCGATTTCACGCTTCTGACAACAACAAAAAAGGAAATATCTGAGAGCAAATAATAGAGGCGACAAAAGATTTCTCAAATCATTTCGTTTTCTGAATTTATCCTCGGAATTATAATCGAACGTCACTTCCGTCATTTGGCGAGTAACAGGGAGAAGGAATAACTTCCCTTGTGTTTTCTCCTCAGTTTAGAAGAAGTTAGTTTTCAAAGCACTAAAAGTATTCGTAGATATTAAAAAACAACAACAAAATTAAACTACACAGAATGAATAATATTAAAAAATGTTGTAGTTTGTCTGTTTAACTATTTTGTCTATTTTTGCTAATTCTTTGATCCTGATTATTTGTAGAGAGTTGAATCCTCTTGCAACTCGCGATATAAAAAAACTGATGTTTACTTAATACCCTCTCACACTTTAACCAAAAAAAAATGCTTCAAGATTACATTTGGGCAACAAAAAAAATGATGCTGAGCTGAGGTGGGGTGTGTGAGCATCTTTGTAGTGGATGTACATGGGGAGGGTGCTGTGGTTAACATATCGAACAGTTTGCTTGTTGGACCCCAGAGAATCGCCATGAAGGGTCTTAATGAAGGAGATAAAACAGGGCAAATAATCATTGCTGGTGTTGGGAAAGAAAGTTCCTCAACTACTCAGTAAAATGACTGCCACCTTTGCCTCTGCTCTCCCAAACCAGTCATGTACTCTTTGTGTGTTTTCCTTCGCTAATCTGTGTGTGTGTGTGTGTGTGTGTGTGTGTGTGTGTGTGTGTGTGTGTGTCGATGAGAGATTGATTCTTTATTGTTTCAGCATAACTCCAGCAAGAGTATCAGCACCTGTCACTATAATTTCACATCTTAGAACATAATCCAATTATAAACATCAACAATTTAAAACTGTCTACAATAAAGACATGTCGATGAGAGAGAGAGAGAACAAAACTTAAAGGGTTTCGCTGTACATCCAGATGATGCATACATAATCTAGCATTACAAACAGTCAAACATCTAGCACACAGTTAAACAAACGAGTTTTTTTTTCAATTTACTTTATTTATAATTTTTTTAAATCATGCTTGCAACGATGTCTTTAATCAGCGTTCATTATTTACTTACAATACGAATGTTATTGCACACACCCGTTAAAAATAGAACCGCGATTATACTGGATGGATTTTATTTTAAATCAAAAAAATCATAAAAGGAAAAATCCAGCACAAAAAAAAAACTCAGCAAGTTTCTTGAGTACTCGTGAACTGATGTCCTCCACATCTCCATCTCTTAGAGGTGTTGCAGGATTAGTGTTGGATGACGAATGTTTGAAGGAGGTAAGTACATTAACCATTGTCATCCCTTAATCCGGTGTCGAAAATTCCAGATGCAAATATTTATACTCGCAAACAGATCCCCACACTTTACGAAGAGTGGTTCAGTGAAACACAGATCACCGGTGTCCAGAAAAACTCCCTTAAAACATTTTAAGCTTATATAATATCGCAAAAAAGTTCGAAGATCCACTTAAAATATTATAATTGTTTCCTCAGTCAAGCCACATACACTTACAAGAAGTAAACAGGAACACAATCAAGCAAATAAGTTAACCCCTTGAAGTCGAAAGAGATATCACAAACAGCCTGCGCTGAAAAATGATTCAAATTTGTCAACTTTGTGAAGCATCATGGTCTTTTGAGATGTAACTGAATGAATTTTGCTTACTCTCGTAAGCTACCCCACATTGTCTCCTCCTGTTGTCCATCCTTCCACTTCTTTGTCTGTTGTCTTGTTCTTGTCTCAAGCGCTTAGAAGCGTGAGTATATATATATATAAACCACGCATTTATTATTATTATTATTATTATTATTATCCATTAAGATAATTCTATATACAATCTTCCTTCGTTCCCTGCTGAGATCAGCTGGTGTATTATACTAATATTTCTTTTTCTTATACACCATAAACAGAACATCTTATAATTTGATCCTTCTTTCACTGTAAATCATGTTCTCACCGGTTAGCACACAACATGAAAGACCAGGGTCACTTACTTCTGAGCTAGCAGTAACTGTTTTTTTAAGGATGCTCCACTATAATATCAACATGGAGAACATGATGTCCATCGAGGATTTGAATGAAAGTCTTAAACAACATCACGAACCTGTTTAAAAAGTTACAGCTCGCCAGAATTGGCAACTTGTATTAACTTAGCCTTGACCTCTTGTTTGAACTTGACTGTAGGCAACAGGATGAACACGGGGATTGTTTTCATCGCCGGTAAGAAATCATCATTTGTCCAAAAGAAATAATGTCACGTGATCACCTGCCATTTTCGTGCTGGCCAGTCTGTGTTTGGAGCTGACGATCGTTTGTGTCGGTGACATCGTCCTCGATGCCTTCAAATTCACTAAGGTCGGAAACACTGATACTTTCAGGATGTTCCAGGCACTCCATGCTGGTGCCTGACGATTGTCTGCTTAGATCTTCAGTCGTTCCATTCTGCTGAACATAAATAAAATGTCAACAACTTACAACAATTCCGCTTCGAGAAGGAAAATAAAATATTTCATGAAATTATTGTTCTGCTGGTCTTTACACGCTTGGGCGGTCTGGTCACACTTAATGTCATGAGTTTCTACAGAATTGTTTTGGATAAGTTCCAAAAAAACTCGATTAAGACCCCACCTCCTTTCGAAAGAAATATGTTTACCATCGTGTAAGATGGAAGGACAGTAAGAGTTGTTGTCAACGTCTGCCCATCTCTGCGCGAGGGAAGTCGGAGCAGGGAGCTTGAGTGAGGGGTGGACATGCAGGTACAAGGAAAGCAGAAGTGTACTTACTGGCTGTTTACAATCCAGAGATATGGATTCTGTGATGCTGTTTAGGCTGGTGATGGTGCTTTGCCGTCGAAGCACCCGTCGTCGTCGCTGAGTTTCCGGGTAGTGCATCTTGGCTGTGACAGAGTCGATCACGGGTACCCCGTCACGGGTGAATGCTTCCGGGGCATCGTGGAACTCCTCCGGGTCCTCGCTTTCCAGCTCGCCCTCGGAGTTTTTGAAGACGCCCGCTGTCTGAGGACCACGATGATTGTTTTCCAAGATGCACGAGCTACCTTGAGTGACGCTGAAGGAAGCTTTTGAGGGTTGGGCGGGAGGAGTGACGTGAGGGATATTCGGGTAGTGGGGTGAGGATGGGAGGAAGACCCCATCTGGACTGTCCAGCGATACGGTAGGTCGAGATGAGTACGAGACTGGATCTTTGGACTCTGAACAAAGCTGCGTAGTCCCGCCATTTCTCGGTCTTTGCGTGTCGCTACGGGATCGGGGCAGGCACTCGTGGCCCTCCTGCGATGTCTTGAAGAATGGATTCTCCAAGCTGTCTGCGGAATCGGACGAAGTACTTCTCTTGACGTTAAAGACGAATGGATTTCTCTTAGATGCCGGGTCAGAGGTCAAGGGAGTGAAGAAAGCAGAGGGAGGAGTGCTGGGGGAGTGGGAGGGAGTTCTAGTCTGACTCCTGCTCTCCATCTTTCGGAGGAATTTTCGAATCTTTCGTTTCTCTTGCACGCTCTTCATTCTGATCAGCTTGATGTCACGGGAATTGAGTGAAAAGCGTCGAGGGCTGTCTCGCTTGTTCGCTACCGCCTCGGCAAGAACCTGCCTGATGGCGGCCAGGCTGTTGAGGGTGTTGAACTCTGTCAGCTTAGCCAGCCTCTCGAACTGAGTGTGCGTGTAAGTGAAGTTGAAGGTCGAGTAGGGTGTGGACGGGTCATCAAAGATGGTGAAGTCAGCAAAACGGAATTCATCTTCTGATTCCCTGGGCACACCTGCAGCACAACACAAACGCGGTAAAGCGCCAGTTACTAAACCAAAAGTATTATACATTTTTTAAGGCTAGACCGACAGAATAATACCAAAAAAATTTTATTCAAAGAAGAGCTAGAGACAAAGTTATCTAACGAATAAACTTGACTCTGGCCTCACCTGACATTATCATTTTTCTTTTATTCAGTTAAGGGTCTTCTTAACATGATAACAAACATCGATTCTTTTTTTTCATTTACCGTCATGTGAAGGTGTACTAAACAGTCATATACTTAGCAAGGTTCGGGTCAAAAATACCCCTTTAGAAAGACGACTGTTTGGGGTTTTGTCCACGATCACACAGAATGTTTTTCTCCGAGGGCTATGTAGGTAAACCTACCGGGTGCTTTGAAGTGTCTGAAGTTGCTGTTCACCAGAGGAAAATGCAGGACTACGGGGCAGTGGGGGTCAGTCGGGTGCTTGAAGACGTACATCTCCTTCAGTTCCTCACTGTTGACAACGCTCGGGTCGATTGGCGGAAAGGGCAGACGATTCAGACGAGCCCATTTCTCGGCGAGTAGCAGTTCCTGCAATACGAGCACGCGCATATCAAAATGTGGAAAGTGGTGGGAGGGAGATAGGAGGGTTCAAGGAATATCCGTGGAAAGATTCTGTGACCTTTGACTGCTGGAGACAGACTAGATACACGAGGCTAGGGAGCAGCTAGAGAGACGAACATTGCGTGAATACTGCTTTTGGGGGATATTATGGATTTTCTGTGATTTTCTTTTTAAGACTTAGCACCAAAATACGGACACGAATTTTGTCTTCTGGGAAAATCAAATTGCATGGCTTTGTACTGCATTGTATAAATCAAACTTTTATGAAGTTTGGAAGTCAGTTTAGAGGTGAGGGCAGCATCGGTGAGACGAGCTCGAACAGGTAAGAGTTTATCACGACAGTCTATTCACGCATGCGTCAACTCCAGCTTTCAGGCCAAACACATTTAATTTTGAAGTTTGAAAAAGTGATGTTTTACTTTTCAAAGTTGTCATAAAAAAGCATATTATTCTTGTCTGGTTGTTTCATAGCACGTGGGTTAGAAGGTTGGCTGCTTTAACTTTTACGTTTTTAAGATATGATATCTGAAACTTATTGATGGAAAGTAGTGGATATCATCCTTATAGCCGACGTGTGAATATCTCCTGTTACTGTTTTTGATGGTGATGGTGGTAGTAATAGGTTGAGACGTCGTAGCGGTTAGTGGTAGTTACTAGTACCAGTAGGACGACAAGAAACAGACGTGGGAATAGTGGACAAAGGAACTTGCTTGTTACCGAGACATTGTCTTTCACCTCAGAGAGAAAAGTTCATGCTCAAAGTATGTACCTGTTTTAGGAAAAACAACCCAGACGGGAAATAAGTGCTAAGAGGACTAGGGGAAGTGTTTATTCCTTGTGGAAGGAGGCGGGAAAATGAACAGGAAACTTGTGTCTGAGAGCAACAAGGATAGTCGGTGACCCATCCTATCGCAACGACAGGCTCGACCGAGACTGTCTCCCCGTGACCGGAAACACGAACTAGTTTGGAAGTATGCTGCCGGACTGAAAAAAAAAACCTCGAACCAGAACAACGAAGGTGTCTGATAACTATACCCTAACTGGCAGCAGCCGCCATAATGTGGCAGCTGAAAGTTTCCTACCCTCGTTCTCTCTATCCACCAGATTACCTTGAAAGGTGGTGTGTTGTCGCTGGGCCTGGCGCTGAAGTCGAAGGACAAGATGACATCGATGTCCCGTTGTGGTCGCAGGACGAGCGGGAATGGCGAGTTAAAGGTCAGGCCGGCGTCCACCATGTAAATCTGTTTGACGTTCGTCGGGTGCATCTCGAAGATGGCGTCGAACTCGTCACCTTCCTGCACGCGCTCGTGTAGGGGGGTGAAAGGTGAAAGAGGGTAGGTCTGCTGGAGGGACAAGCCTCGCATGAAGTTGTGGATCACGGCCGCCCGGCCAGCGCGAGTGCTCAGCAGTTCAAAATTTTTGCTGCAATAAATAATAAAAGCTTCTATAAAATACAATAATAATAATAATAGAGCTTCTGTAGAGTACCATAATACTCTTATTTTTGTGCGCTTAATACGTAGAGCAGGAATGTGAGCGTCTGTGTGTGTGTGTGTGAGAGAGAGAGAGAGAGATTGCAAAAGGAAAATATTCGGCCACCAAGATTCAGAAAAAGAAAAAAAAGATTTACTTTTCAAAGATGCCTTTTAATATTTCACTCCAGTAGCTGCGGCTCTTCCCTGGGCGCTGGCTCGCCATTCTCTTCAAACCCGACTGTTGTTGGCGTTTTTGCAGCAGGGGTCTGTCCCCAGCTCGCTCCTGCCTGCGAACTTTGCACTCTTCCAGAAGGTCCACCCCCTCCGAAAACCTCACACCCTTCTTCTGAACCTCTGGGGACGTTGGTGTCGGTCCGCCATGATTTCCTTCAGGACCCGAATCCCGTTCGCATGGCGGAGGACTGTCAACTTCATCCACACCCTGAATAGACTCCAGCAGGGGTGCGACATCCACCGTGTTAACTTGGCCATCGTTCGAGGCATCGCTTGAATCCAAACTTGTTGTTGAGTCCTCGCTTCCCTCATCGCTGACAATGTCAGGAAACACCATCTTCTCCTGGATCTCTTCGTTATCAAAGTCGTCATCGCAAGCCTCAATGTCGTCTTCATTCTCACTCTCGTCGCTGAGGTCATCATTGTCATTCGTGTCTTGTTCCTTCTCCAGCTCCTTCGTCATCTCCAGCCGAATCATCTCCACAGGGTCCAGCCGCCGGTTGTCCTCCAGGAGTCGTTTGAAGAGGATGCAGAAGGCGCTGCCCCAGATACCTGTCGACAGAAAACAAGACACTCTTAATCTCCTGCATTCTTGTCAGTCAGGTACCTGGCTAACCTCAGATTAGTCAAACAGGCTCCTCTCTTCGCGTTTTATTTATGGTAATAACTTCATTAATCTAGATTATGACTGTTTTTCATATCAATCAACATCGACAGGATCAGCATCATCGTCAGATATTTCTTGTTTCTCTTTGTTTTCTTATAGACCCTGTTCTCCTAGCTATTAAATTCACACTTTTTATTCAAGAGTAACCGTTGGCTCATAAGAGCTGCTGCTGATTTCATGACATTGTTTTTGTACGAAGCCGCTTTTCTGATTGTAGATTAGTTTCAAGAAACGCAAACAAAATAAAATTCAAACATATTTCTTCTGCTGGTTACTGGAGGCAAAAGTACAGCCAGGGATACTAATGAAGTATTAAACCACGCAAAGTGTTTTTCTTCACGAAACCAAGATTTAGACGATGCACTGAGCGGTTACCAGTGTGGGTGACGATAAGCAGCTCGAGAGGACGGGTATGAAATGTACTCACCTTGCAGAAAATGAAGTGGTTGTTCTTCGAATTTCCGAACCAATTTCCCCATGAAGAATTTGCTGCCGAACAATTCCGAGTCCATGAATGTACCGTACTTGGGCATGCCGATCTCGTAGGGAGAAAACTCTACCCATTCTGTGAACGAGAAGCCTTGACATGATTATCTCCCTTTCATTTTGAAACGTGTTCTTTGTTCTGAAAGCTCTCTCAATCACACACACACACGCACGCGCACACACACACTGTCTCTCTCTCTCTCTATCACACACACACACACACACACACACACACACACACAGAGGAAGAGCACGTTTATGCAGCGGTGTGCTACAAACAAGTCAAATTTTAAATAGTTTCCACCGACCAACATAAGAACTGACCCACGCCCATGCATACCTTGAAATGAACGTTCCGGGACATCTTTCTTCACGTGCACACATGTATACAGTGGCATTGGAACTTTGGCATCTCGAATCTTTTCTCTCTGGTCAGTCAGTCTGCAGTCCAGACGCTACAAGAATCAGAATCACCCATTATCTTTAAGTCGTGGACACTTTCTGAGTAAAACCAAAAGTAAAAATTCTAACAATTTCAGCAATAACAGTTTTTATTTACACGGTAATAAATGATAAATAGGCGAGTGCAAGAAGATCTATAGTTGGCTAGGCTTTTAAAAATAGCAAAAATAAACAGAAGCTGAAATATATTCTTGAAAAATATCTTATTTCGATGAGATATCAGGTATGTTCTTACTCTTACTTCTAATGCGCCTCCTCTTGTTTGTGTTGCAAATTAGAATAAAAACGACATACAGATATCTCACCCCCTTTAGAAGCGTTTCGCCGACCATGTGTCCGAAAAAATCTGTGAAGCTGATTGGTTGACCCTTGCGCCGCTTGGCCAGGATGTTGCCCATGTAGCGGAAGACGCTGTTGCACAGGCGCAGTAGACTCTTGTCGATGTTGTGCTTGAGCTCATTCTCTAGGTCACCAGGGTTCATATCGGGCCACCTCGGGTGTGAATAGAGGGTGGACAAGTACCTGTTGAGTAATAAAAAAGACCTAATAACTGTTTGTGTGTGATAAATTGACTTTATGAGAAGACCGAGCATTGCTGGTCCTAACGGAAAATTGAGACACGAATAGTAGGAGGAGAAAAAGTCATCTGCCCGGGATGCAGTAATAGTTTTTCTTTCGCTATTGGGTATATATATATATATATATTATAGATAAACTGTGTTCAAATATTCAAATATAGGACAATTATTGAAGGAGTTAAGTACTTCATGTAAAAAGTGATAGAACTGACAACATCGCTGAGCTCTGTTTGCACTCGGATGTAAACCCAAAGGTGAAAAGTACAAAAAAACTCCAATACAACATATACAAGGTTTTTTTTTAGATAAATCACAGAATATAGCTGCAAATTAGCGGCGACATACAGTTATCAGATGGGGACAAGTAAGTGGGACATAGATGTGGACAGGTGCGAGAAGCGTGGTGAGCAGAATGAAGAGACATAGGGACGGGGACACATACAAGTGGGGACGCATGAGTGGGGACATAAGCACTTTGTAGATGAGTGGGGACAGTACATGGGAAATGTACAACTGGAGGCGAGAGAAGCCTGGCAAAGAGTATGCTTACCAGGAGGACCCGGACAAGCCGCATGCGTACATGGTGCAGTCCAGGAGCCCGCTGTCCCCCAGACCCTTAAAGGCGCCGCTGTAGCCGGTCATCGCCCGGAAACCCCCGCCAGAGCCTATCACGGCGATGTTGGGCACCTGAAGAATATGATCTGTCTAGTCAACAGCACTCATAATAACATGCCAAGTGGATAGTTTGTCTCTCTAGTAGCACTAACAACAGCACCTGAAGAACAAGGTGTGTCTCTATACCGGCATGATGATGGTCATCACTATGTTTGGCATCAAGAAGCAGGACATTACTCATTAGTCGCACTGACAATCCCAGCTGGATGGAGCCTCCGAAAGAGTATACTTTACCTAAATATGTAGTCCACATTGTATATATGTATATATATATATATAGTGCACATCGATGACCACAACAATTTAACCAAATGTCGGTGTGAACCATCTGTCAGAAGCGCGTTTATTACACAAACTTACAGAACCAAAAGACCGGTTGGTTGTTAATATTGTTTAACATATAAACAATACTTAAATGCTGTTGAAGAAATCGGGAAAGTTATGTCGCCATGTTTTTCTTATGCTGAATGTTTTCCGTCATGTATCGGGTCCAGCCGGAGATTTGTTATCTTTAAATAAACCATCTGCTTCATAAGATATTTGTCCTTATTTGCTTGTCAAGTTTGTTAAATTGTCTGCCACTCAAATCGGATGTTGCAAACTGTCATCTTTCCGGATATCAACAGCTTCCTTCTGTGTCAGCTTTGGTACTGTTAAGAGTCTTCATTCATACTGAGTAAAGATAAAAAAAAAAACTCTTTGTGAGGCGCGAAAATCTACTGGTCGTGCTGATTGTAACGGACATCCTCCTTCTGGAGATTCTCGCACCTAAGAGCTTGTTACTACGAGAACTAACAGGATGAACCAAAAGGAAGGATGCATCAGCCAGTCAGAGAGCTGTACAAAATTCCCCAAGTTCCCCATTAGTGTATCATCCACTGCTGCATTCTCTTCCCAGCCCAGCATATCACACCACATGTGAAGTTTTCAGTATTCAAGGCTGACTACAGACATTGACAAGACACATTCTATGGAACTAGTCAATCAATGAAGACACAGAAGGAAACTGAATATAAAAGATCTTATTACTGAATTAATTCATAACACTTTAGTTGAAGCCAAAGAATGAGACCAAGCAATACCTGTGTACTTGTATCCAGTTTCTACTCAGAGTTCTTACCTGACTTTGTTAAGAAATGTGTTGTGTGTTCTATTGTTTCTTGTTGGTTGTTATTGCCACTGTACATCTTCTGGTTTCATTGTTCTCAACATCACCAGTCCAGCATTATTCACGCGTTTGTTTGTTTGTTTTTTGTCTTCTTTTTCTCAGCCATTTACTATTAGCGTAAATTTTTTTCTTTTTTGCTAAATATTTACTGTTCGATTTTGTCTATTATCGGTGAGTTGTAAGTTATTTTTCTTGTGTATTTGACGTACCATCACCTGATATTTGAAATAAATAATAAGTAAATAATCACCTGGTATTTGAAATAAATACGGTTCTCGATGTTAATAAAAGAAGTGCGCACGACCGACTTTGTGTGCAGGTCAGATGAGATCAGTTTGGTATACATGAGAAGATGGTTTCCTTCAAACTGGATAAAAGTACATTGCAATCTCTCTCTCTCTTTCTCTCTCTCACACACACACACACACACAGATCGTTAAACACGTTGCTGTCGATTCTACTCAGGTTGAGCACTGAGAAGTCCCTTACCTCATCCAGTGTCTTGGGCCCCTGGTCTCCGAGGAACTTCCTCAGCCCCTCAAAAACCTGTTCTTTCCTCTTCTTCATGAATTCCTTCTCCCGGGCACTAAGACACAGGCTGTATCGCAAGGTGGGCTTTTGGCTGCAACCAGGTAAGCAATGACAATAAGTCACTTGTTCCACACTTCTCTTTTGTTCATCATTTATAAGTTTTTATTTCTTTTTCTACTTTTCTACATTTCTATGTTTTTCTACCTTTCTTTGTTCAATTCTTCTTTGAGTATTATATAGTTATCATTACTTGAACTTGCTTATAAAGATTATTAAAACTAGGCAAGACTTGCAAGAATAAAGCGGTTTCATGTTTAAAAAGTTGTCAATACTTACTCCCACTCTAAGTAAAAGCTGATCTCCACTTCTGATGCCTGTTTAAAAAAATAAAATGAGACTCATTTGTGAATAAATCTTATTACTGCCTGTGAACAGCCTTTAAGTTATTAATTCTGTATAAAGTCAGAATTTCAAATGCAACTTATTCTCGCTAAAATGAATAAAGATCATCTTTAGACTATATTATGCTGTATAATTAAAAGATGATATGAATGTAGTATTAGTCATGCAAACTCTTCAACATAGTTACCAGCATAGCTACTAGCAGATATTTGAATGTAGTATAATTCATGCAGAACCTTCGACATAGCTACCAGCATAGCTACTAGCATAGCTACTAGCAGATATTTGAATGTAGTATAATTCATGCAGAACCTTCGACATAGCTACCAGCATAGCTACTAGCATAGCTACTAGCAGATATTTGAATGTAGTATAATTCATGCAGAACCTTCGACATAGCTACTAGCATAGCTACTAGCATAGCTACTAGCAAATATTTGAATGTAGTATAATTCATGCAGAACCTTCGACATAGCTACCAGCATAGCTACCAGCATAGCTACTAGCAGATATTTGAATGTAGTATAATTCATGCAGAACCTTCGACATAGCTACCAGCATAGCTACTAGCATAGCTACTAGCAAATATTTGAATGTAGTATAATTCATGCAGAACCTTCGACATAGCTACCAGCATAGCTACTAGCATAGCTACTAGCAGATATTTGAATGTAGTATAATTCATGCAGAACCTTCGACATAGCTACCAGCATAGCTACTAGCAGATATTTGAATGTAGTATAATTCATGCAGAACCTTGGACATAGCTACCAGCATAGCTACTAGCATAGCTACTAGCAGATATTTGAATGTAGTATAATTCATGCAGAACCTTTGACATAGCTACCAGCATAGCTACTAGCAGATATTTGAATGTAGTATAATTCATGCAGAACCTTCGACATAGCTACCAGCATAGCTACTAGCAGATATTTGAATGTAGTATAATTCATGCAGAACCTTGGACATAGCTACCAGCATAGCTACTAGCATAGCTACTAGCAGATATTTGAATGTAGTATAATTCATGCAGAACCTTTGACATAGCTACCAGCATAGCTACTAGCAGATATTTGAATGTAGTATAATTCATGCAGAACCTTGGACATAGCTACCAGCATAGCTACTAGCAGATATTTGAATGTAGTATAATTCATGCAGAACCTTGGACATAGCTACCAGCATAGCTACTAGCATAGCTACTAGCAGATATTTGAATGTAGTATAATTCATGCAGAACCTTCGACATAGCTACCAGCATAGCTACTAGCATAGCTACTAGCAGATATTTGAATGTAGTATAATTCATGCAGAACCTTCGACATAGCTACCAGCATAGCTACTAGCATAGCTACTAGCAGATATTTGAATGTAGTATAATTCATGCAGAACCTTTGACATAGCTACCAGCATAGCTACTAGCATACTCTTCCACTGGGAGGTAGGGAGCAAGAATCGGACACTTACTCCGTTGAAGTTGAAGAGTTCTGTCTGCCATCGCCCAAACTCCTTCACGTTTTCCACATTAAAGAAGACTGTCCCCATGTTCTGGTCCAGGCTGAACATATTGGCCTCCATGAGCGTGATCTCTGTGAGACAAAGGTCAAGGGTCAGGCAGTGAGGTCATGGGTCAACCTAGAGTGGCGCGCGCGCTTGTATCTATGTGTGTATGTAAGAGTGTGTGTGTGTGTGTGTGAGAGAGAGAGAGAGAGTGTAACCTCTTGTGAGCTCTTTCCTGTTTTCTTCCGTAGTGATGCCCCCCCTCTAGAAACTTGCACGGTTTTGCGGAAAGCGAGTGCACAAAGCTTAGTGTAGGTGAGAGACAGTCAAGTAACACTGACAAACATTCCGAAGGGACATCTCACACTGACCATAAAATTGACCTTACAGAAAGATATGACAAACGTTTATTGAGTACAAATACATTGTGAGTGTAAACACGCATGTTTATCAGACGTAAACTCACGTGTTTATCGCGTGCAAGCCAATGTTTATCACGTGACTATGTCGTGCCCTCCACTTACCAAGAACGTTGGTTTCGGACAAGCTGAGGTAAAAGTTGAATTTTTCGTCCCACACTGGATTACAGTTGTTGTCGATTGTCCGGCTTCTTTGGCGACCTTCTGGCGCCGTTTTCATCCTCAGCAACACATAAGGGTCTGGGGTATCGACTGCGACAAAGAACACCAACATGTTGATCCTTGTGATTGTCAGTTAGAACAAAAAACTAACATTTTGATCCTTATGATTGTAGGTCAGCTTACTAGCCACTAAATTTCTTTTACGCCTGGGTAAGCAGCTCTCAACGGAAGATCAGTCGGCGTTTGCGGGGTGTGTAGGTGCACTGTTATTATTGGCTATAGTGACAGCTATACTATGTAAGAGTTGCTGTAGGACACGCCCATACACACCCAGTAATTCCGATAATGTCTCCCGCGCTCGGTCATGGATACGCTTGCTGGCATTTGCCTTGCGATCTCTCCGTCTCTCTCTTTTAGATGTGTAGATATAAATTATATATATATATTCCGGTTTCTCACACACGCACCCTTACAGTCTATCCCACTCTCTTTCTTTCTTTCACACACACACACACACACACACACACACAACACAAATACAAACTATGTACAATGTTCTTTTTTTCTCTCTATCTCACACACACACACACACACACGCACACAAACATACCTGATTCATAATTCTCCCTCTCACACACACACACACCTATGTTCTAATATATACCCCACCTCTCTCTCTCACACACACACACACACACACACCTATGTTCTAATATATACCCTACCTCTCTCTCTCTCTCACACACACACACACACCTATGTTCTAATATATACGCCACCTCTCTCTCTCTCTCACACACACACACACACACACACACCTATGTTCTAATATATACCCCACCTCTCTCTCTCTCTCTCACACACACACACACACACACACCTATGTTCTAATATATACCCCACCTCTCTCTCTCACACACACACACACACACACACACCTATGTTCTAATATATACCCCACCTCTCTCTCACACACACACACATATATATATATACATCTTAAATATCTCTTTTTTCATTCAGTCACTCTCTCACACACACACACACACACACACACACACACACACACACACACAGAGAAAGAGATTTGCACAAAAGTCGCAAGCAGGGTGCGAACAAAGGCACAGTCTTGTGTTACACCAAGAAGGAACAAGGAAACACTGCTGCCCTAAGGAAGGTAACAAGTTTCAGATAATTAACCCTCAAGGAAATTTAACTCTTCAACCGTCTTTTTAATCTCCGTGATCGAGTGGCTTGCAACACAGACCCACTTCTGAAACGAGCATACCGGCCCTTCCTTTGCGTGTATGTCTTTGTGTGTGTGTGTGTGTGTGTGTGTTGTGTGTGTTCGTTTTTTTTTCTTTTTGTAAAGCGCCATGAACCTGCCCATAGGACCTGGGTACAGCGCAATGTAAGTTCACTGTATTATTATTATTATTATTTACGTCACTGTACGTGTACTTACTCATATCTTGCATCCACCCGTTGGTGATATTGCGTCCTCGTATGATATGCACGGTCAGGATCATACACGGCAGGTGTTGAACCTAGCGGCAGACACGCAACCAGTGATAGTCTCATGCCTTACATACACAAGATACATACATAACATGCATACATAAAGACAAACATGCATATATTAAATACATACATTGCAAGCAGTCATAACATGAAAATACAACATGATGTGTACACGTGGCATATCTAAACAATCCTGTATTTAAAACAATTATTTCATGAGTGTTTATATGCTTTGACTGAACTGGTATCACATGATGTAAATTTATGCATTGCGTCTGTGCAGGAGGTAAAGTGTGTGATGGGGGGAGGGAGGGCTGTTATTATGTCCGTCGTTATTTTTTGTAAATGACAGAATCGTGCTGTCTCGCACCCTCGAGGTATGTGTGGCGGGTGGGTGAGGGTGGAGAGTAAATCTGACGCGGTGGTCGGCGTGGTTGCTGGCTACACGAGATCAGACTTCAGGACCCTCACCAATCCGTCACACAACGCGTTCACCGGATCGCCCCATGTGGATGCTTGCAGTCGGCAAACATTTCACAGACGACCTGCTCGCCCTTCCAACCAACCCTCCCCACCACCCACCACCCCCTTCTACTCCACCTTGTTTTGCGTTGGGTCTGTTTTCTGGGTTAGTGGGACATAACCGGCGGCTGGCTACGCAAATGGCTGCACAGCAGACGACTGGCCACATGGTGGAGGTGGTAGGGTTAACGCACATCGAAGGAAGTGAAGATACAGCCTGTCATCAGCCCTCCACATTTTAACAACAAACACGCAGAAAGCAGCGATAACTTGTAAACGCCTTGATTTACAGGAATGTTTAATCTATCTTGAGACTCGGCAATCGGCGCAGTTCTGTGGGCATCATGTCTCCTTGACTTCTGTTGACCTGTAAACTTTTAGGTGTGCTGGAGCTCATTGGTCGCCCTAGCGTCACGTGTGCTGTGTGTAGGATGTGTTATTAGGAACTACATTGACTAGGGAGTGTATTACGACTAGTGTGACGTGTGCTGTTTGTAGGATGTGTTATTAGGAACTACATTGACTAGGGAGTGTGTTACGACTAGTGTGACGTGTGCTGTGTGTAGGATGTGTTACTAGGAACTACATTGACTATGGAGTGTGTTACGACTAGTGTGACGTGTGCTGTGTGTAGGATGTGTTATTAGGAACTACATTGACTAGGGAGTGTGTTACGACTAGTGTGATGTGTGCTGTGTGTAGGATGTGTTACTAGGAACTACATTGACTAGGGAGTGTATTACGACTAGTGTGATGTGTGCTGTGTGTAGGATGTGTTACTAGGAACTACATTGACTAGGGAGTGTATTACGACTAGTGTGATGTGTGCTGTGTGTAGGATGTGTTATTAGGAACTACATTGACTAGGGAGTGTATTACGACTAGTGTGATGTGTGCTGTGTGTAGGATGTGTTATTAGGAACTACATTGACTAGGGAGTGTATTACGACTAGTGTGATGTGTGCTGTGTGTAGGATGTGTTATTAGGAACTACATTGACTAGGGAGTGTATTACGACTAGTGTGATGTGTGCTGTGTGTAGGATGTGTTATTAGGAACTACATTGACTAGGGAGTGTGTTACGACTAGTGTGATGTGTGCTGTGTGTAGGATGTGTTATTAAGAACTACATTGACTATAGAGTGTATTACGACTAGTGTGATGTGTGCTGTTTGTAGGATGTGTTATTAAGAACTACATTGACTAGAGAGTGTATTACGACTAGTGTGATGTGTGCTGTGTGTAGGATGTGTTATTAGGAACTACATTGACTAGGGAGTGTATTACGACTAGTGTGATGTGTGATGTGTGCTGTTTGTATGATGTGTTATTAGGAACTACATTGACTAGGGAGTGTGTTACGACTAGTGTGATGTGTGGTGTGTGTAGGATGTGTTATTAGGAACTACATTGACTAGCGAGTGTATTACCACTAGTGTGATGTGTGCTGTGTGTAGGATGTGTTATTAGGAACTACATTGACTAGGGAGTGTATTACTAGTGTGATGTGTGTTGTGTGTATGATGTGTTATTAGGAACTACATTGACTAGGGAGTGTATTACGACTAGTGTGACGTGTGCTGTTTGTAGGATGTGTTATTAGGAACTACATTGACTAGGGAGTGTATTACGACTAGTGTGATGTGTGCTGTGTGTGTAGGATGTGTTATTAGGGACTACATTGACTAGGGAGTGTATTACGACTAGTGTGATGTGTGTTGTGTGTAGAATGTGTTATTAGGAACTACATTGACTAGGGAGTGTATTACGACTTGTGTGATGTGTGCTGTGTGTAGGATGTGTTATTAGGAACTACATTGACTAGGGAGTGTGTTACGACTAGTGTGACGTGTGCTGTTTGTAGGATGTGTTATTAGGAACTACATTGACTAGGGAGTGTATTACGACTAGTGTGATGTGTGCTGTGTGTAGGATGTGTTATTAGGAACTACATTGACTAGGGAGTGTGTTACGACTAGTGTGATGTGTGATGTGTGCTGTTTGTAGGATGTGTTATTAGGAACTACATTGACTAGGGAGTGTGTTACGACTAGTGTGATGTGTGATGTGTGCTGTTTGTATGATGTGTTATTAGGAACTACATTGACTAGGGAGTGTATTACTAGTGTGATGTGTGTTGTGTGTATGATGTGTTATTAGGAACTACATTGACTAGTGAGTGTATTACGACTAGTGTGACGTGTGATGTGTGCTGTTTGTAGGATGTGTTATTAGGAACTACATTGACTAGGGAGTGTGTTACGACTAGTGTGATGTGTGATGTGTGCTGTTTGTATGATGTGTTATTAGGAACTACATTGACTAGGGAGTGTATTACTAGTGTGATGTGTGATGTGTGATGTGTGATGTGTGTAGGATGTGTTATTAGGAACTACATTGACTAGGGAGTGTATTACGACTAGTGTGATGTGTGTTGTGTGTAGGATGTGTTATTAGGAACTACATTGACTAGGGAGTGTATTACGACTAGTGTGACGTGTGCTGTGTGTAGGATGTGTTATTAGGAACTGCATTGACTAGGGAGTGTGTTACGACTTGTGTGACGTGTGCTGTGTGTAGGATGTGTTATTAGGAACTACATTGACTAGGGAGTGTATTACGACTAGTGTGACGTGTGCTGTGTGTAGGATGTGTTATTAGGAACTACATTGACTAGGGAGTGTGTTACGACTAGTGTGATGTGTGCTGTGTGGGATGTGTTATTAGGAACTACATTGACTAGAGGTGTGTTGACTAGTGTGATGTGTGATGTGTGCTTTGTTTAGGGATGTGTTATTGGAACTACATTGACTAGGGAGTGTGTTACGACTAGTGTGATGTGTGATGTGTGCTGTTTAGGGATGTGTTATTAGGAACTACATTGACTAGGAGTGTGTTACGAATAGTGTGACGTGTGTGTGCTGTTTGTAGGATGTGTTATTAGGACTACATTGACTAGGAGTGTATTACGACTAGTGTGATGTGTGCTGTGTGTAGGATGTGTTATTAGGAACTACATTGACTAGGGAGTGTATTACGACTAGTGTGATGTGTGCTGTGTGTAGGATGTGTTATTAGGAACTACATTGACTAGGGGAAAGTATTGACTAGTGTGATGTGTGCTGTGTGTAGGATGTGTTATTAGGAACTACATTGAGGAGTGTATTGACTAGTGTGACGTGTGCTGTTGTAGGATGTGTTATTAGGAACTACATTGACTAGGGAGTGTATTACGACTAGTGTGATGTGTGCTGTGTGTGGGATGTGTTATTAGGAACTACATTGACTAGAGTGTGTTACAGCTATTGTGCTGTGTGTAGGATGTGTTATTAGGAACTACATTGACTAGGAGTGTATTACGACTAGTGTGATGTGTGCTGTGTGTAGGATGTGTTATTAGGAACTACATTGACTAGGGAGTGTATTACGACTCGTGTGGTGTGTGCTGTGTGTAGGATGTGTTATTAGGAACTACATTGACTAGGGAGTGTATTACGACTAGTGTGATGTGTGTTGTGTGTAGGATGTGTTATTAGGAACTACATTGACTAGGGAGTGTATTACGACTAGTGTGATGTGTGCTGTGTGTAGGATGTGTTATTAGGGACTACATTGACTAGGGAGTGTGTTACGACTAGTTTGATGTGTGCTGTGTGTAGGATGTGTTATTAGGAACTACATTGACTAGGGAGTGTGTTACGACTAGTGTGATGTGTGTTGTGTGTAGGATGTGTTATTAGGGACTACATTGACTAGGGAGTGTATTAGTGTGTTGTGTGTAGGATGTGTTATTAGGAACTACATTGACTAGGGAGTGTGTTACGACTAGTGTGATGTGTGCTGTGTGTAGGATGTGTTATTAGGAACTACATTGACTAGGGAGTGTATTACGACTAGTGTGATGTGCTGTGTGTAGGATGTGTTATTAGGAACTACATTGACTAGGGAGTGTATTAGGACTAGTGTGATGTGTGCTGTGTGTAGGATGTGTTATTAGGGAACTACATTGACTAGGGAGTGTATTACGACTAGTGTGATGTGTGCTGTGTGTAGGATGTGTTATTAGGGACTACATTGACTAGGGAGTGTATTACGACTAGTGTGTGATGTGTGCTGTGTGTAGGGTGTGTTATTAGGGACTACATTGACTAGGGAGTGTATTACGACTAGTGTGATGTGTGCTGTGTGTAGGATGTGTTATTAGGAACTACATTGACTAGGGAGTGTATTACGACTAGTGTGATGTGTGCTGTGTGTAGATGTGTTATTAGGAACTACATTGACTAGGGAGTGTATTACGACTAGTGTGATGTGTGCTGTGTGTAGGATGTGTTATTAGGAACTACATTGACTAGGGAGTGTATTACGACTAGTGTGATGTGTGCCGTGTGTAGGATGTGTTATTAGGAACTACATTGACTAGGGAGTGTATTACGACTAGTGTGATGTGTGCTGTGTGTAGGATGTGTTATTAGGAACTACATTGACTAGGGAGTGTATTACGACTAGTGTGATGTGTGCTGTGTGTAGGATGTGTTATTAGGAACTACATTGACTAGGGAGTGTATTACGACTGTGGGATGTGTGCTGTGTGTAGGATGTGTTATTAGGAACTACATTGACTAGGGAGTGTATTACGACTAGTGTGATGTGTGCTGTGTGTAGGATGTGTTATTAGGAACTACATTGACTAGGAGTGTATTATGACTAGTTGATGTGCGCTGTGTGTAGGATGTGTTATTAGGAGACATTGACGAGGGAGTGTATTACGAATTACGACTAGTGTGATGTGTGCTGTGTGTAGGATGTGTTGGGACTACATTGGACTAGGGAGGACAGTGTATGCGTGTGGATGTGTTGTATTAAGGGACTACACTGACTAGGAGTGTATTACGACTAGTGTGATGTGTGTGTGTGTAGGATGTGTTATTAGGAACTACATTGACTAGGGAGTGTATTACGACTAGTGTGACTGTGGAGTTGTATTACTGACTAGTGTATTACGAGTGTGTGCTGTGTGTAGGATGTGTTATTAGGGAACTACATTGACTAGGGAGTGTATTACGACTAGTGTGATGTGTGCTGTGTGTAGGATGTGTTATTAGGAACTACATTGACTAGGAGTGTATTACGACTAGTGTGATGTGTGCTGTGTGTAGGATGTGTTATTAGGAACTACATTGACTAGGGAGTGTATTACGACTTGTGTGATGTGTGCTGTGTGTAGGATGTGTTATTAGGAACTACATTGACTAGGGAGTGTATTACGACTAGTGTGATGTGTGCTGTGTGTAGGATGTGTTATTAGGGACTACATTGACTAGGAGTGTATTACGACTAGTGTGATGTGTGCTGTGTGTAGGATGTGTTATTAGGAACTACATTGACTAGGGAGTGTATTACGACTAGTGTGATGTGTGCTGTGTGTAGGATGTGTTATTAGGAACTACATTGACTAGGGAGTGTATTACGACTAGTGTGATGTGTGTTGTGTGTAGGATGTGTTATTAGGAACTACATTGACTAGGGAGTGTATTACGACTAGTGTGATGTGTGCTGTGTGTAGGATGTGTTATTAGGAACTACATTGACTAGGGAGTGTATTACGACTAGTGTGATGTGTGCTGTGTGTAGGATGTGTTATTAGGAACTACATTGACTAGGGAGTGTATTAGTGTGCTGTGTGTAGGATGTGTTATTAGGGACTACATTGACTAGGGAGTGTATTACGACTAGTGTGATGTGTGCTGTGTGTAGGATGTGTTATTAGGACTACATTGACTAGGGAGTGTATTACGACTAGTGTGATGTGTGCTGTGTGTAGGATGTGTTATTAGGGACTACATTGACTAGGGAGTGTATTACGACTAGTGTGATGTGTGCTGTGTGTAGGATGTGTTATTAGGAACTACATTGACTAGGGAGTGTATTACGACTAGTGTGATGTGTGCTGTGTGTAGGATGTGTTATTAGGAACTACATTGACTAGGGAGTGTATTAGTGTGCTGTGTGTAGGATGTGTTATTAGGAACTACATTGACTAGGGAGTGTATTACGACTAGTGTGATGTGTGTAGGATGTGTTGTATTAGGAACTACATTGACTAGGGAGTGTATTACGACTAGTGTGATGTGTGTAGGATGTGTTGTATTAGGGACTACATTGACTAGGGAGTGTATTACGACTAGTGTGATGTGTGCTGTGTGTAGGATGTGTTATTAGGGACTACATTGACTAGGGAGTGTATTACGACTAGTGTGATGTGTGTAGGATGTGTTGTATTAGGGACTACATTGACTAGGGAGTGTATTACGACTAGTGTGATGTGTGCTGTGTGTAGGATGTGTTATTAGGGACTACATTGACTAGGGAGTGTATTACGACTTGTGTGATGTGTGCTGTGTGTAGGATGTGTTATTAGGAACTACATTGACTAGGGAGTGTATTACGACTTGTGTGATGTGTGCTGTGTGTAGGATGTGTTATTAGGAACTACATTGACTAGGGAGTGTATTACGACTAGTGTGATGTGTGTTGTGTGTAGGATGTGTTATTAGGAACTACATTGACTAGGGAGTGTATTACGACTAGTGTGATGTGTGTTGTGTGTAGGATGTGTTGTATTAGGGACTACATTGACTAGGGAGTGTATTACGACTTGTGTGATGTGTGCTGTGTGTAGGATGTGTTGTATTAGGGACTACATTGACTAGGGAGTGTATTACGACTAGTGTGATGTGTGCTGTGTGTAGGATGTGTTATTAGGAACTACATTGACTAGGGAGTGTATTACGACTAGTGTGATGTGTGCTGTGTGTAGGATGTGTTATTAGGAACTACATTGACTAGGGAGTGTATTACGACTAGTGTGATGTGTGTTGTGTGTAGGATGTGTTATTAGGGACTACATTGACTAGGGAGTGTATTACGACTTGTGTGATGTGTGCTGTGTGTAGGATGTGTTGTATTAGGGACTACATTGACTAGGGAGTGTATTACGACTAGTGTGATGTGTGCTGTGTGTAGGATGTGTTATTAGGGACTACATTGACTAGGGAGTGTATTACGACTAGTGTGATGTGTGCTGTGTGTAGGATGTGTTGTATTAGGGACTACATTGACTAGCGAGTGTATTACGGCTAGTGTGATGTGTGCTGTGTGTAGGATGTGTTATTAGGGACTACATTGACTAGGGAGTGTATTACGACTAGTGTGATGTGTGCTGTGTGTAGGATGTGTTGTATTAGGGACTACATTGACTAGGGAGTGTATTACGACTTGTGTGACCTTTGATATTTGGCCTGTGGACTGTGTGTGTAGATGCTGCCCTATGACGTGGAGCTACGTCATTTTGTTCTGACGTCACATTATTTTCACGTCACACCATCTGTCCTTTGTGAAGCGCCTTGAGTCGGTCCTGAAGGGAGGCTATCTAAGGCGCTATACAAGCTGACTTTTATTATTTTATTATTATTATAGCCACGGGTACCAGGCGTGACTGGGGCCGACTGCCAAGTGAAGGTCGCTGTCAAGGTTCGCTGCCAACTGTTCCACCTGTCGTTAGGGTGCAGACTAGCGGAAAAGGTCAGTCAACTGGCAGTGAAAGGCGTGAGAAGACGATACCAGCCTCGACAACACTGCAGCCACTGGTCGTACCGCCAAGTAACGCGAGGACACAAAGACCCGCACGTGGCACGATCATCGCGTGTGTCAGTGGACATGTCCAGGTGTCTGCCCACTAACGGCACTCTTACTTTCCCCCCACGATAAATGCGATGTAAACATGCCAAGAGAAGCACAGCTTTACAGACTGGTCACTTTTGTGTATGAAAACACAGAGAGGGAGGGGGGAATACATGAGAGAGAAAAAAGGGGGAGAGGAGGTAGATTTACACAGTGAAACTTCGCAAAATATTGAACTTTCTGTGGCTGGAAAAATAAAAATAAAATAAAAAAATGTGGCGAGACGTCGATCGATAGTCTGGCAGACGGCAGTTTATCAGACGAGTTCTTCACGGGAGGCCAAACGCGGCTAAAAATAGCCCAGACTTATTGGCTGGCATCGCTATCATCGCGGAAGACGCGTAGCATCTGACTTTCCTGCCATGTTTGCACAGTTATGGCGACCTTTGTTTGTTTGGGGTTTTTTGTGCACAGTCTTATTACTCTGAAATATTTACAAAAAAAAATTAAGACGCAAATACCATTTATTCATGGCCAGTTCGTCAGCATTTGAATTCATAGACTTAAAGATTTGTTTAGGTCTTTAAGAGAGATGGAGGTGTGGGTGTGTGCGCGCGCTGGTGCATGCATGTGTCCAACAGACGGTAAACGCACTATCAATGAAGACTATGTTTATAAAATAATCATAATACACATGCTTGTCTTCACTCACATTTCAAGAGAAGTGACTACTGGTTGAGGACATCGATCTGATGGCAGACAGTAACAGCGGGTCATAGGACCTCACAAACAAACTCACAAACAAGCTCACAAACACCGCCAGCGCATATGGGATGAAGATCAGCAGAGAAAAGAGTAAAGTCATGGTGAACACCCTCGGCCGGGGGCAAAGGGGAGATGTGCATGAACGGTGTGCAGCTCGAAGAGGTACCCAGCTTCCAGCGCGACGCTTTCCAAGGACGGCAGCTAAGCGGCGGACATTCGTCTCTGGATGACAGCAGCGACAACAGCAATGAACAGAGTGAAGGGAATATGGGACAGCAGAAATGTCAGCTTTGTCACCAAATACAAGCTGTACACGTTCCTTGTCATCTCTATACTGTGAGTGAGACGTGGACCTTGCTCACCTTGCTCAACCGAGAAGGAGAGACGGATGAAAGTATTCGAAACCAAGAGACGGCTTCGATTATTGTATACAAAACACAAGAACGAATGCTTCTGTCTGCAAAGAAAGTCGCCACACTGGTGGATCCACATTAACCAACTGCTCGCCACCGTCAAACTACGAAAACTTGGTTACCGATACGCCTGAGTTGCATCGACAGAAGCTCAGACTCACAACAGTTTCGCGATCCAAGTTTGTGGCATGTTGCTATGATGAGCAATAATTGTATCAAACACCCGGCTGACCCCATGCACTCTTAATTTGCTTAGAGCTGCTTTCTAAAAACAAACTTTCTAAGGTGTCAGAATTTCTGTGAACAAACTTTTTAATGGCGAAATGAGATTTTTAGAAAGGCAGCTGAGCAAAACAAGTTTTACTCCAGCAATCCGTCACCATCACAAAGGGAGGTAAGTGCAAATATGTTGCGACCTCGTTTCCGGTGCAAGAAAATATGGCGCTGTAATAACGCGAGCTCACGCGCATTGAAGATGTGTGTGTGTGAGAGAGAGAGAGAGAAAAAAAGAAGGCTTAGCAGCACCCTAGTGACTCCTTATGGTAACTGGTGAACTCAAGTCCTTATGAGAAAACATTAGAACACCAAAATCACTAGCGTTTGCCTTATATAGTTAAAACAAACCTTCACTTGTCACCGACTACAGCCACTGTCTGTCTGATCTTAACGTGCCAGGCAAGAACTGCTTGACAACATGACAAGAAATGAAAAGTAGAGGTATGCATCCGTGACAAGCATCGAACTGAGCAATGAGGAACATAACTGGCCTGACCAAACGCGCGAAAAAAACAACCCCCTACCCCCCAGAAAAAAAGACCAACAGGTGTGCAGATAAAGGAAACATTATTCCTAAGAGGAGAGGAACAGTTTCATCAGTTTCTATTTTTACTCTAGTGGGCACAATGGCCTAACGCTAGGCTTAGTCAGGTTAGTTTAGGACGAGAAATAGCGGAGCTAAGTGGTGTGAAAATAAGGCTGCAAGTCGGTCAGTGGGACGTCAGGCAGAGGAGGACAACTGCGTGTTGTGAGCGTCTGCGCCACTTCCCCCCTCCCCTAGGGAGTGTCTTCTAGCGGAAGTGCTTGCCTGTCCCGCCTCGCTGACTGACTTGTGCCACGCATGCGCATATCGTCTTCCAAGTTGTCCTTTCGTGGTGTTCCGTGAAAATACAGCAGTAGCTGAAATCACAGACCTACACAGATCATAGAAGTGTGTGGGTGAAACGTTGGGGCGCCCGGTAGAGAAGCAGTTAAAATCCTTGCTTATCACAAGTGCAGAGAGAGAAAGAGAGAGGGGCCCTGGGTTCACATCTCATCTCGGGACAGTCTTTTGTGGCACCTGTTCGCAAGCCGGGCGTCGGGGGGTTTTCTCCGGTTACCTCCTCCTTCTCTCCTCATAGTATGAAATCACCTCTAAGTAGAAGCACTTTCTTGTCAAAGCAGACAACCAACCAACTGAAATGACTGCTTTTGTTGAAGCTTCTATAGCGTAGTGGGTAAAATGAGCGGTTTTCAGAACATTGCAGGTTCGCGTTTTATTTTCTTTTTACTTTGGCATACATTCTTTGTTTTTTATTTTAAATTTTTGTTGTTGTTGTTGTTGTCCTGGACAGATTGTGTGCAGTTGTGTATGAATGTGTTAGCTCGACATCTAGGGTTAAGGGGTTTGAGTTAGGTGTAGAATTAAGGTTATAGCTTTTGTTAGGTTTATATTTTGGACAGAATGAGTTAGGGTTAGGGTCAGGCAGAATGAGAAGAAAAAACGATCGAGGTCAAAGCTGCTTTTACATGTGTAGAACTGGTCAGTCGCCCATATCAGTCCCCCTGCTTTCTTTACCCTCTCTGTACCCTACACACTCCACTTCTCTAGTCTGCCCCTGTCGCGGGGTCATATCTCGCTCGGACCCTCAATTTCCATGGACAAGCTGATATCTGTCAACAAACTAACAGAAAGAGAAAGACACTGAGTGCTATTCTTCACTAACGAATAGGATTGACCATAAAAGAGTATTTTTAATAAGTAGCTATCGCACAGTACATTTATGGAGAGAGAAATGTATATCACAGTAATATGGCCTCCGTTGCTGACAACGTGTTAAAGCATACCTGATTGGTCCGAGTTATTAACAGATTCTGGTAGGTAGAGATAATATAAATATAGTCTATAATTTCAGCGCCTGAAACACAACGGTTTATTTATTATCTAATTTCAAAATTGGCGATTTGCACCCGTAGTCAGCAAGTCCTGCAAAATCTCGCTCCCGCGTGAATAACGTGTGACGTCACAGCCGGTGGTGTCCAGGCCGTGTATCGGGGAAGCATATCGACCAGAAGGTGGAAGCAACTCATTGGGTTCATCAGACGATCTTCACTTATCGTGCTCAAGTAGCAAAGACCAGTGTCAAACGCTGCTCTCTAGCCTAGAAGGTGTTAAGCCATTGATGTTTGTCAAAGTTTGCAAGCTGCAGGTGACCGTTACAATTTATGTTTGTCCCTTTACTTACCTACTGTCACAAAAGTCTCAAGTGTCAACATTTAAGACTGGGACTGATTTGCGTGTTTATATGGACACAGCCGTTCATACGGTTGTTGCTGTAAATAACAGCATAAAAAAGAGAGAATTTAGTTCGCACAAATTAAAAAGCAGAAATACATTTTTCGGGAACTCTGTTGAAGATATAATTTACTGTGTGCCGGTTACTAACAACATCTTGTATCAGCGATTACAGCTATAATACTGTGACTTGAAAAGTCAAATTTTAAAGTACAGTATGGCTGATACAAGCTGCCCACAATATACCAAATCTCGACAGCCTAAGCGCAGATGTGGAAATTATTGTTGAATGCAAAGGAAAACATAGGAATTGAACAGGTGTTCAGACGTCCCCAAAGGATTCATCGTTCAGAAGACAAAAGATCAACTTTGTTCGTTTGTGTAGAGCTGAGCTGAATTGCACCTGCACACTACTCTGTGGTGTGTGCCAAGGCCACTGTGCTACTGAATGTTACTCAGTAATATATACACTGAGGGAATGAGGGTTTTGAGGTACCGCAAAGGCGACTTTCCCAAGATACAGAAGCATAATTTTTCTAGTCCAACAACACAGAGTATCGACACGAACACCTAAAGGAACTGTATGTTAAGCCACTAGACTATTACAATAACAACAAAGGAACTGTATGTTAAGCCACTAGACTATTACAATAACAACAAAGGAACTGTTTGTTAAGCCACTAGACTATTACAATAACAACAAAGGAACTGTTTGTTAAGCCACTAGACTATTACAAGAACAACAAAGGAACTGTATGTTAAGCCACTAGACTATTACAATAACAACAAAGGAACTGTATGTTAAGCCACTAGACTATTACAAGAACAACAAAGGAACTGTATGTTAAGCCACTAGACTATTACAATAACAACAAAGGAACTGTATGTTAAGCCACTAGACTATTACAAGAACAACAAAGGAACTGTATGTTAAGCCACTAGACTATTACAAGAACAACAAAGGAACTGTATGTTAAGCCACTAGACTATTACAATAACAACAAAGGAACTGTATGTTAAGCCACTAGACTATTACAAGAACAACAAAGGAACTGTATGTTAAGCCACTAGACTATTACAATAACAACAAAGGAACTGTATGTTAAGCCACTAGACTATTACAAGAACAACAAAGGAACTGTATGTTAAGCCACTAGACTATTACAATAACAACAAAGGAACTGTATGTTAAGCCACTAGACTATTACAATAACAACAAAGGAACTGTATGTTAAGCCACTAGACTATTACAAGAACAACAAAGGAACTGTATGTTAAGCCACTAGACTATTACAATAACAACAAAGGAACTGTTTGTTAAGCCACTAGACTATTACAAGAACAACAAAGGAACTGTATGTTAAGCCACTAGACTATTACAATAACAACAAAGGAACTGTATGTTAAGCCACTAGACTATTACAATAACAACAAAGGAACTGTATGTTAAGCCACTAGACTATTACAATAAGGAACTGTATGTTAAGCCACTAGACTATTACAATAACAACAAAGGAACTGTATGTTAAGCCACTAGACTATTACAATAACAACAAAGGAACTGTATGTTAAGCCACTAGACTATTACAATAACAACAAAGGAACTGTTTGTTAAGCCACTAGACTATTACAATAACAACAAAGGAACTGTATGTTAAGCCACTAGACTATTACAATAACAACAAAGGAACTGTATGTTAAGCCACTAGACTATTACAAGAACAACAAAGGAACTGTATGTTAAGCCACTAGACTATTACAATAACAACAAAGGAACTGTATGTTAAGCCACTAGACTATTACAATAACAACAAAGGAACTGTATGTTAAGCCACTAGACTATTACAATAACAACAAAGGAACTGTTTGTTAAGCCACTAGACTATTACAATAACAACAAAGGAACTGTTTGTTAAGCCACTAGACTATTACAATAACAACAAAGGAACTGTATGTTAAGCCACTAGACTATTACAATAACAACAAAGGAACTGTATGTTAAGCCACTAGACTATTACAATAACAAACGGAAGAATAAGAAGGGAAGGAATGGTGAAGAACCCGGATGAGTGAGTGCATGAGTGACTGAAAAGGAATGGGTGTGTGAGTACGTGTCTTTGTGTGCATATGACTGTCTATACGTGCATGTGAGTGTCTGTGCGTGCATGCTTTGTGAGAGAGAAACAGGTCTATGTATGTGCACAAGAGTGAAAAGTGTCTCGTAAGCGCGCGAGGGAGAGAGAAAGAGAGAGACTGTGTGTGTGTGTGGTGTTCGGGAATGCAAGTGTATACGAGCGAAAAAAAAGGAAAGAACTACGTGTATGTGTTATCACTGCGAGAGAGAGAGAGAGAGAGACTGTATACTTGTTTTTAAGTGGGATAAAGAGAGAGAGAAAAACATTACTCTATGTGTGCGTGCATGTGTGTGTTAGCATCTTCGTGGTGTTGGACCCGCCGTGTTTGCACTCTTCACTCTGTTTACTCGTAGAAAGCTGTGGAATCGATATGTCTGCCATCATGTCTGCTGCGACCTTCACGGCCAGTCACAATGGGTGTCAGATTCCCAGCTTGTTTTTGTTATTGCAAGGCCTCGCTGCTGGATGTTTAGAGTCTAACCAGATAATTATCAGAAAGAAATATGGCCTGACCACACCCCATCTTTCAAATCGTCCCTGTCTCTTCCTCTCCGCCTGTCTCTCTCTCTCTCGTATTTGTTGTGTGTCAAATTTAGAATATTTCACTCAGATTATAAAAGGCTGCGTCCTGACAGAAACTGAAGCTGATGTCTATCTCTTACTTACACTCCTGCGCCGGTGTAAACACAAACAAATGCGGCTCCGAGGCAGTCTTGTCTTTGTGGTAAGTCAGTGGCTTCCCTTATTCAGTTGCTGCGTTTGCATCTCTCCCTCTCTTCCCACCCTCCATCCACCCTCCCCGTCAGTGAAGGACAAGTGCATTCAGCACGTGACAAGTTGGGTTGGTAACCATCGCAACTTGATTCTGCTTACTGTCAAAATGCTGTTTATTTTTAGCACGACCTCTGGGATTTGTTTGCAGGGTGGCGGGGTGCGCCTTGAGCAGCGTGTGTAGAAGATGAGACTGAGAGGGAGCTGGAAGGGAGAGAATGTAAGGGAGGGGGGGTGAGGAGAGAGGCTTGACGTAATACCAGTCAGGCGCCCTTTGTAACCCGGATGTCTTTCAGACTTAGCGCTTGACACGCATAACCACCTGTTGTAGGGTCCTTACGATCACCTGCAAGTATAAACTCCTGGGATTAGTGTGTTTTGAACTACAGGATTAGTGTGTTTTGAACTATAGGATTAGTGTGCTTTGAACTATAGGATTAGTGTGCTTTGAACTATAGGATTAGTGTGTTTTGAACTACAGGATTAGTGTGTTTTGAACTATAGGATTAGTGTGCTTTGAACTATAGGATTAGTGTGCTTTGAACTATAGGATTAGTGTGTTTTGAACTACAGGATTAGTGTGTTTTGAACTATAGGATTAGTGTGCTTTGAACTATAGGATTAGTGTGCTTTGAACTATAGGATTAGTGTGCTTTGAACTATAGGATTAGTGTGCTTTGAACTATAGGATTAGTGTGTTTTGAACTATAGGATTAGTGTGTTTTGAACTATAGGATTAGTGTGTTTTGAACTATAGGATTAGTGTGTTTTGAACTATAGGATTAGTGTGCTTTGAACTATAGGATTAGTGTGCTTTGAACTAGAGGATTAGTGTGTTTTGAACTATAGGATTAGTGTGTTTTGAACTATAGGATTAGTGTGTTTTGAACTATAGGATTAGTGTGTTTTGAACTATAGGATTAGTGTGTTTTGAACTATAGGATTAGTGTGTTTTGAACTAGAGGATTAGTGTGTTTTGAACTATAGGATTAGTGTGTTTTGAACTAGAGGATTAGTGTGTTTTGAACTAGAGGATTAGTGTGTTTTGAACTAGAGGATTAGTGTGTTTTGAACTATAGGATTAGTGTGGTTGCGAGCCAACCCAAAATACTTGTACCTATAGTCATTAAATACTCTCCGATGCTCGTACCTTTGTATCTGGCGCCATCATCTCTTCCCCCCTCTCCCCCCCCCCTACACCAACCACCAGCACGAAGATAAGAAGAGTACATACTGGGTGAGACTACAGACATGATAATGACCGATAACACTTCTTGACGTTGTGAGCGATGATCAACATAATCTGCCAGGCTGCACTTAGATACCATTGTCAAAACATGTTTGCTTAAGAGTTTTGTTTTCTTTGTATTTTTATATCAAGTCGTGTCTCTAACACTGAAGGGCTCACTACTCCCTGTGGTAGAGTTGTCTGACCTGCCAAGGCTTGTAGTTTTTTTTTAAAATTCTCTTCTTGTTTTTTTTCCCTGGAAGAGAATGCTGCTCATTTTTTTCTCTACTGTGTGTAAATTCTTCCCCCAGTTTTATTTTTTTTGCTTCTAAAGGTTTCCTGCTTTCCCTTGTTTTGTTTCTTTCCTGCTAGCGTCTTCTGGTTCTTTTCTCTGATAATGTGGTCTCCTCTTGTCTCTTCCTGTCAGAGGAGTCGTCTAACCCTCATGTACTTTTCGCTGAGGAGTCGCGTGACTTCACCTGTAAGGTTTCTTTTTTATGCAAACATTTCTCTTGTTTTCCTTTTTTACCGTAGATAATAACATAATAACTACAAATAGCAAACATTTGCGTCGACATATTGTTGAAGATGACATTTGTACATTTGAGAACATTATTGGAAATGGGGAAAAAACTGCGGTAACTTTGAGTAATTCTGACAACTGTGGTACCAACTAGGATTGTGATCCTGTCTAGAGGAAGATTCTCTCTCTTTCGGCAGGACATTGAGTTAGAGGAACATTAGCTGAAGCACAAGATGTTTGAAAACCTGAAAAAGCTGTTGAAGGCCCAGGTGGATTCAAAGCTCCCTCTCGACGGTAGAGTGTTCCGGTCACGGACACCCGGTTGTCACGTGGTCGTTCGTGTTTGCCAGTAGATATACTGAAGGTGTCCCATCAACAAGCCAGTGATATCGTACTTTCTGGTGATAAACAGTATCCCAGGTACCGGTAGGTCAGTTTTTGACGTGGTGGCCATCAGAATGTCAGCCATTGCCCTAAGGTTGTCATTCTACTCACGATCTCCGACTGATCGGTGGGTTTGATAGATCAGTGCTGCCCTCTAGAGGATAAGGATAAGAGGAAGAGATTTTGAAAGGAAAAAATGCCAAAGTACCCAGAGAAAACGCCGATGGTCAGTCTGGCGAGGTAATGTCACACACCCACCAAGAGGTGCCTACCCCAAAACGGAAAATTGATAAAAGGTGGGGTTTTTGTGGGGGGAAGGACTTTAGGTTTATAAACATAATTTAAAACACTCAGGGTTTTCGATGCTGAAAACATGTTGTGGAATATTTTATTGTGTAGTAAAACGTTACTGTTAACAAAAGGTAAAAGGAAGGCAGCGCGGCTCAGTAGTCAGGGGGCTCGACTGCTGAGCAGAAGGAAGCCACCCGACCTCTGCCCACCCAGCAGCTCTTCTGCAGAATGGAAGCCTGATTGATCGGGGGAGGGTAGTGATAGTGGAAAGCGAGGGTTGTGCTCTGGGCTTTGAGACCCTGTTGTGTCACGTGTTTAGCAACAATTTGACTTCACCTTAATGGAGTTTATTTTTGAAAAATACTTATTTTTGCTAAGCTTGACCCTCCCTCCTTTTAGGGGAACACTTTGACTCGCTGAAATTATCGGACTTAAATTTCTGTCTCTGCCCCACCCTCCGCTCCTCTAGACATAGACTAGACTCCAGGTGTAAGGAGTGAAAATTCATGTGATGACAAGGGCAATGACGATGATGACAATGCTGATGCTATGACGGCGATGATTATTATGCTGATAATGTTATTGGTGATCCGGTACTGGTCATGAACGTGATAAAATGAAGAGGAAAAAACATAATCATTGCGAGGAAAGCAAGATAGACTCCTCCCCACCGACTGTGAACAGGTCCTGTTCTGACATTTTGATGCCTGATGGGATAGAAGACAGTTTTTACACACCAGAGACTCGTTCCAGACTAGTGAAAACCTCTTTTACCTGTGGGGCAGGATGGGGCAAAGATGTAGGAGCTATTGTATCCCCGTGATGTACCCTTCTCTTGGTAGACTGTGCATGCACCCCATGGGTGTGAATGAAAAGTCGGTGAGAACTAAGATAACATAAGGAATATGAAATATGAGACATGAAACCCGAGACATGTATTCCGTTTCAAACAATAAATTTTAATGAGCTCATCTCTTACCGGCGCTGGGCAAATGATAATTTGAAGAGAATTTTTATTTCAGGATCCGCTTTACACACTTCAGTTTATCGTCCTCCCTCTTCTCCTCGGTTACATCGGCGTCCTGGCATCATGACCTCTTTAAATGCAAATTGAAAGAATATTTTCATCTCTCGACGACCGAATCGAGGTTCATGGTGACTGACAGAGAGCAAGGAGCGTGTCCAGAAAAATTGTCCCCTGACCATGAGTTTGCAATGTTTGCTTCGGGAACCACCTTTCAAGGGGTAATGTGAGATGACAAACAAACTTGAAGAGTAGTGGTTGTAGTTGATTCCTTGTTCACGCACGTGTAGCACCCTTGACTGAAATGTTCACAACCGGTGTGAGCCGGTTTACTGCGCAATTGACGTCAAGGCTTTTGAGGGCCCTGGGCGTGAATGTCACTGCATTCACAGAATGTATTGTGGAAGGCTGCTGCACCTGGGGTAGCTCAAATCTTGTTTCAGTCTCGTTTATAAGAGGTTCGGTTATTGAAATTATATGGAGCTGCCTTATCTTCCGCGATTCTGCGCGTGAATATGAGCTGCCTCTTCTTTTTATTTGCTTGTCCCACCAAATAACACATGTCTCACACGCTTGACTGATCTCTTTCAGGAACTGAATAAATTCGCCTGGCTCTTGCTCGGATAGGCTTGCGTGTGTCTCTTCCTGTCTCTTATTCTAATTTTTACTGACAAAATTCTCTTGGAGGAAGAAAACTAATTGTATCTCAATGCATCTTCATTTCTTTATTCCTTTTTGCAAACATTAAACTGGTAACAGAAGTGGGTCACTGAGTATATTTCTCAATAATTTAAATGCAAAGCAGCCTGGTGGCCTAAGTGGTTCACCGTGACTAAGGGCGACATTTGAAAGTCAGTGCTAGCCAACCCTATCTTTTCGCTACCTGTACCTTCCCTGATAAACCAGACAACCGTTTCTGCTAGAAAGCTGACGGGTGGCCAATAAGTTGTGGGGTTCCAGCCACAGACCCGGGTATGTCTTGATCGTGTACTTATTAATGGAGTGCATTAACCCGCAAGATCCTTTCTCAAGATCTGGCTGGCTTGATGCGATCGTGTTAAAGTCAATGTGCACTCTGAGACTAAATGTTAAAGCACCACATTCTCCTGTATCGACCGAAAATAAAACCAGAACATTTCTTTTCCACGGAATACGAAGAGCAGGCAAACTGTTGGGGTCGAACTGATCCCCAAGCGCATTGGGGGGGGGGGTGGTAGTAGGATCACTCACTGACCACTCGCGAGGCACGTGCCAGTCACAAGAGGACCATTCACTTGTTCATCTCTTGATGTCCTCGCGAGTTTTTTTTCTTTCTTTTACTCAAAGCATAAATTGTTGGTAGAAGAGATGGCCTATATAGGGGTCAGCCCTTCGTCCACTTCCGTGACTTATTCGTCAGTTTGACAGCAAGTAGAAATGGAGGTGCATGCTTTGCTGTGACAATCAGCGACTGAAGTAGACTGCCCGGCACCTCTCCCTCCCGCCCTGGACATCGACCAGAACATGTGATGTATAAAAACTGTTTTACCTCCCGTGACATTCGTAGCCCAGATTTCGCGACCTGACGAGTCCGATTGACCCAGTTATGTGGCAACCGGCACTGCGGCGCCAGTAATCAACTGTCTGCCATCGCATCCCCCCCCCAACCCCTCGCCAAACCCTGCAAAATATGCATTCGTGTGGCAAGGAGGCTGAGCGCAGTTCAGCCACTGCTGGTGATGACCGACTGACCCGCTGGCCGGACGGACAGCTGGCGGATGAAGACAAGGTGCAAGCGATTTGATGGATTCGTGGAGGGCTGAAGGGCAGAGATACAGTGGGAGGAGAAGCCGCGCGGATCGATAGGCAGAAGTCAGTACAGAAAGTTTGGAGGAGGGAATGAAGGACGCAAGCCACACACACACACACACACAGAGACACACGCATACACAGACGGTGAGAGAGATAGAAAGAGGGGAGATGAGACAGAGAGGAAGAGGAAATACAAACTAGGAAAGTTGTAAAAGCAACAACAAAACAAAACAAAATAAAAAACGGATAGCGGTAAGGAGAGGGGTGAGACAAAGGACGACGGAAAGGAAGAAAAAAATAAAAACAGTGATAGGGAGAGAGGTGGAGTGAGAAGGGGGTGATGGGGTGGGAGCAAGTGGCATTACGGATGTGTTTAGTGGAAATAGTGGACTGGAGAAGGGATTTGTACCGTGTCTTCCTCCATGTCTAATATGCTGTCAGCAGCGAAGCTGAAGCGTGGCCGCCCTTCACGCTTGACTACAGAGGTCGGTGTCAGATCCTTTGATCTTTGACAGACAGGAACATGATATTGTTGCCGGAAAGCTCGTGTGTAGCATGAGTGTGATAAACATCTGCACACTCGCAAGTTAAGCGATCATTCGCTGATAGTTGTGAATCACGTGATGATAAATGAGTGCATGCATACACGAACAGGCGCATGTATATAGGCCCATGATGAACATGGGTAGGCACATATAAACATGTAGGTGCATGACAAAAATGTATGTATGTGCATGACAAAAATGTGTGTAGGTGCATGACAAAAATGTGTGTAGGTGCATGACAAAAATGTATACATTGCACGAGAATGTGCGTGTGATAAACATGTACTGGAGTATGATAAACATTTGTGTTGCCTGATTAATACCGCTGGAAAATAAAGACTATGTAGGTAGATCGAGTTGAAGACAAGGTGGGACGAAGTGACATGTCAGCCAAGCGGTATCTCGGAAATCAAATGTATCTGTTCACACTCTGTGTCCGAACTCCTAGCCGCGCAGTCGTCATGATAATATAAAAAAATAAGTAATATTGACTGCAGTATCGTCTGTACCAAAGAGCTTTGTGTAACTAAAGGCGAGCTCTTTGTAATCCTTCCCTTCAGAAGAAGAGATCAGTCAGAAACACAAGCCCAGAACTGTCGGAGACGACCTTATGAAATGGTAGTTAATCACTAACACACATACACAGACACATAAAAGCATGTTCAGTCCTCCCGTCCGTACTCTTTACACCCGCGCACGTGCATTCATATGTGTGTGCGTGTGTGTGTGTTGCAGAGAGAGAGAGAGGGAGAGAGAGAGGAGAGAGAGAGGAGAGGGAGAGAGAGAGCGATCCACATGAAGATAAAAGCTGTATTCACGTAAATCAACTCATTTATCAACAGGTATATCAAGTTGCAAAACAGAGGAGATCGTGAGTAATGCTGACAATTTGTTGTTGAAAGTTTGGTCTGTCCTAATGTACCTCCTGTTTACGACCCTGTGTGCCGTCAAACGAGATGAACAAATCCTTTTATGGTTTTCACAAGGTTTGCTTACGTGCAGGTGACAGTCACACCTGTTACTACCTGAACTAGCGACGACACCCACCACCACCACCAACACACGCTTAACGGTGCTTAACACCTTTTGAGTGCTTTGTCATCTCATTTAACGACCACCATCACAAAAACAAACCAAATTGCTCGGCATTTTAATGCAGCCGTTCTTCCTGCCCGGCACCAAAAAGCATGAGAGGCCTGAGAGGCGCCATATTTTTTCTGGTGCTGCAAAAGATCCCAATGGATCCCATGGATCGGCAGATGAATGATATGCACTCGGAAGTGCTGCGCCTGGGCTGTGTCATATTTCTCAGAATGAAATTAAACTTTTTTTTAGGTCGGCATGTATGATTCACCAGTCGTAAAATTCAGCTGAGGTAATTTTGCATACAATTTCCATGTGACTTGATCTGTTTGATCATGTGACTTGAAATCCAGCCGGCCCTGGTGAAGAAGTATGGGGTCGACTGTTAGGAGCTAAGAATGAAGGGTGTGCGGGCTGTGTGTTCTAACTACAGAATTTCGTTTAAACTGCATGAAAAATCTTGGTGAAAGTGCGCACATTGTGCTGTCCGACCGTGCGGAGACTGAAATGCACGACGGTGCACTGAGTGATATCTCATACTTTCCCTTCCACAAAGAAAGTCCTTTTGTCAGGGTAACAGCCACTCCCCTACCACCACAGCAGAAATATAAAAACTCACTCGCGCACCCGTCTTCCTTACCACACGCACACACACACGCACGAGGTCCTGCCACACTGTCGAAAGTTGACGGCGAGGAACATCAAAACAAATAAACCCGTTACTTCCCCTCCCTCTGACAGAGAAAAAGTGGCACGAAGAGTCGCTCTGCACACGCGCATGCAGTCATGCATGAATAATGACATGCAGCCACACGCCGCTCGTGCCGATGCGAGTGTCATCATCTGTAACCTCTTTCCTGTTTTGCTTTCTTTCTGCACCTGTATAGACAAACCACTAAAGGTGATCGTGTTTTTGAGATGGTCAGATGGACCAAAATGCGTATTTTTCGAGTCTGTTAACAGAAGATGACCACTGGCCTCCGTCGATTGGACCACCGAGTACAGAAGATACTGTTCTCTGTAATCACACATTCCTTGCTCGTTGTTTGTAAACAAAACGAAACAACATTTTTTTTTTAAAGACAAGTTAGTCACGTGATACACGTAGGTCAGCCGCCATTGTTATCAAATGAACAACAGACGTTGGTGTAAGTGATGTGGAGCTTGGGTGCCTATTAGGAGCAAGAGAAAACTCATTCCTTGCTTAGTTTTAATTTATTAAGCAATAACAACAATCACCATGGTACAGCCGTGCGGCTCATGGCCATACAGCAGGCCTGCTTAGTGAAACTTCCAATGGTTTGCTTAATTACACAGCATATCTGTGAGTCAAATTAGCCCTATATGATATGGAGTTTGTGAGACTTGCTTACATTAGAAGCTATTATAATGTTACTGTGAAGTGTGAAGCTACACATGCGGCTACGTTCTGACCGCGCGAGTGTATCCTACAAACCTCGAGGGCACATTGCGCTACATACAAATGGAAGCTACACTTCAATATATTGTTTTACCAAAAATACTTCTATAAAGCATCGTTACACACACACACACACACGATGAAAAAGAGAGCAACATCGACAAGGCATCTGCAACTCTCTCGGTAAAGGTCGTCTCCTAACCTTTTCAGTTCGTTGGGAAGTTGGACCTGACTTTTCTCGGGGCCTTTACAGGAGTCGTCTCCCTCGCAGTCTTACCTTCCTCAACCTCTGTGGATTCAGGTACCCATTTCCGCTAGTTGAGTCAACTGGGGGAAGTTTGCTGCACTACTCGGATATCGAACCAGCCGCCTCTCAGATTGGACACCAGCACTCTAACCACTCGGCTGTCCGTTTCAGATATGAATCCTATGAAAATGGCTCTGTAGTATATACGGACCTTCATAAAGGTCGAGGTGGTAGTATTATATTTGTCCAGTTTGTTTTGAAAGGTCTAAAAAAAATTATGTTTGCTTCAGTTGTGCTAAATCACTCACAATATCACGACTGTTCTTATTATTGTTAGTATCATCATATGCCATATTTATCCTAGGTTGGAGAAAGTTATCGAGGTTGGGGGGGGGGGTTAGGGATAACATTCCCGCCTGCTACAACGATTTGGGAAGGCCTACCTCATGAGTAGGAGGTTTGAGGTGCTGTCTCCCAGTAGACCCAGCTCAGAAAAGTAAAAGTGCTTCATGAATATGGCCCCAGAAAATGTAGCTGAACTTCTGTGCGGAGCTGGTCCGGCTCATGTCGGAAAAGACTTGTTTTAAGAGCGGATGGGTGGGCATGCCTGGCCGTCTGGGTATCGTCTGTGCATGCATGTGGTCTAAGTCAGGCATGCGACTGCTTTGAAGACCATTAATCTAGTAAGACTCGTGTTGTAAATGTCTGTGTAAAAATGGTTGTATGGGAGGATTAGCAGACGAATGGTCAGGATGGATAAATAGACTTGTTTGTTTGTTTGTTTTACTTGTCGAAACCAGTCCAAATCCCAATATGAGTTGTATAATTTGACGTTTACGTTTCACAGATTTTAATTATATTTTTTTGTTATGTTCTGTCCCTTACTTTTGGAGTAAAATTTTTTAGAGATTCGCTTGGGTTCAACGGACACTTGCTTTGAGCGTGTAGACAGTTTTTTTTACGTTAAATGAGCGGTCAGACCAAACCTCACCCGGTAGGGGTGCCACCCTTAGACAAGAGGAGATGTAATTTTGATGGCGCCCCCTTTCCTCCTGTGATTTAATTCTAAACCTTAGCTGCTGGTTCGGCGTAAAACACCAGCAGTTCCCCACCCCCACCCTTTCCTTGCACTCTCTTTCCCTTTCTATCACCGGGTGCCCTCTGAACTAATGACTTTGTTGAATTTTGTTTTGCGTAGTAGAGTAGCATTAGAATTTGCTCTGTGGAGTCGGTTTTTTTATTTGAAGGCACCAGTGGCTTATGGACATTAAGGAAGCATGCTCTGAAGCAAAGTACTCCAGCCAGACATAGTCTACGACCTACCTGTTGATGATGGGAGTATTCCTGCCAACTCTGGGCAAAATTGGACAAAAGGTTCAGATTTGCGTAGGTCTTATTCATACCCTCCTCCATCCTCTCCTCACCCACCCACCCCCCCACACACACACATCGCTACACTCTATAAGCTTTAGTGAAAGGAATGGATCTTTATTTTGCCATCCTTTTTTCCCTACCCTGACACGAACCACACAAAGAAGCGGTGAAAGGAACAGGTTCTTAATCTGTCCTCATACATGCACGTGCGCATATAAATGCCGAGGCAGCACCCAGTCCACGCAGTTTGCGAAGCCCCCTCTAAGCTCGCGACCTTGAAACTCCTTGGCCTTTCGTGGTCTAAAGCGGGTGGATGCCAGGGATGAGGGGGGTAGGGGTTCAATATGGGGTAGGCTAACCCCGATGAGGTTGCACTCGGTCTCCGCATTATGCACCGTTCACCCACCACCCTCACCCCATTCTCCCAGGTGAGTGTTGACAAACGGGGTTAGCGTTGTTGGGTGCTGGTCTCGGGTGGCTGCACGCAGAGCCGGAGAAGAGGTTCGCCCTTTTACCCTCCAACAAGCTGTCGGGGGTCTCCGGGCACGCGCGCGTGGCACACGACACTAGGGACGGTGTGGGGGTGTGTGGGGGAGGGAGAGGGGGCGTGGCGGTAACGGGCACGCGACAGACCCGCTGCGATGAGCGAGGTGTAGACTGAGGTGGAGACTGGGAGGCGGGTGGAGAATAGCTTTCCTTCCACCCGCTGGTGTTTTGCTTCCCGGATTTACGTTGTCGCGTCAGTCGGCTGTTGGACAGTTAACAAGTGTCGCTGTCGGTTTGCTTTTGGTAAAGATAGCACGGCCACCAGCAGACACAAATCTGCGATGAATGTAAAAATGTGTAGTTTGCGAAGGAACATAAATATTTTACAAATCCTCATTCTCTCGTCACTTGTCAAACAAGTGCTGTCAAGTAGACTTACAACTAGTTATCTTTGTTATCTTTCCTTGCTGCCGGTGTCATTCAACCATTCAACCATTGGAGCAGCGATGCTTACTCATAAAATGATAGCACGGGCTGCGTGCGCGTGTATTTAAGTGTATATACATGTGTGTGTGTGTGTGTGTGTGTGTGTGTGTGTGTGTGTCTTTGTGATGAATTGTGCGCTTATGCACGTGTAGTTTTCGCACATGTGTCCGAGCGTGCGCGAGCTGTACACACCCGTAAGTTTCTCTATACTGGCTTGTATTAGTGCGTCAGAATATAATTATCTTTTATATTTTAAAGAAAATAAAAACACTTTGCGCACAAGATCAAACTCTCCAAACTGAGCACACACAAGCTGGCGGACTCACCTACACGATCACTCTCAATCACTCTCATTCAGCCAGGATGCTCTGTGCAAAACAAAGCAACTTATTAATATTCATTCGTTAGCCGACCTTGAGCGAGTGCGTCGGTGCACAAAGGCCAAGAGAAACCGTTACAACCCCGCCAGAACCTACAGTAGCACGGCAATCATCTCACCTGCCAGGTGAAAATGCCACAGTGTCACTGCGCGGCCTTGACTGCAGGATTCTAGCAGACCGCGCAGCATGGATTTTTTCTCACGAGTTCCATGGATTTTTTCTTTTTTTTCTCTAGAGATTGTATGTGTGTGTGTGTGTGTGTGTGGCCGACTGATTATGTATTGTCGAGGCACTGGATAAAATTTCACAAGCGTCTGAGGACTAATTAGCTTCACTGTCAGCCACCTTGTGGCTAATTCTACACAGTTGTTTGTCCTCTCTTCTCGTCGTCCATGCGGCGATTCTCGTCATTTCACAATCACACAAGATGCCGTGATGAAGTTGACAGTCATCCATCTTTCAGCATCACAAGACAAAAGGGAGAGGGAGGAGGAACTACAGTGGTTGATGTCCCTCTAATCTCTTATTTCAGTGCTGCGTGTGCGAAAGGTGTGTGTTAGGCACTCAATGTCTTGTCTATGCGTAGGTGTGTGTCTTCTCTGTATGTCTGTATGTGTGCACGTGCTTGTGTAAACATAATTAGTGTGTATGTCCGTGCGCGTGTTTGAGTATATTGTGGGTGAGCATGTATATATATGTATATGTGTGTGTGCGCGTGAGTGTGTGGGTGCGTATGTGCATACATGGCAACCTGTAACTGAATAGTCTATTTTAATTCTATCAAACAATCTGCTCGCCTGATCATTGCATGCATAGTATAAGAGCGGATGCGAAAGGGGTGCTTTATGTTTTGCCTGAATTATGTTGGTATTTGTTGAAGAGTTCCAGCACTATATAAAGGACCAGCGGGATAGAAGGTACAGGCAACTGTTTTTGCTAATCGTGCCACCCCAAGACACACCATTCATGTCGTATTTACTCAGTCAGCGAGTCTCGTGAGCTGCTGAAAGCGATTACCGTAAAAAGAAGACAAGCCGAACTAACCACATCTATGTTTCCTCAAGATACCGAGTGTGTTTACTCACCAGGTTAAGGGATGGCACAAGCTCTCTAACACCTTCGCCAGCAGCACTTGAAAACTGTCACCTGCACAAGGAAAAATCGGGTACCTACACCTGTCGAGTGCGATATAAGCATTTCTCACGCTTAAAAAAAAAAATATATATATATATCGATATAGTTTATTGAAGACCTTTAACAACTTTTACTAGCGCTTTGAATGACCTGATCTCTGACATCTCTCGAAACATTTGTTTGAGTTTCTTCACGAAACAGTTTAACAGGGTACAATTTATAGTTTGTTTTTCTTTAACCACTGAGTAAATTTCGGTTTTGCGTCTGTTAATAATTCGGCAGGACTGTTTTTAGTTAAAGAGTTAATACGATCTTGGTCTCACGGTCTCACCATCACTTAGTTGCTTCCTATCAATTCTAATATTTATGACTTTGTGCTCCTGTTGTTTGTTGCTCTTCCAGTGTATACTCTTATTTGTTCTTAATAATGTGTTGGTTGAAGTGACTGTAACCAGGGTGTGACTTGGGCTTTTAGTAGAGCCCTAAGTTCTACTCACTGCTAATTCTGGTGGTGGGTGGGTGGGGGAACCAACCTTCTGCTTTCTGTACAATATGTGCAATGCTACTTTACCAAACTGTCAATAGATCAATCAATAAATCGATCTTTATTGAGCACTTGAAATAGGAATTGACAATGTAGCATTACTTTCATCTAAGACTACAGTGTATAACAAAAAACGAACTTGCTTTGAATGACCCTATAAAATGCTCCCCTGCAAGAGACTTAAACCCATTAAAATGTGTTCATTCATCTTCATCATCATCGCCGTGACTGGCACCTGCCGTACTCGGAGCATGCCGGTCATCGGTGAAGACAACCCGTTAAGTCCCTCGTCGGGTGGGTGGGTGGGTAGGGGGACATGTATCTGCGGTAAAGGACGCTAGAGGGGTCTGCATTCATACGTGTACATGTATATTGAAATACTTATTGCAAAGATCAAGTAACCCTTCAAATGAAAGCTTGTAACAGTCTCGTCCAGGCTTGGCTCGCCATAAAGTATTAATGCATCGTACATTGGGCAGCTCGAATGACCCACTTTGTATCACTTTTATGTGAGCTGAGGCGAGTTTATCGCCCTCGCCGATGCTGGCACCATAGAGGACATTCGCTTCCTGACCTTGCCTCTTTTGCCCGGGTGCTTTTGGGTAGATAACCGAGTGCACATGCGCCTGGCGCCGCCCTGGTCCTCTCCTTTTCAACAAGTGGGATTGAATTTTTATGGCACGTGGCAGGGGATGGGGGGAGCGAATACGAGCTGCTAATTGTGTCCGTCGGAGGTGATCGTTGACGAGACGAGACAGACGAGGCCGCTCGCTGAATGTTGGCAATGAATTTGGGGTATTACAAGTGGAAACCGGATGAGCAATTATTTTGTAATCCTACACTAGTCGCGCGCCTGTTTTGTTCATATGCAAATTCCCCCTCATCCCGTGCCCCGATAACCCCCAGATTAAGCTCAAATGCCGCCTCCAAGGGGGGTGCAGAAAGAGCAGCAAAGTGGAGGCTTAACTGTCAGGTCTCAGACAGGTAGATGCAAGAGACGATTGAGAAGGTATCAGAACGCAGGTGACTGTGACCTGACCAGCGCCTCACCTGTAATTAAAGCACACTTTGGTGGGTCGACCGTGGAGCTTCTTTTCATGTCAATAGCCACGTGCCGGGAGTGAGCCCCTCAGGTGGGATCTTGTTGACAAAAACTGAGCAGGGGAGGAGGCGGGAGGGGGGTGTTGTAACGGGAGAAAATAAGGTCGACTCATCTGACAACACACCATAAACCTGTCGAACAGACCGCTCGGGCAGTCACATTCTGCTGTTGGTGCATCGGGCAGCACGGACTCCACTCCCGATAGGACTCTGAGAGCGAGAGTAACCGAGTGGTGAAGAGAGTGAGAGAGAAATAGAGGGCTGAGGCTGTTTGTTGCTGTTTCAGCTCAACGGTAGCAGCAGTAGTTCTCCGCCTTCACCTCCACGCTAAGCGTTTTACCCTACCTCCAACTTCATCAACCCCCCCCCCACTCCACTTCTACCACCCGAGTTCCGGCGTACGACAACACGACAGTAGGACACCTCACCTACAGACGCCACACACGCGAATGTCGCGTGCCGACGTAGTGTCGCAAGGGGGATCCCCTCTTCACGGCTACTGGAGCAACAGCTACCATGGGTACCAGGCAGGTCTCTACGCTTGTGCCCTAGACGCACCTTGGCCCAGCTTCAACATGGGGTACAGGTGAGTACTCACTATGTTTACAATTACCCTTTTCTTCATTTTAACTGCAGGGGCAAACAATACATTTTTTAAGTTGGGCGATTTTTACCATGGACTGCAGGCGTTGACATCTACATAATCGTTAGAGTGGAACTGATGGAGGGTGGGGAAAGCTTTCAGGAAATGGTGTAGTCTTGTGCCGATCTTTGACATAGGGTACAAGTGAAAATCACTATGTTGACATAGGGTACAAGTGAAAATCACTATGTTGACATAGGGTACAAGTGAAAATCACTATGTTGACATAGGGTACAAGTGAAAATCACTATGTTGACATAGGGTACAAGTGAAAATCACTATGTTTACTATTCGCAATTTACAAATACTTAATTTTTAAGAAGCGGGGGCGGGGAAATGTTTTTCACAGTGTTCTAGCCATCGGTTTATATTTCACAAGGTCGAATAATTAATGTTGGCAATTTACACGTAATTTACACGCTTACACGCAGTTTTTACAGCAGAGGGGGAAAAAGAGACTTTTTTTTTTTTACAATGATGTAGTATAGTGTTGGGAAATGTATTGCTTAGCATCAAACGATATCAGGTTGTTTATCTGTGTTTTGTATCGTGTAAAACCAGCGAGGCGTCAATGGAGTAAATAGTTATTTAGAAAAACCTGCCAGCGCCATCACACAAGATCTGATCATTTCACTACAAAGACAGGCTGCGCGGCGTTAGAAAGACATTATAGCCACATTATATGACGAGGATATAGCTACATCATATGACGAGGATATAGCCACATTATATGACGAGGATATAGCCACATTATATGACGAGGATATAGCCACATTATATGACGAGGATATAGCCACATTATATGACGAGGATATAGCCACATTATATGACGAGGATACAGCCACATCACATGACGAGGATATAGCCACATCATATGACGAGGATATAGCCACATTATATGACGAGGATACAGCCACATCACATGACGAGGATATAGCCACATTATATGACGAGGATATAGCCACATTATATGACGAGGATATAGCAGGGCCCTTCCTAGAAGGTTTGTCAAAAAGCTAGACTAGCACCCAGTGAACCTGGTTTTGTCTGCTGGAGCCAGAGAGAATGGATAACACAGGAATCAACACATCTGCACAAAGGGCACGTGAACACACACGTGTACGAACGATCACTTTCGCGCACACACGCACGTAGACACACATACAACTGATTGTACACACACATATATATATACACACACATACGCACTCAAGCTTTCTCTCTCACACACACACTCACACGCACTCTCTCTCTCCACACACACACCCCCACACACACACATATAGACGTGCATGTTACGGGAAAGATGTCAGTTGAAATAACAGAGAAATGAGAGATGACGCGATGTTGCTGACGACTAGAATAACCACGATGATATTGATGACTGTGACAACGATAAAGAAGACCTCCATGCCGGCGGCGACCACACAGAGGAGAGGGAGGGAGGGAGGGAGGGATTGTTTATCTGTCCATCCTAGGGCATAGCAACTGCGTGCTCCTGCGGCCACCGTTTTCAAGGTCGTGATGGAGGGCAAATCCTTTCCTCTTCACTGGAGTTCATTGAACGGTAGGAGGCAGTGACACGTGCCAGGGTGAGGTCAGCCGTGTCGCCCAGCCAAGCGTGCGTCGGCCCTCCGCTGCATCAAGGACATGTGTGTGTGTGTGTGTGTGTGTGTGTGTGTGTGTGTGTGTGTGTGTGTGTGATACCCACTTCTCCGTGACCTTCAGAAAATGAGATTGGAGGGAGGGAGTGGAGGGTAGAAGCAGAGTTGTGAGCGTCGTAGCTCTTTGACCGACTAATTTTAAATATCTAAAAGCATGGTTCAAGGACTCGGTGGAAGTAGCACGCGTAAGTATAGATATCCACCCATGCGCGTACAAACACATTCTCTTCCCTTTTGCTCTCACGCACAGCACATTTACGCATGCGCACACAGCATGCGCGTGAGAATATTTTCTTCTCTCTTTCACTTGCACTTACAAGCGCACGCACACCAGTAAGTTAAGAGTACGCGCAAGATTAAAATCCTACAGCACAGTTACAAGCGTTCTGCCCCTGAAACGACCAGAACTGGGTGCATCAAACTGTCGGGTACTACCAGTTGTCCAACTTGCTCGATCACTTGTTTGACAATAAACGCAGATGCTCGGTGTTTTCCCAAATCTGGGCAAATAATCCAATCCGTTCTCGAGAAACACACACACATAGAAACATCAACATACAAAGAAAGATGCCAGCAAGACAGGTGTCACCATCGTGCATAACTACATTTCAACTATCAAGGCTTTAGCCAATGGAAGAGCTGGGATCATATGTTAATTAGGCGTATGTGGACAAAGGTGACGTCATGATTGTGGTATCTGTAAGGCACGGAACACGTCAGCTGCTTCAGTGGATGATCATGTGGTTGATCATGTAGTATCACAGAAATTGGCCCATAGTATACAATCACTGGACAGTAGGTCAGCTGGCTCAATGCACGGTCACGTGACTGCAGTCTGCACAATACAGTGACGTAAGTAACAAGGCGTCACCCGGCTGAAGACGAGGCCATCTACGTAACGCCAGCCGGCTCAATACACGGACATGCACGTAACGATGTTTGCTGGCTCAGCAACCTCTACTGCTCGCCGCGCGTCAGCTGGTGGCGTACAACCGGCGAGGAGGCTCACATCTCGAATCACGTAGGTGTCAACGAAAGCGAGGCAACACGTGAAAACTACGCAGTAAAGGGCTCGCCCGAGGGCTGTACGTGGGTCGTGTCAGCTCCTTAGTAATTCGGCGCAATTGTGGTCAGGCAACTCAACATCCAGAAGTCGTCGTTGTGGTTATTATTTCGTTTCTCTACTCCGAGACAGTGTCAGCGGTCTCGGACACACTGTGAGACATGGACAAGGTAGACGTGGGCAAAATGCTCATCCGTCAGGTAGGACTCCGCCCTTATTCTGTCTTAGAACTTTCGACAGATTTCCGCAGTAGCCATTTCAGGTCTTACTCTAAGGGCTTCCTAAACCAAAACGTATTGTCTCTCACCTGTGACAATACTAGTTCGTCAATACTTGGTAGTATAAAACGGGACTAGTTATTCTACAATATGTATCCAGTTAAAATGACCCGAAAATACAATAACAGTAGGCCGGGCCTTCATTTCTGTTGTTGGGTATTTTTCATAGAGTGAAGGGTGGTAGAGAAAATGCCGGTGTTTGCTCTCCAGGGACGTAGTTATGATGCAAGAGCAAGTCGTTTCCCCAAAGTCGGGAACTCAAGGAAAACCGTCTTGTCGTCGTAGTTAAATTGTGATGTCTAGCCTCTGCGGACACAGCTTCATGTTTCTTTACCCCCAGGGCATCTTTGTTACCCCTTTATAACTAAGGCTTCAGGGGTAAAACGTTGTATGTGGAGTCTGGACACCACTCTGTAATTTGGAAACAAGACACGTGTTCTTGAATTGTCAGAGTTGCTCTCTTCACTACCACGGTGACACGAAGAGAACAAGCGATTGCTGTTTGCCTCTAACAGTTCCTTAAACTGGCTTAAAGGAATGCGATTGCTTTTCTCATTGACAGAAGCGTGCGAAGGCAACCTGTTCTCCTTAACAATCACGACGATGAAAATGTGCCGTCAAAGATCATGTGGGTTGGGGGGGGGGTGGCTGAGGTAGGGTGCTATTGGTTTGTGGCCAATCAAATAACTGCATTGCACATCATTGGGAGGTCAAAAGAGGTCAGCGATTGATGTCAGCTGGGTTTTGAATAAGACAGCCACAAAGCCTGACAGTAGCAGGGAAGACACCGTTTTTCTTAGCTTCCATCCCTGTACTCCCTCCCACCCCATCCAGTTAGTAATAGAACTGCAAAATATCGACACTGCTAGACAAAATATTTGAAAAGTTGTGATGTGTCTGTCCATATATCAAACCAGTCTACGTTAGCAACATTTTCTTTTTAACTTTGAGGGAGTAGATGTCAGATATACAAGGAACTGGTATTCATAGAAATTAGTATCGTAAATATCCGATTACCTCCCTTGAATGCTCAGCTGGGTGGCAGGACGCAGCAAGTGAGGCTAAGTGGCTGTACACCCAGCCGTCTGTTAGTAGAGCTAGAGAGGAGTTTTGAGGGAAGGCCCTCCCATGGAAAGGTCGGAGGTGAAGGCTCTGCCGTCCTATATTAGCGATGCTCAGGGAATTTATATTGTTTGAAGGGCTATCTCAAGTTCCTACCGCTCCAAGCTATTGAACAACTCACGTGACCAACGCCGACAGGCGCGTCCATTGCATGTTTGTGCATGCGGCCAAGCAGTACCACTCACCATCTAGCAAATTCACGGGATCTAACATTCTCAACAGAAATTGCGTTCTAGGAAATTTAAGTAAAAAATTTTTTTCTTCCAGGAATTCGATCGATGTGAACAGATCAGTCAGCAAGTATGCGGAACTTCAAAACTGCTGGTGCTGTTCACATTGGCTACATCCCTGCCACATAACCATTTGTTGCATGCCGTCCTCTAGGAAGCAAATTGTAGAAAACTTGAAATCCACGATTACAGAATGCATTTTTGTAGGAGGCCTGCAGTCCCCTACTTCCGTCATACCAAATTAACTCTTTGACCTCATTAAGCGAGCCAACAACCACTGAGCCTAATTTTGGAGCCGGTTGTTCATTCTAGCAGACAAGTGGTTGGATGTGCAAACTGAAGGCCAGGAAGAAAGTACAATCACTAACATTGTTCACCTTGACCTTTACAATGCTCTCATGCGTTATTTGTCAACAAGCAAAGATCTGAAAATAAGGTCAGACTTTAGGGCTACGTACTGTAGTTGCACTTCTTCCATTAGCGCAAACACCTTCAGTCCCTCTCACTCTCGCTTTTCATGTCTGGTAAATATCTCCGGTGATATCAAAATATCACTGCAAGAAAAGAAAGAACGACGGAAGAAGAAAAAGGATAAATGAAAAAGATGAGGTCGTTCGGTGTTTTCATTCACACAACTACTTGCGCCTTGTTTACAGAAAACAACTGCATGCACTTCACATCGTCCATACTTGACCCTTCTGAGAAAGAGGTGAAGGCGAGGTCAGGGTCTTATTTACAGACTTGATTGTAGAATGTTACACATTCTGAGTTACCCTCTTCTATGCTTGTGCGAGCTTTGGGCAAACAAGGGGACACAACACGTTCTTTGCTACAGTGTGGTTGAGATAACCGGACCACGTAGGTCGATACACTACGGTTCAGACCCGGTCAAACGGATCACGTAGTTTGATACAACGTGGTTCCGGTGAACTACGTTCGATACAGGTACATCTATTAGCAGGTTCTTTAAAACTTCTGTTTAAAACAAAAGCCTTGTCGAAACATAAAATCGCTAATGAGGTCAAAAGTTATCAACCAAGGAAAGAAAGGAGATAAAAATTAAAGTAGAACCAGAACTCGTGTGTGTGTGTGTGTGTGTGTGTGTGTGTGTGTGTTGGGTGTGTGTGTGTGTGTGTTGGGTGTGTGTGTGGGGGGTGTGGGTGGGTGTGTGTGTGGGGGGGTGTACTGAGGGCGTATGTGTTTGTCGGTAGACGAGTGATTTTCGGGAAATATCCATTTCAGTCAATGTTTATAGCTTTTCCTTATTTCAAATGCTTTGTAAATGAAGGAGGCCACATATAGTGTCATTAGCGACCTGGTAGCTGACATTAAAGGTGTGAAATGAAAACGGGAAGGGTGCTTAAAATATTTGTAAGAATGAAATGTTTACGAAGATCCAAATACTTTGGGGATGCAGGGAGAAAGTGATGTTCAGTTTGAGGTGTATCGGGACAAAAGGGGGAGTTCAAACATTCCGAGTACACTGCTGATAGTGTTTAAGCACAGTTATGCCCTCACTATATTTTATCTCTCTCTTATGCCTCTGTGTTTCAACCACACAGTTATGCCCTCACTATATTTTATCTCTCTCTTATGCCTCTGTGTTTCAACCACACAGTTATGCCCTCACTATATTTTTTATCTCTCACTTATGCCTCTGTGTTTCAACCACGCGTGGTAATGGGTTTACAAAAATATGTCTTGAATGTATTATACGGCAAATATCCTCAACTACTTTGAAGAGCATCGTGCCACTCCCGGTAGTGACTGCTTTAGGACTTAAACAAAAGTTTTATCACCTCCAGTCCCCTGTCATTCCCAAATCATACCACAACTATATTTAGACATATAAAATGCAACTTTTTTTCTTGTTATGTTCATGTAGCAGTGATAGCGGTAAATAGGCTTTCTGTGGCATTCGTAATAGACGGAGCCAACATCAAACACACCGCACTAATGCATTCAGAGATAAAGGGGATCTACAACACACACCCCCCCTTGTGTCAACACGGTAGGTGTTCTTGCTGTCCCTCCTCAACATCTCGTCTTTGTGAAGGTGTGGACCTTCTCAATGGTATCATTATTAGTACAAAGACCTCATATTTCACAGCCATGTCAAATTATCGGCTGAATCTGAACATCAAAGAGTTTAAAAAACAGGTCGGGTGAACTCTCACCTTTCTGTGTAAGGGGTGTATTATCCATTCAGTCCACTGGTCAGGAAAAGACTTTGTCACAAAGGTAGTTAATATATGTGGTGAGAAAAGGCAGACAATCATCTGAGCCATATTAATCAAATTCTACAATTAGTTCATCTGAACCAGTAGCCTTTCCGTTACTTGAGTAGTTCAAGGCAATTACTTATTGTGAGATAGCACTTAATTGTCTCATCATTTTCGTTTGAACTGCGACATTGACATCGACATTGACTACTGTTGTACTGAACTTGAATACTGTCTTTGAATTGAAAACAGTTGAAATGGTTCAGCCGTTCAGTTGAGATGGTTTCCTCTGGATCGTTTCAACAGTTTTCTAAAGAAGTTTAGGATCTTTCTTTTAGATATCTTACAAGGGGGTTTTGTAGTTGTAACTTGTTGTAAAGTTTCTTTTTCTGCGGGTATTTGTCCTCATCAGAATGTTATGTGCAGAATTTCTCAAGTGTCTTGAGAAGCAGTTTCCTAATTTCTCTCTACATTCGTCATCAAACCCAACTTCTTACTTATCACTTTAAATACAGTCACAAACTAACCGTAAGCTACGTGCAATATTCATGTCTTCAACAATAAGATTTCTAGCCTCCTTAAAAATTCTTTGAACTACACCACTTTGAAGGTTCTGAACCTCTAATAGAACCCGTACTGTGCCTTGCATGGCTCTGACAGCTCATTACATTAGGAAGGCGGGTAGCGAGGGCGGGGTGGGGAAGAAAAACAGTTCCACCTTGACCTTCTGTTGTAGTTCCGCATAAAAAGAGTTTGCAGGTGGTGGTGGGGGGGGGAGCGGGGTTGTGTGCTCTGCTGAACTACCTGTCACATCAGTGAAAAGGATAGAGAGAAGTGAGAGGGAGAATGTGTGTGTGTGTGTGTGAGCAGTGACGGGATTAAACTATACCCCGAAGTCAGCAGGTACAACATGGCAACTATAGACCAATGTCAGGTTTATATTTACCAGGGGATTTACTGGCGAGTCAGTGCCTGTCAACTATAGACAGTCAAGTTTATATTTGCCGGGGAATTTACCAAATTCTACCCATCCCTCCCATTCTTTTGCTGCCTCCACCATGTCTTCTGCTCCGTCTTCTTTCTGTCTTCCTGAAAACTACTCTCCAGAATAATTCATCATCTGAAAAATGTTAGCGCTGTTTGTTTTAAAAAAAAGAAGTATTTGAGGATTATCGTTTAATATTTATTACTACTGTTAAAATGAAGAGCCGAATTTGATTGGCATTGTTATTTCAAGCGATAGGCTGAACAGGATTCAATAACGCGTTCATTCAGTTCCTAATGAAGTGTTTCCTTGATGACTGCCATTCAACTACCCACGCTATCTTTGCCTCGTCATTCGTAAGCAGGCTGGGTCGTAGATAGCAAACCCGACTACCCGAGAGGCGGTGGCTGAATTACAGACGGTTGTAAGATATTTTACTCCGGTCCCTTGCCTGCTGAGTAGTACAGTTAACACACATTCAGCTTTGGCTTTGTCGGGCAACGGTGTCGTCAGCCGCCCAGCACTACCGAGGTGTCACAATCGCCATTCAAGTTGTCGCCGCCGTTGCGCAATGTTCGGCGGTCATTTCACACACACACACACACACACACCAGTTTCATTCAGCAGTCGGGTGAGCGCACACAGCCGCGTGGGTGGTGGTGGTGGGTACCCATTGTGGCAAATCAAAATCTTTTCCAGAGTCGTAACCGTTTACGGAAAGTCCACGAACACACGAGGAAATCAAGCCTTAGCTACCCGTAAAAAAAAGTACCCACGTACTGATTTTCTTAACGCTAGAAAGATGTTTTGAAATGGGATTCATTCGTCATGGTCCCCCCCTCCTACCCCCAGCCCGGGGAAAAGAGTGAGGGTGTAGGCTGTCAGTACAAAACATGTCAGCAAGTCCAGAGATGTAAGTGATTCAGTATTTTTATTCGATTCTATTTTTGACTTGTTAACAATTTTTTTAAACCTTGAGTGAGCGAAGTACGTTGCAGGAGTGGAAGGCAACTCTAAGAGCTATAGGGACGAACAACTCTTGTAAAGACAGCGGCTCACGCCTATTACCCATTGTCTGCACTCAAGTATTTGTCGCCACACCACACTGCGGACAGATACGCTAGATATAGAGACATAGATAAACGATTTCACCAGAAATAGTAACTTCGTCCACCCCCCCTCCACTCGACCTTTGGGTGGCCATACCTAGTCTGCCGAAGTGCAACTAGTCTCACAGGAAACTGTATCTGTTAGCGCGAATTTTATGTCATATGTGTTTAGATTCACATACTTAACATCTTTTGGCCAAACACCATCACCAATGAAGAACTCCACCGAAGAACTGAAACCGAGTCCATCACCACGCTGGTTCAACGAAGGCGTTGGCGATGGATTGGGCATGTGCTTCGCCAGCAGACAGCAGACCTCTCCAGAATCGCCCTACGATGGACTCCAGACGGCCGAAGAAAACGAGGCCGCCCAAAGGAAACCTGGAGAAGAACAGTGAAAAGAGAGATGAAAGGAAAGGGCTGGACATGGGGTCGCCTGGAGCGAGTTTCAGCCGATCGACATCAGTGGCGGGCTCTGGTTGAGGCCTTATGTGCAACTAGCACGAAGAGGATTGAATTGAATTGATTGAATGTGTTTAGATTTTTTTAACTGCATTCATGTTCACTCAGACGTCCCTGGGGTGGGTATCGGTCGGTGGGGCTGGGGGGTGGGCACATTGATAGACGCGGCAGTCGACAAGGCCCTCAATTCACGCCTGTCTTGGGTGATGAGAAGATGCTGCACAGGACGACCCGTCCACTCCTTCATGTATTTAAATGTTTACCACTTCAAGCCGCACTCCGTTCATGACCTGCTTTGCCGTTGCCAGTGACCAAGATTTTAGTCAGAGTTGGTCTCCATTCCATACGCGTTGGAACTGTCTGTTAGTCTGCTAGTAAAGCCTTGCAGTTCTCTGTTAGTACCTGCTATAGATCGAGGTCGTCTGCAAATCGGCCTTCCAGAGATAGAAGTGGTCGTTGAGGGTTTCCCACATGGTGTTCTCCAAAATAGAAGTTGAACGGCACAGGTGATAACGGACACCCTTGATAGACGCCTACTGTCGTGTAAAAAAAAGCTCCCATTTGGTTATTCAGCAGTACTGCGCTCGTTGAGCTATTATACATTGCTTCGATGACGAACGAGACAATCTTTAATGCTGAATTTTCGTATTACACGCCATATCCCCTCGTGCCAGACTGTCAAAAGCCTTTTTGAAGTCTATGAAGTTGTGCTAGAGGTTTCGCTGATGATGAGCATGCTTCTCTATCAGGATGCGACAGTCGAAGATCTGCTCAACTATGCCTCTACTTGCTCTGAAGCCAGCCTGTTCTTCTGCTAACAATTCCTCGGCGGTGGTGCTGATGCGATTCTGTATACCTTCAGAATGACTTTGTTTGGGCGGCTGATTAGGCTTGTTGGCACTGTTTGCTGTTTCTTTTCTTTTTTGGGGGGTGGGGGTGGGGGGAGCGGTCCGTTCTTTGGGACATCCTTTGGTCACAGAGATTAATAATGCCGTCCGTGACCCAGGATTGCTTCTTCTACCTGTGACGCTCTAGTATATCTTGGTAGACTGTTAACAGTAATTCTTCCCTTGACTAGTACCGGTCGTTGGGTGGGAGGGGAGGACATGGATAAACGCGGCATCTGACAAGGCCCGCCACTCACGTCTGCTTTGGGCGATAGCAGGTCCTGCACAGAACGACCAGTCCACTCATTCATTCACGTTCGTAAGTCAGTTCTTCGTCTGGTCATCGCAACATCCACCACCCTTCAAGATACCTCGAAGAACAGAAGGTGTTGTGCCGGGTCTTATGACCTAAACAGACCAGCTTATACCGTTTGACTGTTGCAGTTCGGGGTTCCTGGTGTCCTTCGAGTGTGGAGGCTGTTGACATTATCATCTCTTTGATGTTTCCAGTGAGGGTGTCTACATCACAGTCCTCAAGTTCAGTGCAGCGAATTTACCTTTAACTTTGGGCCTGGGAGATTTCCGTATCGTTTGGGTTTTGCAGCTTCTACAGATCGAAATGAATTGTTTGCGTTCATTCGGGCTTCATCCTCAGCTTCAGGTTCGTTAGGACAAGATACTGGTCGCATTTATATTGCAGCACCCTGGCACCTGCCATCTTCTGTAACACAGTAAAAGTTTAGAAACTCACGACATTGATTTTTGTAAACACATCTTGTTAGGAACCCTGCAGTATATACAGGTTGTCTGGTTTATCTCTCCGTTTTAAGTCTCCAGTCATTCTAAATATAACTGTAATATAACCTTTTATAAAGTAACAACTTGAGAATAGATTCCCCGGTTTCCATCTGTGCTTTCTGCATAGACTTTTCTCCATGGTCTTGTTGGGTAATGAGTACATTCGTGCAGAAATGTGCAATTCAAGTATGCGGAAATCTGACCTAGAAGCACAAACGCTAGCAGGGAAACCCACTGTCCTGGAAATCAGGCCATCGATTTGTGATATTTTAAGCCACCGTAAATTATCTACTCAAGCCTTTTGCGTGTTGGATATGCACGAATTACAATGCTACTTTTATGGCTAAAACCCGATGCAAGCAATATTTTAAGTTATTTACCAAGAATAATATAAACAATTACTGGCTTGAACGTGGGATTTTGCCGTTAAAGTATTTTTATCTGTGAACATTGCTTTCTGCACCAGCTGACACGACGGGACATTCTGGTCCAGTTTTATCGTGCGGTGATCGAGAGTGTACTGACAGTGCTACCCCAAAACAGAAAGTCCTACTCGACCGGGTGGCTGTGACCTACCCCTGTGGGCACAATCTACCCCCACCGCAGTGTGTGCAGGGCGCGCGAAATTGTAGCGGGTGCTTCGCACCCGACCAGTGGCCTGTTATATCTCATGCCCTCTGGGGTCAGGTATAAGAAAGGGGGTGTGGAAGAGAAAGCAAGCGAGGAAGAGGGGTAGAGTGTGTGTGTGCCTGATTATTCTTTCTTTTGTTCTGTCTCTTCCGTCATCAAGTCATTCCGAATGCAGAGTCACTTGGCCAATAAATAAATTCTTATAACAAAACAAGAACAATCATTTCCGAGATACAGTATGTTGCATTCCGCATCTAGTATTGCAACAATTGATACCAGTGTTTAGAACAACAGCCTTGTGTTGGAGGTTGAGAAGGTGCAGGCTGCGCTCTCCAAGCTGTTTGTAAACGTCAGCCATGTTGTCTGGTATCCAGGCCAGCTCCTCAGCAGCACACCATTATGTTTGGCAGCTTGTCTCTATTCGGGGGCCAGTGCATTATGTTTGGCAGCTTGTCTCTATTCGGGGGCCAGAGCATTGTGAGTTGCACATTCAGCACAACTTAGTATATTTAGTATCATGCTTATTGTCCACAAATTCGTCCACACACGCACACACACGTATCAAGAAAGGAACGCTTTCCTGTTGGAGATAGCAAGAGCCATGCTCTCACTGAAGCAGATGACATTTGTGAAAAAAACAAAACCGAATGACCTTTTGTCCGTGATCTAGGGCATTCCCCCGTTTGTTGTTCCGAGGGTGGTTGTGGGGAAAATAAACATTGCTTTCCTTCTCTCCCTTCCCTACAAGTATATTTGATTAACTCAATGACCATGTTTTTCTCCTTGTTGTCAGACCTGAATTGTGAACATTAAATACAAATTACCTTTTGATATGAGGAACTGACATGCATATTGCGCTAAAAGCATAAAGTCTTTTACAAACATGAGTAATGAGGCAATCTGATTGTTTTCCCAAGTTCTGTACACTGGCTCATCCAAATTTACCAGCACCCGTGACAGTGGAAGGTCAGTGTCACAGCATAGATTTCCACGGTTTGTTTGTCGAATACTGAAGTGCGGAGAGAGAGGGAGGAAGGAACAGAGAGAGAGGTGCAGTCCGTTCATTAAAATCTGAAACAGAATCTGGACAGCCCCTGGTGTGTACTAGATTAAAGCCTTGACACCGTAGTGATTTCCGCCGCTTGCTTACAGTCTGTTTATAAACTCAGTATTTTTTCCTTGTTGGTCGTCCTCTTGCATTGGTAAACATGCATCAGGATATCCGATTTCTGCTTTCTCTTAGTTTCCAGACCTGTAGTGTCGTTTGCTTGCTCCTTCCCATGATTCCCGAGACTTTCTATACAACACCTGGCATCGTTGCCGCTCACGCAGTTGCAGCCGCCAAAAGTTGCATCATGGCAGCAGCAGGTAGCCTTTCAGGGTCCCTATCTATAAGGCAGAGGTACAATGGCGGTAGCAAAGTTTCGGAATCAGGCGGAGGTCTTCGGGGGTCAGAAAATTAAGGTTAATCATGGTCTCAAATGTGGCTTCGGCTTCAAATGCTTCCCGAAGGATATGGCTATTTCTTCAGAGGTCTTTCTGAAGGTTCGGCGGTGGCATTTCGAGGGCTCCTTATGGATGTTGAGGGAAGTGAGCAATGGTGTCCGAACCCGTGTGACGCAGCAAACTCCCCCCCCCCCAAGTCGACCCAGCTATTGGGAATGGGCATCTGATTCTATAGAAGGTTGGGTATATTAGAGGGCTTCCTAGGTCTGTGGCTAGAGCAGAAAAAATTTCCAGGGGATGCAGCTACTGCTTCAGAAGACTCCCCGGGGATGAGGTTAAGGAACACACACAGTCTCCCTAAAGATGTGCCTGTCTTCAAAGACCTCCCTAGTGATGTGACTACGGCTTTTGGTGCGTGTGTGTGTGTGTGTGTGTGTGCGCGCGTGTGGACATAATGCATATAAAAAAAAGTTTTTTTCCCGAGGCATCTCGATGTAAAGTGTGTTTTACAAGACAAGCACTACTAGATGGTTGTGCAGATGGTAACAAATGTAGAAAAAGACTTTTATAAATATTTCATTAGAAAAGTAATAGGTGTAGCCGAATAGGTTTAAACACATGAATTAACGACTGTCAGGTGAAAAGTCGAGGCGTGAGACTTTCATCACTAGCGGGTATCGAGACAAAGACTGAGGGGCGTAAAACAATAACGTGCAGCCTGTCTCCGCCTCGTTGCAAGAATCTTTATCTCTTCCTTGACCTATCTTAATCACCCCAGTGTTTGGGGTCGCATCGCACAGGAATGTATTTTGGGACTGCAGTTGCTTTGTTCCTTGGATTGTTTGTTGCTGGTTTTGGGGTTTGTTTGTTTGCTTTTTGGCATTGCAGCACCAACAGGACTACGGAAGTGCCGGATCCCTGCTGGCGTACAAACGAGGGGGTCGATAAAAATTCGTTTTGCAGTCTGTCACGCGGGCTTGAGTCATGGAAAACAAACACGTGCACTTTAAACGTCTGACCTTGACCCATTTGATGGAGCCGCTACAGGCGCGGCGCCCCAGTTGCATGGGAGCTGGGGGGGGGGGAGGGCAGCCTCTCTTGTCATTTCCGCGCCCACAAGGCCAAAACACACTCGCACGCACACACCCTCGCAGAAATGCGACTTTTAATTGCACTCATCGAAGACTGCTGAAATTTCTCGATGTGCCGGAACATTCGGCAGCTCGAAAGGAAAACAGAGATAAAAAATTATGTGAGGGTGCAAGATAGAATTCCTTCCCCCCCCCCAATCCCCCCTCTCCTTTTAATCAGGCCCTGCGTTTTGCTTTCAAGGTCGATCGGTCCGCACGAGGCTATTTGCGCCCACAAACCTACCAACTATGTTTGGATTCGGCCTTGAACTGTGGTGGTCTTGAGAAGGGGTTTGTGGTGAGGGATAAAAAAAAAAAATCCCGACACAACGATTGATCGATAGCTGATCAGCTGACTTTAGCACGCGCCTAACTGTAGGTGAATTTATATATATATATATTTTTAAAGTTTGTAGACTGTTGGGTAGCTGATGGAGATACCGCAGACGACTATGCGTTTCGTAAAATAATTGGTGATTTGGTCTTCCTAGTTCACATTGCAAACTGTGTTCCCCCCCCCCCGTCCTCTCAGTTCCCTGTTTTCCCGGATTTGACCCAAACGTTGATCACTCATATCCCAGACCGAAAAGATCTGCTCAGTCAGCACGATAGCATCAGCTTTCCCCGGTCGGCGATCGCCATGCGTGACTGAACTCCGGTGAGGACAGCTTGCGTGACCAGGGTGGCCAACATGGACGGTACCTGTGGGAACCACAAAGCGACATGAAGTGTCGTCCTTGACCCCTCACCCGTGGAATGTTCGTGGGTGTGTGGTGGGGGGTGGGGGGCGTGTTTATGGATTCGGGGACTCGAGAGCTTTCTGCATGTCAAAACAGCTGCACCACTTCATAGCATAACATAGTTGGCGCTTTATTGGTGGTGTTGTGGCGGTTGTAGCAGAGTGGTGGCGATGATTTCAAAACCAGACCGACAATCGTAGTGGTAGCACCAGCTAGCAGCAGTAGAGTTAAAAAAACAAACACAAACTCCAGCCTTAAACAGTCTCATCGCTTATGTCTTTGCATTTACAGATTTCCCTCTATTTTCAGAAATATTGCCCAGAGTAAAAACTTTGAAAAACCTACGATGTAAATTTGGGGAGAACGTTTTGGTTAACTTCTGTGGAATTTGTAAACAAACACTACATCGCCATCTCTAGGTGTGACAGTGACAATTATGACTAATCAGATCTCGTTCTAGACTGTTTTATATATTATCCCAAATAATCTCAAACAGAGGGAAGACGTTTCAAGATGTCACTATTCTCGAATTTTGTTTTCTTTTGTTTATAACGCTGCCACAACAGGGCATGCCGACGCCGAGGACTTTTTATTTATTTATTTAATTATTTTTTAAGCAAGCTGCTACAGTATGATGAATATTTAATTTTAAGGTCAGGCGAGGGTAAGTCGTCGCGTATAGAGCCGATTGGATGGAGCAAATTATGACTACACACCTATCCCATCAATCGCTGTGATAATTAAGCAGTTTGTTCATTAAGATCCCGAGCTGTAAATTAAGCCCGCAAGACATTTCTTTGAAATTTCCTCCCCCATCCTCCGATTCCACCCCACCTCCCATGTTCGGTTGAGGTATGTAAGCAAACGTCGTTGTACTTAATTATCGACGATGATACTAGGTCCGCTGGCGAATTAACATTGAGATGCATGGTTACACGCGCGCGGGCTAACACGGGTACATCCATTCATAAGACTGGGATATCAGCTGTCTGTGTACACCGTCCCACACCAGCTGCTTGATCGAAGAATTATGCTCACATCAGCTCTTCGTGTGAGTGAAGCTCAAAACCAGGCCATCGAAATCCATTTCTCGAGCTTTATATTTTGTTTCGTCGTGTGGATCCCCTTCACCCAACTCCCTCACAAAACGACGGCTACATCTTCCAGTTCTACTGTAGAAACACGGCGGCTGATGGTGGGTGGCAGGCAGGCTTCCCCTCCCCCCTCCGGCCCTAAGCAGGGTGACGACATTAGAATTAATATCAAACGAGCCTCGATGACGCGGGAACAGGTATCAAGTCCCTCGCACTGTGCACCCGCACGGGTCACCCTAGGCGTTAAGGTCACAGACCTGGAGAAACATCTTTTGTCCACCGCACGCGACTTCAAGGGCATTGGCTTCGAATGTCCAAAAGGTCCTCCGTTTCTCCTTGGTCTACCTACAGGGTTCAGGCCGCCGTAGATCGCCCTGAAAGGAATGAAGGAATAAGGGAGTCGGGTGTCCCCATGCAACCGCCTCGTGTCTTTCATAAGTATTTACAGCCACGTGTCAGGCGCGCGGGTTTCAGTTTCACTCGCGAGTGTCGTCGGCTTCGTCCTCCCCTACCGTCCACCCCCATCCCCTTTCTCTGCTTGCATTGCGAAGCGCATGAGGGAAGAAAAAAAATTTTTAATATTTTTTTTTGCTTGGCCACGAAACACCCTTTCGCGTGGTACCTTCGTCTCCTAAGTTACGAGAAAAAGAGATTTAATGGTGTCTGCATTCCGCAGAATCGTGATATATCCCACACATCCAGACACTGACACCTCTCCTCGCAGCATTGCTGCAGAACAAATGAAAAATAAATCCGTACAATGCGAAGAGTCATGATGTCAACACAGCTACCCCCACTCGACCCTTATCTAGTCCGTGCATTCCGTTCCTCCGTGTGTTTGCTTGATGTCCGGCAGAATACTAATGATTGTTAGTTTTTTACTCGCACGATCAAGTCATTTAAACTTGATCATTAAAAATATTTGTTCAACAAACATTTTGTAACAAATAAAATCTGATTTTGACCAGCGAGGTCATCATATTTATTTGGCCGGCCTCTGCCGCACTCCTTTGGGCTATTCTGCTACATATAATTCCAGTTACTTCTAGATTTGTGCTTATTGTTCTGTATCTTCTGTAGCTCACACTGTTCATTTGTTGTAAAATTTTTACTGTTTATGTTCTGAAGAATACTGCTCTGAGACTAACTTAATGGTTATAGTAGAGCTATAAACATGTGTAAGTTATTATTGTTAACCCTGTCTATGAAATGATATCCGTTACATAATATGAAATTGGCTTCATCAGCTTTTTGGACTGGGCAGTTGCAAGACCTGATTTCCCTAACCCCTTCCATCTTTTATGTTGTCCTTATAAAGTATGATCACCTTCCACTTCAACAAAACTATCTTACTTCTGTGCCTGTGTCATCTGCTCATTATTTCCCATACATAAATATACACCCTAACCCTAGCCCAAACCCGAACGCTAATTTACGCAGTAACCTCAGATGTACTTTTCTTGACCTAACCAGCCTTAAAAAACAAAACATCCAAAATTAGGAATTGATACCATAATCTCAGCACAAAGGACTACACTCATGTCAATTTTGTTACATAAGGTTACTGAAATCAACAACAATTAACTAATTGTATAGGTTATTGGCATGTCGCCCAAGCCAGCATGGGAAAGTAGGGGCAGTAGCAGAAATTGCTTTTCCCACTGGCATGTTCTCACATTTCTAGTAACTAGGCTTGTCTACTAGTTTCCGGATTCTTATAACAATTCATTGAAATAAAGAACTGGAAGAATTCTGTTCTGTCATTATTAATACAGCTTTATATACCGGAGACCCCAGCTATAATAACACATTAACTGGAAATAAAGCTGGTCATTAATTTTGACACCATAGATCCGAAACCTGACAGACAAGTGAAAACTGAAACCAGTACTAGAATATCATACTGTAACTAACACTAACATCTGAATCATTTTCATGATCACATTTCCTTTAAGAAAAAAAGTCACATAAGAAATACTTAAAAAGTTACAACTGTTCCAACATCAGGTTGGTGTGAATTGCTTGGGAAACACTAAGCAATCTCATTAGCATTTTCATTCAGAGAAATAAAAAAAAACAAAAGGTACTTTTGGAGAAAAAAAACCATGACCAAATACAGACATAAAATAGTGCATTCCTTCAATCTTATACACACAGCTGATGTTGGTGTGTGAGTGGCAGGACAGTAAGGTCATAGTTTACTACTTCAATTTTCTGCAGAGCAGTGGCTCATTGTATAAGTGCTAGTAGCAGGTAATACGTGGTGTAAAATGTTTTTTCACTTGGTGTTGTGTTTTACTGTATTTAGCACACCCACAATCAAACACAGATATTTGCATGGTGTATTGACATTTGTGCCCATTTACTGAAGCGCTGGTTTTTCCTTTCACATCATTCAGAAAATCATTTAGTGTGCTTGATAAAAGACAGTGTCGCATCCAGAATCTAGGCCTGAAAAAAATTTCTTAGCTTGTTTTTGAGAGTTAAGTGGTCTGACCTCATGCATGGATCAGAAAAACACCAGTGTGGAACAGTTTGATGATGAGAAGTACTTTTACATTTAAAATAATGGATAATTTCTTTTTATCACTCTGAAAGTATACTTGTTTGCAAAAGTGTATTCAAAATGTCTATCTGAAAAAGGCTTGAGCATAAAGCACACAACACCAAGAGAGTGAATGAGTGAGGACAAAGTCTAAAATTACAAACGGTATCCACAGGGGTGGAAAAATCTTAAGCCAGATCATCATCAATGGGAGTAATATACACCAGCTGTATAATGTTGTATTATGCTTACTAGTTGGTGTTGCCACTAATTAATACTATTAATAATGGAGCACTTATCTCAATGTCCCTGCAGCATAAAATTACATATAATACAACTTTTTTCTTATTATGCCATTTTGCTCCATAATTGCTCTGCGGATAAAAGTGGATAGTCCATGGCCTTATGAGTCTATCGATCGACCACACTATCAAGTACAAGGTTGAAAGCTGAAGGCCACTTTGTTACATATGTGTAAAATTATGCCGTGTCGTTTATGAACAAAAAAAATCGACGTAGCAAGAACGGCTAGGCCAAACTTTAAAACCTTCGTTTCAGGCATAGATATGCTTCTAAAAACTTGCCATAAGGATTCAATTAAAGCTAATTTTATTTTAAAACAGCTAGCGACGGTCAGTGATGACCGCTGAACGTGTTGAATTCGCCACGTCAACAACTTGTTGACAAGAAGCGTACAACCTTCACCCCAACGCAGGTCAGCGCGTTACGTCAGTGGCTATCTTTAGATCGACTTCGAAACTGGTTACAGGTGGTTCCATTCTGTTTAAATAAATAGAATTTCAATTGCTCTCCTTAAATGTAACACAGAGTAAGTGGGGATAAAAAAAATTAAATAACTGTCTTGTTTGCTGGAATAGTTATCGAGCCGCATTTCTGGAATGAGATTACGATCACGAGCAGCCACATTCAGGGAAAATTCCCGAAAAATGTATTTTTAGTTACAAGCAATGCTCTGATTGGCTCAGGGAAGTATAGTTGTTTTGGATTGGTCCGATAGGTTTCATACGTCATACACTAGGTGCAACATGCTCGACGCAGACCACAACAAACCATTCGTTGCAATCGGGACGGTCTACGGTAAAGAAACGTTTGTGCTTTTGAGGAGACACACTTGGAGTATTAAGTCTCAGCTAAACGAAAAAGAGGACTACAAGGCATAGCTGTGCAGTTCAAAACAGTTTTTAAGGTATGCCAAAATCTTATTTGGCTCTTATTGTCGTGTAATACTAACCAAAATATTTTTCATCGCTGCCAGTGGAAGTGTTATGGAATCCGTGACCTGTTTAATCTTCCACTGAAAATAATTTGTGTGGGGATTTTTTGCTGTTTCTCATATTAGCTTATTGTTTATTCTGATCATTTTGTGTGCGTTATTGTGAGTATGGCAGAGGAGAAGCAGCTAGCTGCGAGGTAGCGAGCATGGAAGCAGTCGGCAGGGTTGTTTACGTTATGTGATCATGACCTTCGTGACACGGCATCCTCGGGAGGTTCCGTGAGTCCCCGGCTCGGCGAAGGCATGATTCAACACCAGCATGTGCTGTGTCACGCGCTGTCAGCATGTTGCGTGAGACATCCAGGAGATGTTCACTACAACGCACGCTGTCCATTATTAAGCGACTGTTTCATTTGGTTCCGGGTGGCTCGGTGGGGAGTTGACCAAGGTAGGGGGGAAAAAAAAAACCAAACACGTCTGTGCCTTCATTCGGGGCGAACCACGTGACCAAAATAGGAGGGGTTTGCGCTCGCGTGGGCTCGATGTGTAGTGGGAATTTTGTCCACGCTGTAGCTGTCACGCTTTATTTGATGTTACTTGGTGGACAGTAGATGGAACCTGTCAACACCTTAGGAAAGGCGAAGATGCCACCGTTTCAACAATTCCATGGGATTGAGAACTTGGGCACAGGAAGCAGTGGGAGTACAACTCCAAGGAAACTGGAGGACTTAAAAAATCGGTGCGTTTCACTATTACAATAACACACAGAGAATACTGGCTGGCAGATTGTTGAGATGATTTATAACTTGGATGGATTCCAAGAATGGAAAATTGTTTTTCTTCCAGAACAAAACAAGGGTGGGACATCCATGGAAGTGTTACTGCCAAGAGGTTACTGAATATTTCTGAACCACTGGCAACTGCATTTAATACAATGAGAAGTTCGGTGTAACTGGACATTACTTCCTTTATTCATTAATAGTGAAAGAAGTGCATAATTACATGGAAGGAAATATTTCTGTTTTGCAGGCCAAGGAGCTACTGCAATACCAGATTTGGTCCAAGTTTCACAGTCAAGGACACGGCAGCAGCCTTGGACATACCCAATCAATTTGCAAGAAGGGGTGGACACTTTCACCATTCATTTTGTGTCCCTATGACGCTCTCATCAGACCAGACGAAGGTATATTCACCTTCAGTGGAAAATCAGTTTTATTAATTACAGCAGGGCATAACCCAAAACAAGATATGTTCTGGTCAAAACTTGATTTGTTGATAGTCAAGAAGTTTTTCAGTAGACCATTGTAAGCTTCTATGCTAACTCTTGATTCAGATAAATTTTCTTCGACACTTGGAGAACGTTTTAGTTGTTCTGGGTGTGCTCCATATTAAAAACTGAAGAAGTTTGCTGCTAGAATAAGCAGGACGATAAAATTAGTACCTATTCTTTTTCATTTATGATGTGTTAATGGTGTGTGACTGAACATGCACATCTTGCACGAACAAATTTATATTTTTATTATTACCTATTTAGTTTTAGACTAGAGCACATTCCAATATTCAAATTGCCCACTGGGACAAATAAAGTTGGTCATTGTCATTGTTAGTTCCAAGAGCAGTCTGTGAATCTTGAGAAAAATGGTATTCATTCAGATTTCTTTTCTCGCAGTCAAAAGGCACCATGGAGTATGTGCCAAGTCCAGAAAGCTTTTACTCTCCAGAATCTGCACCGTGCAATGACTTTGCTGCTTTTGCTGCCAGCCCAAATTCTTTGTACATGTATGACCAAGAGCGGTGGGACATGCAGAACACTTTAAATGCCAACATGTTTTGTGGACAGAGCTGTGGGAACAATGAGGCAGTCAGCATCCCAGATGCAGAATTTGATCTGGAGCCTCAGTACGAACAGTCAAACAATCTTGAGACCTATTTCATAAGCAGTGCTGTGCCTAATGCTACTGTTGTGGGACCTTTGGGTCAGGCCACCGTCACACATCCAGAAAAGCCACCATCAGAGAGCTTGCTTAGCACAGAAAAGAGCGAGATAAGGGGGGGCCCCACCCTGGCGCAGCTGAACATGGACCCCCTTTTGTTGGAAGATATTGTTAGTCTCATTAGTAATGACGATGATGAAATTGACAACCAGTCTCCAGAGCCACACCAGCAGCAACCACAACAGCAACAGACTTTAAACGTCAAAACAGAGAGCACCACACAGTCGTTAAGAACTGATCATAGAGGCAACACCTTCATGACCTTAACACCTGTGCCAAAAAGCCTGACAGCCACTTTCACCTCTCAGGTTCCTGCTGCCAGTGCCACCCAGATGTATCCCAGTCAGTCTTCCCAACGGCAGAACATCGCGGTCATCACTCCTGTTAGTACATCAGACATTAAGTCCGAGCCTGTTGACCCTGATGATAAATCCTGTCTCCACAAGCTTCTCACTCAAGGCCCCTCAGGAAAACTGGCAGGGGCACTGTCAGCTCAAGCAAGTGCCAGCTCTGCTTCTAATCGGCAGGTGATGCCAGTTGTGGGACATAAGAGGCCCCCGCCTCTTAAAGTCAAGTCAGAGTCAGTTGAGGAGAAGTGGAAGGAAATTGAAAAATTCATTCACAATCCAGAAACTTCCAAAAAAAGACGCCGCACAGGTGAGAAATATATTTTATACATTTGTGTTTTTGTGGTGTATATCCTAGTGTGCACACGTGGATCTAACACATTTAATGATGAGTGTGATTTCTCTACATTACAGCCTGCATCTTAACTATATCTTTAGTTTTATCCCCCCTCCTCCACCAGCCATTCTTTTAAACTGCTTTTTATGACTTTTCTTTGGAATTGATCATCAGAACCCATTCTTGAGTTTTTTTGAGCGAAATATACATTTTTGTACCTAATATGTTGGGGAGGGTGGAAATATATGACTGTTTCTTAATCAGCTTCAAATAAATATTTGTTTAAAATAATTTGTAGTTTTACATATGTTAAATAATAGGTTGTTAGAGATTTGTGCTAGCAATAGTAAAATACCAGTGTAAGATCATAACAATTCCCTGTTTATCTACAGAGTACAGGTTCTATAATTTTTTAGAGAAATGTAATTAAGCAAGCAACAAAACAACTTTACCTACTAGCACTGCAAGTATGAGCAGCTGTTAATTACTATGCTCAGCATGTGCAGAGTAGGTCAGTGAACTTTCAGTGGGCAGTATTACTGACACATTTAGTGGTATCACAAACATGAAAATGGAAAATGCTGAATCACTAGCAGATTTCACCAGCATTATGTAATAAAGGAAAGCAAGGCAAACAGAGAAACAAAGTAATAAGTCTTTACATCCGGCAAAATTCAACTACTGCTTCTAGCAGCCATTGCTGAAGAAATAGCTGACTATTTGCATGAAAACTTGGGACTTCTTGACAACTTGTTCCAACCCTATTATATCCATGAAAGCGACTTCTAGAGCCACTGGCACTCTAGGACTAGGGTAAGAGCAGGATAGGTCGGCGGGGAAGGAAATTCCCCAAGGAGTGGCTAAAACAATTGTCTGACGCACCTTTCGCTGTAGGTGAAAAAAAATTCATCCGCGCCAGTTAACTTGAGGTCAGCTTTTTTTCTGTGATTTTTCAAGACATCATTCTTGTTCCACCCACCATTTTTCACCTTTACTGCTATAGGCTCGATCGCAACGATAATCGATGTCCTTAGCACTCCTTGCATTTTTTTGTTTTGATTATTTGATAAATAGAAATCGAGATAGAACTGAGCTGGTGTAAACGTCTTATTAGGAGGGCTATAAAATCAACTCACCGGATAATAGGATTTTGATTTTTTCTTTTTAATGACCACTGTGACAAGCTTTGGCGTCTGAGTCAGCATAAGTGGGTTTGGCACAATCCCGACATTCAGTTCGGTCAGGGAGTGAGCGGTGCTGCCCACATACACTTTTGGCATCGCGTGTCACCACGGAGACGCAGTCACCCGTCGGCTATATTACTAAGCTAAGGGGACAACATCGTCTCTTACCAGTTCTAGCGAACAAGACAGTACTTCTTTACCATATTCCCCTCTGTTTAGGCGAACGAGTAGCAAGTGTCGAGCCCCCCGAACAAGGTTGATAGGGTGAAGGTCGTTTTATAGTGTACAATAACGGCGATAAGATATTTAATGCTGACGCTTCAGAATAGTCAAGCACCTTAGTGAAAACCGATAATTTAGCTTTTTTTCCTGGCTTTCTTGTGCGCACTGTTTCAGTCTGACCTACTTTCCGGACGAGGGGTTTATGAGATCAAGAGCAAAGGTCAGGCTCTGTCACGTGATTTAAAGCTGAAGGAAGCGGATACACAGCGATGTCAATTCTAGTTTGACGTAAACACGGGGGTCACAGGGCACTCGATCGTCTCCATCTTCCGTGTCAGCCTGTTGGTGGCCACATGGCTTACACACGAATTAAGGAATGTTGCAGTTTCGGTCTTTCCTCAGTAAGCCTATGATTAGGATCTAGAGTGACTTTTTTTTTATTGGGTAGTGGGATTGTGGGGAATCAAGATATCGTCTTTCACGAAGGTTGTACTATGAAAGAATACGAACTACGCACACAGTATAGAACGAAATCGGACATGAAGTAACTAGAATGCGAGAAATTTTAAGAATAATTTAATAACATGAATAGGAGCAATTGCCAGATCTGGTTATCAGCGTGTTAACTTTGTGTAATGTGTGATTGCTTGTTCACAGTTTCTGGGGCTTCTGAAAGTTCTATGGACGAGGACTTGACATCCAGTGGGTATGCAGATTATATGGACGATGATGATTCGTCAGATGCTGAATCCGACATCAGTGACACACCACTTCAGGAATCCCTGACTGAGCTAGCCAAGAAAAGCAAGCAGTATTTCTGGCAGTATAATGTGCAGTCCAAAGGACCAAAAGGGACACGGCTAAAACTGTCTATGTCAGACGAAGATCCACACAAGCCTGCAAAATTCGAAGACCCAGTCTTTGATGCTACTAACACAACACTTGTTGGAATTCGTCATGGTGGGAAGGCCAGAAAAGGGGACGGAAATGAAGTTACTCCAAACCCCAAAAAACTGTTCCACATTGGGCAGCAACTTTATAAACTGAATCGGCAGATAAACAGTTTTCAGTCTGCAAGTGATTTGCCAGCCAGTGTCCGGAACAAGTCACGGAAAGAGAAGAATAAGCTGGCATCAAGAGCATGCCGACTTAAAAAGAAAGCACAGCATGAAGCGAACAAAGTGAAGCTGTTTGGATTGAACTGTGAACAGAGTATGTATGCTGAAATGTTTTTAGTGACTATTTTTTAATTTTTTGCCTCAAGAAGAGGATAAAATATAGTCCCAAGCTGAATAAATGTATCACTGTGCAGATGCTTATTTGCTTTTTCTGGAAGTAGAAACGTGCACAGGAAAACAAGTAGAATCCGTTATTTGTTATCCCTTTCCCTCCACATAAACATGCAGAAACTGAAAAGTATCTGCATGGTCTTCCTACCTTAAGCATAAAAGCTACTACGAGCATAGCTTCTACAAAGAAATTCTTTTCAGATACTACAGTATTGTTAAATTTATGAAAGTATTTTTTGTAAAATAGTACTTCATAAAATATGGTTTTAATGCAGTTAAGCATCATCGTACTGGCTTTTAGGAATACCTTAACAAAAAGATCTATTTAGGTGAACTTACAAACTGAATTATACAGTTAAACCTTCCATTCAAGTGAATGCACATTATTTCAACAGGCATGAATATGTTATTTAAATGAGGAAGAAAGAAAAAGTGATGTGACACTTTTTTATTTTCAGATCAGCTGTTGAAGATAGGCAGCATGATATGGCCATCCCTAAAAGAACGGGCACAGCTGTGTTTGCAGAACGGCATTCATCACAAAGACAACCATGAGTCTTTGACAGAAAAACTGAGATCCCTGATAGAGGCACATCACAGTAAGTAGAGTTTTTCTCATTTTAATAGGACTAGACCTATATAAGGCTTCTTTATTGGTGTGTCCAGACTGTGCCTCATTCTCTGTCCTTACCTGGCTGTAGACATGCTACTGAAAATGAATAATCCACGTATGCTTGGTCACACTATTAGTCTGTTAGTTCAGGTGCCTATTAATATGGTTTCTAACACTTTTTAACCTTTTTTAATGAAGTACATCCGCGGTTCTCAACCTGGGGGGTGCGCCCCCCAAGGGGGGCGCAAGCTGCTGAAAAGGGGGCCACAAAAGCGGTCATTTTCTCATATCTCATATAGGTATTAGTGGCTAAGGGGGGCGCGCGGACGTACCTTTATTCGTCTGGGGGGGCGTCACAAGTAAAAGGTTGAGAAACGCTGAAGTACATCTTCATAGGTTTCTGGTTTGGAAGAAATTTGAAGGATAAAAAAAAAGTTACAAGGCAAACTGTCACTCTTAGCAGATGGCTTGTATTCTGTGCCTGACCAATTTCATACATAATTTGTGAGTCATGAAATATATATTCTTTGTTTTGCAGAATTTGTGATTGCTGGCAATACAACAGACTTTGTCAATGAAGTTATTGAAAAAGTGGAAGAAGGTGACATGACAGGTGGATTGCCCATTGCAGACAGGTCCAGGAAGTGAAGCATCATTTCTTCTGACTGGAGATCAAACCTGAAAGTTAACTGCACTGTTTCCTCTGAAGCAAACATTGAATTTTTTTTCAAATTTTTCAGTGTTTGAACAGGATTCTGACTGCTGGTAAGAAGAGTCGGCAAGTCAAGGTTGGGGTCTGTGCATTATCTAAGAAATGTTAAATGCTTACTTTGCTGAGTTACTTGATCCCAGCACATGATCCTTAGTCATTTAGTGAATCCTGAGAAGCAGGAGAAAGGATGAAGATGGGATGAAGACATTCTGCATAAGGGCCGTGAGAGATTTCTACTTGCTGTCATTACAACTGCAAAGTAGCCTGGATTGTCTGCCTGTAGACTGAGAAAGGTCTTAAAGTCTTGCCAGTTTCTGCTCGTTGCTTTGTGTACAAAGAAGTCCCTGATTTTTCTGTTCAATTTTTGTACCAGTTTTATGCATGATAACCTAACAGCTGTGTGCTGTGATTTTGTCATTATTCAATTTACAGCAGTGCTGTTTTTGCAATAGGCCTGTCTTAAAAATATAACGTGGACATTTTTTGAAAATATGCTTGATTAACTATAAGTAAACAATTATTAAAAAATGGTCAAAATCTGCCTTCAGTATATTCCCAGAACATAGTAAAATTACCTCGGATTATCAAATTAATAAGGTTGTTGATTTGGAATAATGCAAATTGTAAGGAATTTTAATTAGTTTGAAAACAAAATTTTACTGATTCTTCTGATGGACAAATAACCATAGCTTTAGAAGAGTTGTTCATCAGAAGGGTAAGTGCAAAACTTTAGCATTAGTTGTGGAAATATAACTAAGATGAAAATATTTCTTATGTGTGCTACTTGTTTTTATAGCTAGAGCTATATAATTCAAGAGTGTTTTATTGTCTGTCTCCTTTAGTGATAATTTAGTATACACCTAGTGTTTGTCCAGAGGGATTGAAACCCACAGCTTAGCTTTATTCCTTATTAGTGAGGATGAAAGAGTGCTTGGAGCTTTTATTTCCGTCATAATCATGATGATGCTATAGGTTGAATGAAGACAAAATTTAAAGCAAGACTGCAAGATCGTGCTTTGCTTCTTCGCTTTTTGTTAGTCACCATGTAAAGATAATAGTTTTTGTCGCTGCTCGGTGTTACAGATTTGTGAGTAGTGCATGTTACAATGGAAAATAAAATAAAGTGTGATTTCTCAGCACATGCCATGAAATCCCCAAAGCATTGAGGTATGTACATTTTAGATTCAAGGACTGTTAATTAACAAGGTACAGCTAGCACTTCAAACAATGTCATATATATATTTTAATCTGAACTCGGTTATGGTTCTTTTGTAATATTTTCAGAAATGCACTGATCAGCCCATAGTCAAAGCTACCCATTTTTAAATAAGTAGATGGGATTTATAAATGATTGAAGACGTTTTCTTCCCATTTTATTTCAAATAGACTTGGAAACATCACAATACATGTATTATCTCCAACTTGGTATGTGTACCTGTGTATATGTTTGTATCTGTCTACTTGTAAGAGAAAAAAAAAATTCTTAGTTATTTCCATGAATAGATGGGGAATTATTAGTTATTTCCATGAATAGATGGGGAATTATTAATGGTCAAAGCATACATTATTGTTGCATTTTCTCTAATGGAACCAACGTATTTGGGACTTTCAATTTGACAGAAAATTGAATTTTTAATTGTTTCTTCTGTGGGTGAGGGGGTGGTGAGAGAAGATAAATGCATGGCATTTAACAAAATTTTGCACAGCTGACTATTATATCACCTAAAATGATTTATTGTTAAATTGCATCCAAAAATTCATATCTATGAGAAAAGTGGTGGCTTTTGCATGCATAGTAGGGATTTATCTTGATGGGGATAGAATATTCTTGCTCACTCAAGCAGTGCTATACATTTTATTTGTTGCTTGTTGCTGTGTTGCAAGCTGGTGCATCCTTGCAGCCTAGGTCACAAAAGGATGGCATGAGAATGAAAATGTGAGAAGATTAAAATGGTTTTTGTAAAGCATAATCCATATTTATGTTTGTATCAACACACTTTGAGCAGACTTTTGGTAGAAGTGTGGGAGGAAGGTGTTTTCTTCATGGTAGACTTTTATTGAAAATAAGAGCAAGAGAAGAATTTTTTGGTTTAATTTGCAAGACTGGGGATTGATTGAAATATTGTATGTGGAGAAACTGAGCTGTAATGCCTGAATCCACAAAACCCATGACTGAAAGAGATTCTTAATGAATGAGACTGATTTGTGGGATGAATGCACTAGTATTACAAAGTGGACTGTTTTGATGGTGCTACATTTTTGAATGAGATCTGAAAATGCATTTAGGTCGCTGTGTGCCTAGGTGTGAAAGAAACAGCATCAGCTTGTTTTGTTTCTTCTGCCTTGTTTACAGTTTGTTTTCCAAAATAACTTCAGGCAGAGCATTTTGGAGCTTTGTTCACATGTTAAATTATAGTATTGTAAGTTACTTTTTTCCTTCAGACATTTTTCATTTATATCAAAATATGTTGACACAGTCTTCAAATTGACACTGCCTGTTGTGATAAATAGTATTTCTAATTATGAAACAATAGGGCCCTTATTGGTGAATAACAAGAAAAAAAAAGAGAACTTGTCAAAAGTTTTCATGCACTGTTCTTGGGCTGCCTTGCTTGTATCAAGTTAATATTACATATTCCAAACAGTGTAATGACAAATACATGATATTTTGCCATGAGTCCTCATTATTGTTAAAAATGTTTTGTTGAGAGTGTTGGAATATTGGAGGTGCTGAGAAAATAAAGAGGGAAAAACACTTCTTGTTTCTTCTGCTAGGCATGCAACACATTGGAGGAAAAAATGCTTTTGAAGAGGTAATAATTGCTCCACAAGTTAATCACCTCCTGTTATTTCAGGGTAGCATGCACAAATTGGGACTGAAATACTGTTGATAGTTATTTAATCAACTTGGGGGGAGGGGGGTCTCCAAACAAGGAAAAGAGTTTCAAAAGATCTAAGGTATTACCTGCAACCCCCATGTATTTAAACTGTGTACATGTAATTTGATACCTCTCTCAAAGTCACAAAATAAACATAATACTAACATACCTTGCATGGTTTACATACAAAACCATTTGGTCAGTTAAAATTTGCTCTAATACAGGTACAGTGTCCAAAACCACTCATGTTACTCTATAAGTAATATGTAAAAACAGTTATTTATTTGCTTTGAAAATTACCTTTTTTTTTGCAAGCTGGAAAACCTGGAATAGTCCCTAAAAGCAGATAAAAGACGATCACATGAATCCTGCTTCATGAGTTCTTGTTGAGATTTAAGTTTCCTTCAGCAAACTGATGAAAAAAAAACCAACACAGAAACTGCATAAATTGTAGCTATCTGCCTTTGACTATGTGAGGGAGCATATCTTTATTAGTAAAAGTATTGCAAATATTACACAAGAAAAGGACATTGTAGACATGTTTTATGTGCATTCTATCCCTGGAAATTGTCCAGATTTTATTACCTGGAACTGTCTACATGTTTTTAAGGGTGAAGGAAAAGTAGATCTTAAAGGTTGTTTTAGTCTATAGTTAATAGTGGTAAGGGCAGAAGGCATAAAAAAAACCACACCACCTGAAAATAAGATGAATCTTAATAACTGTGAAGACCAAAAGTTCCCATATCACCAATCAGCTGTCACCCAGTGACGTCACACCACCCCTATCATTACTGGCGCAGGCAGTGATGGAAACGTTACACCGGGGTGTCTGACGATCAAGAAGTTAAAGGCGTTTAAGAGTACAACATCTTTTCAAATCGTTGGTTCAGCTCAATACATGAGACTATTTCTTAAAACATGAGCGCATTTCTCTCTTTCTTTCTTCAGCTTGTATCTCGAGATACATTCCTACAAACATCCTCCTGCTCATGAAGAGGTCACACACGTGATGTGACGTCATGAATGGCCATGGATAATTAATTTCCCAGTTAACGTTCGATTCTAGCTCTTGCATTAGTTGCAGCCACGACAACGCAAAAGTTTTTAGGTACGTTCCTGATGTCATTATTTGAGACCTTTAGAACGTTGTTAAAACAAAAATGAGAGAAAGTGGGAGAATCATTTGTCCAAGTTTAGGAAAATTCTTGTTCTGATAATAATAAAACCGTTCTTTGCACTCTTGTAAAGCTTTAAAATGTACATCGGAGAACTAGAAGGAGGTAGAGGGGCTAAGGGTTGAAGAGCAAAATGTGGAACGGGTTGTCGTTAGGAGACCTGGACGGCTGAGGACGGGCATGCTCTGTGAGTAGGGCAGCTTGGATGGGGCTGAATGGTGGCTTCTGCGAGATATATTAGCGTCATCGTCAGTGCACCAACGGGCTCCTATGTCCGGATCACAAGTGCAGGAAAGTTTCTCACTGTAAATTGCCAGTCAGGCTGAGCTTATAATCATTTAAACAATGCACAGCAGCGAGGTTCATATTTCGTTTGTTAAAAAAATTAATTAGTCAATAAAAGTAATCAATTTAATGTTGTGGTGGTGTGATTATCAAATCATCACACTGTTTGCAACGGGAAACTGACGACCTTGTTTTACTTATTGTTTTTATGGAACACTACAGTTGAGTGGGTGATGTTAGACCGGGGAAGGTCGATTAGCGATTCGAACTATTGAACGATCATCCTGTCTTCCTGATTAGGCACACGAGTAATGTTTTGCTGAAGGTGCTACAAAGCTGTCTCACGACGGCGGCGGCGGACGAAATTCTAGCTAAGGAACAGGCCGGATTCCGGACCGGCAGGAGCACGATCGAGCAGATCTTCATTAGCCAAGTCCACATTGAGAAAGACATATACAGCACGATAAAGATCTGTACCATAACTTTATCGAGTATAAGAAGGCATTTGATAGAGTATGGCACGAGGGGCTAGAGAATGAACTGCACTTGTTCATTGTGGAAGAAGGTCTGGTACGCACCATTAAGGCATTGTACAACGGCTCGGTACTTTTCAATAACCAAGTGGATAAGCTCTTTCGGTGGTGCACCAAGGATGCACACTCTCTCCAATGCTGTTCAGCATCTACCTGGAGAAAATCATGCGCGATACACTCCAGGATCATCACACCGTGTCGATCGGGGCGGGGGTGGGGGAGGGAAACCACTTTAGTAACTTCTGCTTATTTGATGAACTAATGACGGGCAGCAACAAGGAGTTACAGACCTTCACAGACAAGCCCGCTACCAGCGCGAGCGCATACGGGACAGAGACTAGCACAGATAAGAGTAAGGTCATGGTAAACACCATCGGGTCTAGTAAGGTGGAGATACAAAAGAAAAGGGTAGAACTGGAGGAAAGGGAGCTCTTTAAGTACCTGGACCCTCACACAAAAAGTGATTGTGCGGACGACGTACGTCTTGGAATCATAGCAGTGATAGCGGAGATGGCCAGATTTGGGATAGCTTAAGCGTCGGCCTCTGCACCAAATTCAGGCTCTATAAGTCTCTCGTTTTGCCAGTCATGCTGTACGGCTGCGCAAACTGGACCTTGCTAATAGAACAAGAGGATCCAGGCGTTAAAAACGATGTGCTTCAGGAGACTCCTCCGTATCCCCTATAAAGAGCAAAAGACGAACGACATCTTCCGCAGCATACTCACCTCTCAGATGGGTCCCCAGGAATCTCTGCTTGCTACCGTCAAGAGGCAGAAATTGTAATAATGTCACCCGACATGACACCTTGCCTAAGACGCTCCTCCAAAGCTACGCTGAAGGCGATTGACGCCGTGGAAAACAGAAGAAAGGTTGGGTCGCCAATATGAAGTAGTGGACCCTCTCAGGAGGGCCTAAGATCGTCCCGGTTGGCGTGAATTCACGAATGCGAAACTACATCAGGTCTCCCCTACGACTTACCAGTTAAAGGACAAACCGAGCGCAACATTTTTTCTTAATGCTCGGGTTAATATAATGGAAGATATGACAATGACCAAATGAAAGGTCTTCTAAGGTCACCCCTTAATTGACGCTTCTTGTCTAGGATGAAAGGATTTTTTTTCATGCATTACTTAGTGACCGATGCACTGACGGCTAAAGAAAACTCGCTGCACGGATGAGTGACGGCGTTCTTTACGCTTGACTGATCTGGTCCTAGCCAGTTTGGACTGGCTTGAGCTGCCACACGTGCCAAAAATGGGGTGAGATTTAGCTATAATGGGTATTCACATTGCTATGCAAATATTTGGTACTGGCCCTTGACAGTCATGAACTTATAGTTTATAGTCTGAAATTGCGTCGCTAAAGTGTGGCATTAATAGAAATATCCGCTGGTCGGGGCTTCGCAGGGATTCGTGGCCTTACAAAAGCAGAAGGTAGCCACCTCGTGGCTAAGCAAAATGTTACATTAACGCAGCGATTTTTAAAAAGGCTTTTCTGTCTTTTTTGTGAGCTATTTTCTCTTGCAGTTTTGCTTTTGTAACCATACCTGGCGAGTAACCCATTTCTTTCACCATCAACCATATCCTGCCAGCCAAAGAGAGAGGTGGTGTGTGGGTAGGGGGGAAGGGGTGGGGGGTATTGAGCGCTTTTTGGGGCAAATGGACCGATGCAAAGGAAACGGTAGGGAATTGCAACTAAGGCCACATCACGGCAAGGCAGCCACAGATGCCACATGCATAGAAAGAACAGGGTGCCCGAGACGAGAGCTGACTCCAGGACAGCCAAGCCTCATTGTGTTGGTGACAGGCACTTACCGTTGAGCCACCGGAGTAAAATAAAGTGAAACAGATATCATATACTTACCATCTTAAAGCAAGCACATGGTTTGTGCCCGTAAGACAAATGGCCTTGAAATGGTATACAGTTTGGCGAATTTTGGACCTGAGTACAGATGAGTTACTTTGTTATATTACAAAGACATAGCCATAAAAGAGATTTTTAAGATGAACTGTAAAAGCTTGCTCCACGATGAAACATAATGATGTATGACCAGTCAAATAACCCATAGCTGTACGTCCTATTCAAGTAATTAATTTTATGTATGTATTACAATTTCGTATCGTCACATTTGATTGCTGTACACAGTAAAGATATTGAGCGAAGCTGATTCAGACACGGAATATTTGGCTTAAATACAGATGAAGAACACTTGATAAACACAGATAATCATTGACTGATACAAAGAGATCCTATTTAAGAGTTACAATGACCTTATCTCACATACAAATTATGAAAAGAACTTTTAACTTCTTTTAAGTTTTAAATTGCACATAATTAATTTGAGATCATGAAAACGAAATGGAAAGCGATTCTGCAAAAATGTTTTGAAGTTATGAAAACCTTTAGACTACAACAGCTTTATAAAAGGATTATGCTGAAATATTTTTGACAACATTCTGCAACTAAGGCAAAAGCAGCTGACTCTGTAAACAGGTGCTTCATCCAAAGAAAGAACAGCGAACTCAAGACGAGAGACATGAACCCAGGACACCCGATCTTCCACTGTACTTCATAAAGCGAAACATGACTCATACTCAAACAGTTTCGTATATGGAAAACAGAAAATAAAGGTAATAGTGGAACAGTTTTATTGAAAGAAATGAAAGGTACCATCAGAGAAACTTGAAACTTGAGAACATGATTCAGGTATTCTATCTGCACGTGGGAAGTAGCCGCTGGGAGATCTTAAAGGACAAACCAAGCGCAACATTTTTCTCTTTATGATCGGGCTGTTCGTTTTAAATATAATAATTCACAAAATACGAGTACATAATTATGCTTACTTTTAAAGATACAAGATGTTAAACATCAGCATTCTCTTTTTAGCGCTATTTTTAGAAAGATACTTCCGCTTCGTCACTTCCGGTTTTCCAGGTGTGCTTAAGAGAAAAATATTAAAATAAAATCTTTCATGCCTTTTTGTCATAAAATACCACCGCACTATGTTTTTATGATACTTTGTGCTCTGTTTCCAGTGATTTTGGCTCAGCAGTCGGGTTGGCCTTTAAACAAACCAAGTATTCATGTATTCTCATAGGCAGCACTGAGCATTTCTTAAACAGACCTCCTCAATGGAACATATGTTGAGCGTTCTCAAGCTATTTCAAACGAGGTTTCAGTTTAAAAAGTGGGAAGAGAGGTTCTGAAAGCGATTATAAAAGTAAGTTCTAGAAAAGAAGCATTGACAATGAAGAATTAATGATAAGCCTGCTTCAATCGATTGACAAATCAACCGAAACGAACTGTTCAAAAGAATATTATGGGAGAGTGTGCGACGTAACTTTTGTCTTTCATATTCGGTGGGAAAGATTATCCCTCAAAGTTAATACGACCCATTACATTAATAAATATTAATATTCATAGTCAATATTAATAACATATATAGAATCTGTTTTATGATGTCTGTGTTGTCACAGGCTGAAAGTGTGAATTCGGTTTTTTTCCTAGGTCACAGGTTGCAAATATTTTTCAATTTTATCTTTGATAGCGACATTTTCCTTTTTTTCACGAAAAATTAGGCTTGATGGTAGATTTTGGTTTGGTTTGGTCATAAAGGTAGGGGCAGGGTTACTTTCGGGGTATGGGTTTTGATAAAACAAATAAAACAGAAAGAAAAGCATCTAGACATGCGCAGAGCCTGGTCGCTGCTGCATTTTTAAAAAAGTTTTATTTATTTATTAACCGGTTTCTAATGCAATAGCAGAAGAGTGTGATAAAACGGCTTTAAATGTTACACACACGTGTTTGCTATCTCAGGATTCCGCTAAGTCGTTTATGAACTCACGATCGTTTCGGCGTCCCACGCTCTACGTGAGCGCGTGCGCGGAAAGGACCGGAAACAACAATCGGAGCTTTTGATGTTGTGACGCACGGTGTCGGGCGGTGTCACCCCCGTGCGAGACTAAGGCGCATGTTGTGACGTGCTGCGCGCATATGGCGTTTCTTCCGCTCGCTGGACGTCAGTTAAAAGTGTGTCGAGGAAAGGAAAAAAAAACAACAACAACAACAACAACAAAAAAAAAAAACCAGCGCAGCAATGGCTGATTGGCTAGAAAGTGTGCCATAGAATAGGAAAATAAGCCAATGACATCAACGGAAATCCTGATCTCGTTTCCAGCATGGCACAGAATATTCAACTAATCAGACACAACTTTGGAAGTCCCGCTGAGACAAAGTACGCTTCTGCAAGACCACAAACGTTGACTACATTGAATAAATTCTCTCTCTATATATATATATACACACACACAACAAAAACAGTTACAGTTGATGTACTGGCTTAGGTCACCTCAGGCTAAACACGGACGTGTAATACAAGTTCGTGGGCTAACACAACATCACGGCCAGTAGAACTGACAAAGTGTATGGCACTTAAAGGCTATATGTAGTGGTGCTACAGCTGTTAGTATAGAGTATGAACAGTAGTGGAGACAAGCAGCATCCTTGAGGGGAACCTGTACAGGATCTGAGAGAAGACCGTTAGCAGAAACTCTTTGCAGCTCTGTTTGTTTAAGAGTCCAGGATCCAAAGAGTTAGTTTGTGGGAGAGATGGAAGTCTGAAACTAGACTCTCTGCTAACCAGTGAGGTTGCACGGGGTTAAAAGCATAAGAAAAATCAGCAAAGAGAAATCTGGAATGAGCTTGGGGTTTCTCAAGATGTTTGTACAGAGTGTTTAGCACAGGGCCGCCGAGAGCCAGCACGGGCCCCGGGGCAGACGACCTCTCCGGGTCCTTTGCAATTGTAATCGTAAATTATTTTCCCATTATATAAAAGTATGCCTTCAATTGCAGTGCCAGTGGCGGGCCTCCATCCTCTCGGTTCACAGAGTGGCCACACATCAGTAACATACCTACCTCTTCACTGCCAATTCCGATTTACTTGCAGCCCCTCCCCCCTCCCCACTAGTGGCACATAAATCCAGCAGTCTCAATGCACCAACATTCTTCTAGACGGTTCATGTGCGTTAAATCCTCGGTGTCCAGCAGCCTTCCGACTCCAAGCCCATCCATCGATGATGATGATGATGATGATGATGATGATGATGATGATGATGATGATGATTAATATAGTGCCTTTCCAAAGATTTGCTCAGAGCGCTTTACATAAATAGTAAATAGACTGTATCATCAACAAACATGCACCCATGTTAACATAACAGACACGCTAGCTTCTACAACAGACACCCGCTCATACACACGTTATGCACGCTCATGGTCAGGACAGGGTCACAGTGAAGTCGTCGTTCTGAAAAGATGTTTCTTAAGACTTAAAGATGGTAAACGAATCAGAGTGTCGAAGGCTGACAGGTAAGCTATTCCAAGTTGATGGGGCTTGGTATGAGAAAGACCTGTGTCCATACGTCTTTGTCTTAGCCAATAGGACTCCAAGAAGCTTGGTGTCGGAAGATGAGCAAAGAAGTCATGCGTGTGTATAGATGGGAGTGAGATCGGAGAGGTACCGAGGACCAGTGCCAGAAACGGTGGAGTAACTCAAATGGAAAGTTTGTAGGCTATACGGTCCACGACTGGCAGCCAGTGAAGACAGCGTATGATAGGTGATATATGTTCATATCTAGATGATCTGTAGATGAGACGAGTAACACTATTCTGGATCCTTTGAAGTCTGTCAAGAAGATACTTGGGAATTCTAGCTAAAAGAGAATTACAATAGTTCACCCTCGACAGCACAAAGGCATAGATTAGAGTTTTAGTTGCATCAGTGGTGAGATAGTGACGAGTGGTGCTGATCCTACGAAGTTTAAGGTAAGCAATTCTGCAGACATGAGAAAGATGACGATGAAAAAGTAACATTCTGATCGAGAATGACACCCAAGCTGCAGACAGAGGTGGAGAAAAGAATAGTTGAGTTGTTTATAGACAGAGACTGAGGGAAAAAATGATGAGTCAGAAAATATGATACCGCTGACTACGCTTCCCACCCCAGGCTCGCTACCCTAGGCCTGGAAATAATATGCCCCATACTTTAAACTCAACATCTGCATGTGTAATGCTCAGGCGTTCTTTCCTCAGAACTTTCTTTAAAAGAACAAGAAAAGGAAAAGAAGAAGGAAAAAAATCCATTGATCAAGGGCAGGCCCATTCACAGCCGCGGGCCCGGGTACAGCACCCCCACCCCCCACCGTTCCTCCCTCTCGTCAGGCCTGGTTTAGCACAAACATCTTAACATCATCTACACCTCTTCCAGCTCTAAATGAAAATTGCATTCATAATCTCCCTCCTTAAATTTTTTTAAAGTGTTTTCACTTTATAGTTATAGTTGACGTAAAAGCGACTGGTCATAAGTCGATATATTGACTGGGCCTAGTGATTTTTGGGATAGGCACAATGTTCGAAAGTTTCCTTGTTAATATTTACACGACCCAACAGATGTGTGACAGAAGACTGGGCAACCATCAACCCGTGCTCAGGGACCAGAGACTGTTTTACTGTGGAAATATTGTGAGAGAAGTCATGCTTCTCAAAGCGGGCATTAAAAGAATTAAGCGCGTTGGGAAGAACGATCATCAAAGCCTGCAAGTCCATAGTTTTTTTGCGATTAAGAGAGGACACATTCTTAATATCATGCCATGCTGCCCTGAAGTTGCCACTGGTGAACTGCAACTCAACTTTGTCCTTGATCCTTTTCTTTGCCTCCTAACGGCCTCCCTCACCGCCCCCCCCCCCACCGTTCACTATTTTTTTTTTAATCATGTGGAATTCCGGTATAGAATATACGCTTCTTATTATTCAGCACAGATTAAAGTTCATTTGTCGCCCAGGGTTTATTATTTTCTTGGATGATATGACTGTGTCAACACAGAGAGTGATAATAATATTGAGGATATAGAGTCTTTGGAAAAAATTAAAATATTGAGGATATAGTCTTTGCAAAAATTTTCGCAGAGCGCTTTACATAAATCATTTATAAACTAAACCATCAACAATTACGCACACATATTCGCATATAATAGAGACCCTCACTTCTACAACATACACTCACTCATACACAAAGTAAATTACAGACACACGTTCTGCACCCTAATGGTCAGGACAGGGTAACCATGATGTAGCCGTTCTGAAAATATGCGTCTTAAGTTTAGACTTTAAGGTGGTAAAAAAATCAGAGTGGTAGAAGTTGTTTCAAGTTGATGTAAGAAGACACACCATCAACCAAGTCATTTTTGGAGTTGTAAAAAAATTATCATTCCGTGCAGTCGAAGCACCCCTGCAGGCGGGTAGTGGTCTCTTCGGTCCAGCACTTTACTGTCTTCACCACCGGCTTTAATCGCTGATACACTGTCTTATACACCGGTACCAGGAGAATACTGCTGTTATACGACGCTCCAAGGGATGGTAAGCATAGAACTTTATAAGCACAAGAGACAGTGCTGGACCAAGGGTCAATCATAAAATTTCTTTACGTGGTTGAGCAGGACAGATATTATTCATAGCTTTTAAAGGTCAAGAGAAGCGCAACATTATTTCTTTATTATCGGGTTAAGTTCGTTTTAAAATAATAATTCCCAAAATATGAGTGCATAGTTATGCTTAATTTTAAAGATATAAGCCTTCAAACATCGGCATTCTCACCTGCAACTAGGAAGGCGGGAAAAGTACTCTCCTGTACTGGAGGTTCTCTTACGCGATCGAAGTATTTGTAACAGCGAGTGTGCATGTCTTCGAGTGAAATGAAGAAACATCGCTCAGGTTGTCGTGTTCAAGAAGCGATTTTGTTCGCCCAAAAATGAAAGCTGAATTTGGAATACAGCCCTACAGATTGGAACTTTATTTAGAAGCTTCAAATGAAGTTAAAAATAATTAAATGGTCCAGACTGAATTCATTCAATAGACTGGTAAGTCAATCAGATCCAAATTTAATGGGCAACAACAGTTCCAAATGACTACTGATAAGGAATTTTTTACAACTAAAAATACAATGATAGTGTGAAACATGTTTATCGATGCAAAAACTTATTTCTTCCTTATTTAGCTGCATGCACGTGTACCCGTTTAAGCTCCTTATAATATGTTTATCGTTCTCAACCCTTTTTTATTCCTTTTTTAGCTGTTTCGATATCCACTGGTGTTTGCTGTCATTATCTTTAGGATTTCCTTCATGAGTACAAACTAAGTCCCTCTGAGTGTCGAAGAGAACACTCAGCAACAGCACAATGTGTACTGGTCAGTTTTCTTTTACCGAGGATTGCATCTTTTCTCTTCGACTTCAGTTTGTGCAATCGAAGCTATTTTTAGAAATACGTTCGTTTCGTCACTTCCTGTTTTCTCGACAAATCCAGGTGTGCTCAAGAGAAAAAAATCTATCATGCCCTTTTGTCATAAAATACCGACGGAATGTTTTTCTGATACTTTGTGCTCTGTTTCCAGCGATTTTTGCTCAGCAATCGACTTGACCTTTAATTACCCCGGCAAACCTGCAATACGAATACGCAGACTCATTAACACACAACACAGACTAAAAAACATAAATAATTGGTGAATCATACTGTGGCGTGAATAAACATTTTGTTGAAGCGCAAAAAGTTGAATGAGAGGTTACTTATCCGAAAAAGTGGCGATCAAGTGAAACAGACGTGTTATTTCATCGTCAGCCACATTATAAGAACTAATCAGAGATTATGCTCTTTAATTATTGTGATTCATTTTTAATTATCTTGCTGAAAGAGATGTTTGTTCAGCGAACGTTTTAGACTTTTGCTAGGGGAAAACAGGTTTCTACAGGGAAACCGGTCTGACGTATCGGTATATGGTGTTGTAGCCCATGTCTGCAACAGCTAAAACACCGTGGATCTTTCGAGATAAATAACAACACACTTCAACAGGCTGGGGTTAAAGTCTACCCATATGCTAGCCGCGTGCTAGCTGCGCGAGGCCTTTCGACACATTCGATTGGATGTTGACGCCAGCCTATCAGCTTTCACGAGTGCAGTGACCTGACCTGACATGTTTAGCACAGGACAGAGGTCAAAGAAATGTTATTTTTATTTCCCCATAAAAAAGAGAACGGTGATTAGTGCAACCAGTCTTCAACGACAAGGAAACAAAATTGTTTCTTCTTCCAGATCCTTCTCACGCAAAAAAGAACATTTTGCTGGTTTTAGTTCTTGTGTAGACACCCCCTACACTTCTCTCTAGAAATTATGTTGTTAATAATGATAATAAGGATATTTTGCAACAGGCGACTCGACGATGTTTTTCTGTTAAGAAATATCTTACATAATCTTTCATAATCAAGGGTACGTTCTGCTCACTCCTCATTCCATGCACTTTACTCATGCTTTTGTCATGGTACGTGTCATCTGTTTGCTGATGCTTATATTTCTTGTATGTTTGACTGCGGGTCGTTTGGAGTCTTTTGTGTACAGCGCATTCATCTCGCATCCATACGACGAAATGCGCGTTGAAACTCAATAATAATTATTATTAATCATTGCCTTTCCATGTGCAAGTCAATGCCTTGCTATATGAACGATTCAACGTCTTGTCATGTACAATTCAATGTCTTGCAATAGACAAGTAATGTCTTGCAATAGACCTGTAATCTCTTACAATAGACATGTAATGTATTGCTGGGACAGATCAATGATGTTTCGCAACTGCAATATTCAGCTATGAATGGCTCAGTGATGCTATAATAGGTGGAGACTCTCACATTACTTGTGTTAAGCGGTAACCTATGTATACGTGGAAGGTACAGATAATTAGTTGTGTCTTGTCACTTGCTGTTACGTTGGCAAGGCCACGATTAATAGTTCTCACCTGATTTGTGAGTTGGTGTCGGTCTCGAGGTCAGCGTAGTGTGTCCTTTGCACAATGCTGATTCATATGGTATTAGTAATATTGAGCTTTAGACTGTCACTGCTGACGCACCGAGGGATCAGGAAACTGTAAAATAACGAAAAGCTTAATCTTATAGGATTCCATGCTGCAGAAGACACCAGAAATATTCATCTCAACAATCTCAGATTCCATCATTCAGGCCTTATCATCAAATTGTCTCGTTGTAGACGGATAGATGTGCTGCATGTCATCATCTTCCTTACATTCTCTTCGCGGCTACCTCGTACGGGCCACTGGTAGCAAGGGAAACAACTGCAGTTCTCTTTCAGCGTGAAGTTTTCAGTGGTTGCTTCCTCTAACTTAAAGTTTCTTGTTTCTCCGAGATTTCGAATGTTAGCCTTATTGCCCATGAGATACATTCTCCGGGTTCTTTGTGGCAAACATAAGACTCAGTTAAATTCTCCGTGGAAAGATTCGTGGAGTTGTTATGAACACACAACAGACACCCATATCCCTAACCCCCCACCACCACATATACAGGCGTACTCACAGACTGATGATGAAATTTTAAACAACCTAGGCTTACTAAATTAAAGGCCTCAGGGCTGTAAGGGTTTGTGCAATGAAAAGTTTTTCAAAAAGGTTTAACACCACTATAGCAACCATTTGCATCCACACAAGCAAAGTTAGCGCTATAAGAAATGAGGAAATAAAATGAAGGTAAAGAAAGAGACAAATCGTGTTAATAAAATATATACAGCTCTATCACAGTGTATAAAAATCATGCGAACTTATCTTTACAAACTCTCACGATGTCGGGGCTGTAGGACAGAGGTGTTAGAATCCAGAGGTGTCAAAGAATGGCTTATTAAAATTAAACTTTTTCGAGAATTTGCGCTGTCTTTGATTAATAAAATCTACTTTTTTGTCAAGAAAAAGTACTTCTGTTTTTCAATGTCAGGCGTGCATCATGCACACATGGAAACTTGCATGCCTACCGAATCAGAGCTACACTTATGAGTAGGGGGACTTCAAATGTGTAAAAGGCTTTATGGAGTGACAGTGATGCAGACAAGAAATCTGCAGCACCTTGCTCTGGTCTTTTTTTTTTAAATTGCTGCGTTTGGTCTCAAACCCAATCTATCGCAGCTTCTAGCATCTGGACCACCCTCATCGCAGTGCCCCTTACTTATATTCCCATCTCGAGGCTTATGCCTGATAGGTGGGCGGGGCGGTACGAGGGGCAGTCTTCCAGACGCTAACATTACGAAGTTGTAAATCATGGTGTCAACGTAGCTGCCCAAAAATATTCCAACAGCCAGCACCGGTAGGTGTCCGGCCTGATAGAGTTTGTTGAAAACTATAGAAAGATATAGCGTAAGGTCTTGATACGTATTATCGCTTAATAACCAATTTCAAATACTTTGTCAATAGAGCATAGCACCATGCTATTCGTTCAAACAGACGGTCTCTTAGATAATAAAAATAAATCAAAATAAACATTACAATTTGATAACTAAATTAAGCGTAATACACACATCGAACCGAAAATAATAATAAATTTAATAATTAAATAAGAAAGTTAAATATTCATGACCATGAGTCACAACAGTAAGTACAAAACTAAAGGCCATCAAATCACCATCCCCAGTAGTGTCACCGCTGTACACAGCACTGAGAAAACAGGTGCGTGACAATGAATTAAATAAATTGATATGAAATTTGACAATAAAAATAGATATATTATTTAACTTTGAGTGACTCTACCTTTATATTTGTTTGCTAAAGACTTTAATAGTCTTATTAACTAAGAACGCGATCGTGACATTAGCTAAGTTCCCTCGGGTTCAAAGTTCGTAAGTGTAAAAAAAGTGAGCATAAAACAGTTGTCATAACCAAAAAGAAACTTAACAGTGTTGTTGTCCCTAATCTCAGCTGCAGTGTTTTCAATGCATAAATGGGGAACTTCTTCCAAAGTAGGATAGAAGAGAGAAAGGTGAGGCTGGCATCAGTGGAATGTGGTCCCATTCATGTAGGGGTTCACCCCGACCAGGCCCCATCCACCAACGCCGCCCTTCCCCCACTCTTCTGCTGTCCCTCCTCCGCCCCATCCGCCCTCTTCATCCCCGCTGGTTAGCTGATCACTTCAAGTGCGCCCTGTAATAATAGGCTTTCCTGTAATACATGAACTGAGAAACTCGCGTGGTGGTCAACCTACAAGCAAAGGAAAGGCGTCCTGCTGATGTCAATCTATGAAAATGATATTTTTCCCTAACACTTTTCATCACTTAAAAACAAACGAAACAGCAGGCCATGCTTGCGCTCTCCCCCCCACCTCGGTGACTGCGCCGCTAGCCTCTTCCCCACCCTCCAACACCGCCCCAAACCCCCACCCTTCCACCTTCTGCCGCCCCATCCACCCTCTATTTCCCCGTTGGTTAGCTGCTCAATGCAAATGCGCCCTGGAATAATGGGGTTTTCCTGTAATACATGTACTGAGAAACTAGCCCGGTGGTCAACCTACAAGCAGAGGAAAGGTGTCCTACTCATGTCATTCTATGAAAATGATATTTTTCTCTGACATTATTCACCTTAAAAAAAACCAGTAGGCCATTTTTGCGCTCCCCTCCCTCCGTGACTGCGCCCTAGGCAACTGCATGCCTAGTTCGCCTAATAGGTACAACCGGCCCTGTGAACAGAGTAATATAGATGTACGTTAAAATATTAGGAACAAATCTGATTTAAGGCTGTAGGAGTTAACGCTTCATTCAACCAGTGAGCCGCATCAAAACTGAACGAAGAATCAAATTTAGTAACGTGCCCGCGCCTTATTCTAACAATTTAACCGATGCAAAAAAAGTGAAATATTCCTATCACTGTAGTAGGTAGTCCATTAATGGCACACAGCTCCACGCCCCACTCCCCTCTGTTTTGTCTGCTCAGCTTCACTTCCCTCTATTCAATGGGATCGTACCCGCTACATTTGTTCAGGCACCTACTTTCTATCTCACTTTTCTGCAATTTCTTAACACAACACAAATCACAGGTGCGTCCGGTCGTAATTGATCAACCGTCACGAAGAAACATGAAAAATACCTCTAGAATGCTCCATGGGCGCAAGACTAATGGTTCTTGTTGCACTTTCATCCAAAATAAATCCTTCAGAGGGTAAGACACCGTGCAACGAATTCACTTTCTCCTTGTAACGCGCTGCAGCCGATTCTCCACACTTCCATCTTGAGCAGACGACTTTGTATTCTCCGCCCAAAGCGAGCTGACGTAGAAAAATCACCATTGGCTAGGAAAGATCATGTGACGTGCGCGTGCACAAGTGATCACACTCTCATAGCCCCGCCCAGCCACGCTAAGGTAAAGGTCATCCCCTCACTTTTCTCGGGGGCCAGCTTTATGTGAGGGCGGTACCCATCTCCTCTCCCTCGCTGCCTTACCTTGTCCGAGTCAGGTACCCGTTCCCGCCAGCTGGGTCGACTGGGGGAAGTTTGCTGCACTAATCGGGTATTGAATCAGCGGGCAATCAGTTCGGACGCCAGCACTCTAACCACTCGGCTATCTGCTTCCCCAGGTTCTATATCCCCCGACCCACCCAATACAATTTGACCAAAGAGGATTAAATTACACTAAATATGAAAATATTAACAATTATTCAAGTAAAAACAACATTTTTATTATATTATTTATTAGTCTTGATCTTTGTCTAACACCGTTCCTCTCGTTTGACCTCTCCAAAAGTCTCATGAAATGATTCCAGACCTACCCGAAAGACCACTCAGTCTGTGATGAAGATTTGATATCTTCACCTACCGCCGTGAAGTACGGAGTGCTACAAGGTTCTGTTCTCGGGCCAGTCTTGTTTGCCTGACACTGGTTACTTGCAGCTTGGAACCCCATACCACATGTATGCGATAAACATCCGCTTGTCTGACCCTGTTTTTCGGTTACAGCATCTCAGTGAAGGAGCGGTAAAAACGAAAAACAAATACCTCCGAATGAACACAAAAGTGAGGTTCTTGTAACCACCTGTAACTGTAATCTTCAATCTACACCACCTTCCACCACTCATATATGATATGGTATGAGTATTCCATATATATATATATGTGGTGTAGGAAGATGTTTGGCTTTTATGTGGTGGTGGTGGTGGTGGGGGGAAACTCCATGCTGACAGTAAACGATGTTTGCACTCACATAGTACGAACAAAAGGAAGGGGTGCGTGAGCACAGCCATGCACGCACACACACACACACACACACACACACACACACACACACACACACACACACACACACACACACGTACACTGTGGTAGCATCACAATATATGCTCCTTTCAGTGTTAAACTACAAAGCAACACTTAATCAGAAACAAAGCTCATCGAAAAATGATTCACCTGGTTATTGCAATCACAGGAAATTATTAATATTCAGAATAAGATAAACTATATAATTCTACTAATCACATTTAAGGTTTGCAAGCCAGTGTGCCAGTTTGCAAGTGTGCCCCCAAACCCCCTCTTTTTGTAGCAAAGTAGTGCTTTTTCCTTTCTTTAGATTGTCACTCGCGTTCACCTAAACGCCTGGACATTTGCTCGTTCTTTATCCTCATACAAAACAACTCTGCCTCTTTTGCAGGCTTGTATACATTTAATTGCATGAACAAAATCTGTTAAAAGACTTAATAAAATGATAAGATAATTAATATAGCAACATTTCTTAATATAATCAAACAAGTTACTAATTAAATAATCACTCCAATTAACAAATATTCTATAATAAAGTACTTGAAAGTTCAAAGTCCGGCACAGAGTCATTTTATCACTGTTTACTCTTGGTGATGTTCTTAATTCCAGTCACTGGGAACTGATGATTCACGGAATTCCAAAAAAACAAAACAAAAAAAAAACTACATGCATTCCACATACACAAATAACACAAACCATAAACGCTGTCTATCGGGGCCAGTCGTTTTAAACAAAATGGTGCTGTCTCTGGGGACGAGCAAACCAGCCCAGAGAGACTAGAGAGACTAGATATCTAGATATCTGCCCAACCTTCTCTCTACAGACGCCGACTCTGAGGGATCAGGCGATACACAAATGGCGCTGACTCTAGGGACGAGCGACAACAACACTCCTGACCAAATTCTCCAGGGTACAAATAACTGCGCCTAAAACAGTTAAAAAAAAAACAACAAAATATTAATGTATAACTACATAAAGAAAAATTCAACTTTTACAAAAATCCGAGATAATGAAACTATAACAACGCACCTTTCTCGGAGGACGCAGCATTCAGTCCCCTATACGCAGTGTCTCGGCACTTGCCGTGTCTCTGTGGGAAGTGAAGCGCTGGCCTGCGACAGTTAATTATATTATCTTCCCCTTTCTCTTTCCACTATATTAAAAAAACAACAACTATTAGTCAGGCCAGGTGCGACTCAGCCACCCGCGCTGCATTTTGACTGTTAACTTCCATGTCACCCCTCTGTGACATAGATCGAGGGCTAGATGTAAAAACAAAGATTTGTCAACTGTTTTTCTCTCTCTCCGCTTCTCTACCTTTTTTTTTACTTTCTGAAGAATCACATCTCAGCACAGGCCGAGAAGAGGAGGGCAAAAAGATATTCTACCCTCCTCAGTATCTGGTTCCACTCTGTGTGTGTGTGTGTGTGTGAGAGAGAGAGAGAGAGAGAAAGAGATTTTGTTAAGTCGACTGCTAATGTCAAAGAGGGTTGAACTGTCTATAGAAATGTTTTCATCATCTTATCTTCCAGTATCATCTTATCTTCCACTTTAAGGGATCTGGTTATCTCTGTACAATAAGAGAGGATGGGGTAGGAGAGAACTTGTGTTTTCTGTCAATCTAGTCACTTAAAATATTTCATGACAGCCGGTCTTGTAAACAGGCGCTCCCTCATGCAAAAAAAAAGAAAAAAAAAAAAGAAAAAAAAAATCAACTTTTCTGAGACGAGATCTGAACCATGAGAATCGGATCTATATTGGTGATGTGAGTCACTGGACCACGATGTGAAGAGAGAAATGGCTTAAAAACTCAGCTTCTGGGCTGCATTTTTCTTTTCTTTATTCTTTCCCTTTCTGTCTTCAGCTGGAAGGTGTATGTTAATGTTGTATTAGAATACTAACTATTTTGTTTATGTTGTGTAATCTACGGTCTTTTATTACACTGCGGTATGTTGACCCAGTGTTTGTAAACATCGAGAGCCAGTCACGCCGATGAGCCGAAGCATTTAACTGCCACGATGGGTGACCATGAAGAGCTGAAGCACATGACTGTCATTAGCCGGTCAAGTTGAAGAGCCAAATATTCAATCATTAGAAGCAGTCTGCCGTTTCTAGTTTCCCGCATGTCGGAAGAGTAACACTGGTAACTACTCGGGCTAATACATATCAATAAATAAGCAATATATCGGTACACCACCACCCTCTTTAACAACTTGATGTGCAACTGGGGCCTGGATTCTATCGCCAACAAGCAGTCTCGTTTCAATTTATTTCGCATGCGTTTGGAGATCACATTGTAGATTAGAACCGTGATATTCAAGCATTTTTTTCCTGTTTGTTTTCGATTGGGATGTGAGACCTATTTTTCCTGTTTCTGCGTGCTTGTTTATACGTTTTTTTCTTTAAATATCCCTTTTCGTACTGGTGTAGAGAATTCTTCACACGGTTTTTTGGAGCCAGTGCAGCGATAGGTCGAATGATTGGTGGCGTTCTTTTCATTCCTTAAACCCCTTTTCGGGCGCCAGAAAGATAGGGGGAGGAAAGGGCCTCTCAAAAATGAGAATTTTCTCCACCTCTGTAGAGAAATATATGAAAAGATAAACTTCATGAAATTAACCTAGTATGCTCATAATGCCTACAAAAAAGTGAGAACATCTCGGTCGGACCAGAAAATAAAATTCTAGCCCGCATGAACAAGGAACCTTGGCAGAAGACTAGAATATCACTAAAGAGACGAACACACGGCTATGGAAAATGATTTCTAGTGAGCAGTGAATACAAGATACGTTTACTAGATGACCGACTAACCATTTATTAATAGCTTTATTTCAATCAATTATAAAGAATATATCAGTTTTTCAATTACATGTTTTTGGTACGAAGTTTGTAGTGTGTTTGTGACTGGTTTTTGACAATACAGTAAGCGTCGATATAGCGAGCATGGGGAGGCTAAGTGTAAAGAGGTGTACTTTTCCATTATCTATTGTTTAGGTGCAGTAATAGTTATAATCGGATTTATATTATAAAATTATTTAAAATTAAATTGTTTAATGAGGGAATGTCACCAAGATGTGAAGTGCGATGAGTATTAGTAATACATCGTACTTGTAGACTTACTGTCTTTTGCAGAAAACTTAATTACTGTCTTGAACATTTGTCACATTTTCCTTCGGCATTCGTTTTCTTTACACAAATGGACACTTAAAGTGATTGTTTTGCTCTCCTCTGTTCTTAGTACATTAATTTCTAATCGACTTCTCAGCGAAATATACACTTGCGCAAAACTTTGAGAAAATATCTACCTCGATTCTTGAATTACGAGGGGAAATATTCGATTTGAAGGCGCAAAACGAACAACTGAAATCTGAACTAGAGTTGTGGAAGAATGGTCAACGACAGTCTGAAGACATATCCACAGAAGCTACATTTAATGCAACATGAAGCCGATTTCGTGAGCATGGGAGTCATCTCTGCCTCTGTTCTGGAGGGTAGTTTATTTCTGTGTTGTGGTAGAGAGTCTGGCATAGAAAGGATGTTATTTAATTTGTGTTTATTTTGTATCTTATTTCTTTAAAGATTTTATGATGACTGAAATACCAGGCACTTATTGTAAAGTTGTTCACAGAATGATCGATTAGAGAATATTACTGATAACCACTTCTGAAGGCGGTTAAGGAAACTGTTTTTATACGAGAGGAACAGACGAAAACACCCCAGTAAAGACTTTGGATAAGAGAATATATATATATTTTTTACCTTTATTTGCTCTATTTCAGTGAGGTTGTTTTCTGTTTTACTCCACAATACTCAGATACACCAAAACATACAAAGAGACACGGAAAAAAATCTCCGACATATATGTGAACTAACACTCCTTTCAAAGCCTTAAGAATAAAACAGAGTACATGGCCTCCTGTTCTACCAAAAAGCCCTTTACCAGTATCGAGAGTATTGTAAGTAATGCAGAGATACCTTCTTGCCGTTGCTCTACATCTTGGGAAACTAAGAAGCACTCAGTCTTCCAAAAATAACGTTTAAAGTGTCGTAGCTGTTGAGAGTTAAATTACAGGAGATATGTTTTATGACAAGCGTTTTTGCAAGTGGAACCATATGGTGTGTTTTATTTTTCCGATGCAATCGTTACAATAAATCTTTCTCCCTTTCCTTAACCGTTCTCTCTACAGTTTCTCCACGCACACGGCTGGGAACAAAACCGATAACAAAGATGTGGCCATATAGACAATCACTCGATCTACGTGATGTTTACGTCAGCAGGGCGTAGCACTGTAAGCCAGCTGTCTGAACGGTGTTCACTGACGACTGCAGCCCATTCATCATCGTCCTGCTTATCTCTAGCGCGCACTTGCTGGTGATAGATCTCTGCTGCTGTGAAGTGATGCCTGCCCGCAGGTGAGATATGGAGCCGCATCGCCAGCTCCTGATTCTGTGCCAGGTCAAAGACGTCACGGATCAGATAACACAGTTTTTGTGCCAAGAATGTGCAGCTTACTTTTTTGCCCAACGTTGCTGCAGAGGCCAGTCGGACGAGAGACTTCCAGAAACAGGCATCTTGTACAGTTTTCTCCTCGATAGTAAAGCAAACAGGAGGAACATCAGCTGAAAGCTGTCTACACCTTGAACAGTAAGAGTCCATTCATTCGTTATTTTTGCACTTGCCTGCTCGTTCTTTTATTCATTTGTTCGTTTATTTGTTTGTTGGTCTGTCTTTCTTTCTTTCTTTCTGTCTGTCTTTCTTTCTTTCTTTCTTTCTTTCTTTCTTTCTTTCTTTCTTTCTTTCTTTCTTTAAAAGCAAATATTATCATGCATATATACTTTATGTAACGAATATGGTTTAAAGTTGCCTGTAAAGAGTAAATTTGCTCTAACCATTTTCCATATCTCAAGATACAAATCTACAAACATCACCATGCACAGACAAGTGACGTCACGATTGTACACATACCTCTAATTAACGTTCCCATCTCTCCCACTGGCCGATGCTTCGCAGTGTATACGTATTCATGTACCATCGTGATGTTTATGTTGTTGACTCCTTTTTGTGCTTGGTGATGTTTGTAGTGATATAATTCAAGAAGTGAAAAGAGACATTCACCTAGATTTTAGATTTCACCTTACACTGAGATTTACCCAGGCATTAGAAAAAAATGTTGCTGCCCGCTAGAATTTTAAATGACATTTATGGTCCACGAAACACCAAGCGTATGTGCATACGTGTGTGTGTATTGTGTTCATGTGTGTGTGTGTGTGTGTGTGTGTGTGGGGTGGTGGTGGTGGTGGGTGTGGGTGTGTGTATTGTGTTCATGTGTGTGTGTGGGGTGGTGGTGGTGGTGGTGGGTGTGGGTGTGTGTATTGTGTTCATGAGTGCGCGCGTGTGTTGTATCCATATTGTGTGTATGTGTTCAAGCGTGCGTGTGCTCTTTTAGGCATATGTACTTACATTGTAGCATCATTAAATCTGTGAAATATTCTGGCAGTGTTCTTTGGAACAACCTTCCCCCAGACCTCCAAAGAACGGACTCCAGTCTGTACAGGTTCAAAGTGGAACTTTAACATCTTTTCCAAACCCTTTGAATACCTACAGAGGCTTTCCACCCAGCTTAATCGTCTTAACTCGCACCCAAAAAGCAAACATGTACCATATATATGTTGCCAGTACTCTAGCCAACAAAATAACTCTGTCATTTCAGTTATCAACTGTCATATTTGTACATATCATAATTTCTCTCTGTGTTTTCATTGCCTCGTTTTGAATTAATGTAAAGTTTGTTTTTCTGCTACTTAGTCCGAGGGCTAGATGTAAACAAAGCATAACTTTTGCTTATTTTGTCACCCTCGTAAATAAAGATTTGTCATTGTCATTCGTGTTTTCAGACGCAGGCGAGCCTAATGGAGATGAAACTGGTGATACTTTTTATCTTCGGTGTTGTTGTCCAAACACCGGCTTTAACCACCCAGGCTCCCCCAGACTGTGACGTTGAAGATGGACCCTTGTTTCTATCTCCTTACATAGCATCCAGCAACATAGAGGAAGGTAAGGTATTGCACATAAATAATATCTCTGCCATGATTGCAGATCTTTTCATTCTTTCGACATCTGTCTGTCTGTCTGTTCACAATTTTGTCCGTTCATTTGTCTGCCTGTGTCTGTATATCTCAGTGTGCATTGTTTCTTTCTTTCTCGAACATCTAAGCGAATTGTGATTTGTTAACATTTCTTTCAGCACGGCGAAAAAGTCGAGTAAGGTGTCTACCCGGAGGTGACAACGTGGAGAGTTATTCCGGGTACCTAACGGTTGACGTTCCTTCGTGTGGCAGCAATCTCTTTTTCTGGTTTTTCCCAGCAGCTGTAAGTAGCTTGTGGAGAGTCTGTTATTCATTTAGTCTGACAGAGATCTTTGGTGTTATTCTCAGTAAATGACTAGCTGGGTGCAAACTGTTTTCCAACGGTTGTGTACAGCTATGTGAAAGATAGTATTTTTCCAGAGTTGAATGCCCGTCTTTTGTTCTCAGAAAAAGTTCAAACTCGTGAGGTCAGATGTTTAATTAGCATACGGTCCGAGCTGTCTTACTGGCTGAAGCGTTCGCAATATTAACTTACCCATGCACTATCCTGACATCTGTGTTGCTGAGATGTTGTTGTCGATGGTCTTGTTTGCAGACGTGTATCTTGAGAACACAAAAGGGGTATTCGACCAGATTTCGAAAACAGTATCATGCACCAAATGTTATCCAAACTGCACCCAGTAGTACTTTCAATTTGCCTGTAGTGTGAATGTTCGCGACACATCTATAACAATGTTCCGAATGGCTCTTATGTGCTCTGACTGTGCATGCTTTGGACGAACTACTATAGCGGGCGAGAAAATTTTCGGTCGCTCGGATCTCGAGACTGCTGCAAAATCAACTCGTGCACAAAAAGCTTGCAGTTTGCACGAAAAGTATTCTGGAACTGCTTAAAGTAATGCACCTTGTAAATAACATTAGATATACATTATTACCTGTTATCAATGTCTGGGCCCTGCAGGAAAATCCACAAGCGGCCCCAGTCGTCATGTGGCTCAATGGAGGCCCTGGCAGATCGTCATTGTACGGCGCCATCTTTGAAAACGGACCGTTGGAGCTGAAGAATCGAAGCAAGCTCGCGACAACAATCCGTAAGTATCTATCGAGAAGAATAACTCTGTAGATCTGACTCCGCTCTCCAGCTCCCCTAAAAGGAAAGGCTCCTTAGGGGAGACATGCAGTATACATGTTGGAGTGGCGTCCCCTCGCCTAACAGGCTTGAGGGAGGCGGCTCTCCACAATTTTTGTATTTTTCTTAGTTTGTTGTGTTTTTAGTGCCCATTGTGTAAGTCAATACTTTCTTCGCTGCGTCGCTTTCTGCCTGACGCCATAACGCTTTTTCTGAAGATCTTTAGATCACACAACGACACGAAGGCTTTTCTCTGAACTCACGGCCGTTGAGAGCCAGCACGGGTCCCGGAGCAGACGACTTGCTAAAACAAGTGGCTGGTAAAGTTCATAGATTCAAGAGTGACAAGAGGCTAAAGACAGACACAGGGTATGTCAGACAAATCAGTAACCACGCATTGTGCTTATTCCCAATCTCACTTGTCTGATTCTCCACCAGCAAGTAACCTGACATCACCTCCCCACCACTGGCAGAAAACAAGGTGAAGGTCACTATCAACATCAGTGAGTCATCGTCATCAGAAGTGGTCATCGTGCAGGTTGACAGTGTGGCCTGTGTCTATCAGCCATATACAGGAATAGCCAAAGGTCTCACAGATACAACCACACTGCATGTAGCTCCGCACTCGACAACAGAGACTGTAGGTGGCTGTTAAGCGGATTGATGTAGAAAACTTAGATCACGAGTTGTCTTATGTATAGAAAGAAGTATTAACCAAGCAGTTACAATATGAGACTTCTCCCACATTACTGTAGCTTCGTCCATCGCCATGAACTGTGGACAGTCATGCTTGTCGTGGGCTATGGTTCTTGCCGTGACCAGCTGGTCATACACAGGGGTGTGAAGACTACCCATGCTTTTATAGCAGCTAGCGGACAGGTGTGTCTCACTGGCTTCCACAACTCCACAGTCTATGACTATTCTAGCATACTGCTGATTGCCTCCAGTAGTTCAGTCCGGAAATTCTTGAACAGAATCTGGATATTTCTCAGTGATTGTAAAACTAATCTGATGATCTTACTACAAGAATTCTGCTATTTTTCAGTGATTTTAAAACTAACCCCATACACTGTACAGCGCATTGAGTCGACTCTGGAGTTGAAAATTGCGCTATATAAATCTGCTTTATTATTATTATTATTATTATACAGTATAACCGAATCGTCGGTGGGTACGATACAACTACGGGGAGGATGATGAGGGATTCCTTATTACTTATCTAGATTTAGGTTAGTTTAGGGTCTGAGGTAGGTTTAGTATTTAGTTGGTCAGATTTAGGATTAGAGTTAAGGTGTCGAGTGTTAGGGTAGCAGACGACGTGACGTCACACGATGAATTTCGGTCCTTGCTCAACTGTTTCTTTCAGGGCAGCTGCGACAGTAGGGCTTTATACATCTGTGTCGACCAACATAAAAAATATTAAAAACTATAGATCGAGTATCCTAACGGCATAATGTAAATTGAAGATAATATACCTTCTCGTAATTTATAAAATGCAACAATTTATAAAGAGTGCTGTTCATAGAGTCTAGAGTAAGGAGTGTGGAAGGCAAAATCTACTCATTAATCTCACAGTACTAATTAATAAATAAATATTAATTAATCTAATTTATATGGCACTTTACCCTACCATTAACGGCAGGCTCAAAGCGTTTGACAAAAATAAGTAAATAAAGACAGACAATAATCATGGTAGCGGGTCTCAAAAGCAAAGAGCTGATTGCGTGTCCCGGTAATGAAGCTACTCTTTTTGAGAAGAAGGTGAAGGCCATTTGAATAGATAAGGTCTGTTAATGGAATCCTAGATAAGTTAATAAAGTTGGAAAAGTAGCTGAAGGTGATTATGACGTTTGAATGGAAGCTCAGCTCACAATCTTTGGTGCAGTGGCCTAGCTTTCGCAAACAGAAATATCGTTCCATCAACACTTACAGCAGCAGGCTAACGGTCATAAAAAGCTTAGATTCCTGAAGATTCACAGTGTCAGCCACACCAGACCTACCTTTATGTGCACGAAGCTTGGTGAGACAGCTCAATCTCAAAACTTTCTGAAGCTGAAGCACATGCAGAAAATAGAATGAGTGTAAGATTGACACTGCCAAAGCACAAATCTAAAACGTAAATAATGGCAAGATGGCGCAGATGTTGCAGAAGAAATACAATGGTCCAGAAAGAAGGAGAAAAGTCATACAGACAAACAAAATAAATAAATCCAGGAACACAGCGAATGGCGTAACAGATGCACAAATCAATGTAAGACACAAAACCTTGACGCAGATCATCGAACCAAGATAAGAAGTGACGGGGAGCAGGCATCCTCTACCCACCCTCTTGCCACCCTCTAGCCATTTAGGCAAAGGGATATAACTCTCCCGTTCGTAATATATCGGGTACCCTGTTCTGCTGGCAGGTATAGGCCTGGCACCTTCTGCTCCGAAGTCAAGATTACTCCCTGCCAGGCCATGGTGGTAAACCTTGTTAACAATCTCAAAGCTAAAGCCATCTTCGCTCTTTTTTCCAGTGACAGAACGACCCACGAACTGGGCGAGAACGTTCTCTATGCTGTACGTGGACAATCCGGTGAGTTTTCATTGACACATTGTGTTCTCTGATATGTACTGACAAATCGGGGAGTTTTCTTTGACACAATGTGTTCCTGATATGTACTGTGAACTAGGTGACAGTGCTTTGTGACATAGGTTGACATCCTGGTTAATTATTTCTTTTTGGGATGTGCTGTGATGTTCTGGTGAGTTCATGTTACGTCAAACAAAAAACTGAAATGTTAGATTATCCCAGTCTCTAATTTTCCTTCTCTTATCTAAGACAACATAAAGAAAGACGAAAAGAGTTACCGTTAAGAAAATCAAGTAAATGAAAACGAATCAGACAGTCTGCAACTATCACAAACACTACCACCATCAGAAGTACAGATACACGCAAAGAGAAGATTAGGAAGAGGAATATGCTGCGATAAATGTGAGAGGATATAACTAATAAAATAATAGTTACCACGATGAGATACGCATCGAAGAAAGAAGAAGATAATCAAAACTCACATTCTGGTATCGATTATTTGTACATGCATTCGTTATTTTTTAACTATTGCATATTGGTATTGAAATCCCACTTTTGTTTCAGGTTGGAACAGGGTTCAGTGTAACAACTGGCAACTGTTACGCGCAGAACACAGACGATGTATCAAGAAATCTGTACAGGTATAAATAATCGGCATAGGTAAAAATTAAGTATGTTCGTATATAAATAGTCTGGACAGGTATCGGGCCAATTGCAACTCTCTTCTTTCTGATAAGCTTCAGAAAGTCCAGAGCTCAGCTGCTCGTCTCGTTTTCCGGACTCTCAAATCTGAACATGTTACACCACTTCAGACTACAAGCTCTCAACTTTATTCTGTGGATTCTTTGAAGGCTCCTACCCCCACTACTTTACTGAAATCTGTCTGCACTCCTGCCCGAAACCTTTGCTCCTCATCCCTCCCACAAAGACAGTCACATACGGACAACAGACGTCCTCCATCTGTGCTGCTAAGCAGTGTAACTCTCTTCCACATCACATTCGCCACTCGGACTACAAGGCTACATTCAAACGCTCTCTGAAAACATATCAGTTCACTAAGTACTATCCCTGAATTACACATTTTACAGTACCTACATCCCTTCATACCTTCGTCCACTGCTTTACGTTCGACTCTTGGACCTCATCTTTATGTTGTTCAGTAGTCGTCATCTCACTATGTTACAGTTTCATGGTGCAGTTCTATCAGATGTTTCCAGAGTACGCCTCTCTCGAATTTTACGTTGGCGGACAGGTAAATTGGATAAAACGTGCATATGTGTGTGTGTGTGTGCGCGTTTGAAATAATGGTATACTTTAATCGCTATTCTTGGAGGAAGGTCTTTGATTTATTTCTGTTCCTTTTTAAAGGGAGATACGGCAGAACAGCTGTTAGCTGCCGTTGACCTTATGAATCCGATTATCAACAAATGAACGAAAGAACGAACTAGCAAACGAAGAAACGAACCCCCCATCCTCAGAAATGTTATCGTTTGTGTCGCAGTCTTACGCAGGCAAGTACGTCCCAGCCTTCGCCTACTTCATTCATCACGAGAACATCAATGAGCAGCAGACGGTGCACATACCTTTGGCAGGTGTTTACTTGGGAGGAGGATTCTGCGACCCCCCATCTGTAAGCCCATGGAATGAAAGAGTAAATTTGCAGTAAAAGATTAAAAAAAAGAAAAAAAGAAAAACCCCAAGTGAGTCAAAATACAGCTCACTCCTTCCCTCATCTCTTTTTTCTCACCCACTCCTTATCTATCTATACGTTTGTTTATCCGTCAACTTACCGATTCATCCTTACCTAATTGTCGCCCAGTCTGCTATACACTTCAATGCTGTTTTGGGTAAATCAGATTATGGACGTTTGCAGATGCTGAGTGCCTTGCCGGATTACCTGTACAGCGTTGGTATGTACTCCAAGCACTCTCGTGACACACACAGACAGAAAATAGAGGAGGGTCTGGCCAAACCCAACCACAACCCTTTCTACCCAGAGGACAAAGATGGCGCTGTGAGAGCTCATTTTACTAAATCAGCACTCTACGTTTTTTCTTTTGAAACGCTGAATCCAAGTTTGAATATATTATTTTTACGTTGTTAAGGTAGAATTCATGGAAAAGACTTGTCTACTAGTAGGTACTCCAAGCTGAGCGAGTTATTGTGATGCAGTTTTGTGAAACATCCCTCACTTTCCAACACACTGTACATTTTTGTCATTGGCTTTTGAACATCACTTCATGAACGATCTTTGGGCAGATGTACGCAAGTATGAGCAACAAATAATGTTTCTTTTCATCAACAGTCTTCCCTGCTTATCGCTATTATTACCCATACTGTTCGTCTTTAGCAGACAGAGCTAGTGGCTAGCAGTGTACTACGACCATTAGTGCATGTACTACATTGGGCAGGTTGAAGTTTTTATCACCAAAATTATGCAGTTGTCCAGTTTCTCGAAAAGACTACAGGAATAAAGAATTTTTTCTGGTGGCAATGCAAACAGAATGTTGCAAAAGTAGAGTCATGCTTCAAGTCATTGCAGGACTTTCACATTAACAGTGATGGCAGAATAGGGCAGGACTTTGACGTTTTGCCAGTTACCAGTGATGGGGGTATATGGCAAGTTTCTGATGTTACAGCCATTGGTGGAGTGTGTGAGCTGCGAGTGTGCATCTTTTCTGCCTGAGATTTTACTGCTGCTGTTGATTAACACTGGAGTTCTACATCAAAGGATTACAAAACTCTTTTAATGTCAGTGTCTAGAGCAAAATGAAGACATTTCCTCCAAAGACTTAACCACTGATACCAAAACCATTTCTGTATAAAGAGGGTTGCATCACTGTTAAAAGTTTTTTTAGATTTTTAATTCTGGCGTAGACAAGTGTTATGGTTCAAAGCAGTGACATTTGCTTGAAATACTCATTTTAAAGTGACGTAAGTAATATTTTTAGTACCTGGATTTCCTGACGAAATTAGAGCAGTTTATTGTGTGAGATAGTGCTGCCAGATGGGATTTCTAAGACTTAGTAAGTGTTCAGTACCTAATTGTTGGTGTACTGCCCTTTCAGATTCAACATTTCATTAATTTTTAGTTTTGAGCATTGCATTACACGGAAATTAACATAATTTTTCAACTTTGTAAAAATTCTTAACTTGAAAACCATTTAATCTATAAAAAGACTTGGTATCATTAAAATCCAGATTAAAAATTATTTTTGTCTATGCACAGTTTTGTTTTTCATCATTTACCAATCTGTTTGGAGTACCTACTACTAGACACACGATAAGGCTCAAGAAAATTAGGAAACATTTTTTTATGGTTTAGAAGTACATGAAAAGAATATAATTAATTATAAATTGTTTTAGATTTCCTCCATTGATTTTTTTTAAAAAGCGACATGAAAATATTTCTTGAGTCATACGAATAAAAAAATATCAGTAGACGTGAGTTTATAATGTTAAAATCTTCCATGAGGATCGACTAAAGTTGAAGAAAACCTTAGGAATGAGCTGGAACCTACTTTCAGTACATGTTTTAGAGATTACTTTGGTTGCCATTCTTGCTGTATGTTTCAGGAATATATCAAGTATTACTTTGGGTACATGCACTCGAAAACAGGCTATGCCTCCTTTGACAACATACTACAAGACAAGGTAAGACCCGATGAAGTTTTAAAGAACATAATTTCTTCACTGCATGTATTCCTTAATTTCTAAAGAACTTTATTTAGATCATAGATATACTCATCCTTCGTATTATGGAAGTATTTATTTCACTTCTGCATGCAAGAGGTGTATGAAGTTCTTTCATACTTTCAATCTGTCCGCCTCATCGGCAAATTGATTTCCTGAGAAGACAAAGTGTGACAGAATGTTGTTTCTATCTAAACCGTGATTGCACACTATTACTACCTTTCTACTACAGGTTCAGCTTGACGAGTTTAGTTTACCGGAGTTCTTTAACAGAACGGATGTGGTCAGAGCTCTTCATGCTCAACACAATTTCTCCCAAAATTTTCTTACTGTTGTACTCCGCTTCGGCAACGATTTTATGAAGAGCACCAAGCTCGAGATGGGTTTCTTAATGGACCATTATAAGGTAAACCTCACTTCATATTCTGCTTGTTTTGATTTAAATATTTGAGTAGATTTGGTGTGGCATCCCAGCACACATTGTACTAAAGTCTTTATTTCTTTGTGAGGTCTCCGTCCTAGTCGTGCCGGTGACGTGAAACTGCACAGAAAAACATGATATCTTTACAGTTCACTCGGAATGTGTACAGTCGAAACACCACGTCTATGCGGCGGATAAGTAGGAAACTCAAAACTGTAAACAGTTTTTCTACCCAGACATTCTGTAAAAGCTTCTTTCGTTTTCTTTAAAGTCCAATGAAAAAAAATTATTGAGTTTGGGAAAAACCGTCCAGTGCAAAAATGAGTATCTTAAAATTAATTCATTACAGATTCTGCAACTGTTGCGCACCTTAACAAAAACTATGTCCTTGCCTCACCCTCTTTAACCCTCTAAGGTTTGAAGACTGTTTCAATTTTCTGCAAGCGAATCAAACCTGACAGATACATTTGCCTTGTTCGTATCCTAGGTTTCCGTTTTTCGGTTTTACTGATCTACAGAAAAATTTGATCGACTGTCTACTTTTTCAGCTTTTAAGTTGATGTAGCGATATATTTCGTGTTGGACGTCTACTGAGGAAATATTCTCCCCTCTCCCATAATATTCACCTCTGGTTTTTTCCTCCAGGAATATCTTTTTTGTTTATTTTCATACCAAATGGCGAATAGGGCAGACAACATGATCCTGTGTTGAGATTCAGTTATATAAATCATCATGATCATCGTCATCGTCATTGTATCACTTTGTGGCTCAGTCTGGCATGCAGTAAAATGCATACACTCCATACAGGATGCTAGCTGCTGGCTGCTATTGGCAACTAAGTGGTGTGCCTCATCTGCAGGTGCTGTACTACACTGGAAGCCTGGATGTAGTGGCCAACATCAACATGGCCGAAGCCTTTCTCTTGTCTACGCCCTGGTCCGGCCGCGAGGCCTATGGCACGATGGAGCGCATCTTGTGGAAGTACCAGAAACATCTTGCAGGCTACGTCACCAAAGTCAACAATTTCACGCGGGTAGGTCAAGTACTTCGAAGAGAAAATACTTAGTCTTTGCAAATTGCGTACTTACTTACTCCTCTTCGTACACTAGGCGGTAAATAATGCAGCCACTAGACACCTCCATTTTTGTCTATCAGCACCAAGTTTAGCTATGATGTTCCAGGACAATTTCTGATCCTTTAACTTTCGTTCTACTGACCATGTTTCTTTTGGCCGACCACGCTTCCTTTTGCCATCAGATGTCCAATGAAGGGCTATTTTGGGTGGTAACTGGTTTCATTCTGCACACATGCCCTAGCCATTTCCATCTTATTTTTTTATTGTGGTTGTCATGTTCGTGCAGCTGGATCTTGTAAGGATTTCTTTGTTAGTAATTATGTTTGGCCAGAATATCTTGAAAATTTTCCTCAAACATTTGGTTTGAAAGATCTCTAGTTTCTGCCTGATTTTTGCTGATATCTTCCAGCACTCACTTCCATAGAGTAAGACAGAAAGAAATTGCTTCTAAAGATTATTGCAAATCGTGTAGCACGGAGTGATATCTCTCTGTTTAAAACTTCAGCGTAAGGGATCGAATACTGTACAAGCTTAGGAGGAGGAGTTTAAGGCAGAGACCAGTGCGATTCTATTAAAAAAACAAGGCACTTCTTATATCTGAGAGGATTTCACTTGATTTGGAGATGGAAGCATTTAAATATGGAAATGCACACTAAGACATAAACCATGTCATTATTAAAAAAATATTTTACAAAGCTCAAGGAAAATGCTCACTGTCAACGCTAACAATCCAAAAGTATTCACTAAGGACAGTAATTTGCAACAGAGGTTTCAACAATATCTACACTCAAGATAAAAGACTATAAATAACACTATCAATAAGTCACCAGATTAAACAGACAAAGGTGTACATTCAAACAACAAACGTTCTGCCATTGACACTAGCCTACACTACCGTACGGATCAAACATCCACAAAAGTTAAAATTCCGCTAGATTCGTCTGTCACATCGGCTGCAGCCCATGGTAGACATAGAGGCCAATGCCAGGCGTACCCAGTGTGCTCCAGAATTACGTTAGAGACTTGACCTCATTCTGCTGACCTTTGATATTTCAATCTAGATCGGAAGGGGCGACCTCTTGCTCAGAACTGAAGAATTTGCACCGTGCACACAAAGCCAAGTCATTTATAACATATAACATTCCAAAGGACTTTACAATCGATCTTGGTTGATGTGTGTATTTATTGGTGCACTGGTTAATGTACATGCGCATTAGTTGATGTACACTTGTACTGGTGTATGCACACGTGTATTGGGTAATGTACTTATGTAAATGTACACTTGTACTGGTGTATGCACACGTGTATTGGGTAATGTACTTATGTAAATGTACACTTGTACTGGTGTATGCACACATGTATTGGGTAATGTACTTATGTAAATGTACACTTGTACTGGTGTATGCACACGTGTATTGGGTAATGTACTTATGTAAATGCACACTTGTACTGGTGTATGCACACGTGTATTGGGTAATGTACTGATGTAAATGTACACTTGTACAGTTGTATGCACACGTGTATTGGGTAATGTACTTATGTAAATGTACACTTGTACAGTTGTGTGCACACGTGTATTGGGTAATGTACTTATGTAAATGTACACTTGTACTGGTGTATGCACACGTGTATTGGGTAATGTACTGATGTAAATGTACACTTGTACTGGTGTATGCACACGTGTATTGGGTAATGTACTTATGTAAATGTACACTTGTACAGTTGTATGCACACGTGTATTGGGTAATGTGTTTATGTAAATGTACACTTGTACAGTTGTATGCACACGTGTATTGGGTAATGTACTTATGTAAATGTACACTTGTACAGTTGTGTGCACACGTGTATTGGGTAATGTACTTATGTAAATGTACACTTGTACTGGTGTATGCACACGTGTATTGGGTAATGTACTGATGTAAATGTACACTTGTACTGGTGTATGCACACGTGTATTGGGTAATGTACTTATGTAAATGTACACTTGTACAGTTGTATGCACACGTGTATTGGGTAATGTGTTTATGTAAATGTACACTTGTACAGTTGTATGCACACGTGTATTGGGTAATGTACTTATGTAAATGTACACTTGTACAGTTGTATGCACACGTGTATTGGGTAATGTACTTATGTAAATGTACACTTGTACTGGTGTATGCACACGTGTATTGGGTAATGTACTTATGTAAATGCACACTTGTACTGGTGTATGCACACGTGTATTGGGTAATGTACTGATGTAAATGTACACTTGTACAGTTGTATGCACACGTGTATTGGGTAATGTACTTATGTAAATGTACACTTGTACAGTTGTGTGCACACGTGTATTGGGTAATGTACTTATGTAAATGTACACTTGTACTGGTGTATGCACACGTGTATTGGGTAATGTACTGATGTAAATGTACACTTGTACTGGTGTATGCACACGTGTATTGGGTAATGTACTTATGTAAATGTACACTTGTACTGGTGTATGCACACGTGTATTGGGTAATGTACTTATGTAAATGTACACTTGTACTGGTGTATGCACACGTGTATTGGGTAATGTACTGATGTAAATGTACACTTGTACTGGTGTATGCACACGTGTATTGGGTAATGTACTTATGTAAATGTACACTTGTACTGATGTATGCACACGTGTATTGGGTAATGTACTTATGTAAATGTACACTTGTACAGTTGTATGCACACGTGTATTGGGTAATGTACTTATGTAAATGTACACTTGTACAGTTGTATGCACACGTGTATTGGGTAATGTACTTATGTAAATGTACACTTGTACAGTTGTATGCACACGTGTATTGGGTAATGTACTTATGTAAATGTACACTTGTACAGTTGTATGCACACGTGTATTGGGTAATGTACTTATGTAAATGTACACTTGTACAGTTGTATGCACACGTGTATTGGGTAATGTACTTATGTAAATGTACACTTGTACAGTTGTATGCACACGTGTATTGGGTAATGTACTTATGTAAATGTACACTTGTACTGATGTATGCACACGTGTATTGGGTAATGTACTTATGTAAATGTACACTTGTACAGTTGTATGCACACGTGTATTGGGTAATGTACTTATGTAAATGTACACTTGTACAGTTGTATGCACACGTGTATTGGGTAATGTACTTATGTAAATGCACACTTGTACTGGTGTATGCACACGTGTATTGGGTAATGTACTTATGTAAATGTACACTTGTACAGTTGTATGCACACGTGTATTGGGTAATGTACTTATGTAAATGTACACTTGTACAGTTGTATGCACACGTGTATTGGGTAATGTACTTATGTAAATGCACACTTGTACTGGTGTATGCACACGTGTATTGGGTAATGTACTTATGTAAATGTACACTTGTACAGTTGTATGCACACGTGTATTGGGTAATGTACTTATGTAAATGTACACTTGTACAGTTGTATGCACACGTGTATTGGGTAATGTACTTATGTAAATGCACACTTGTACTGGTGTATGCACACGTGTATTGGGTAATGTACTTATGTAAATGCACACTTGTACTGGTGTATGCACACGTGTATTGGGTAAAGTACTTATGTAAATGTACACTTGTACTGGTGTATGCACACGTGCATTGGGTAATGTACTTATGTAAATGTACACTTGTACTGGTGTATGCACACGTGCATTGGGTAATGTACTTATGTAAATGTACACTTGTACTGGTGTATGCACACGTGTATTGGGTAATGTACTTATGTAAATGCACACTTGGACAATTTGAAACGAATCGAGTTTACAGGTGGGGTTCTCTCTTTGACAGGTAATAGTCAGGAACGCTGGCCACGATGTCCCACACGACCAGCCGGAGTGGACACTGGCCATGATGAAAAACTTCATCAGCGACATCTCCTGGTCCCGTTGACGTCGTGACTGACGGCCAGGACCCAAAGCCGGTGAGAAGAACTTGAAGAGGCAGCTGGACCGATCTTGGGTTGGCTTGCATGGTGAAGGCTTATGTAGTGTGACCGACCTCGGGGCGGCTTGCATGGTGAAGGCTTAAAGTAGTGTGGCGGCGTTGCAGCCAAGAGTTGCAGCTGGTGTGCCTTACTTCGACAAAAGGACCTTGACCTTCACGTGTCATGTTACGTCGTCACGGGTCACGGGTCAAGCCTTGCGTCAGCTTTGCGTAGTCATCTCAGATGTTGTTACTGTTGTTAATTTTGTTTAGATTGTGGTTAGTCTTGTTGTTATTGTTAGTGATGTTGGTCATCACACTAGAAATCAAAGATTTTTCTTCTGATTGTCTGTTAGACGTCTCCACATTTCACCGAATACTTTGCTTACCTTGCCCGGTGTTATTAATGGCGACCCGCAGGGACTAAATCCCCAACGGAAGGACAAGAACTAATATAAAACTTTTCTTATGAAATATTGGATGCAGCTTGGACAGGTAGCTAATGCAACGAAAGCTGTATGTTCCATATATACCAGAGAAATATATGTGTGCATTGACAAGGCTATTCGCTTTCTATCGCTCGCCAAAGCCGGTCCCTTCGCTTAGTATTACAGTGGTCCCGACCCTTATAGACCAGTACGCACTGGAATACCATCACCTGGGCTTGCATGGAACACTGACACATCCCCCCTTCCCACCGATCCCGTGACATAGAGTGACACACGCTCTGGCTGTCAGTGACAGGGTTTATTGAGAGTTTTGTATAGCTACAATCCCATTTATTTACCCTTAGAATTTTTATTGAGAGTTCTATATCTACAACCACTTAATTTATCCTTAGAAATATTGCATATCAAAAACTACGAAAAGTAGTAGTGTATTTATTGAGTCGACAGGATGGAGTCAAGGTGACACCGGCAGCTGGTGTCGAGATGGCCCTTCAAGCGGAAGTTAAGCGTTTTGTGACACCAGGGGTGATACTCTGCTTCGTCTACCAGGGAGAAGGTAATGACAAATGGAGACTTAGGCAAAGAAAATAATTCTGTCGTCCATCTGAAGTCCTGAAATGCAAAGGGAGGTCATGACAACACGACAAGTCATCTGTCTCGTACGCGTGGTACTGAAAAGCGAGTGTCACCGTCAGAACAGTGGGAAGATCTGTCCTGGAGTTTTTGCCGAGCCAGTCACCTACCGTACATACCATACCGATAACCTTTGTCTGCCTACTACAACCTTTGTGTCCGCCGTGGGCACATACCAGATGGGGCACAGAGGACCTCACAACGAATCTGATGTGCGCAAACGTTGAAGTTCGTGCCTGAAAGTGCGGGGTGCTGAAAGAAATTTAAAAAAAATCCAAATTGCTATTCAGTACAGTGACTTGCCTTTTCCCCTCCATTTGTTGTTTACCGATGTTAAGACAGCTTTCAGGTGGCTGCCTGAGCAGTAATTTTATTCCTGGCGTATTACCTACTGTCTCTTCTACAAGAGCCAGAACTTCTACAGAACTAATAGATTGAACATTGGAGTAATGCGTTCAACTTATTTTAGACTGAACAAATGGCAAACTATTCTTCTTTGAGCAGACTATTGAATTATATGCAGATATGATTAAAACACGTACATTTTAAAGACCTCATTGTTTATTACAGGGCTGTTGCAGGATTGATGTTTGACATCTAATGTGACTTCATTCTTTGATGGCAGGAGCTCCTGTAGAAGGACCTCTAAAGACATTTGCGACTTAATTTGTGTATTCGGTCATTCTTTGCAAAGAGTAGTGAGCTAGGATTTCTAAAATCTAAGCCAGCTGCTGTGCAAAAAAAAAAAAAAAAAAAAAAGACAATGAGAAAAAGCGGACGTGCGTGCGTGCGTGCGTGTGTGCATGCGTGAGAGAGTGTGTATGTGTGAGGGAGAGATAGAGGAATAAAAACACGTCATGTATCGTTACATGACCTGTCACGTGGCTGATGGTGTACTAGTCTTTGACTTTATTCTCCTCTGCACGCCCCACTGCCTATATAAACATGACTTAGTGCCTACCAGGTGCAGGCGGAGAGGTGAAAGATTGTCCTCCTATGCAGTCTCTTGCTGTGTAGTTAGAACATTCGACTACGGAGAGTCTTGCTCAAGCCTATTGCTAGGAGACTTCCCGCCGTCCACCCAGAAGTCAGTCTGTACCTGCTCTTAAAGGAAAGGTAACAGGCAGCAGAAGGAGAACGCCTTTCCTAGAAATGGTTAACCGCTTACTCTTATTTTATTGTGTTTGTGAACTTTTGATCAGTATTGGGTATCTTGCATGAGATGTATTATCAGCGCTGTTCGATCAGTAATTTGTCCAACATGTTGAGAGATGAAAATTCACTCTAACCTTGTATATCACTTACGTGCGTGTGAATAGCTAGAAAAATACACGTGTGAATAACTAGCAAATATACACGATAATTATTAGGCCTCTTGCAGTTGTCTTGAAGTGTGGCGTTTGAATGAACAAGTGTCATGCTACTGTTGTTGTTGTTGTTGTTAATGTTGTTTTTGTTGTTGTTGTTGTTGCTGCTGCTGCTGCTGCTGCTGATGATGATGATGGGGTGAGTGATGGTCTTGGTGGAGCTGGTTACGATGATCAGTCGGTTAAGATAAAAAACATGAACCAACAAGTGCAAAATCCAAGATATTATTGACAGACGGATCCAAAAGTCAAACTCAACTAAACAAAGAAAAATAAATACTGAACAGCGCGAAATACACTCTCTCGTAAATGTGCGCGTATCCTATCACTGCGTCCAACAGCTTGAGCAACAGAGTTGGCATCGTTATGACAGACCCCTTGTGTCTTTAAACACTGGGTCTGATGTTAGCCAGTTGCCAGTTGCCTGCTCTTGAAGGGTGTGGGCATCTTAAAATAAAACTTAAGTGTACATAGAGTCACAGGGTAAGCAGCCCAGAGGAATGACATGCAAAGATTTTGAAAGGCTACGGTTTTTTCAGGTGGAAAATACAGAAACCTGCAAAATTCTGCAGGATGAAGCAACTAACAGTGTTTGATAATAACAATAATAACATCCATTATATTCGCTCGCTTCTAATCTCTCTCTCTCACGAACACACAGAGGCACATACGCGCACTCTCTCTCTCTCTCGCACGCACACTGTTTTAAGCAAGGACACACGTACTTTGGCAGTTACTCAGACAACTGTACACAAATATACACACACGAGCTTTCAAGCGTTTTCGTCAACATATCACATCACTTAAATTCCTTCTCTCCCCGATCACCATTGTCAACGGCAGCGACGACAACCTTAACAATCGATAGAAACATGGCGCTAGGCGGGAATGCAATGTCCACCGGCTCCTCGCCCGGCGCGGTTGGCGTCTTCAACACAAGTCTAAACACAGCGAGCATGGTCCCTGGACATGAAGCAATCTTCTCCTGTATCTCCATTACTCGGAGTCTCGGAGCTTAGGATATGATTCAAGTGCCTGTCCTTCTTTGTTGCGCAGACGAACATGTTCCTGAAGCGGTCACTTTGTCCTTATTAACGATGGAGCCCTACACGAGGGTTGAGCATAAAGACCAAGGGCCGTATTCCTGGAGTATGAGGAAGAAGCCTTGGTTAGTGTAAGACGACCTCGTGTGACCCACGATGACCTGGTGACATGCCAGACATTGGATGGCCTTGAGTGAAGCATTATGACGAACATGATGGCCTCGGCGTATGATGAACTGGATAATCTCGTTTGGTGTGGTGAGAGAGAGAGAGAGATGTGAGAGAAACACTACCTCTTCTCTCCATGAGATAAACGTTAGCAGCAGTCGCCGACACTAGCTGGGACGTTTGTTGTCTACCCGACTGCGATCTCCGGGTACAACAAACATCTCTACATTTTTCAAATGCGTGGAGTGCACGTAAGGGCCTAGATACGAGGGTTGTTCCACTTGGCGAAAAGCGTATACCGTTGAAACCAAGACTTTGTTCCACCGAGAGGCATACATCAATGGATTTCCATTCTTTGGGACCGCTGTGTAAAATATTAAGTTCGAACAACGACAACAGCAACAATGTTCCACAGATGAGTAACATACAACAGGAATCACAAACCCTAGGAACCAGCAGTTCCAGCACCTTGTCACCGACTGCTGTCCCGGTTCTCGTCTTTCTTCAAAGGCGACAGTTCATGAATGACAACATTTTCTTCGCCGCCTGCGTCAAACGACTCATAGTTCCTTCGATTTTCGTTATGGTCTTGCCCGGATGGGCGGCCATTGTCGACGGGGGTTTTGTTCCCCACACCCCCGAGGCCCGTGAGCAGCACGCTCTCCTCGCAGATGGTGGTCAGGTGGCCATTTTCTTTCTGAGTGGTGACCACGGTTGGGAAGAAGCTGGAATGAGCGCACTCGGATTCGATCACGGAGCGGCTGTCGAGGCGCGAGCTGTGATGTGATTTCTTGTCCCGCGCGTTGGCGCTTCGCCGGAAAAACGAACCGACAGATGGCGTGGAATTCCAGCTTCCTGTTCCGCGAAGCACATGCCGATGCCACTTCTTTCGGATTTCGTTCTGGACCTGATGGAAAACAGGCAGAACAAATTTAATTTTCTTAGCTAGGACCAACTTCCAGCAAAATTAAACCAAGTTATGACATTCGACATTTTGCCTGTGCAGCAAAAGCTCCTAAAATTAAAAATAGCTTAAAACCTGAGTCGATTATAAAAACTTTGGTTGAAGAGTAGATGTTTGATAACCAGAGGGAACCCCTCGAAAAATATAATGCGTCATTCTAAAGAAAATACTTAACACAAAATTAAAAGCAATGATCAATGAATCTGCTTATTAAAACTCTGGAGTATTAATTAAACATGACATGGCAGAAGTGTAAGCTTTTCAGGTGGTTTAATCACAAAAAACTGACCCCTGACCTCGTGAGTATCTCATATTGTTTGCAAGCAGGAGAAAGTAAAACTGTGAAAACCGAGGTCAAAACTTTCTCTTTCTCTCTCTGTGCTAGATTTTTACAAATTAATTTGGCATATGATTTTTGTAGAAAATGATCTGAAATCTGGTTAACAGATCAAACGATTCGACATGTTCTTTCCTATTTACTAAAGTTTAAAAAATACCTCAGTATTCAGGAAGCAAAACAGCAAGGCCACCAGGAATCCCTTGGAAAATAAAAAGGGGTTTTGAACATCATAATAACATTTATCAGCTGTGTGTGTGTGTGTGTGTGTGTGTGTGTGTGTGTGTGTGTGTTAGAGAGAAAGATATTATGCAAGAGAATGCAAACATGTATAACAACGGGACTACTATCAAACAATAAACAAGCAACAATGATCACAGAAAAGGTTTCAGGGGAAGTAGTCATGATTATGACCTTAATTGAACGGATTTGTTCCCCTTTGACCACAAAACTTGAAGAGATCGAGTCCTAGACAGGGTGGAAGGAAAAAACAAAACAAAACTCTGGAGGATTATCAAGTCCCTCTCTCAGACCTATTGTTGTTGTAGTCTTTGAATTTTTAATAAGCTGTTAACAATTTTTCACTTAGAATTTCCACTGGGAGTAAAATCTTGGTGACAGTTGGGGGACAATTTCATTTTCAACATTTTTAATCTCAGGTTATTTTCTGTTATTAGGTTAATAGCCTCATAATATGCAGTTTAAACGTAGCCAAGGATCAGAATGTTTTAAGCTAAGTCCAACATAGTTTGTCGACTGCAAACACAGGTTAAAGAACTCTTTACATTTCAATCAAAGTGAAAGCTTCAACTCATTACTGCGAACCCCCTTTTTGAGAACTTTTTTTGTCACTTTGTTTCCAAGGGTGCATTCACCTCGGTCATTTGCCTCACAACAGTCTCTGTCTATTGTTCATGTTGTTATGATAACGAATGATAACAAGCTGACATTGAATATATCGATGTTTTCCTCATCCTTATTCTTTACATAACATTTGTATGTAGATGAGCCTGACTTTGTTGAATCCTGTTCCTTCTTTCCGAGATAATGCACATCTATTTAATTAAAGAGACTATTTCAGGTTTCATAGCCCCCAAGAGAAATTCTTCAAACCTGCTTAGACATCATTTATTAGTCACAACCATTTACTGAAAGTCTAATCACACCGCTGTACACTTCTTAAAAACACTCTTATTAATTAATAGTACAATGGATAAAACAGAAGGTAATTTGAACAATAATTCATAATTCTTTCCAGGGCAGTGTATTTGCAAACACGCGTGTAGAGGCATGCAACTGTACCCGAATCCTACTTTTGGACTCAGGAGTGGTGAGGTGTGTCAAGCTCTCAGCACCTTGACTTTGGGGGATCATTACCTGCAGCGAGTTGAAGAGCATTTCAATGTAAATCCTGATCAGCTCGCAGGTGGGGTTGAGGTCGTCAGGGATCCAGATGAAGGCCATGTAGTAGACGGCGAACAAAGGGATCAGAATCAGCGTCGACTTGGCCAGCTTTCTGCGCAGGCGCAATCACACAGACATACAGAGAAACGCACCTGTAAATGTCGTGTTTATCTATGCACAGAGGGACACGCACGCGTGCGGACACACACACCCACCCACCCACACCCCCCCCCACACACACACGCACGAACCAACGCACCTACACGAAGATGCATACCCACGCAGAGATAAACACACGAACACACACTAACACGTTTGCGAGTATACACTCACAAGCAGGCATGCATATGCAATTAATAATAACAATAATAAACATAGGGAATTTATACAGCACTCTTCCCTACCTGACAGAGGGTTTAGTGCGCTCTACAAAAGAAAGACAAATACACAAAGAATAGACATACACAGTGTTCACATAGCACACATATAAACACAGAGCAAAATAAGTCAGCAAACAAACAGAGAGAGAGACACACACACATTAACAGCCATAAACACTAGGCTGAAAAACCTTCGCACTAAGTATGCCAGGGAATCACAAAATAAAATGGACTGCGGGACGATTCAAGTGAAAAAGGTAAGTTTAAAGAAGCCCATGGAACTGGCAAAAAAAAAATGAAGCAGTCAGACACGAACTCGTGACTCCAAAATACAAAGTCCGGATGGTGACAGAAACGACAGACTGAAGAGCACATGGCTGCCGATGGTGGCCTTCACAACAATGAGTGACAGCAGCTGAACCATCAGTAGAGAATTGTTTGTTTGTTTGTTTGTTTGTTTGTGTTTAATTCCGTGCCAGCCACTAGGGCTACATCACGGCGAATCAGTCGAGAAGAAAATATAAAAACATAAAACGTATGACCAGGGAGGGAGGGGACTACCGCGACTAGCATCTGAAGACAAGGCTACAGTACACAGGACAGAGGGGAAAAGATTACAAGCAACCGAACTGCTTATGAATATTTATCCCTCAGTCAAAGTCAACATAAGTAGAAATAAAACAGATTTGATTACTGTTTGGGATATAGGATCACTGGCTGGTTTGTAAGGAACAACAGCAGTAGTAATCACAGACGCACGCATCCTCTAGTTTGTTCTGTACATTACATGGTATTACACATTTGGCACTATCAACCTCTAATATTTTTGTACTGTCTACCAGCATCTAACTTTTGGCACTGTGTGTCTACCAACATCTCACTGAGGAGACAGTGTGTCGACCAGCATCTAATGTGTTGTACAATGAGTCTTGCAATATTCTGACCTTAGGATTGTGACTACTTAGTGGTTCACACGTGGTTCTGTTGAAGTATTGTGTGTCTTCCAAAACCTCACCCTGAGTACTGTGTGTCTTCCAAAACCTCACCCTGAGTACTGTGTGTCTTCCAAAACCTCACCCTGAGTACTGTGTGTCTTCCAAAACCTCACCCTGAGTACTGAGTACTGTGTGTCTTCCAAAACCTCACCCTGAGTACTGTGTGTCTTCCAAAACCTCACCCTGTGTCTTCCAAAACCTCACCCTGAGTATTGTGTGTCTTCCAAAACCTCACCCTGAGTACTGAGTACTGTGTGTCTTCCAAAACCTCACCCTGAGTACTGAGTACTGTGTGTCTTCCAAAACCTCACCCTGAGTACTGAGTACTGTGTGTCTTCCAAAACCTCACCCTGAGTACTGTGTGTCTTCTAATACCTCACCCTGAGTACTGTGTGCCCATGACAATCTAACTTTGAATACTGTGTACTTACCGGTATCTAACTTTCTTGGACTCCGGGCAGTTGGTGGCGGTAAGCTTCGTGAAAAGCATGCGGACAATGTTGACGAAGAACAGGAAATTGATCTGCACGTGTACATACATACATATATATATATATTCAAACACGTTCAAACAAGGTACCTGTGTAAAGCCAAGTGTCTTGACACTGCTCTGTGAAATGGTTACAATCTTGATTTTCTCTCTGCGTAACTATGCTTCTCTTTTTTTAAAGTCATTGGAATGTTGCTAGCAAGCAGATATACACACAGAGCTTTCTTTCTCTGGCCTCAGAGCATGTACCCATAGGCTCTAGTCCGAGAATGCAGTCACTTCAACTGAAGCTATCTTTAAAGCTACAGTGCCAACAAGGGAAATGAATAGCGATAGTCAAGAACTAGCACCCTCGTTTGCAACGATTTCATTATACCGATGGAGATGTTTCCCTACACAACTTCTTCTCTTAGAGCAGAGAAATTTATCTCCAGAAGATCTGGGGGCTGGGTGCTGGCTGCTAAATGTTCCCGCTAGATTGCTCGAAGCCTAGGTGGCAAGCTGACAGCTAAACACTGGCCCTAACTGTGGTGCACATCGCAGCTTCAGCTACGAGCCTAAGGAGCTGACAATTACAAATATTTGCAGCCATCTACATTGTCATGAGAAAAGAAAAGTTGGCAGTTTCCTTGTAATACGGCCGTTCACACATCTGCCCTCGGACTGCGTTGCTACAAAAAGAGACCCCGCTCAGCAGTTATTTTGTGTGTTCATACTTACAGCAAGATATGAATTCTCCGATATCGAGAAGTAAAAGAAGAACCAGACAAAAATGAATAAATAAAAAGGCGTTGCACACGCAGACGTATTGGCATAGACCTGTGCAGTCTTATAGTTTGACGCTGAGCGAAAGGAAAGAATAAAAGGGAGGAGCAGGAAGTTGACGGTTAGAGATGATCTGACAACACAGCCACTTAAATTAATGACCGTGTTCAAGGCCGCACGTTCCTCTTGGCTCACGTGCAGCACCTGCGCTGCTCTCTTCTCTGTCGGCCTCCTTCTGTCTGACAGATGACGTGGCATAACTGATAGGGGCAAACTGTTGATAAAGTTCTGCTCACCCAGCTTGTTCTGCCCTCAGTTATATTATTCATTAACTTACTAGTCGATAGTTGGATGAAAGACGGATCAAACTGGAGTACCCGGGGAAAAAAAATAACCGACGGCAAACAAGTTTCAGAAAGAGGTGTATCGGAGCCGGGATACGAACTCACGACACCCTCTGTCGTGGCAACAAGTGTTTTACCCACTGCGTCACACAACCGTCCGTTACTGCCGTTAGTATTACTGATTGTCGCTTCACTCACTCTCCTTATCAGTTCTTTCTTTTTCAAGGTAGATACCAGTATATTCTACATCGACTGGTTACAAAATACTCCTGTTCATTAATATTATCTGAATTATATAATCATTCTGATGACATAATACCTCGTACAGTAAAACAGCTTAAAATAAAGTCTTCATGTTTCATCATTACAGAAAGTTAAAAAACAAACATGTATTAGACTAGCATAATTTATCACAGAATTAGCGAGAAAAATCAATCACTTCTTTTCGAGCCAGTAGGAATAGAGGAACAGAGGAACAGCCACTTCTTCGCATTTGGAACATGCAATGTGCTCAGATTCTGTGAATACGATTTTCCATTTTTCAGTCGAGAAATCGGTGAAAATTGCTGCCGACATCGCTAGCTGCCTGCTAAATGTTTTTCAGGTACTTGGACAACCTTTACATTTCTGGGGCTAAAATAGCTGTCAGCTGCTGAAATTCGATTCGTGCACCTTGGCTAAGATTAGCAGGGTGCTAAAATGGCCGGCTTAACTGACAGCCAGCGGCGTTCTGTGTACCCGGCACCTGGTCTAACTCTGACTAACTCTCATTATTTTTCCCCTTGCATTGCAGTCGGATGGACTAATTCCTTGCATCGTCGGGCCGTCTGAGACAGGCTTTAGCCGGCGGGACTCAAGGAGCTAGGTCAAGGGTAAGAATTTAAGGGTGTCTGCCCGAAATCAGGGGAACTTACCGTAACTGATGCCACGATGGGGGCTCTTAGAATCCAGAACAACTCGTCAGACATGTGCACGTTCCAGCACCTGCAAGCGGTAAAGGCCACGAGAAGTCACAACTATTGCACGAGGGAAATTAAGGGAAAGAAGGAAAAGGGAAAAGGAGAAAGAGGAGGGCGAGGAGGACTAGAGACCAACATTATTGAGAATAAAAACAGAGAAGGGGAAGTGAAGGAGATTACGACAGAGCTGCTAAACTGTTTTGTAGGACAATCCAGCAGAACAAGACTCATACTGTAAAATAACTAATCTACAAACATTTCCTTCAAGATTTGGAGAGAGATTTGCATTTTGATAAACAACATATCAGCGTACAGTTGCTATGACTTAGAGTGGAGAAATCAACATCAGAGATAAAGGAAAAAAGGTAAGACGACAGCGGAAAAAAACAGGTCAATGTGACCAAGCAACTCACAGCATGTCGTCTAGTTTGATTCTGCACACCACCCAGGGAATGATGAAGAGCATCGGGAAACCTTTACAAAAATACAAAGCTGGTATTTCTCCCGGTCTGTTATCGCAATAGAACTTTAACTTCGATTATCCTCCATACCTAAAGGCACCATGAAATATACAGATTTAAAATATAAAGATCGGTTGTTTGTCTTGCTAGAAAGTTTGCTTGTCATTAAAGTGCTTCTACTGAGTATAAATTTTGCATGATGCAAGGGTAGGAGGACTAAAAAAAAGGGGGATAACACATACCAAATTAAGAGGAAATAGTGTGCCCGAGGAGAAGTATGAACTCACTGCATTAGGAGTCGCCAGCGCTACAGAATCGACGAACTATTACTCGAGCCCGGAGAAATGGATCTCCTTTTTACCGAAATATATAATGTAAAAGACTGTAGAACACTCTTGGTAAATCGAGATTTGCGAATTTATTTGATTCCGACGACTCTGCGATGACTTAAGAGAGGATGGGAAATTTTCTGTATCTGCTTGTTGTAATCAAAGCAAACTTTTCAGTTTTCGTGTAGTGAAAATTGCTCTCTAATGTACATCATACTAAAACAAATAATTAAACAAAACTTAAGAAAGACTAACCCCAGCCGAGGATGACGAACCATCGGATCTTGGTCTTCTCAACGAAGACAGACACGGAGAGGATGAGGACCAGATAAAGGCCCTCGTTAAACAGCCACATGACGCTCGTAAAGATGACGTAGTTGAAAAGCGTGAAGAACAGCTTGCACTCCCAGTGCTGAAAAAAGTGTAGGCGCTCATCAACAAGTCCTTGCTTGTATTGTTCACAACAGACTTTGCTGAAGACTTAACTTGTATCAGCATTGTTGTACAATTAGATTTTTATTCTGTTCTCAAATGAACATTGCCGAGCTGTTTACAGAAAGTCGGTTATGGCTTACCTTCACGAAATACTTTAATTATTTTATTCATATCAAACTATTCTTTGTCGTATCTTAAAGTTAAGATGAATGTGAACGAAACGTAAATATATAAATGGCATTGTGGAATGAAATGTCTAGTCCACAAAATTATAATTTTGTTTTGTAGATCATCTTTATTTAATAAGTCGATAAATAAAAAAAAAAGAGCAAAACTCGAGGGACTCTCTTTCTAAACTCAGAACCCTTTCCTGTCACCGACCCAGTTTCTAAACATTCTTTTCCCCAACTATTCTAAGCTCTGACATCGGCGACCCAGGACGGATTGCTCCCACCCCCCCACCCACACATACCTCATCCTATAACACGGCGCATGCGTAAAGCCAAAGCACGTGCTTCAGTAATCAGACTGTCCAGCAGTCACTTCCCTTTAGAAATCGCCGTTGGTTACTAAAAGCCTGGTTATCGCTGGTACAGACGGGTGCCTGCACACCGAGGTCAGCGGCGTGAAGCTATTTTCCATTTCCGTTTGTCGCAGGAGATAACTCTAAGGAACTATGTTGTCGCCCCTTTTCCTGTCCTAAAGTGGACTTCACCATTCGTCCATCTCTCCTCACTTGATTACTTCGGAGCCTTAAAGCATTTGTAAAGGACGAGATCGATTTAAAGAAATTCTTTACCTAACAACCTCACTGTGATCTCAATTTCTCGAGTAGACTTCTTGTAGGAAATATTTGGTTCCTGCATCATGTCTCCTACACGAGGCAGTCTTTTCTCTCAGAAGACGAAAACTTTTTTTCTACGAGTCCGGAGCCGTGAATAGCTGAGCGCAGTCTACTAACAAAGACAAGTTTACATTAACATCTATTTACTGTGTCGGCTGCTTTGGTGTAGCCTTTGCTGTTGGTTCGGCGTAAAATACATACTTCGTCATTCTTGTGGTTAAAAAATCAGGAATATTCACCAAAATGTGTGAAAATGTTAAGACGAAGTATGACATGAATCTGCTTAAAAAAAATTATAGGAATAATGCCTGTCATCACCATAGCAACAAGGACGGAAGCAGCCAGCAGCACTTCTCTTGTCACAAAATCCAGCACAGAAGACGTTTGCTGAGTCTTAGATGCCGCCACCACCACCACCACTTTTGTAGTTTAACACCAAGACTAGAAAATGGGTTAATTGTTAAGGGGAGCGTTACCAACACTACCAGTGTTACTACAACAACAATTTATGGCGCTGATACAGTAACAACACCGTTAGATATCATGTTGATATAATAACAACGTCCCATTATATTTCTTGAAAGAAACAACCAGAAGTTTTAGGTGCAACCACCACCACCACCACCACCCCAGCATGTGTTGACACAGCGCCACCTGCGCCACGCTGTGGGCGGGCTTACTCACAGTGCCCTCCTGGATAAACTCGATCCTGGCGCCCGAGACGTTGACGTCGTTGGGGAAGCCGAGGTCGTTGACGAGCAGCACGTTTGTCATGAGGGAGACGGCGGCACGCAGCAGGAAGGCGATGAACATGTTGAGGTGGATCATGTTTCGCGCGCAGTGCAGGCGCCTGCCAGTCAACATCCGGGCATTACGTGGGTATTAGAAACGAGGCAGGCGAGGATTAGACTAACGTCACTTGCATGCGAGGCAATTATGACGAGAATTTTATGCTCTTGTCAAAGTAATTTTTATGGGGGTGTTACGAGGGAGAAAATTCATCAGATTAATACTGCAAGAAAGTTGTGTGTGTGTGTGTGTGTGTGTGTGTGTGTGTGTGTGTGTGTGTGTGTGTGTGTGTGTGTGTGTGAAAGAGAAATTATAAACTGAGTCACCTCTTCCTTGAGCATTACTCCTAACACAGTCCTCACAATGCTCGTCCTTCTTACCCTTCCCCCTTCTGCTCTTGCTACTTGTCTACCATCTTTCTCTGCAGAATCCCTATATTTTCTATGTTCTGTTACTTGGTGTCTTTTTGTGTTTTCCATCTTTGTTTTCTGTTTGTTGTCAGTATTGTTGTTTATTCTTACGCCCCTCGTGTTCTATCCATGTAGTCCATGTCTCTTCCTTGTTTTAAGCGCTAAGAGCATGCTCTCTATGAGTGTGAATATGCGCTATATAAATCTTCATTTATTATTATTATTTATTATATGAGTAGCAAGTTATTCCACTGTAACAGTCAATGAACTCATACACGAAACTTTGTCATTATTGCAACAGGTTGCACAGCAGACGCAAGGTGAACTTATCGTCATGTTTATATATAATTACAAATTGTCTTGGTGTTTGTGGAGTGAGTGAAGTTAGAGAGTGAACTTTTGGATTTGTAGAATATTTTGTAGAGATTGCATGTGAAGACTTTTTTATTTGTTGAGATAAGAGTTTTCTTAACTGATAAAAAGTTGACAGGGCAAAGGCAGATTAGTTGTATTGTGAGAAAGAACATGCTAATGGCTGTATGCGTGATTGAAGCCAAGCGCATGCGTGTGCTGTGATATAAATCTGTAAAAAAAACCAGTTTTATTCTTGAAACTCTTGCTCACAAAAATAATTTAGAACTCAGCGATAATAAATCTGGAAAGTGATGGGCATGTTTTTCTCCCACAACGTGAAACAAGGTCGGGTTTTCGTCCCCCTCCTCTTTCTGTGTTTCTATCTGCTGTTGATTCGGATTTCTAACGTTGAGGACATTAGTGCTGTGTAAGTAGTGTGTTGTAGATGTATGTAGGAACATCAGATGATTTATTTCCCTTTATACAGGATTAATCACTTACAGATATGCGGAATCAAGTGTATGGTGGAAAATTACATTAAAATTGTCTAAACTGAGCTCACTCACTTTTGTGCGAGAGCGCGCGAATGCACATAAACTACAACAACAACAACAACACACACACACACACAAACACACACACACACACACACACACACACACACACACACACACACAAGCACTCATACACAGAGTCACGCACGCGTTCTCACTCATGTAAAAGACAGAAGGGCGCTCGGCGAAAAAAAAACCTTCGCGAAGCTTGGAGAAATAAATTATACAGCAACGATCTTCCGATGTTCACTTAATGCCACTCTTCACCGGAAAACATGGAAGATCGTCTGACCAAGTTTAGCAACTATTTTACGTGACAGTTTTATAAAATCTTTGCCAGACTTAGCCAAAGGTTCACCGTCTTTGTCAGGTTCAGGAGGTCGTTCAAAGAGGATGAGGTCTGCTCTGAATTCGTTAGCTTAGTTCCAAGCATGACTAATATAAAACATCCCAATAATGATGATAATTCTGTAAATAAGGACTAGGATTATTAGATGAAGGTTGATGATATGCGAAGAAGACTTCAACGAATTTGATGATAATGAGCATGACAAGGTATGCAGATGTCACCAGCTTTTTCTCGTCTTCTCATAATGAAGAGCAAAGACAAATAAAGATTGAAGACATCTTTATCTACAATATTTAATAGAAACATATAAAAAATATTGAAGACATAACTAGAGAAAGGAGTGGCTAGGGATGTAACCATATGGGAATCATTATCATTTAGATGAAATCAGAAAAAAAGACTATACTAAACAAATGAAAGATAAAAAGAAAATTTTAATATCTGACGAAGAAAAGCACACTGATGGCATGGATGATGATGATGATGATGATGACGACTGAGTTACTTACTTAAAGTAGATTATGATAGCCACTGCCAGGATGAGGGTGGTCAGGGAAAGCGAGTAGCCAACAGTGTACATGATCTTGATTCTGGGCATATGGTCCTGCGGACAGAGTTTAAACCTCACAGTCAGGTACACAATTCAACAATAGATGAAATGTTGGTGACTTACTTAGCTGCGCATGCGTGGGTGTGGGTGTAGGTGTGGGTGTGGTAGTGGGTTTGGGTGTGGTAGTGGTGTGGGTGTGGGTGTGGGTGTAGGTGTGGGTGTGGTAGTGGGTGTGGTAGTGGGTGTGGGTGTGGGTGTAGGTGTGGGTGTGGTAGTGGGTGTGGTAGTGGGTGTGGGTGTAGGTGTGGGTGTGTTATGTAGTAGGTGTGTCCTAAGAATGGTTTTAGATGTAATATTGCATTTTGTGTATCTTTTTGTGTTCTCGCTATGATTCTCAACTTGTCTTTCTTTCTTGCAACTATCATTTGTTCTGTTTTGTTTTTATTTCGTAACTGAGCACATTTTCACAAGCGACAATCGCCATTTTGATTTAATGAAGGTGGTCGCTGTCATCGTCACAACTTGGCAGAAAACGAACATAACTCACAGGCACAGAAACCTCACAAGGACAGAAAATCTTTCGTACCACACTTACTGTTCTAGCAACATGAATCTCATATCTGCTGAAAACTTGCTTTTAGAAATTCATGTCAGTTTACTACATACCAGAGGCTGGCCCTGATTCTAGTACATTAGCCACCTGAGTGGAAAAGATTTTCAACGACTAGACTTTGTTGATGACGCGACAATGGTTCTCGAGATCCGAGCAAGTCCCACTCACTTCACAAAACAAAACTTTCAACATACACGTGCACCGAAAGAGGTAACATGCCTGACCTTGTACACTCTGATGGTAGCAAAGGTCCCGCCAATGGCCGGGCTAGGAGTGTAGTTTAGTTACTGATAAGCTTGACCTCTTGTTTGTGGACACTCTAGATTGTCAATGATGGGAATGAAGGAAAATTGTTTACTCAGAATTTTGGAAAAAAAATCTTTTAATGAGAATAATCCAACCATCCGAAAGACATTTTGCACGGGTTTGTTTTAAACAGGAACATTATGCAACATCATATAAAGAAATAAAAAAGCAGGAAATTAAACAAGATCAAATTAACAGCAAGACGACTGGGCAGCTGACAGATTGTTGACATTATGCAATAGGGACGATGACTGCTATTTTTAGATTTTCTGAAGGTCTCACGAGAACTTATCTAAATATCGTTTCTGTCAGCGTGAGCAAATAAAACAGTTTTCATCCCTTTTAAAGCAAGAAAAAGTTTTTGTGTGAGTGTGTGTGCGTGTGCACGTGTGTGTTGGGGGGGGGAGGAGTTATGAGGTTGGAGTGGGATCTCGGAAAATCACGCACACACGCACGCAGACATAAAGAAAACAGCAGCCGTTGATACACATGTAAAAAATATCTCATTGTAAAACAAGCGAAGAAAAGGTTAAAGGTGCGCTATCAGCTGTGCACAAACACTTGCAGCAAATGATAACTGACAGGAGTATTGCTGTCAGTCTCCACAATACCAGGCAAAGAAAGTCTCTGAGAGCTGACACATCTACAGATGTGCTGCTGCCATAGTACTGAGTGATGGGGGCTGAAGGCAGGAGTCAAAGGAAAATGAGCGACTGACACTTGATGACTGCATTAGAGGAATGAAAGGAACTGCTGTGGAAATCTGTAAAGTAACAAAAAAAAAAAAAAAAAAGAAAGAAGAACAAACAAACAAGCAGACAAAATAAGAAAACAGAAACAATACTGGTTATTCGAGATGAAATTTTTCCACACAAAAGTCGGGCAGTAGGTCCCCCACTATCGCTCAGACAACGACTACTCAATATTCATTCTGTGGTAACTGTCGGGAAGTACCCTACGAGCCCGAGTCATGGGGAGGTGATTATCCTGGTCGCCTTTCTTGACAAAGTCCTGACATGCGAGACCTGCCAGTCTGGTCACGTGATGGATACACGGAGGATGCAGATTGCGTGTTAGTCAAACGAGACTGACGTCATCGATTAGTGAGTTAGCAGGTACAGGAGGAAATCCCCCCTCACCTCCATACCTACCCTCCCTCCTCGTTCTCCACCGCACGAAACGATCACAAAACGAGACAATGAAATGACCTGTTGATGATCAGTTCGATGACAGCAACCTGCCTCCGGGTACAGAGTACGTGTGTGTGTGTGTGTGTGTGTGTGTGTGTGTGTGTGTGTGTGTGTGTTAGAGAGAGATAGTGTGTGTGTTTGAGAGAGAGAGAGTGTGTGTGTTAGAGTGTGTGTGTATGAGAGAGAGAGAGTGTGGGTGTTAGAGTGTGTGTGTGTGTTTGAGAGAGAGAGTGTGTATGAGAGAGATAGTGTGTGTGTGTGTGTGTTTGAGAGAGAGTGTGAGAGAGAGTGTGTATGAGAGAGATAGTGCGTGTGTGTGTTTGAGAGAGAGAGAGAGTGTGTATGAGAGAGATAGTGCGTGTGTGTGTTTGAGAGAGAGAGAGTGTGTATGAGAGAGATAGTGTGTGTGTGTGTTTTTGAGAGAGAGAGTGTGTGTGTTAGAGAGAGTGTGTGTGTGTTTGAGAGAGAGAGTGTGTGTATGAGAGAGATAGTGTGTGTATGTGAGAGAAAGAGAGAAAGTGTGTGTGTTAGAGTGTGTGTGTGTTTGAAATAGAGAGTGTGTGTGTATAAGAGAGACAGAGTGTATGAGAGAGAGTGTGTGTGTGTATGAGAGAGAGAGTGTGTGTGTGTTAGAGTGTGTGTGTGTGTGTGTGTTTGAGAGAGAAGGAGTGTGTGTATGAGAGAGAGAGTGTGTGTGTGTTTAAGAGAGAGAGAGTGTGTGTGTATGAGAGAGTGTGTGTGTTAGAGAGAGAGAGTGTGTGTTTGAGAGAGGGAGTATGTGTATGCGAGAGAGAGAGAGAGTGTGTGTGTGTTTGAGAGAGAGTGTGTGTGTATGAGAGAGTGTGTGTTAGAGAGAGAGAGAGTGTGTGTGTTTGAGAGAGGGAGTATGTGTATGCGAGAGAGAGAGTGAGTGTGTGTGTGTGTGTGTGTGTTTGAAATAGAGAGTGTGTGTGTATGAGAGAGAGAGTGTGTGTATGAGAGAGAGAGTGTGTGTGTTAGAGAGAGTGTGTGTGTGTTTGAGAGTGTGTGTGTGTGTGTCTGTGTGTGTTAGAGAGTGTGTGTGTGTTTGAGAGAGAGTGTGTGTATGAGAGAGAGAGAGTGTGTGTGTGTTTGAGAGAGAGTGTGTGTATGAGAGAGAGAGTGTGTGTGTGTTTGAGAGAGAGTGTGTGTATGAGAGAGAGAGAGAGAGAGTGTGTGTGTGTGTGTGTGTGTGTGTGTGTGTGTGAAGACAAAAAGCCAGACAGAAACAAATTATCTTTGTGAAAGTAGAGATGCTGGGAATGGTTTATTAAGCTGTAACCAAAACCGGTTCACGTTCGGCCTATTTCCGGTGTTTGACAGGTGAATATCCGGATTCTAGGATCCGGTTTGTGGGTTGATGAATGGGACTCGCCTGGTAGTAGCTCCAGCACATACATGATCCTCCCACCTGCTCTGGCGTGTGTTCTGTCTCAAGGGATGATGATGATGATGATGTCATGAGAGAGATGTCATCATCATCATCATCATCATCATCATCATCATCATCATCATCATCATCATCATCATCATCATCATCATCATCATCATCATCATCATCATCTTTTTTATTCATTTTCTTATTGATAGTACTTTAAATAATATATGTCGAAAAGGTCCGTGAGGATTGGAAATAATTACAATCGTCATAAACCTGTTGCCAGATCCCGGAACAGCTTTTGTAGAATGTTCTAGTCTGAACACGATGTCTTTCACGAATCCTACATTAAGAAGTAGCTTCATCCCAACACCCACCCAGCTCCCACCCACACACTAGTATGGAGACCTGTCCATGCAAAGCTCCATGGTCTCTTCCTCCATGGCTGCTGAAAGACTGAGAAATTAATAGGCAAGCTTACGACTGCGCAGAGATGCCAGGGAAGTGGAAGTGGACAGCATTTGAGGGTAATGACTAGGAGTAATATCATCCAACTTGCATTCTAATCAAGATAATGTCATGCTAACCCTATTTTATGTGAACATTATGTCCACGCACGACATTTTAGTAGTGTGAATAATTGACCCACCGGTAACATTTGCCTTTTTTCTAATTAATCGTCCTGGAGAAAATTTATTTCCTAGAGAATATTATAGTCAACATTACTACTACATTTCACATCTTTGCATAAATTGATGGTAGTTGATGCTCTTGAATTAATTCTTACGACCCTCCTATGTTGCTTTTAGTGCCAAAACAAATTCAAAGTAAATACGATAGTAAAAGATAAAAATCTAAAACATCCAAATAATTTTTCTCTTACGTGTTATGATCTATTCAGGCAAATATAATCCAAAATTGAAGAGGTTGAGATGCACTTTTCGCACTAAAAATATCCTCGGATAAAACGAGAGTAAACAAATTCTTGTAAAAAGTCTCGATTCTGAAGATCCCCTTTACTACTTGTGATTCTCTGGCAGCAGCCGAGTTTAGAAAGGAATTTTCTTTAACAAAATATGTTTTGCTGACTCGCTGGGGATAAGCAAACCACAAATATGTATTCAAGGGATGTTTGTTCTAATCGATCTACACAGTCTTCTTGCCGACCAACCTCCGGTATTTGCTGAGTTGAACGATGGGTGGCCATGTAAATGTCTCAGATGTTACAGCCTACAATGTCCACTTGGAAGGATGTTTGTGTTTGTAATCAGCGAGCGGACTGTAGGAATGGATGAGTAACAGACACCAAACTCTATCATCAACTGCATGTAATGGAGGAGTGGGGGAAGGTATGAGTGTACATACGAGTCTGGCAGCTGATGTCTACACTAATAATTGTCCACAGGCGTATTCACAGTCTTAAACATTCCTCTTTTGCAGACACATTAATTAAAGGCGAAAAACTCAATTTTTTAAAATTAAATTCTTGTGTCTTCCTCCTAAGAGGCGACAACCATGTCGGGCACAAATTTTTCTTCATTTACTTCTACCCAAGCCTCTCAGGCTGGTATACAATGACTCTGTGACCATCTTTCTTCCACACATGATGCCCACAGACAGTTTTCTCACTGCCTCTAAGGCGAGACAAAAGGATGGACATTTCTTCAGGAAACATCGGCACTAAAGCTCTGTAGGAGACAGGCCTTCACTTCCATTGCTGATTTTCATTCACCTCTTCTTTCTTTTAGGAAACCAGCTAGTAGGCGAAACACTTGTCACTGGCTTTTCAAAAAGTGAAGAGAAAAACTGAAATTGATGGAATATTGATAAATGTAGACAGGAGATCAGAAGCGTAGGTCCTTGAGGGTCAGACAGCTTCCAATTTCTCTTATGACCTGTGACCTCAGTAGACAGTGAAAGTAGACAGCAGGCTAGTCGACAGTTTGAGGATTCTTGGACTCAGTCACAGTTTTCTCCCTGCTTTTCAGTCCTGTATCTTTTTATGGTCAGCTTAAAGAGTCCTCATTGTGTGCTGAGATTTTTGTTGGACGAGACATTCGATCCATAAATTTGCTCGTTGGTTTATGTTGTCCCACACAGCTTTCAATTTTTCTTCATAAAATGCGTTTCTATCAAATAAAGGGGTCATGCGATTGAGCACATTATGCTGTATTTTTTTTTTTAGTTTACAAGTTGATTGGTAATACTTGTCAGACGGAAGAAAATATTTCTTTTGTTCTTCATGGAAACAAATTAAACTAGCTCCCTAGAAAAATATAATGAACATTTTGATTTGAGAATGCGATAATGTTTATTAGTGCAGTTGTTCTTGTTATTTGATGAGGGTCAGAGATATCACTCTTCCAGCTTATTTCAATTTTCGTATCTGGTAAGTGTTGATCAAATTTGCGCCAGAGTGCACACACCAACCACTTATGATTGCACCTTGAGCACCATCAACATTGCACACACCAACCACTGATGATTAGCACCTTGAGCACCATCAACATTGCACACACCAACCACTGATGATTGCACCTTGAGCACCATCAACAGTGCACACACCAACCACTGATGATTAGCACCTTGAGCACCATCAACATTGCACACACCAACCACTGATGATTGCACCTTGAGCACCATCAACAGTGCACACACCAACCACTGATGATTAGCACCTTAAGCACCATCAACAGTGCACACACCAACCACTGATGATTAGCACCTTGAGCACCATCAACAGTGCACACACCAACCACTGATGATTAGCACCTTGAGCACCATCAACAAGTACACGAAGATCTCAGACATCACCGATCACATCCGAGTTCTTGCCGACTGCAGTCACATACAACCACGTGACCACAATCGAGCACGTGACTAATCAACAACGTTGACAACAAGGAAATTATAAGGCTGTATACTAGTGAGATTTCATCTCTTTCTGAGTACTTTACGATTCACGATGAACCAAGAATGCAGGAACAGAAGAAAAGAAGATAAACAATATGAAACAGCCGAGTGTGCTCTATAGTCAGCAAGAAACAAAACGAGACCCAATCTAGGGCCACATTGTATATCAATGTATATCATTGTATATCAATTGTATATCAATGCTATATTAAGGTGTGAAGATGTCTACAGACCAAGATATTAACGATCCGTAAAAAAAACTGTTGGTGGGCGAATTCGTTAACTGGCACTATCTCATTTCCGCAGCGACAGAAAAACCACAAATATGACATTTCAGCATTTTTATCATAGTTTATCTTTATCTTTGTGACAAGGCTCGAACATCACCCCTCCCCACCCACCACCCAAAGACAAGAGATCACAGGATGCTATGCTTCCTCACTGACATCGCAGGCGCATGCGTTAGTCGAGGGTCTTTGTCGCTGGTTAACTGCACATTGCACGAGACAGTTTGACTTTATGTCCGGGAGCAAAAAAGTGGTGAGACTGAGCAATTCAAGTAAAGAAACGATACTATGTTACAGAGTGAATGCGGCTCACATTCTACAACAGGTATACACCTTAGATATCGCAACAAGTGTATGATATCGACAGATATGCGAGACTGAGGGCGAGGTGAGCCGCCTTGCAGAACTACTTACATCAGACCTTATTAACATCCTATACGACAGCTCCAGGTTTGCAGGCGGGAGTGGGAGGGGAACATCAGATACAAATGCACACTACCCTGTTTCTTCTGAAGATTTCGGCTAACACAGGGAGCTGTGTGTTCTAGACCCTTCCACCTCGAGATATGCCAGACGACTTTCGTGTCTTCTCCTAAGATAACTAACACGACACAAAATGTCAGGCCAGGCATCATTCTCAAGACTCTGGCACCTTTCAATATGGACCAGAAGGAAACTTCTACCGCAGAGGGCAGCACACAGATAATGTCAGGACTTGGCAATCGTGGCTTAAGGGATAAGAAAACCATTTGACTTGTGATGCTGGGAGTGGTATAAGGTAAGAAACACAACTGTTAATAGCAATGTAAAAGAAAACTTCACAATCTCTTCTTAGCTGACAGAGCCGTGAAAATAATGCAAAACAACTCAAAAGGAAGATGGGTATTCAAAAATATTATTCGTATGAATGTGTCAATTTTAGCGCGTGCGCGTATTTGTGGGCTTGCAAACACTTTCAGACTGTTCAAACCACCACCACCACCTCCATATCCACCGCCGCCGCCACCGCCACCACCACCACCGCCACCTGCTCCGTCATGTATGTAGGCCAACAAAAGACTGAGAATGGGTGTGATTATGGGTTGAAGGCGATGTCACAGACTAAGGGAAGTGGAACAGATACTGACAGTCGGCATGGTCCCTCTATGAAAGGGTTCTTCGTGATAAACATGAAGCTTACCGCAATCAGTTGGGGTACAGTCGCTGTCGGGTGTTTCTCGATGCAGGCGGTGAAGTTGGTCCAGGGTTTCCCTAAGGAAGGCAGCACGAACCAGCTTCCATTCTGCAGGCAGTGTTTGACGGCAAACTCTGTGTACAGGCGAACATTAATAATAATAATAATAATAATAGAAATTGTGTGTGTGTGTGTGTGTGTGTGTGTGTGTGTGTGTGTGTGTGTGTGTGTTGTCTACAGACGACCAAATGCGTACTCACATGTATACGTTGATACTATTAGATTTACAGACCATGGGGTAAGGAGTGCAATGAGACAGAAGGAATGGAGAGAAAGGTGGAAAGAGAAGAAAGCGACTCAGTTCCTGCCTCACCTGACTGATCAAAGCGGTTGATGTAGCCAGGACAAGGAAGGCGCCGCACCTCGCCGGCAGGTGTGTCAGGCCAGCACATGATGTTGTCCCAGGTGCGGTTACAGTACAAACCTCCACAATCACAAAATATTCTGACAGTCATCACACCGACATAGTGATCAACAACCAAAATAATGATTACAAAGTTCACAAACGTCTAATTCATCTCCCTCTATTTTTTGTCTGCAGCTCGGCTCTGTGTGTGTGTGTGTGTGTGTGTGTGTGTGTGTGTGTGTGTTAAGTAGACATTATATTTAGCATTATAAAGAGCTATGTTTGTTGTAAATTTAGTAAACTGATATTTTTGTGTTTTACAATAGGGTTACTTAGAGAATAGTGGGAAATGGCGCTTAGGAAACAGAGATTAACATTTTATGCATATGTACAAATATTTAAAAGCGATTATTTTTAACATGTTATCAAAAAAAAAGATGATTGAAATGTTCAATTATTTGCATTAAAGCGTGTTATGAATGCCAGTTGTCAAACACCTAATGCCATGACATATTGAGAAACAGCGAGATATCCTCTAAGTATAAATATTTATATTCAGTATATTTGTTACTGGCTTCAGATCCTTCCCATGCCAACAGATCGAATTTTAAGTTCATCGCATTATCGTCAACACAACTCGGACACTCGAACAAAATGTCAAATTATCCCGTTCAGGAAATAATTAGCATATCAGTGACTCAGCTGCATATCATCTAAGCGTCCAGCAAGCAGTCAGCTACTCAACTCGTAAAACAAACCGACCGCAAGAAAATGTAATTGACCATGACCGACCAGGAATCCACAAAACTGTCGTTTGTATTTCGGGGCAAACTTTTTTTTCTCCAGAGCGAAGATCTTCATCAGCAGCTGAAGCTGTCCCATATGATTGCCGCTTTAGGGTCTGCCCCACTTTTCCCATAAAATGCATTGATTCTTGGGAATGATATCGTCCGTCTCGCTCCCAGTATTTCCATCTGAGCCAGAAGACTTGAAGCAGCAAGAATGGCCAGACACGAGAGCTCATGTGCCGGGTACTATCTCAGTCTGATTTAAATTATACGAAAAAGATGGAGGAGTGAGATTTCTTAATCATTCATATGTCTGGAACTCACTGGCGGGAAGAAAGAGTCGTTCACGCATGAAAATGACTTTTATCTGCTCGGGTGGTTTGCTGGACAGAAATGAGCCTCTGGGGCCGTGGTTAGAGACCAGAGGTAACATTTCATAGACTGAAACATTTCGGGTCCTGTAATTGGATACAAGCACAGACCTACGAGGTCCACATCTTACCCGCGATCTACAGAGGTCTTGCTAAGGCTGTAGGTCTTGAGAGAAAGGAAGAAAAAAAATAAAAGACCAAATCCGGGGGTACAGATACTTATAACTATGGTCCCTGGAGGGCAAAGTATTCAGGAAACCTCCACCTTCGTTGATGACTTCCCCTATTGTATCTCATGAATCTTCTTACAAGCTTTGTCCTCTTTTTTTTATCTGTCTGCTTGCCGTCCACCACCAAACCTCCCCCACCCACCCACTTCTTCCACCAGGAGCGCGCTCGGTGGCACAGTGGTAAAAGGCTCGGTTGTCACAACTGCAGTGAGACTCCTACAGTCCCTGGTTCAATCCCGTCTGGAAATATACCCTCTCTTCGCAGATCCTCTTTACAGGACTGGTTGTTGCGGCACTCTAGTCTTCTCTTCCTTCATTACTTATAGTATGAAGTCTCCATCAGAGGTGAATGCTTCCATATGAAGCAAGCCTAACCGCGGTCCCTTCCTTTTCCCTTAAACGACACCCTTGTAAACCCCGTATACGATAATCATTGATAATATATTCCAAATTTAACATTCTACAAAGTCAACAGCAATAAACTCAATCAGTCGTTAATTCTGTGTTTGATCTGTAAATCTGGATTCTTCCTCCATCTCTTCTGATAATCTTTCTTTTTCTCTCTTTCAACCGGATGCTTTTCCTCTTCATCTTATCTTTTCCCCTCCTCTGCTCAACTGTTTTTCTCTTCACTCGGGTAGAGCAGCAACTGATCCCGTCTGGGAGTAAAACATGATTATAATAAAGAAATGGTTTTATGTACGATTTCAACATATTGATCCTTCGCTATAATAGACTTTTGTCTGGGGATTGAATATTGTTTTTGGTCTTTTCGTATATCCCAGTCTCTAATTTGCAAGTCTAACCTCACACGCCGGTTTAATCGCCTCCAGTGTTTTATGTTATCAACGAGAATAAAAACATGATACCAGGCTCCTGATTCTCTTTTTATAATTTATCATCGTTAATGTCATGCAGTTGATGACATTTTTATTTCTCATCCTCCGCGGCCGGCACTTAGGATATTTGTTTCACCAACCTCGTTAAACATCGACTTGGTTGTACAGGGAGGTAATCACGTAAAAAAAAACACTTGGAGTTATCGAAATAGTGTCGAAGTCTACTCACTCTGAGGAAGGCTGCCTCTCCCTTCATCTCTTTCGTGTCTTTGTTCTTGGGCTTCGATTTTATTTATGTTTGTGTGCATGTGTGTGAGTATGCATACTTGCACATGTGTGTCTGCGTTTCCTTGTGTTTGTTCTTGTGTTTGGTTGTGTGCTTTCTTGGCCAAGTGTTTGCCTCAGGGTTAGGTTTTCCCTCTTTATGTGTGTGTACTTGTGTGTACCTCTATACATGTATGTTTGTGCATGCGTGTATGTGTATATTTGTAAGTGTGACTGTATGTGTGTATTGTATGATAACCCTGACCAATCTCTGACTGACTCTGAAACTCATCAAGTTTTGTATCGTTGTCCTCGTGACAATAAAGTTGTTCTCCTTGGTTATCAATGGCTTGGGGAAGTGAGTCTATTGATACTTTATCTACTTTCCAAATGCTTTTATCGGCGCCCTACAAATCAATATTCACGCTGAGTGTGTGTGTGTATATATATATCAAATCTCTACGATATCAGTTATGAGAGAATTATACCATGCTTCAGAGTGCAGTGGAAGACTCATATTTCTGGCGGATAACTGTGAGGGAGTTGACACATGGGTGGGCCAGATAAATGAGTAGATGTAAGTGTGTGAGTTGGTGTAAAAGTCAACTGAGTAGATATGCGTGAGCAGGTGCACGGATGGGTGACTTAAATGAGTAAATCTGTAAGTCGGGAGGAAGGACGGAACAAAGGGACGGAGAGAGAAAGAGAGAAAGACAGACAGAATGAGAATGAGAAAAGAGCTGAAAAAATGTCGAAGGCAAGAGAAGATGAACAAGTTCAGAAAAAGAGCCACAGAAACCTCCAACCTTACAAAACAAATGTAAAATTAGGAAGAAATAAGGAAGGAGTGAGAGAGAGAGAGAGAAAATTGTCATTGTCATCTATCCTCCATAGCCTGACTTGAACAAATCCGGACACAGCTGTCGAGTAGCAATGCATGAAAAATTAAAACAAATGGCAGCCACCGCGAAAGCGCATGCGTCAGCACGGCCGGAAGTCGGCGGAAGTGTAGGTCTGGTCAGGAAAGAACGGACCAGTAGCAGCGTTTCTAACGAGGGCAGCAGAAATCTTAATAAGAACTGCGTTTTCGAAACATCCTCCTCCTCCCCCCACCACATTTTGTTCCTTTATTCACTTCTTTTCGATCATAAAAACAAATGAATGACGAAGTGAGAAAGCGGGAACTGAACCTAAACCAGCGGACGAGTTGTCTGCCCGCTCCACTGAGTGAGGGCGTCAACATCGATTAGTCAAGAAGAAAAATGTGTTGTCCGGGGATTTCGTATTCACATCTAGGTGACCCAATGAGGGGTTTGCGTGCGTGGGGGCATTCTATCACTTATCTTTAATTTGTCTTGTTCGCCTCAGGCGTCGTTTGTGCACTGTGGTTTCATAGAAAGCTCGACAGCTCAGAAAAAAAGAGAAAAAGAATTAAAGAAAGAAGGAAACACATCTACAGACAGGCAGAAAGACAGACACATATAGAGAGAAATAAACAGAGAGTAAGAATGAATAAAACGAATTAATGAATGAATGAAAAAACAAGAACGAAAGCAGCTGTCGTGGGGTCTCTCCTGAAGAGAAAGACAAAGCTGAAACTAGCTTCAAGGTAGTCCAACACAAAAACAAGGCACAAACAAGCTGTGAGTAAACAGTAAACACTCCTGTGACAACATACCTGTGAGAGTAACTGGCCGAGTGCGCATCTCCTCATTGCACTGCTGCTTGGCCACGCCCAGCCTCCAGATCTGCTGCTCCTCAGACAGCTCCGACACCTGCGGCACACCGATAGCTCAGTGGGTAACTTGACTACCTTAGGTCCTTAGCCAAGCTATAGGGTAACTACCTTTACCTATTAGCTGAATACAACGACTAACTTTGCAAGATATCTGGTTAGAATGCTATACAAACAGCTTAGTAAGGTCGGTAGTCAAGAGTTTTACTTATATGACATTTTTTTTCTCGGGTTACGCAGAAAAGTTAACCAGAGATGAAAAGATCATCCAATTTAACCCAAACGCTGACCTTTTGTACCAGAAAGAAGGCGCTTAGTACATTTCATGTTGATGTGAGCAGGACACGATAAATGCACTGATAACACTTGGCTTTTTCACACACAAAGATTATTTTTCTGATAGTGTGTAGATTGACATAAAGTTTAAAATTCAAAGATGTGGTTCAACGTGAAAAACCCCCAACACACGTTTTCACGTGGTGGGTAAGAAGTTTTCCCCTTTGTTTAGGCAACGGCTAGAAGCAAAAAGACAGGTAAGCCATGGCTCGTTAGGTACACGTCACAGTGCCAAGCACCGTGATTAGAACAACGTTTGAAAGAGAGGCGAAACGAGCGTGAGACGAGGGCACGTAACCTCTTGGAACGAGAACAAGTCCTTGGGTCACGGCCTATACCCATGAGGCCGTAGTTATCAAGCGAGGGCAAGTCGTTGGGGCAACGTGGGGAACTCAAGATGAAGCGTCTTGTGTCCAAAGTTGTTGGTGTCCAGACCCCGCACACAATGTTTTACCGCTGGAGCCGTAGTTATAAAGCTGTAACAAAATGCCATGGGGTACAGAAACAGGAAGTAATGTCCGCGGGGTCTGGGTATCGCATCGTAACTACGAAAACCAGACGCTTGTCGCTGAGTTCCCGATTTTGCCCCGGACAAACGACTTGCTTGATAACTACGGCCCCTGGGGTATTACACAGCATACCTAGTCCTGCACCGTGCAGAACATGTGTTTGCACCCTGCATGCTGTCATTCGAGTGACAACCTGCATTATTCAGCAACAGAAAATGGTTTCTCGCTAGCTGCAGCTATGTTTAGAAATAAAAGCGCCGAGATAAACTAGTGCGACTTTCATCAGATATTCGGGGTGTCAGCCATGCGGGATGTCAGGCACAAATGACATCAGTAGCAGACAATTTATGTCTTCTGTGGATTTTTTTTTTAGATAAATGTATTGTTCGCTTTTCTCGATTTCTTTGTCTTATGGTCGTATGAGTGTGTATGGCGGCCAATGAAGCATTAAGCTCAAGTACCATTGAAATATTAAGAGATCACAGTCTAAAACCTTAAAAAATTAAATATATGCGGTTCACAGACTGTACATACTTATTACAAAGCGCAAAACATAAACTATGAAAATAAAGTCTAGTATCAGCTGCAGTTCCGAGAATAATTTATTGCTCTAGTAAAGTTTAAGTGTGAAAGTTTCTTTTTAAAGAACTAAATTACAAACAAGTAAGGAAAATAGAAGGCTGTTGAGACTAAAACATATTAGGTGCTACAATTATCACATTCACAAGTAGGATTTCAAATACTCCAATACTCATAAGTATCTATTTATGTATACATTAGCACAAGAGAGCGGGAGTGGTGTCGTGTATTCATGGGCTGTGTAACAATTTACACCTGTGGGGACATTGGCAATGGCACTAGATGTGAACATATAAAGGTCAAGCACAAATTTGCCTCACGAGAGAATTCCAAGCACTGTCATAAAATATGGAATTCCTACACTCCAGAGACCACGAGGGTCTATAGACTCAAATATGGTATTCATCCCTGTCGCTCTCTTGACCATTCCTGTCGTCAATAAAGAGAGACAATCAGACTCAGAACTCAGGACAAATCTAGTTTAGACACTAAACTGGATGAGTAATGAAGAAAGAAAACGACTAGCCAGCAGACAAACGATGAATCATACAACCATATATTTCGGCAAACTAGCGCGGAAAAAAGTTGGAAGTTTCATCATTAAAATGTTGAACAAATTGAACAAAGTTAAAATATGAACACGACAAACAACAAACAAGACTTTAAAGTCGCAATCAAGCGAAGTATTAATGGCATCAGCGAGTGAAAAATTTCTTCCACCAAACTATAGATTTCTAATTTTTTTTGCCTTGTAAATGACAAAAAAAAAGGGGGATAAGGACGAAAGAAACTGTCTTTGCTGTTCTCCTGGAAAATTCGTATCATGAATACAGGCCAGTGACAGTCTAAACCCATCCCTCACCAAACCCTTTGTCATTAGTGTCACATTACTCTCAGCTCTCGCATCAGGAACTTAACGACATATTCTACCTCACAAGTTGATGAGTTTCCAGACGTGACTTGGCACATCTTGATGCACGCGACCCCCAGACCTCGAGTGAAGCGACTGGAAGTTTTGCAGGAACCGGGTGGCAGAGGTGCCGTCTGTTAAGCAGCGACGACAGCACGAGGCCTCCTCATCTTTCGGGGGCAAAAAAAAACTATTGGATTACAGAGCCGTGTGCCGGTGTCAAGCGCCGCGGTTTCCGGGACAATGAAGCTGAGCCGAGCAGCGGTGGGAAAGTGAACGGGCAGGGGACGCTACTCTGTACGCCTGCGCGCTGCGGGCAGACGACAGTAGCGAGATGGACGCTGCGCACGCGCGCGCGGACCTTACCTTGACCTAACATGGCCGACCTCCCAACACTCGCGGGCTGCAACAGTGAGGACAGTTTGTCGGCGCCTTGAGATGTAGTCCTTTCCTAACACTCGCTGAGTCCTCGTTGAGTCTCGACAACGAGGCTGGCGAGGGCGAAGTCGCCTACAGATTGCGATAAGTGATTGATGTGGATCTTCGGGGGACATGGTTTCCTGGGTTGGTCTTTATTCACGAACAGCTCACCTCCTGTACAAATCATTTCAGACCACCATGTTCTCAATAAACCTCACATCAAACATCCATTATCATCTGTTTGTTAACTACCATTGGTCGTTTTCTTTCTTGAAAATATGATGTCTTTCCATTCGACAATAATAATAATAATGTTGGCTTGTATAGCGCCAAATCCTGGCCTGTGGACAGCTCAAGGCGCTGACGTCAAAAAATAAGATGACGACAAAATAAGATGACGACAAAATGTGGGTGTGTAGCGGCCCGTCTCCTCCACGTCACAGGGCAGCGTCACACACAGCAAGAACACAGTCCTCAGCACAAATATCCAACATGTCATACAATCCGGAATACACTCCATACAACAAATATCCAACATGTCATACAAGCCGGAATACACTCCATACAACAAATATCCAACATGTCATACAATCCGGAATACACTCCATACAACAAATATCCAACATGTCATACAAACCGAATACACTCCATAGAACAAATATCCAACATGTCATACAATCCGGAATACACTCCATACAACAAGTATCAAACATGTCATACACTCCACAGAAAATGCAACATCCAACAGAAGGCACAAGTTTCACTGGAACGCCAGCACACGCTCAAGTTCACTGATGAAAACATGAATCCCACACCACCGCGCAAGTCCTGAAGTCCAAATCCAACAAGACAGTATCAAAGGCCATCATCGACTAGCACATTGTCCAAGCCACAATCATTTATCACTTCTTAGATCAGTTCGCAATACGTTGCATTTAACTGACAAACTACAAGAAAGGGCCTGAAGGATGGCCTTTGACATGAGAGAGGGTTAAACAGCACAGAATCCTAGTAGAGAACAAGCCACTTGGCACGCTGCACCAACAAAACTTTATTACAAGGAGACATGTCTTTAGGAATAACTTGTCTCTTACAAAAGAATTTCTAGCGATGCATAGCAACACAGTTTTAACAGTTTCTTAATTTTTTCCTGCAGCCTCGAAGTATAATGCTAACAAGATAATAGTTGTCAATGATGCAGTCGTACCAGTTGGCACAGTTCAGAAGGTTATTCACAAGAAGATCGAACAGCGAAGCCATTCAGTCCGCAGGAAACTCGTTAATTACAAATGGTCATTAGCCATGACCACTCGATGCCAGGCTCCAGTGCTAAGAAAGAATAGCTTGATAACATATTACGGGACAGCAAATAGTTGTTTTCCTGTATATTAACTTCTCGGGATAGTAGTCATGAGGTAGAAGTGAGATTTCCTAGCTCTTTGGGGCAGTATGCATGAAGCAGGAAGGTGAGACAGGTTCATCTAACTGAAAATAATACTATGATTCCTTTCCTGTGCTTCCCTTCTGGCTACGGAGGGATTGTTAGGGCTGTTAGTATTGTGCGTAGGGTCCGGAGATACCACGACAGAGGAATTGTTAGAGGTGTATTATGCGGAGATAAATCAAGGAATGTTGATGTACCTCTGCTTCATGACTACGACCTCTGAAGACCTCTGAAGACCTCTACCAACTCCTTTCAGTTTCTTTCATTTCAGATCACCCTTTTTATTTCCAAAAGTTTTGCATTCAGCAGTTCTTGGTTTGTTCTTTGAGAGCATCCGAGCTTTTCGAGAGGGCTTATTGAAACTAAGTTCCTGCAAAAATTCGTAATTGTGACTCTACACATCATCATATTTCTCGCGTCTGCAGAACTGCTTACTTTAAACTTCTCAGGATCAGTACCATTCGCCATTATCTCACCACTGATGTCGCTAAACTCTAATCTGTGCCTTTGTGCTCGCGAGGATGGACTTTTGTAATTCTCTCTTAGTTGGCATTCCCAAGTATCTTCTTGACAGACTTCAAAGGATCAATAAAACTGCTGCTCGCCTCATCTTGCGACCATCTAGGTATTAACATATATCACCCATCATTCGCTTTCTTTACTGGCTGCCAGTCGCAAATTGTAGAGTCTATAAATTTTCCATTTGACTTATTTCACCGTTTCTGGCACTGGTCCTCGCTACCTCTCCGAACTCACTCCCATCTATACACATCAGGCTTCTTCACTCATCTCCTGCCCCCAAGCTTCTGCGAGTCCCACTAAGACAAAGACTATGGACAGAGGTCTTTCTCCTACCAAGCCCCATCATCATCATCATCATCATCATCATCATCATCATCATCATCATCATCATCATCATCATCATCATCATCATCATCATCATCATCATCATCATCATCATCATCATCCCACTACTAAAGCAACTAAAATAAGGCATTTCATGATGGGAAAAGGAGGAAGACTATCAGCTACTGAAAGTAGTCACGATAGAGGTTCTAAGGTCAGAGTTAAAAGGTTCAAAGGTGATGGCAGTATGAAGTGAAAGGCGCCATCATGCCTTTTAGACTGGGGTCAGAGAGAGAGAAAATTTGCGATGATCGAACTTGTCTCGTTCCCATAAAATGCTTTTCCCCGAAACGAACCAAACATTCCGCAGAAATAAAACTTGTTCGTGACTGTATAAAGCATCTCGACAGAAAAGACGAGGCTGAACTGCCCAGTAAATAACATTTTCAAAGCAGTCAGGATTAAGCAACAGACGCAATAGAAATAAAACATAAATAAAGTTTGGGGTGTTTTTCAAAGATGGCTATGTGGACGCAGACCTCAGATCTTGGAGGGGCTTTTCTTCGCTTCACAAAGCGCTGTGTTTCGCCTGTTCATCGTCCACCTGAATTTATTTCTGCTACTTTCGTGCAGATAAAATCCGGGGGCTTAAAAGCCCTGTTAGCTTTGCCCATCAGCTGAGATATTGAGCTCTAAAACTGAACTTTATTATTAACATCAAGTGGCCTTAACCACGCATGCGCAGTCCACACTTCGTCCTGAAGGTCGATTCCCGAAGGTTTCATTCTCTTTCGCCTCATAAATCCGACAGAAGTTTGACCATCAATTATAGTTTACCAAGAGTACATTACCCAGGGAGTAAATCGAAGATGGCTATAAAGGCAAGCCCAGGATGTCAAAATACCTGTCATCGTCGTTTAAAAAAGAAAAAAAAGTGATTTGGAAGTGGTTGTCTAGCACGCAGAGACTGACGGCACATGAAAACACAACATCATCAGCGCAGACGTCAACATGCTCGAGTGGTGTTGCCTGGAGGCGATAAAAAAAGAGTCCATAGGCAGGGCAGAAGAAAAGATCATGAAGATGTCTCTGCAGCACTCGTTCATCTCGCGCCAACCACTCAAGCAGCCCTCGGCAAGTCTGGATATAAAAACCCTCGTCCTTCCTGTCGTAACAATAGGCGAGAAGGCAGGAAGCTTCGGTCTCTAATACAGATTATGTTTTAAATGATGAGATAAAGAATATCAACACATTGAAAGCATCATCAGTGCGAGGTAAATACGACAGGAACTTTCTTGACTGTTGATGCAGCTGGTGTGCCACTCACCTTTTTGTGCCAACCTGGAGCTGACTGCTATGTGCTCTCGCACTCTCGCCTCTTTCTCTCTCTCTCTCTCTTTCTATCTCTTGTCCACTGGACCATGCTTTTAGCACTTGGAGACGAGTTCGTGCGCATAATGACTGCTCAATATTCTTGCCAGTTCCATGCTCTACCTCAAACTCACCTTTTCCGCTCGGACTGGCTGCCAGTCCTTTTGATGCTGAGCTGTCGGCCTGTTTTAAGTGCAGATTTTTCTGTCTTGTGTTTATAGTTGTTATTTGTCTATTTGCTTTCCGACATGTTTTGGCCGATGTCAGAATATGTATAATGTTAGTTTTGTGTCGGTCTTTATTTGTGTATTTTCTGGCTTTTGTAAAGTGTACTGAGCCTTAACCAGAGAAGTGTACTATATATATAAATCTCCCTTTTATTAATTTTATGATGATGATGATTATTAACATTTTTCTCATACACACGTACGGACGCGCGGACACACCATACATATATATATATATATATACGCCCATTCGCACATGTGTACATACATATTCATGGGCGTTCAACAGTTTCAGTCTCCCCCTTCATCATACCCTTGTGCACACCAAGTAAAGAAAGTGCAGTAGCGGAAATGTACGAACGAGATCAATAAGTAATGAGCAGAAATACTCATCCCAAAGGCCTTATAAATGGAAAGTCGCTTGGTGTCAATTAATAGCCACCACAGCCAATGATGCTTGAAGATTATTTATTTTTAAAGACCGATGACAAAGTAGGAAGTGTGCAATCGAATAAAACAAGACACCAGACCAGTCCGGTAATATTACAAATAGTTATGTGCTTTATACACAAGAGATCAGAGCAGTCAGGGAATATTACAAATAGTTATGTGCTTTATACACAAGAGACCAGACCAGTCAGGTAATATTACAAATAGTTATACACTTTATACACAAGAGATCGAAATGAAAACAAGCTCCGTGCTCGATCAGTACAAAAATTCACAAAAATTATTTACAGCTGGAGTTTTAATTCCTATTTTCATCGTCTAATATTTTCTTACCAACACACACACACACATCTCGAAAATTTTGGCTTATTCTACAGGTTACTTCTCTGTGCTTTTCTTATGTTCTTCACTCCTGTACTTCTAGACTGGTTACGTGTAGCGTCCACAAGAAAAGAAACGAAGTAAATAAAAATAAATAAAAATAATTAAAAAGTAAAACAGTTTTAAATGGTTGTCTAACATGCAGAGACTGGCGGCACATGAAAAGACAGCATCATCATGGCCGCCGCCAACATGCTCGAGTGGTGTTGCCTGGTGGCCATCAAAGAGTCCATAGGCAGGACAGAAGAAAAGACCATGAAGATGTCTCTTCAGCACTCGTTCATCTCATCTTCCTCCAACCGCTCAACAAGCCCTCGACAAGTCTGGATATAAAAACCCTCGTCCTTCCTGCTTCAGCAATGGGCGAAAAAGCAGGAAGCTCCGGCCGGTAATAAAGGCTGGTATTTATATGATGGGATACAGAAAATATGTACATTGAAAGCATCGTCAGCGCGGCGCAAATATTTTTTTCTGAAATGTAATGTTTTTAAAGTTTAAAAAATATTTTGCAGAGCGCCATTTATTTTTTTGCTTTCTGACTGATACGAGTGCAGTACTAAGGCTCACCTAGGAACAAACTGTCGTATCACTCGTAAGATCAAAGGAGAATATGAAATATGAAATACGAAATACCAAACCCAGCCGCATGATGGGAGCAAAAGCAGTAACAAGAAAATGTTCCAGACCTCCTCAGAATTCTCTTGGAATAAATCAATGGCGGATAGCATCCATGCTCAAAAGGCAGTCTACATCCATACGATTTATTTTTTAAATAAACTTCTGTACTGTTGATGTAATTTTACAATTTAAGAAAGAGTGAAACAATCGTTAAAGATGAAATATATATATAGCTAGAAGTTTTCCCCAGCAAAAGCAGCCTGCATAATTCATTTAAAAAACTGTCATCCAGGCTGCAAATGCTCCTTTCCACACCACAGGTCCAGTCATAAAACGGATGTAATGGACAGAGGACATTTTTCTTTGGCTCTTGATGGTGTTGCACGCAGAATGCCTGTGTGAGAAACTAAAATAAGTTGAGAAGCGGTGGGAAGAGAAGCTGTGCAGGTCCAGCCATGTCATAGTTTCTAGACATTCAACTGTTCGCCATCCTTCACGAGTCGCAAAGCCAAACATTTTTATTTTAGTGAAAAACTAGAACTTGAGGCCAGTCCAGTGGTGATTTATACAATTTATACAATTTATACACCAAAAGGTATTACCAGGAAATAGGGTCCGTGCTCCGTCAGTAAATCATTCATGAACATGTATTGATCGTCCTAGTCTTAAGCTCTCTGTTTATTAAATTCGCCTTTTATCATCCAATCATTTCTTATCAGAGCACGCACGCGTGCACACACACACACACACACACACACACACACACACAGCGAGAGAGAGAGAGAGAAATAATATAGTCTCTCGGTCACATATTTTAAAACATTTTATTCGGTGAATGTCAAAGTGTGGTTTGCTTATTTTATTGCTTATTCCTATTTTTCTATAATTTTCTCCTGCTATCCACAAAACAAAGAAAAAAAGGGGCCTACAGGAAACAACAAACGAGAAATGATAGAAAGCAGAGCACAGACAGGAAGACAGATGAATGAAGACAAACAGGAGTGAAGCACAAAAGAAATGTGCGATGAACAAGAAGAGAAATAGTTCAAAGCATTGAAGCAGAAGGCAAACCTTTATTTACACACCTTGAGCTACTGTGTCATAGCTGAGCCTGTTATGTAGGAGCTAAATCATTGACAGAAATACCATGTTGAGCCTGTTATGTAGGAGCTAAATCATTGACAGAAATACCATGTTGAGCCTGTTATGTAGGAGCTGAATCATTGACAGAAATACCATGTTGAGCCTGTTATGTAGGAGCTGAATCATTGACAGAAATACCATGTTGAGCCTGTTATGTAGGAGCTGAATCATTGACAGAAATACCATGTTGAGCCTGTTATGTAGGAGCTAAATCATTGACAGAAATACCACGTGTCATAGCTGAGCCTGTTATGTAGGGGCTCAATTATTGACAGAAATACCACGTGTCATACTTGAGCCTGTTATGTAGAGGCTGAATCATTGACAGAAATACCTTACAGAGTAGAATGTTTACCTTGGCTAAATATAATAGCTACTCCGTTGTGCCGCGAGTGACTGTTGTTGTCAAGGAACCTTTCCTAGCATGCACCGCGCTAAACACCGACACCACACCATCTTCACCTGTCAGCCAGGTGAGAGGTGCGCAGTGCGCAGAAGAAATTCCTGGGTGGAGTTTACTACCAGGAAATACAGTCAAGACTGTTGAACCACTCGTGCTGTCAAATCATTTATCTCTACGTTTTATTGGATATTATGTTAGTATTCTATCCTTTTGACCGATTTCTGAACCTAATCAGCTGCAGATTCGCTCAAGAATCAGTTGTTTAGATGGTTCGTAAGGTAGCCACCGAAACGAACAAACACAAAACAAAATGAAACTAATATGAAACAAAGCAGTCAAGTCAGGACATTCTCTAGTGTCAGACAGTAGAGCGAGGGGCTGTCTCAACCTGTCTGTATGCCTGTCTGCATGCCTGTCTGTCTGCATGCCTGTCTGTATGCCTGTCTGCATGCCTCAATTGAGGAGAGTGATGTCCCTTCGCCTTACCGGCTTGAGGGGACTAGCTCTCCAGATTTCTTTGGATTTTGTTATTTGTATCAGCTGATTTTGATTTTCGAGTCCATTGTTTGACCTGTCGTCATCCTAGTGATGTGCTGTGCTGTGTTTCTTGATTGTGACATTTTGTTTCATTTCTACGGGTTCTGTTGATCCGCTGACTAACAGTCTTTTCTTCCACGCCGCCATTTTTATCTCAGTCCAGTTTCTTGTTTGTGCAGTCGACAGCGAGATGAAACAGGTTCATTGTGGCTAAACCTTTTGATGACTCGAGGCAGCAAACTGTCTACATTTTGTTTGACATGTGGAGGTTTATCCTCAGCGTTCTTCATCTGTTCTTTCTGATGACTTCTCCGATGACAAGCAATTGCAGATCTAAACTCTAAATCTTCGGCGGTGAAACGTGTGGACAGTCTCCCTAGACAAATCTGGTCTCCAGTTTTCTTATGTCGCCAGGACTTTAAAAAATTATGCAGTTATTTTAATTTCAGAGACTCGTTGGATAATGAAATACCGTATTCTTGAAGTTATTTATCAGATAGCACTACAATTTTGTATTATTATTATTATTCCTGTTTCTATGCGTTATCCCTTTTTCTTTCCTGTCGTCTTGGTTGGTTTCTTCAATTTCTCTCTATCATGATTATTGTTGTTATAATTAGTATCATTGTAAAGCGCCATGAGCCTGCTCTTAGGGCTGGGATATGGCGCTATAAAAATAACCTTTAATATTAACATGCCTGTGTGCATACATGTCTGCATGTATGTCTGCCTGTCTGTCTGTATGCCTGTCTGCATGCCTGTGCACGCGTCCAAACTGAATTCGCGTGACATCAGCGGCGTCGCTGCAAACGTCTTCCACGACAACCCACGGCGCTGCTAGGCCGAGCTCTCCCCTAGGACTGGTAAATCTGCTCAGCAGGTGTTACAACCAATCCGAAGGCCGACGCCATCAGGGCGAGATGGTTCCACAGCGCAAGACGCTCTTCTAATTGGCTGGCGGATTTTTTTTATTTTCTTTGGTAGCTGCAGACAGAAGGCGGAGAATGAACACATGGGGACTGCAGTTTTTCTCTTTAACTGCTCTACCCGGAAGGAGATTTGCGTTATAAGGTATCATCCACCTCAGCACATTTTACAACTCAGAATGTAGGGCGGTTCTCCTGGGGGGGAGGGCGGGGGGGTTGTGGGGATAACTGCATCGTTTTTCAGCAGTGGGTGACACTTCTAGGATCTTGTCGCATTCGTTATCACTTGAGCTGCAAGGTAGACACTTTCCCTCTCAGTATTTTTTTTTTTTGAAGTGGAAGAGGGGTTTGGTGGGAGGAGTGTGTTGGTACTCGTGAGGGAAATTAGGAAGTAAAAGGATAATAGGAATGGATTCCGCGAAATACATGGGGGCTGCTTCTGACAGCGACAGCCCGGCAACGACACCTTGTGTAACCCTCAACACGACCTCATGTGGGAGGATAAGGTTTGTGCTATAGATAGTGTTGAACCTCAGTCGAAGGGGGAACTCTGGGCGTTGGGGCCCAACAGACAAGGAGGAGGAAAAGCAACAGCAAACAACAATTACAACAGCAGCTGTAGTAACAAAACCACTTCACTACATATGCCGGCTCTACATGTTGTCACTACCTATGCTGGGTCTACATGTTGTCACTACATATGCTGGGTCTACATGTTGTCACTACATATGTTGGCTCTACATGTTGTCACTACCTATGTTGGCTCTACATGTTGTCACTACATATGCCGGCTCTACATGTTGTCACTACATATGCTGGGTCAACATGTCACTACCTATGCTGGGTCTACATGTTGTCACTTCATATGCTGGCTCTACATGTTGTCACTTCATATGCTGGCTCTACATGTTGTCCTACATATGCTGGCTCTACATGTTGTCACTACATATGCTGGCTCTACATGTTGTCACTACATATGCTGGCTCTACATGTTGTCACTACCTATGCTGGGTCTACATGTTGTCACTACATATGCTGGCTCTACATGTTGTCATTACCTATGCTGAGTCTACATGTTGTCACTACCTATGCTGGGTCTACATGTTATCACTACATATGCTGGCTCTACATGTTGTCACTACATATGCTGGGTCTACATGTTGTCACTACCTATGTTGGCTCTACATGCTGTCACTACCTATGCTGGGTCTACATGTTGTCACTACATATGCTGGCTCTACATGTTGTCAATACATATGCTGGCTCTACATGTTGTCACTACATATGCCGGCTCTACATGTTGTCACTACATATGCTGGGTCTACATGTTGTCACTACCTATGTTGGCTCTACATGTTGTCACTACCTATGCCGGCTCTACATGTTATTACTACATATGCTGGCTCTACATGTTGTCACTACATATGGTGGCTCTACATGTTGTCACTACATATGCCGGCTCTACATGTTGTCACTACATATGCTGGGTCTACATGTTGTCACTACATATGCTGGGTCAACATGTTGTCACTAAATATGCTGGGTCTACATGTTGTCACTACATATGCTGGGTCAACATGTTGTCACTACATATGTTGGCTCTACATGTTGTCACTACCTATGTTGGCTCTACATGTTGTCACTACATATGCCGGCTCTACATGTTGTCACTACCTATGCTGGCTCTACATGTTGTCACTACATATGCCGGCTCTACATGTTGTCACTACATATGCTGGGTCAACATGTTGTCACTACCTATGCTGGGTCTACATGTTGTCACTACATATGCTGGCTCTACATGTTGTCATTACCTATGCTGAGTCTACATGTTGTCACTACCTATGCTGGGTCTACATGTTATCACTACATATGCTGGCTCTACATGTTGTCACTACCTATGCCGGCTCTACATGTTGTCACTACATATGCTGGGTCTACATGTTGTCACTACCTATGTTGGCTCTACATGCTGTCACTACATATGCTGGCTCTACATGTTGTCACTACATATGCTGGCTCTACATGTTGTCACTACATATGCTGGCTCTACATGTTGTCCTACATATGCTGGCTCTACATGTTGTCATTACCTATGCTGGTCTACATGTTGTCACTACCTATGCTGGGTCTACATGTTATCACTACATATGCTGGCTCTACATGTTGTCACTACCTATCCCGGCTCTACATGTTGTCACTACATATGCTGGGTCTACATGTTGTCACTACCTATGTTGGCTCTACATGCTGTACTATATGCTGGCTCTACATGTTGTCACTACATATGCTGGCTCTACATGTTGTCACTACATATGCTGGCTCTACATGTTGTCACTACATATGCCGGCTCTACATGTTGTCACTACATATGCTGGGTCTACATGTTGTCACTACCTATGTTGGCTCTACATGCTGTCACTACCTATGCTGGGTCTACATGTTGTCACTACATATGCTGGCTCTACATGTTGTCACTACATATGCTGGCTCTACATGTTGTCACTACATATGCTGGCTCTACATGTTGTCCTACATATGCTGGCTCTACATGTTGTCACTACATATGCCGGCTCTACATGTTGTCACTACATATGCTGGGTCTACATGTTGTCACTAACTATGTTGGCTCTACATGTTGTCACTACCTATGCCGGCTCTACATGTTATTACTACATATGCTGGCTCTACATGTTGTCACTACATATGCTGGCTCTACATGTTGTCACTACATATGCCGGCTCTACATGTTGTCACTACATATGCTGGGTCTACATGTTGTCACTACATATGGTGGCTCTACATGTTGTCACTACATATGCTGGGTCAACATGTTGTCACTAAATATGCTGGGTCTACATGTTGTCACTACATATGCTGGGTCAACATGTTGTCACTACATATGTTGGCTCTACATGTTGTCACTACCTATGTTGGCTCTACATGTTGTCACTACATATGCCGGCTCTACATGTTGTCACTACCTATGCTGGCTCTACATGTTGTCACTACATATGCCGGCTCTACATGTTGTCACTACATATGCTGGGTCAACATGTTGTCACTACCTATGCTGGTCTACATGTTGTCACTACATATGCACTACCTATGCTCTACATGTTGTCACTACATATGCTGGCTCTACATGTTGTCACTACATATGGCTCTACATGTTGTCCTACATATGCTGGCTCTACATGTTGTCATTACCTATGCTGAGTCTACATGTTGTCACTACCTATGCTGGGTCTACATGTTATCACTACATATGCTGGCTCTACATGTTGTCACTACCTATTGGCTCTACATGTTGTCACTACATATGCTGGCTCTACATGTTGTCACTACATATGCTGTCTACATGTTGTCACTACCTATGCCTACATGCTATATGTTGGCTCTACATGTTGTCACTACATACTACATGTTGTCACTACATGCTGGTCTCTACATGTTGTCCCACATGCTGGCTCTACATGTTGTCACTCACATGCGGCTCTACATGTTGTCACTACATATGCTGGTCTCATGTTGTCACCACCTATGTTGGCTCTACATGCTGTCACTACCTATGCTGGTCTACATGTTGTCACTACATATGCTGGCTCTACATGTTGTCAATACATATGCTGGGTCTACATGTTGTCACTACATATGCTGGCTCTACATGTTGTCACTACCTATGCTGGGTCTACATGTTGTCACTACATATGCTGGCTCTACATGTTGTCATTACCTATGCTGAGTCTACATGTTGTCACTACCTATGCTGGGTCTACATGTTATCACTACATATGCTGGCTCTACATGTTGTCACTACATATGGTGGCTCTACATGTTGTCACTACATATGCCGGCTCTACATGTTGTCACTACATATGCTGGGTCTACATGTTGTCACTACATATGGTGGCTCTACATGTTGTCACTACATATGCTGGGTCAACATGTTGTCACTAAATATGCTGGGTCTACATGTTGTCACTACATATGCTGGGTCAACATGTTGTCACTACATATGTTGGCTCTACATGTTGTCACTACCTATGTTGGCTCTACATGTTGTCACTACATATGCCGGCTCTACATGTTGTCACTACCTATGCTGGCTCTACATGTTGTCACTACATATGCCGGCTCTACATGTTGTCACTACATATGCTGGGTCAACATGTTGTCACTACCTATGCTGGGTCTACATGTTGTCACTACATATGTTGGCTCTACATGTTGTCACTACATATGCTGGCTCTACATGTTGTCCTACATATGCTGGCTCTACATGTTGTCACTACATATGCTGGCTCTACATGTTGTCATTACCTATGCTGAGTCTACATGTTGTCACTACCTATGCTGGGTCTACATGTTATCACTACATATGCTGGCTCTACATGTTGTCACTACCTATGCCGGCTCTACATGTTGTCACTACATATGCTGGCTCTACATGTTGTCACTACATATGCCGGCTCTACATGTTGTCACTACATATGCTGGGTCTACATGTTGTCACTACCTATGTTGGCTCTACATGCTGTCACTACCTATGCTGGGTCTACATGTTGTCACTACATATGCTGGCTCTACATGTTGTCAATACATATGCTGGGTCTACATGTTGTCACTACATATGCCGGCTCTACATGTTTTCACTACATATGCTGGGTCTACATGTTGTCACTACCTATGTTGGCTCTACATGTTGTCACTACCTATGCCGGCTCTACATGTTATTACTACATATGCTGGCTCTACATGTTGTCACTACATATGGTGGCTCTACATGTTGTCACTACATATGCCGGCTCTACATGTTGTCACTACATATGCTGGGTCTACATGTTGTCACTACATATGCTGGGTCAACATGTTGTCACTAAATATGCTGGGTCTACATGTTGTCACTACATATGCTGGGTCAACATGTTGTCACTACATATGTTGGCTCTACATGTTGTCACTACCTATGTTGGCTCTACATGTTGTCACTACATATGCCGGCTCTACATGTTGTCACTACCTATGCTGGCTCTACATGTTGTCACTACATATGCTGGCTCTACATGTTGTCATTACCTATGCTGAGTCTACATGTTGTCACTACCTATGCTGGGTCTACATGTTATCACTACATATGCTGGCTCTACATGTTGTCACTACCTATGCCGGCTCTACATGTTGTCACTACATATGCTGGGTCTACATGTTGTCACTACCTATGTTGGCTCTACATGCTGTCACTACCTATGCTGCGTCTACATGTTGTCACTACATATGCTGGCTCTACATGTTGTCAATACATATGCTGGGTCTACATGTTGTCACTACATATGCCGGCTCTACATGTTGTCACTACATATGCTGGGTCTACATGTTGTCACTACCTATGTTGGCTCTACATGTTGTCACTACCTATGCCGGCCCTACATGTTATTACTACATATGCTGGCTCTACATGTTGTCACTACATATGGTGGCTCTACATGTTGTCACTACATATGCTGGCTCTACATGTTGTCACTACCTATGCTGGGTCTACATGTTGTCACTACCTATGCTGGGTCTACATGTTGTCACTACCTATGCTGGGTCAACATGTTGTCACTACATATGCTGGGTCAACATGTTGTCACTACATATGCTGGGTCTACATGTTGTCACTACCTATGCTGGCTCTACATGTTGTCACTACATATTCCGGCTCTACATGTTGTCACTACCTATGCTGGGTCTACATGTTGTCACTACATATGCTGGGTCTACATGTTGTCACTACATATGCTGACTCTACATGTTGTCACTACATATGCTGACTCTACATGTTGTCCTACATACTCGTACTTTCTCGTTATAGGTGTTTTGTTTCTATATGCGATGTTAGTAAACGCTCTCTATAGGTTGTTATCTCTTTCCTTTTTGTTTTCTTCTTTTTTCTTTCACCAGAAACTGTAGTTCGTCTTAATTTGATAGCTTGCATGTAAGGAACAGCATGGACAGGTTGTCAACATGTGAACTGGTAGACAATCAGAGGAGGGCGCCTGACTTCAATCAAAAGAACAAATTTCTATTTGTGTCCTTTCAAGAGGCTCCCAATCCTGTGCTGACCCTAACTGACAAAAGGGAATCGATTTGACGCCGTGACTGACAGTCCGTCTCTAATGTTCTTGTTTATTTTCCTCCCATTTCTTCAGTTTAGAGGCTGTAATGGCGCCCAATAGTAGACAAAGAGCGAGTGCAGGAATTTCCTTCAGCCGAACAAACACTTTACAATATCTTGATTGATTGCCTGTTGACAGACACTTGCCCATTGGTACTGAGGAAATGACTTTATGCATCACGGCAAGGAGGAAGGAAAACAACAGACAGACGGACGGACGTACAGACAGAGAGACAGACAGAGACTAATCAAAACAGGAAAATTAAAATGCAAATAAAAACAGGAAAGAAAAAAGACAAAAAATAAATGAGGAAGAAAAGACAGAAACAAACAAAAGAGAAGAAAGAACAAAGGGAAAGAGAAAGACGACAGATAGGACATGCATTGTCGACCGACCGACCGACCGACCGACAGACAGACAGACAGACAGACAGACAGACAGACAGACAGACAGACAGACAGACAGACAGACAGACAGACAGACAGACAGACAGACAGACAGACAGACTTTACTTCCTTTAGACAGCTAAATGCGGGGAACATTTATTGTCCAAAGCTGTAGGATGACAACAAAAGGCCACAGACCGTAAACATCGACTATTTCTAAGAATTGATATGTGCATTGAAGGGAGGGAAGTCTATGAGACTGGTGCAAGGAAACCTCACGTGCACTCACAAAACTTCTGGGCATTTTTGTGTCTTGTTCTATTAATTTTATATGCGTGCGTGGTGAACTCGAATAAAATGTGTTATGTTGTCATAAGTGTGATCAAAGAGTCTGGTAACAGCAAGATACCATACATTTTACAATATTCTGTGGAAAGAAGTCTGTCGGGCGTTATACTGGTCACTTTAAGAATGATTTTTGCAATCAACAGAAAAGCCACAGAAGAAATGTTTGACAAAAACCTTTTCTTCTCCGTCCTTTGTGCGCTTATCTCCCATCTGTCCAGTCTATCTACTTGCTCACCTGCCCGCCTGTTTGTCTGTTTCCTCCTTGTTTTTCCATCAACAGTGTAATAATTTCGCCGATGTAGAAAGTAGAAAAATAGAAATCGTTACTTGAGAATAAATAAAAACATGTCAGTTATAGAGGTTCTACAAAATAAACAACTTTTTCTTTCCAGCCCCTAGCGGTGATCCTAGTTCATCACATCGATCACCTTGTTTATGGCAAATATTTGTCAACACTCATAGACCCTCATAGACCACTGCTTCCATTGATCACTGTGTAGCGAAATGAAAAACATTTCTCTCAGGACCGAGCTCTTGTAACAAGTTTACAACCGAAGCACACGCCGCCCCACCTGTGAAAACTTACCGCCCTTGACATCTGAACCAGTGAGCAGTTAGTCAAACAATAGTCATGTGCAAACACCATCTAAATAATTATCTTCTCTGGACCAACAAAAAGATTCATTATTACATTGTCATACTGAAGACTCTTGGGAAAGATCAGTAACAAAAGGCGAAGAAAACAAGAAATTGTTGTATGAAGACATCCACAGTGTGACAGAAAACCTACTGGTTGTGAAAATATTACATGTTATGACTACATAACTAAAAGCGCATTTTTAAATAATTGGGTAGAGCCAGTACAAGATAGTAACCTCTATCATAAGGTAGTCATGGGATATCTAAAATAGCCAAACCAGCAGTGAGCATCTTAACCAAATGAAATGATTCAGCGAATAAAAGTCCGTTACTCCCACAAACCCTCCGTTTTCGAGGCAGACCCATGAGCACCACCATGTGTTTATAGAAGTTTCAAAACTACAGGCATCAAGAATATACACGAATCCTCCCAGGTTGTTAAGGGCGGCTACAACCAGTGGAAGAACTGGGACAATATGCTAATTAAAAATAATATACCCATGGACCTTGGCGATATCATAGGTTTAACCTCTTCTTGAGCATGCTAATCTTTGGGGGCCCGTGTCACTAGAACCGAGGGTGTTATTCACTCCGGTTCAGGGAAGCAATATTTTGAGTTGGACCCAGTGGTCTGAAAACAAAGTTTCACTCAGTTGTAAAGACTATGCCGAGTCCTCCCCCGATGACAGCCTGCGCTGGGGGGGGGGGGACTTGGCTCAAGCAGTCCTGGCGCTCGCCAGATGAAGGAGCCCCATGGCGGCCACCAAGTTCACGAAACATCAATGAAATGGCGGCAGTTCTGACTTGACATCACAGTTATGACCCCTCGCCACTGCTGAAGAAATCTGGATGTAATGGGTCTGCACCACAGATCAATCATACAGCAACGAGGGCAACCGGTCCTCTGGCCAAACCAGGATTCATAGAAACATTACTGTCATGCCTTCCAAGAAGTTCATTACAAATCAGGATATTACGACAGTAAATTTCAACATTAAGTGCCATGTTTTGCCATCCTGATAAAAGTCTTTTCGAATATCTTGGTGGTTGAAGAAAAAAAGGCTAAAATAACTTATCAGCCGAGTTTAGTTATCGCCGAGATCAGACAGAAAGACCAGTCTGTCACGTGAGTAGTAAGAATTAGGTGACTGGCATCTTCTAGCATGTCAAAGGTGATGTGCTTTTCTCTTTTCTTGTACTAACGGTGCCAAAGTAACTTCAAAATGTTTCACGCATATTACAATTTTATTTTTTCATTCGAATGCCGTCGTTGGTTTGAAGTAAACGACAGCGAGGACAAAAGTTTGCTCCGTTTTAATTTCCCTAAAAGAAAAAGAAAAGTTCAAGTCCTGACTTGATTGTGCATGGCCGTCTTCGATTTATCTATTGCTTGAAGTACGTTTGTTTGCTTTAGTAATAACCCAGAGGATAAAATATATGGGTCTACGAATAAACTCCTTTGTATTTTCATGAGATTCTGATTGGATCAGGGCTATTTCCTGACTGGTGATTCCGATGATATGGAGAGTGAACATGCTATCCGCAGTCAAGGCCACCGACATGAATAATGTAATGAATAATATAACAAGTCAGAAGCTATAACAATGGAGGAGTCACTGACAAAGTTTCCCGTAGCAGGTAATGTGTTGGATAGCAAAGGAATGAAAGAAACATCATGAGCTGAAAATAAAAATCACTACAACGAAAAGACATCAAGAGAAACAGAAACCCTCTTTTCATAAATTGACACATCAAAGCTATTGTTATAATAATGACAACACTGAATATTTATATGCACAGACTTCTCCATGGCGAGGCACCTCATGTATGCACAGTATGCACAGTAAACGACACCAAAAAAATCATTCATTTAAAGACTTGTGTCTATCCTGTCAGTCACCCACACATTTCAAAGTGCACAACAATCAAAAAGAATGAAGTGGGGGTCGCCACTGTCAAAGACTGGTACACCGAGTGGAAGAAATGGGTTTCTAAAGATTTTTTGAAGTGGTCTGAAGTTTGTGATGCATCTTGTTTTATACCACACGGCCAAGATAAGAGAAGGAACAAATCTCCCAAACAGGACGAAGGACGTGTTAGAGATGATGGTACAAATAAGAAACAAGTGAGTGTAAACAAAATTCGAAAAAATGAGGAGCACACCCTGCGGATAATGATAGCGAATGTCGCAAACAACATCACAAAAAACTTAGCAAAGGGACAGAAGCGAAGAAGTGTCTCAGGGCTCTGGAGCGATGCTTTGTTAAAAATTCATCAAGCATTTTGCGATTTTTTTCTACATCCCCCCTCGCGCCGTGCTGCAAGAGAGACATTAGAGAAATGCTCTGAGCTAGAAAAAAAGGCTTGATCAATTATAGGAGCTAAGAACACCCAAAGAACTGACAACTTTTGAGGCGAAATATATATATATATATATATATATTTTGACTTTTTAAAAACCCTTTTCCTTTCTGCAAGGGCCCCAAATGATGGTTGTTTACAGACAATCATGGTCAAAAACAATTTGTTGAGACAGTAGGGAAAATAATCAATTGCGTCGTCCTGATCGAACTCTGACGAGATCGTTACCAGATGGACAACGGGAATCACGTGACTTTTTCTCATGCTCGAAACTTTCTTATTCCCAAGTCAAAAGCTTAAGGATGCCAGAGAAATACCGAATGACTGGCTGGCTGGCTGGCTGGCTGGCTGTTTTACTTAACAGGAAAGACTTCTACAGAGAAGGGGAGATGAACGGAAGTGGAAGAAACGACGTGGTGGAAATAACTGTGAACAGGTGGACGTGTGCCCCGAGAAGGGATCTGAACCCCAGACCAAACGATCTGGTCATATCGGGGTGGGGGGAAGGGGAATCAGGGAGGGGTGGTGGTTACCACTACTCTACTGAACAGCCCACAAAGCAACGATAAAAGCGATGATGTACATGATGACACTTTGACATCGCCTACATCTTCTACTCAACTAGAAAATAGTTGCTTTCACCTTTGACAAATAATTGTCGATAATGTTCGAAGGTGCTAAAATATGAAGGCAGGAATTAAGACAGACATAATCTTTGTTATGACATAGCTAACCTGTCTCACACTGTTTTACAGAAACTGTTGCCTGCAAACCAAACCAAAAACGCAGAAGGAAAACAGCCACAAAGAAATGGAAGAAGGAAGGAAAAATAAAGGTTGGTGCACAACCAGAATGAGGAGCCAGGATCACTTGCACATGACAGCAACTACGACGATAGCTGCCGTCATTCTAACTGCCCTTCTTCTTTTTAACAGGCTCATGAGAGTGCAAGCCCCTTTACTTACACAAAACTTTCCTATTGGCCATTACCACACATAAAACTGTCCATATCGCCCATTACCATACATAAGTGTCCACATAGCCCTGTACCGTAAATAAAACAAACTGTCCATATAGCTCATTACCATTCGTCAAACTGTCCATATCCCTCTTCACACCGTCTTACAGCATTCTCTCTTCTGTCTCACACACCTCCCATCGCCCCAGTCCCGCCATTATGTTTGGAACAAGTCGCCCTCCTGCTGTTTCTCTCTCTCTCTCTGTGTCTACAGTCTGCTCACTATGTGTCACTTTATCATTAGTCAGCACCAGCCTCCTTGCTGGCTGCCAACAACCACAGCTCAAGTGTTTCCCCGACAAAGCACTTGGAGACACAGCGAGATGCTGAGCTGATAAGGCTGTAACATGTTTGGTTCTGGCAGCAGAAATGTTTTATCACCACTCTACATATTTATCATGTACAACTCGGCTAGTCTCCTGTTAGTGCAGTAACAAAATGTGTAAATAATTGTCAACCGCAACATTTTATTCTGATTATTCCAGCATTTCCTGTTTTTTTCAACCTCTTTTACTTCCTTCCGCACGTGTCTGTTGGAAAACACTGCATTATCTGACTGCCCACAGCAATCTGGTTCAGAACACAAATTTTTATTAAATAGAAAACAATTTACTAATCAAACATCAACCTTATTCAGTGGACTTATCTCATGGACCCTCTCCTGGTATAAACTAAGTCGGTTCCCAATTCAGAAAGCGACTGGTGAGCTTTCACTTCCTAGAGATTAGTCTGACTATTACAATAATCAAACTTTTTATAAGACAGTTCTTGAGCCTAATTTTTTTTTTATTAGTTTGATTGGACACCACTGAAACAAAAAGTTAGAGGACCTTGCACAATGGCATGTGTGTGTGTGTGTGTGTGTGTGAGAGAGAGAGAGAGAGAGAGAAACAATGTAAGACTACAGGAAGGGGGTGAAGGAGGTGTTAGGATAGTTTGTAATAGAAGCAATCTTACCTGGGCCCTTGTGGTACAGGTGACCACTAGCAGAAAAAAACTGAGCGCTGGAAATTTGTCTCCTCGCCGGTTTGTCATCGTTATTCATCGGGCAAGAAAGTCACGTGGAAATGTAAGGGAGTGAGTGAAAGAAGCAGTCCCTAGAGACCAACACAATGGATCACACGAAAGACAAGCGGCGTGAACTCTTCACCGAGCATCCATGATTAAAACTCTTCTTGTCATTTTCATCCCAAAGGCGCAGAGCCTGCTGGTCACTCGCCTCACAGTCGCGGGGCCGACACTTGACTAGCGAGGCACATCCTGCACGCCATCGTCGCCTTCATCAACAGCCCGTGACGTCACACCCTCGTGAGCGGTCGACTTCAAAAAAAAAAAAATCAAGGACAGAGGATTTTTTTTCCTCTCGCCTCTTTTCTCCCTCGGAGGTTTTTTCCCAAGTAAATGACAAATGATTCGATGACAAGGAGTGAGTATTAATACTATCGCCACTCCTTCTTCCGAACGAAATCTCCGATTGGACGATGTTTTTGGATTTTGCGCAATCGATCTTTGCCTGGTTTCCAAGACTTGTCGTGGCGTGTGAAGGGTGCTTTACAGACGGTGGTGTAGAGGCGGGACACCTTCCTGGGTTGTTATTGGCGATGACGAAGGATGCTGCCTGCTCGATGTCGTGCGAAGGTGCGCCACAGGCTGTCCTTAAGATGCTTATCCGCTGGAGCTCCTAGGGGTGGCATGTCACCGGGGGGCAGAGGACGTCACTGGAAAGTCCCAGAGGTCTCCGCGGCATCTCTGACCTCTGACACCTGCGATGAAGCTTCCATTCCTTTCACCGGGAGAGAACATTGCCTAGGCAGAAAGAAACAAACATGTACTTTTTGACATTAATTAAAGTTTTAACTGATAAACAATTGTAGTGGAGGCTTAACATGCAGCTTAGTGACAGAGTTATCGAACTTATTTGCTATGATGCGGTATAAAAAAAAATATCTGGCTTGACAAAATGTTGCATGCAAGGCGATCGATAACAAGATCCACACACACACAAATAACACACACACACACACACACACACAGAGAATGGCGTAGGAACCAGAGGGGTAAGAGGATACTTAGGGGACAAGAATGTGAGTGTCGTTCACTGTCATGGAGTTTACCCCTCCCCTCCCCACACACACAAAGCCGAGCATCTTCCTACACCACTGACACAGAAGCACGGCCGCCCGCATCCATTTACAAACTCCATTGCTTTCAGCAGCGATAAAAATGTCAAACCGATAATAGCAGTCAGCAAACAGACACAGAGACAGGCTAAAACAATTAACAAATTATTTATGTTCGTATTTCACTCCTTCATCGCTAACACTTCGCGTCACTTTAGACTACAGACACTTGTCGTCAGCAGCAGAGGCTCGAGAGATGCCAGTCACACCCCCCTGACCTCCTCGACGAGGTCAAGGCTGAAGGCAGTCAACACGCAGTAATGGAGGCTCTGGTGACAGGGCTACGCCGGCAGTTCATTTCCAGCCGCGGCTATTTTCCTGCTGACCATTTTTGTCTAGATGGCGCTGTGAGACGGCCGACGACTCCGTGGCACGTGTTTTAATGCGCGTGCATTAAAGATGGCGAACTGCGACCGTCGTTTGAACGACCCTCGGTTAGATATGCACGAGCAGAGATCAGAAGGAGCGAAGCAGCAGTTACCTAACGGCTCACGCAAAGCCAGAGACATTAATTTATTTATTTACTTGCTGATGGTGCAAAGAAGGGAAATTGCTCCCCAGAGCCGAGTAAGGTGGAGCCTGTGAATGTCGACGGTTCATGGCATTGCATGTCCAAGACACATCCCGTCCCTCTCCTCCCGCCGCTGATACCTCCCCTGATAAATCAGGTACCCTAAAGCTGGACAGTTGCTGGGTGGGCAAGGGATAGTTTTTCACCCCAAACCGAGTCTTGGCCTCGAAATGCTGCGCTTGCAGTCAGGGACACAATGAATCTCTCTCCCCCTCCCTCCTCTCCTTATCGTCTGTTCTTTCATTGCGATTTCATTATCGTCTTGTAGCTTTCTTTGTTTCAAAAATAGATTTGTTGATTTTTTTTATTATATTAGAAACTCTTTGTTTACGATGAACGGATGTACAGACCGCTGACTTTGCCAATATTTTGCACGAGGGCGCTACAGGGAAGGAAGGGGAGGGGTGTATACCTTAGACGATTTTGCCAACGATCACCAGATTATGTCCTTGTGTTCCATGTGACTCTAACTTGGTGCTAGAAATGAACCGTCACTAGAGTTTTCTTTCTTTTATTAAGAGCTGACAGCGGTTGGATGTGGTGGGAACTTACGGAACTCGTTTTCTTAAGCAACCTTCTGTTCCACACTCACGCGCGCGTGAGTGTGGAACAGAAGGTTGCTTAAGAAAACGAGTTCCGTAAGGGAGTGAGTCTCCCTGATATACAGGGAAGACAGAAGCTGTAGTAAAAGAACAGTTTAAAAAAAAAATCTTTACAGTTTGAAGGAAGTCTATGCTGTAAGCTGCATTCCGTTCCACATGAGTGCACGCGACTCTGAGTACGTGAGCTCTGAGTAATGCAGGAGTTCCTGATTCCCTGTGCATAGACTCTGTGTGTGTGTGTGTGTGTGTGTGTGTGTGTGTGTGTGTGTGTGTTTGTAAATATCTAACAAACAACAAACTAATAGTAAAAACATTAAATATACTTTATGATAACAAAAAAGAATCAGTTCGTTTCTCTATGAATGATGTTTACGCTTTGGCTGTTGTCTTTGCTGTGGTGATAGTTGTGTACGATGTGTATTATGAGTGCTGTGTGTGCTTGTGTGTGTGTGTGTGTGTGTGTGTGTGTGTGTGTGTGTGTGTGTGAGAGAGAGAGAGAGAACAAAAGTAAGAGCAAGGTGTATGGCAAATCAAACAGTCTTTACTACCAAGCTGATATATAAAAAAAAACGAGACAGGTGAATGCAATAATTTTTCATAAAAACGCAGAGCGCTCGAGAGACTTAAAAATAGAGCACAAAAGGAAGTTAATAATTCATGTTTGTTAACTTATCCCATAGCGGATATTGTCCACCACACGCCGCATGCTGACCTAATTTTATACACAGTTTGACACAGTTTCCATCCCTCCACAAGTGTCAGCGGTATTCAACACATGGCAGAGATACAGGCAATGAAATATCAGGGAGAGTATAAACACAGGTCTGTCTACATCACACTGTCTCCAGCCCCTGTAGGATCAGCTGTAATGCTGACAGACCTGGAAATATTAGCTGACACCGAGGAACAAACACCCGTTTCCGCTGTCGGTTAGAATATACAGGGTAGGTTGTCAATAGTTTAATTATAAAATGTTTTATGTTCACCGTCAGTTTTTCTTATCTTTTCTGTAAGAAATGAATAAACACACACACACACACACACACACACACACACACACACACACACACAAGCATAAACACACGTTTTAGAGAAAGACTGATAAACAGATAGAGACAAAAATAGAGACCAGGGGCCAGTTGCACAACACATTTCTAATTTTAAATACTTATTAAATAATTTAAGCCTTAAATCATTTTAGATAATCAGTTTAAAGTGCACACCACGAGTTTAGAATTTCTAAACTAAAACTGCTTTGTGCAATGCATCAAAGTGGCAGAGAAGAGATTTTGCTTCTTTAGAACAGTTTTAGGGTTTAGAAACATGTTGTGCAACTGGCCCCAGAAATTTAAGTAAGAAGAATGACCTATTTACTACATTTTAACAGATAAGTATGTGCACAAAAAAGGAGATAAATCATAATCATGAACTCGACGACACGCGCACTCATACACGCATGCACGCAACAGAACAAAGTGACACACAATACAAGACGAATAGTGCAAACTGTACAAATAAAACATAATAAACGAAACACGCGCGCGTGCTCACACACACACACTCTCATCCACACACACACACTCTCATCCACACACACACACACACACACACTCACTCACACGTACACACATACTCTCACACACTCACACACATATGCAAACTCATCCACACACACTCACACATACACACACATACAAACTCACCCACTCACACATACACACTCACACGCACTCACACACTCACAGACACTCACACATACACACTCACACTCACACATACTCACACATACAAACTCACCCACACACTCACATATACACACACACATAAAAACTCACACACTCACACACAAACTCACCCACACACATATACACACATACACACACTCACACATATACACACATACACACACACATACAAACTCACCCCCCACACACACACTCACACACATATATACACTCACACATAACATACAAACTCACATACACACACATACAAACTCACCCACACACACACTCACACACATACACACACATACAAACTCACCCACACACACACTCACACGTACACACACATAACACACTCTCACACTTACACACACACACATACAAACTCACCCACACCCACACTCACACACCAGCCGCTGGTGTCAGACGATAAGGCCCCTAAAGTGGTAAAGAGGAGGAGGAGGAGGAGGAGGTGACTCAAGTAGGAAGGTGAGACTGGTAGTCATGGTGATACAGTGTTGAGATCGGATAACAATTCTCGCTAGGCCAGCAGAGAGGCGAGAAGCCAGACAACAAGTTTCGGTCAGCCCTTCACAACTCATAATTAATTCCTTGTTGCTGTTACAGTTTGATTACAGACCCACCTTGTGACAGTCAATAAACACTGTGTCACACTGTGAGCCCTCCTGACACTGACTACCACTTGTCAGTTGATACAAGTTACTTTGTACATACATCAATGTATTCATACACGCACACACGCATACACACATACATACCTCATCATGTGAATACAAGCAGACACATACACACCTACTACACTCATACACGCATCCAGAAATATGCATATACGAAAACACACACACACACACACACACACACACACACACACACACACAGAATATACGAACATTTTACGGAGTAAGGGGTTTATCCTTTTTATCCGTTATCTCCGTTTTCATTATCCTCTTACTCTAAAACCTCATCTCTACCGACAGCACCACCGCCACCACCACCAGCATCAGCACCACGACTGTTATATTTCCTAACCCCTGTCGTAATTATCAGTAAACGTATTGCCGAGGTCTCGCACACTACACGTGGTCAAGTGTTGTGCCGGCCCCTGTGATCTGCCGACTGTCTTACACAGACCTTAGCCCCGGGGTTTGTTGACCCAAACCGCTAAGCTGGTGGTCATTTCAGTGGGTGGCTGGAGGAACTTAATTAATGTACACATACACGTGGTCTTCAACTGTATTACTCACTTCTCATTTTCTTTCGCCTGAAATCATGGACCTCCTCCCTAACAACCCCCACTCTTTCATTCAAGTGTTGTTCAGACTTGTTTTGAAGAAGTTGATTATCATAACAGTGCATTATTAATAACTTGAAGCAGGGATGCATATATTTATATTTTACCCAAGGACGGGGTTGTGGGTGTTGTTAAGACTTTGTCCATCTTCCTGCAGATGCTAACAAACCGTTTCTTTCTCAGTATCTTATCCATCCTCCATGACCCCGTCCGCGACGAATCTTTCTCATTAAATCCGTTTTCTTCAAGTCGGTTATCAAGAAACGAAAGAAGAGTTAGGCAAAGGGAAGGTGTAGACTACACAACCTAAAAGAAAACTTTGTACACTACCTTGAAGCAGCTTCCTTGCAAAGATTTTCTCCGAACCAAGCGATGAAGATATTAGCAAAGGCTGACGAGAGGTTCAAGCTGACATTAGACACTAGTTTTAGGAACCTCCGCGCGTGACAGCCCCTCCTCCCCACATCCCATTTCATCAACAGGACACGAGAGACAATGCAAAATAAGTTGAACAAGGAAGGGAAACTAACAGACACACAGCAAAACAAACAGACAAACAAATACAATTCGTCCTCTAAGCCTCTTGTATCTACTTACACAAATGTAAATACATGTATAGACCTCGTAGACATGATGCCATGCCTGATACACCCACAGGCAATCTATGATTAATACAACCAATGCAATATACACACATAATGGGGTAAGATGTACATACCACGAAGTAATGTTATAGTTTCGTGTCCAATAGCGAAAACAGACGATTCTTAGCACGAGGGGTGTTAACAGAATCCGAGCACCGGAGCTGTCGCCCTCGAGAAATGCTGGCCACTGCCGGCAGAACTGCGCACCAGACCCCGCGTGTAGCTGGAGGCTCACTTGCTGTCCTTATACCAGGTAGGGTTTGATTCTGTGTGTTTATGTAGCTTCCAGGGCAGCACGGTCACTGACGGCAGAATCTTGAGCAACGCACCTACTCGGCGAATGATTGGCCCAACAAAAAAACTCTTGTTGGGGCCCCGTTGCCTAACGCGGATAAACATGCAGACGACTGGTTACGAGAGTTGGTCGATTCAATACTAAAGTGACGTCATCTAAAGCCTTCTGCATGACTGATGTTCTCGAGCCAGGGTGAGAATAAGGGCGCTGTCACTCATTTGCTGTGTTAGTTTTAAATAGCCAAGGCCTCGGCTATTTAAAACTGACACAGCAAATGTATTCATTGCTAATGAAGTCCTTAGTTATTAATTCTTTTAATAAACAGACCACATCGCGATCACAACTGGGAAACACTATTTACGAAGATGCACAAGGGTTTCAAACTACTAAACCGTAAAATTTCTTCTTTGAAGTACCCCATTCGCGAGAGTAGGGTTAGCAGCTCAGAAGTTTTGATAAAAGTCCTTTAGAGGCTTCTGACTCGGATCTAGAAGGTAAATTTTCTTGTTTTGTTGTTTTAAATGAGAGCAGTTGGGCTATCTTGTTCGGCAGCTAGGCTATCCTATCGAAACGTCTGTACAGCAAGCCAGGAGAAGTGTGCGGTCTCCTTCCCCGAGCTCGAGGCGTCTGGCCAGTTACATAAGAAGCTCGATGACTCATTCAAGGCCTTCGACAACCTGCTAAAGGCCTGTGGAGACTTACTCAAGACTTCGTACGACCTAATAAATGCCTGTGACGACCTACTCAAAGCCTTTGACAACCTGCTAAAGGATTGTGGAGACTTACTCAAGACTTCTGACGACCTGCTCAAGGACTTTGATGACCTGCTCAAGGCCTGTGAAGACCTATTCACAGCGTCCGACATTATACACAATGGCGAATCAGTTTCTGACTCAAAAGTGACAAAAAAGAGCGGACCGATGCGGTTTGAAACCGCGATTGACAGGACTGAAAGTGTTAAATGCGGCACGTGACACGCTGCGACAAGACATATCTCAATATTGATTTGGCAAACCAATCCTGGAAAACGATCTACATCGCGCCCGGTCTACAGGGAAATGTTGATAAGTGATATCCTATTTAGAATCCTGAATGGAGTCACTGGACGATGCCATGGGCAAACATTAAAAAAAAAAACCCTGCGAAATCATGCGCATAGCGTAACATGGCCTGTGCCCTGCGACTGGCTTCAAATGGACCTTTTGTAACCGGGTGGACAGGCGAGGAGTGGAACCTGGGATTAGGATGTTATCCTGGATTCCAGACACATGGGAGCAGGAAAAACTGGTCCTGTCAAAGGTCATTAAACTTACAGGCAAGCACATCGCCAAATACAAGGCATCTGCCTTTACCTCGAGGACTTGAGTATATGGTCCATCGCACTCATCCCGGGAAACAGTTCCAGGTGCGCACGTCACCAAACACAGTGCAGGTTTGTTTCCCCATGATGATGATGATGATGTCCATTTGTAATGCGCAGGTATTCATTCAGAAGAATTCTCATTGCACCAAAAAGTCTTGCAGTCTTCAAGAAAGGTCCCCCGGTACCTTAGCCCTATAAGTAAATAATTTCTTGGTGAACGTCACAACAAACTCTGCGCCTCATAAACTCAAACATCAACTGAACCAGAGACACGAATTCAATTACAGACACTTGTTTTTTTTTTATTGTTTTCGATGCTGATTGTGTTTAACGGTGCTTTGTGCCTGGGCGTGTTCACGGATATAAACTCAACGTCGGTGACGAGAAAAAGAGTGAGGCAGAGGAGGAAAGTCAGAGGAGTGTTGTAATGAATTACAGGGAAGAAGGAAGCGTGCAATCGACAAATTAACACACCCACACACCCACATTCACGGAACACATTCACACTCCCCACCCCCACCACCCCGGAAAGGGAGAGGAAAAGACAGATAAGTTGATGTGAAAATTACCAAAACTTAATTAATTAATTTAATCGCACCAGCTACTGCTGCATACCTCGTGCACCTGCTCCTTTGATATACCGAGCGAACCTAACCTTTGGCCATTGTTCTCGACATACGGGGCTCTCCACACTTCTCTTTACCTTTTGTTGACAGAAAATAGTCGTACAGGTCACGTGACTTGAGGTTTCTCGTGAACAGCTTGTGCAATCAGCTTCAGTAGTTTTAAAATGGTCCGACCTCTATTTCTTTCTTTCTTTCTTCTATCCTTTCTTTCTTACCTTGATATTTTCTGTATTTGTTCGCAGCTTAAAACTCTTTTGCATGCTTATTTTCTTACATTTTTATTCATTCTTTCCTTCCATTCTTTCTGTTTTCCTGCTTTTTCCTTTTCTTCATTTTTCTCAAAAGCATCTTAACTTCAAACTTGAATCTAAACATAATTACAGCCAGTGACTGCCAGACACAAAAATAGAGAAAAGGACGCATAAAGGGAACAAAATTACTGTAGGCTGACGGATACACGACATACAGCCAGACAGGCAGTCAGCCAGACAGACAAAGATACACGTGAAGATGTCATCAATTACACTGCAAGTAGACGACAAGCCTTTGCCAGCTGAAGACGCTCGAGAGACAAGCCCTCGGTGTTAAGAGGCCCTCCCTCCGCTCCCCTCAAGTCCGGGTGTTACTTCCCTTCATTAGCTCGACAGTCGGGCTATTCGGTGCCTTCTCGACTTGTACTTATGTAAAGTATATATATGTGTGTGTGTGTGTGTGTGTGTGTGTGTGTGTGTGTGTGTGTGTGTGTGTGTGTGAATCAGTGAGGGAGTGTGCGACATAATACTAGGTTAAGGTCGTCCACTGACCTCTTCTAGGTCTTTGCGGAGTGAGATGTTCAAGCCCTTACTTTTCTCGGGGCCAGGTTTCTGTGAGGGCTGTCTATATTCTCTTCCTCGCTCCCTTACCTTCTCCAACCCTTTATGGATTCAGGTACACCTTACCGACTAGGAAAAGTATTGCTGCGTCACACGGGTTTCGAACCGACGTGATTATCGGTTCAGACGCCAGTGATTTTAACCACTCGGCTATCCGCTTCCTCCGTGAAGGAAAAAAGAAAGGAAGGATGAGAGAGGACAGACAAGCGCAGGCAAGGTAGCTGGATGGTCGAGATAAACAACAGCAACTTTTCTTCGCAAGTTCGTAACTTTAAACACCAAATGTAAGAAGCTCCAAACTTACCCCCCCCCCCCCATCAAAATCAGCTTCAGCTGGTAGCAAGGGTACTGACAGAGACAGGTAGAAAGAGAGAGAAAGAGAAATGAAGGGGAGGGAGAGAAAAAGTAACTGTCAAAGCACACCTAATGAAAGGGTATCAGAAAACCGTGTTTAAAAACATTCATCTATCAGAACAACAGGCGGCTCACTGGAACAACAAAGTCAATTAACGTGACTGGAGTAGCGTGACCAACATAAACAACACACGCGCTTGTTTGCTCACCAGCATGTCTCGTGAAAATATCTACGATGTATGTCTGTGAGAGAGAGAGAGAGAGAGAGAGAGCGCGTGCGCGTGTGGATCTATGCATTTGCGCGCGCGCACGTTTGTGTGTGTGTGTGTGTGTATGTGTGATCGTTTGGTTGTTTGTGTGTATGTGATTGTTTGATTCTTTATTTGTGTTATTGTTTGGTTGTGTGTATGATTGTTTGTGTATGATTGTTTGTGTGTGATTGGTTGTGTGTGTGTGTGTGTGTGTGTGTGTGTGTGTGTGTGTGTGTGTGTGTGTCCCTGTGTAGCTTAAATCTTTACAATCTTTGCATTAACATGTACGCACGTGCGCGCGCGCACACAGAGTTGAGATGATGGCAGCTACAGGTCTACGTCCTCTCACGTGCGCTGCTGCAGGCACAGAAGCTCCAGCTTAGTCCGCCCAGCAATCAGACGAGAGATTTGAACCGTTGACACAGTTTCCCAGACAAGGTGGTGCCGAGCAGATTCTCGAGGACTTGGGTTGCCATGAATTGTAACCGTCCGTCAGCTTTGTTTGATGAGCGAGTCTGTCGCACGTGCCCGTCCTGTAACCAGTTCTTTTACTCCACTGAAGTCTCGCCTGACATGCTAATGATGCTATTCTATTCTAGTCTGTGCTATTCTATTCTAGTCAGTGCTATTCTATTCTAGTCAGTGCTATTCTATTCTACTCAGTGCTATTCTATTCTAGTCAGTGCTATTCTATTCTAGTCAGTGCTATTCTATTCTACTCAGTGCTATTCTATTCTAGTCAGTGCTATTCTATTCTAGTCTGTGCTATTCTATTCTAGTCAGTGCTATGGCGGTCCGATGACGCAACGGTTAGCGCCTGTCACCAATACAGTGAAGGTTGGCTGTCTTGGGTTCAGTTCTCGTCTCGGGCACGTTCTTTCTCTGCATGTGGCATCTGTTTACAGGGCTGGCTGCCTTGCCGTGATATTCCAGACAAAAGAACTGACAGCCCTCAGGCAATGAAAGCCCAGGATCACACCATTCTACACACAAACTTCCGAGAGGGTGGCTGACCGAGCTTGTTCATTCACCTGCAAGGTTTGTATGGGGAAACTGCTCTGTGTGTACTGGACTCAGTTTAAGACAGTTTTAGAAGAAATGCGTGAGTGTGCATGGCGGTATGTTGCATCTGTGACAAGGTTCACGGACTTCTGCGAAAAAACATCGAAAATAGCGACCTCCTGAAGTTCACACGGATTTGCAGATTCTTCATCAAAGCAGCTTAGTTCCCCTGTCTCTGTATTTGCAATGGGAGCGAACCAGATCCGTTGAAAGAGTTCTAAATTTTGTTAAGCTTCATTTCGAAGCTGACAAAAAGTTCTCCGGGGTCAGATAAGACGATACCACCGCGGTAACCCAGTAACACTGGTGTCTCTTAGAGAGCCAATTATATCTCCACAAAGAAAGGCGGGGCATCACAAGAGACTCCTCTGGCCTCATACAATCTGTCAGGTGGAGGTAGTCATTGAAATTCCACCTCAGCAACGACAGTACCAAAAGAACAAACTAAGACAAGTTTACACCTCCTTCAACGCTCGGTGTCTGAAGGAATAAAGTGGGTTTTAAATTTAAAAAGAAAGAATGTAACACTCCAATTAAAAGTATTTTGTTTTAGGCATAGAAAAATTAAATTGCATCACTCCAAAAAAAATCTGTTCATTAGTCTATCAGTCTGTAGGTTTATCGCTCGATCGGAGGGTTTGCGTGTCTGTCCTCTTGTTCCTGGTTTTGTCCTCTTCTTTTCGAGACCTCTTCCACACCATCATGGCAACAGCAAACCAGACTATTTTTTTTTCTTTTAGATCGATGTTAAAAAATAAAACGGGAATGACAGGGGTCGACTGCATGAAAAACAGCTCGCGCTTCGAGGCCAATTTCTGTGCAGTTTATCAAAACATATTCATATTGTCTTCCATTGACGACGACAATCTTTAATTTCGACGAGACAGAAGATGGCAAAATATGTCAAGCGGTCTTCCAAAGGCTTTATGAACTCGATGATGAGTTGACAAACAAAGAAGTAATCAATAGAAGACAGCACTCATTTTTTAACAAAAATACTGTTTCTAGCAGAGATGCTGGTGCTGTAGCTGTAGCTATCAAACTCTCTCCACCTTGTAGAGACTCTCACAAACCACACAACAAGTTTTTGAGAATTTACCATAACTGACGAGATGTAATAAAGTTTTGATGATTTCCACAAAGCTGACAGTGGCATAAAAATCTTTTGAGGGTTCTCCCGGAACTAGCGGGAAATAAAAATCTTTTGCGGAATCCATAAAACTGAGAAAAGATAAAAAGATTTTGATAATTCCCCCCCCCCAAGCACCTCTTCTCTTCCCCTACAGACTGATGCCCTGGTTCGGATTCCTTCTTACAGCATTATATTTTCTTCTTTTCCTTCCTAAATTAAGTTGAAAATTTCTCCCTATACCAATTTTAGACAGCAAAAAAGTAAATAACTTTATAGATAAATTTTTAAAATAATATTTTTGTTTTTTTTATAAAGTAACCTTTCTGTGGTCAGGAAGTAATGCTTTACAGAAACAGCAGACTTCAGTAGGGATGTCATTCTATTATTATTATTGATTGGCTGCAGTCAAACTGCAATTTATTTGTAATCTATAAAAAAAATTATCTACAAACTAATTACTGCTAAATGGAATTCCAGCCTTCACCTTCACAACCTACCTGAAAGGTAAGCAACACCTAACTCAAGTGATATAACTCAGTGACACCTGGCGGCCTCTGCTGCTGGAGGCACTTGGGTAAGTAGATGATTCTAATACTGATTGTCCACAGAGGATGTCGTTTGTCTCTGTTCTCATGATTGGCACTAATTTGTGTTCCACGGCTGTGGTGCTGACAGCACCATAATACTCATGAACATTATAATAAACCTGCAACAGTGCACCAAAGTAAAGTGCCCCTGCGGTTATTTCACGAAGTTCAGGAAAGGTTTGACAGCTTAGTCACATGTATAACTGCAGTCTACTGTTTCACCCAGCTCTTCCAATCAAACCCACCAAAGTGATCTGCCTTAATAAAAGGAAAAGTGGATCTGCTGAGCCAGTCACGATCAATCTTTCAGATGGTCTGGACATACCGATGTGGGAGCCATACATGTCCGACGAAATTGTTTTTTCACTGTCATGGACGTAGAGTTAGTATTTACATAATCGTCTACAACATCATCAAACCAAGGAAAGCAATCCATCTCCATCCGGACCCGTTTCATCGTCATCCATCACACAGGAGGCAGAACATGAAATCACGACGACAGTAGATTCGCGTGTCTAAACAACGACAATAAAGAAACATGCAATGAAGAAAATAATTAAACAAACAAAGAGACCAAAAGGGATTTCAGAAGCTGCCTGGAAAACTCGCCAATGCAAACATGTGGGCAGTGAGTACAGTAATACATTGCGAAGGTAATCAGGCTTATCGTTGCTGTTTGAACAGGTAGGTTCAGTATCTCCTTGTCAACATGCCGAACAACCCTTAACTCTGCCTTCAGATCCTTCTTGACATACTTAATTCTTGGCGAGCGGAGCTTCTCTGAGATACGAACAGACTAGCGCCCAGGTCCTTCTCGACTATGTGCAGTTCTTGCCATTTTACATTGCTTTATTGTTTTATTTTCACACTGTGTCGGTACGGTGAAAAGTTACAGTTCATCTCTCAATTGTATTGCTAACAAAACCTCTTCCGCCGAGATAATTCCCCGGCCACCTGGGCATCAGTAACTGACTTTCCGTCAGATTGTATCGTCACCTGAGTCTTTGAGACCCGCCACACCCCATGCAAGCCTGTCCAGCATCCCACGGCTGCTTCAGTGAACGCTGGCTCGCAGAAATTGGCCGCCCAGCACGTGCAGATTAAGATATCGGGCAGAACGAGACCAGCTTGGCCAGATAAACTCTCGCGAAATAACGAGAAGATACGTGTTCCTTGCAATGCAAACGTCCGCCCAGTGTCAGACGAAAACAAAAAAGCGAGACAGGTGCAGAATTGATCCGCACATAAAACATTGAACAATCAACAACAGCACCCGCAGTCCTTTAGGGGAAAAAATAACATCGATTTTTTAAAAGGATAATAACCAACATTCTACCTCCCTGTTGCCTGAAAACTAGTTTGAGTTATCGTTCCCAGCTGACGCAAATATTGTCTGTCAAAATCTGAGAAGAGACTATTGGAAGCAGTTTCAGTATCGTTTATCACAAACTATTCTATGTCCTCTTGCATTTGATAATTTTCTATTTTCTAGAAATAAAATCTTTATTTGACACCCAGATTGCTTTATAAACGAAGTGAGTTTTTCTAGCAATTTCTCTTATTCGCCATTCACCAACACCATTTGTTCCGACACTAATACCTCCTAGCTGATGACAGGACACGCCCATTACTTACATGGCACGCTCATACTCTGCCCACAGGACACGCCCATTATCTACAGGACACGCCCATACTCTACCTACAGGACACGCCCATTATCTACAGGACACGCCCACACTCTACCTACAGGACACGCTCACACTCTACCTACAGGACACGCCCATTATCTACAGGACACGCCCATACTCTACCTACACGACACGCCCATTATCTACAGGACACGCTCACACTCTACCTACAGGACACGCCCATACTCTATGCGAGTTGAGCTTCCACACAAACATCATAATAACTTTAAGCTATTTTCCAACGCAGAACTTTATTGACATCGAAGATTCCATGCAATGGTCAGACTGCTGACCCCCATCTGTGCTGATGGCCTTCACCTTCTTCTCAAGTAGGTACGACATCTGGGCATGCACTGAAGTCTTTGCTTTGATACCAGCTTCCATTATTATTATTATTATTATTATTATTATTATTATTATTATTATTATTATTATTATTATTATTATTATTTCTGTGTGTTACTGTTTCTGTAAAGCGCTTTGAGCTAGCCTTTGATGGGTAAGGCGCTATATAAATTCACTTTGTTGTTATTATTATTATTTGCAGGATACGCCTATTCTCTACCTACAGGATATCTACAGACTGGCTACTTTAGGAAACAGCTATACACTACCTGAAGAACGTACCTCTGAAGTATACTTGTCCTGTGAGGTGGACCTCTATACAGTAGAGGGGCTGCTGTGTCTCACAAATACAGTCATCAGGTCCCCACCAACACACAGCGATAAGCGTGATGATAACACATGCTGCTGACACGGCAGAAACAACTGCTCCTCGGGTTACGAAACGGTCTGTGCCCTTATGTTAACTGCGCACATACAGGCGTGTACGCACAGAATCTCTCTCTCTCTCACACACACACACACACACACACACGCACGCACGCACGCTCTAGATGCACCAAAACCGATTCAACAATACACGTGACTGCAGCATGTTGCCTCGACAGCGATAAGAACACCACTATGAGCAGCAACAACATAAAAAGCGCAGTGTAACAATACAAAATAATCGCTAGCTCCTAGACTGGGTCACTATTAACGGTTAGTTTATAACTGGTTATCTACAGGCCGTGAACCAGCGGACATTTATTTCCTGAAAGGAACATAAGTGTAACTACTTTATCCTAGAGGACTACTACAGCGCAAAACAATCTTTTTTTTCTAATATATGGACTATAGACCATAGGCACAACTACTTCGTCTTAAAGGACTACTATAGACCAAAAGTTATTTTTCAATGACTGAGCAGAGATTCTCAATGTTTCAGACAAATGAGCGGAGCTGAATACAAGATGATATTTTCTCCAAATTTTCTGTGAATACTGTGTATCGTTCTCAATATATAAACCTAAAAAAAATCATCATAAACTAAAAGAATACAAACAAGCAAATACACCCTCATAGACATCACAATTTTATGTGGCTGCGTTCACCTTACAAGGCTTTGGCCAATGGGAGAGCTGGGGGTGCCTCTTAATTAGTCGTATCCATGGACAATCGTGATGTCACGAGTTTGACTGGGTAATATATTGAAGACACGGAATGGAATTATTACCCCACAGTTGAGGAACTAGCACCTTGTACCCAAGTGAAATAACTCTGCCCAACCATTTGGAAACCAGCGCCAAAGACTAACGGATAACAGTTTGTATTGCACAGAACTCTTCCCAGAAATGAGGGGGAAACTGCTGCCACCTGGTAGACGTAAACAGCCCACAGCAACGACTGACACAACGCCGCAAACCTCCGCCAAAGACTGAGAAAGTTTGGTGGGGCTCAACAGGAACTGCGCACTTTTAGCTGCCTTTGGCTTCCTAGTGTTTTCCTGTGAGTGCAACTATGTGTCTCTGTCAATCAGGTTTCCACAAATATTGCGGCATCATTAGAGTTGAAAGTCAGCGCCACCAGTCGACATAGTTTTTACACCTCAACACTACTTTTAACCAATGACCGGAAAACGTCCTGTGAGATGAAATGAGGTCAGTGTTTATTCTTCATAAATATGAGGAACAACTCTGCTTGTGTGTGTGTGTGTGTGTGTGTGTGTGTGTGTGTGTGTGTGTGTGTGTGTGTGTGTGTGTGTGTGTGTGTGTGTGAAGTTGGTTCTGTTCCTGTCCTTATTTCCTGATGGCGTGCAGATTTGACGAGTGTGCTATGTTTACGTCCGGCAGAAGAAAAAAAAAAAGAAAGAAGGAAGGAAGGCACATGCGAAGAGGAAGAAAGAAGATCATTATCATCAACATCGCCTCGTACAACAATACTAATTTTGGCTGATTTACGATGAAAAGATTGGGATAACGGGCTGCTATGACGTCAGGGGTTGCCATCAGCACCGCTCACCCGGAAAGGCGAGCCCCCGAAAATGCTGGTTGGAGTCGAGGGGAACTAATTAGCTAGAGACAAACCAGCAAAGCTTTGGCGTTAACGAACGTCAATTAAGGGCAGACAACCAAGCAGAACATTGAAGAGGCTGAAGCGTCGACCGTTCAAGTCGCCGCTTTCCTCACCTTTGACCTGTCCCAAAGACGATCAAGATGAAGACTCGAGTAATTAGGAAAACCTTTGACCTCATCTTCAGTATGTTTCCTCCAACGTCGAGTGGAATTCTCTACTTCTGTCTGTCTGTGTGTCTGTCTGAGTCTGCCTGCCTGTCTGTCTGTCTGTCTGTCTGTCTGTGTGTCTGTCGCTTTTTCTGCTGTTTCCATGGATTACCTCTCTTTAGTCACGTTAGTTATTTTAGGTTAGTGTTTAGGCTGTTTGATTATATTGTTCCAGCACTGTTTTTACACTCAAGAGCTAGTCTTGTGATTGGTAAATACCTTTTATTGCCTTTGTGTGCCGTTTCCATTGGTCCTTTCAATCAAGTGGGGGGGGGGAAGTCTGAAGATGATGTTAAGTTTCTCGTTTTTTTCTAGGAGAAGGATATACGGAAAGAGATGTAAGAGAGATATAGGAGGAGGACTAAGCTGCACTTGTTTACTAATTAGGTCATTGCCATGTTTCAAAGTAGACGGAAAGTAACAGAAGTATGAAATGTACATACGAAGTATGCAGAAGCAGATAAAAGGATTAGTTTCAAGATGTGACTTGACATGATGTAGAAAAACGAGACGTGGCAAACATTGCACAATGTACTTCATGAGCACGTAGAAATAAATAAATAAATCACACACACACACACACACACACACACACACACACACACACACACACACACACACACACACACACACACACACAGAGCTAGGTTTGAAGACTTGTAAAGGGCATGGATCCCATGGAAACAGTTAAGACATGTAACATTAATAACACTACTTGTATACTATATATTTAAGAGTTTGCATCATTAAAATGAAAAGAAAACACTACTTTAGTAACAAGAGAGAGAGAGAGTAGAGAGAGAGCAGAGAGATCTGTATCATGTAAGATTGCAGCCACTTAAATGACAAATTATTTTTTCACATACATGGCCGCCGAGAGCCAGCACAGGCCCCGAGGCAGACGACCTCTCCGGGCCCCTTGTAATTGTAATCATTATTTATTTTCCCAGTATTTAATAATAATAATAATAATAATGTTAATAATAATATGTTTACAATTTGATTGTCAATATCTATATTTCATTCAGTAACATAATATAGACTTCAAACATTAGGACAAGTGCACTAGGATCTACATCAAAAAGAAGAAGGAAAATAAATGCATTGACAAAGGTCGGACTTTCTTCACAGTCGCGGGCCCGGGTACAACATACCCACCCCTCTCTTCAGGCCTGTTCACATATGATGAATGTATACCCCAGGACGAACAGACTCCACTTAGTTTAAAAAATAATCTTCCTATCTAAATGTAAGGTGACAAAGTATAAGTAGGGAGCAGACGAGAAAAAAACCAATCAAAGAAGCAAAAACGTGTATGACAGAGAAATATTAAGGGACACGGTCTGACGAGACAGATGAAAATAAAAGTTAAAGAGGAGTTACAAAAAAAAAAAAGGGGCAACACAAGGGCTCTAATCAAGAAAAAAAAAGCTCGAGTAGTCCCTGGTATGACGTCATAAATGTACCTGGCAGCGAGAACGGTTGGTGACCTGTAACCCCGACCAAACGACAGCTCCGTGATGACGTCATAACACACACAGATCACGTGTCTTCAGACGCTGGATCCAGCTGTAGTAAAGTCGAATATCCACCGCAAGGAAGTTTCGTCTCACCTTTACCTCCACTGTCTGCATCACAGAATTGTTTCTCGGAAACAAGGTCGAGAGCTGAATTCTAATCTAGATAATGCTGGCTGCCAAAGAGTCAATTAAATTCCGAGTGAAGAAGTATTTCGTGTCTTGGGGTACACGCTCTGCCATTTTGTTTTACCTCCCCTGAAAACAATTCCGCCTTGACCCGAGGTGGTAAGCAGCTGACAATGGCCTTGACAACAAAGATCACGGTTTTCAGACCTTTTGCACTATGACACCGAACATTCAAGACACGCGAAAGACCCGCCGCCTGGCGGAAGACTTGTCAAGAATGATAACTCTTACAAGCAAACAGCATCTGGCTGTTGCACACGTTGCTCGCGCTGCAGTTCCGCGATTACAGGTGGCCATCTGGCGGTGGGCTGGAGAGTTGAGACCGGGAGGGACAGTGACGGCGCTGGGAGGTCGGCTGTTTTCAACTTCCACAGGCAGCCAGCCACTGTGTGTGCATGCTGGGATATGAGGTCCGCTAAAATTAAGAGAACTGTTTGGATGCACGAGTCAAATAAACATCTTTTAACCTTATATTTAAGTCAGTTTCAAATTCATTTTCAAATTCTTCTATTGGTCCCAACTCCATGACCAACCTACACCATGTAGTAAATCTTTAATTGCAGGAGCAAAATCAGACCGGATTCCATTATTCACATACAATTCGCAGGTAAACCAATAAGCAATACTAGCATTGTGTACATTAAAGGGATTAACGAAAAACAGAGCATCCTTCTATGTGCAGTAGCCCTGTGGGAATCTGGGTGTGTATGTTCCTAGTCTAAAAACATAATTACAAAAAGGCCATTGTCAACTTTGCCAACATCACAAGAACCAAAGCCTGACACTTGATGACCACACGATAAAATAGGAGCGATTGAATATAAAGCAATACAGGTTTTTACACCATAGTTTAAAAATCTTTTGTTGGCCAACATCAATCCTTACTTAGATATAGCTGGCAAAACGGAGCTTGCTCCTCGCTAAATCCAAAAGGAGAGAAAGCTGAGATGGATAGCTAGATAGATTTAAATGATGAAACTAATTGACTGGCAGGCTTACTCACAACAGTTTTTCACAAAGGCGGTATAAAAGAGCATCAATCAAACATGACACTTCAATAGTTCCAGTAAAAGAGAGAGGAAAGAGAGAGAAAGAAAGAGAGGACATTCTGTATCATCTCAGTATCAGACAGGCCGCGGCAAGATAAAAGGGAGCAAGAGAGCGTGAAGAAAGAAGAAAGTTCAGGATCAAAGCTGTCAATGGCGCATCCGGGGCAGAGTACAGGAAGTTTCCTGATGTCATTTCTGTCAGGTTCCTTAATCAACAGCTTTGTCGACCAGTGGACTGATGAGGAAAGAATGGACAGAGAAGGCGGACGAGCAGAGAGAATGTGAACGACGAAGAAAAAGATGATGATGATGATGATGATGATGATGATGATGATGATGATGATGATGATGATGATTTTCCACCGCAAGCGGACAGGTTGGTCAAACTCAAGGGCTGTAAGTCAAAGTAGTAAAAGTCACGTGACCACCCCACCCCAGGGTTCCTGTAGCCGCCTCTCATGTGGGTGATGCTCTGTGACATGGATCAACTTCCGGGTACAACCACCGCCGACAGACGAGCATCTGTAACACTCGCCTCCTGAAGCAGCTACTTGTCCTGAGCTAAACAGGGCGATCCATTAGGTGGCCCAGGGCTCTACTCATATCACTGCCGCCATTAAACTGTCAGCATGGCTGGGCTCTCCACCAGTCGCCTGACACCCTGTGTTTCCTAGAATTATTTCGTGGGTGTCCCACCCATGAAAGTATGACGGCCATTGCAACAAAAAATAGTCCACACAGATTTCAGAGTCTGCTGTTTTCATGGCATTTTATTTGTTCTTTCGTTCACTTGCGTCTTGTCCATGTATATGCGAGTGAAGGAGCTGTCAATGGGAGATCGTGTTTCTGCAGTTCAGGGTCCACAGTGTTTCCTTGCATTATTTCATGCGTGTCTCACCTGTATCAGAAAATAACCTACACATAGTTTAGAAACTGTTTTGTCTGCTGTTGCCATGGCGGTTTATTTGTTCTCTATCATTTGCGCTTTGTCCAGGTATCTGCGAGTGAAAGACCTGTCATTTCTAGGAGATCGTGTTTCAGCAGCTCACCGTCTATTCGCTACTTCCAACGTTTTCACAAGAACACATTTAAAAAAAAATTATTAGTCGCAACATTTCACATCGGTGCCACAGTGTTGGCCATCAAACTACCCCATTAGAACTAGGCTGCGAACCAGAGAGAGACGGACGAAAGAGTGGCCAGAGAAACAAATAAAGGAATGGACAGGATAAATATGTACACACGGCACTTACACAGAACTCATTTAGAACACACGCAGAACACAAACAGAACTCACGTAGAATACAAGGACCATATTTAAAACATCTACAGCACACACAACCACAAAACACAGACAACAACATCGCATGAAAAGGCGGCGCAAGGCTGGAAGCAGAATTTCACAAGCAGTTGCTGCCGTAAGGTTCATTTCGCTATATTTAAAGCTATGGGCCCCTCATGTCACCTTTCAGCATCCCCCGTCTCTCTTCTTATTTCCAGCCGCACCGTCACGTGACTGCGGCGAGGCTGTCGGAAGACTACGTGACCACGTGAACACATCGGGGGGGCCAAGAAAAAGGTCAACGGTATCTCATACACGGGCCATATTGTCATTGACATGTCTGGCAAGGGGTCTGTATATATGTCGGTGAAAGGATGGTAAGAGAAAAGAATGAATGTATACACATGACCCACACACACACACACACATGTATGCAGTCATAGGAGCGGTGGTGTGTCTGTACCTGCGTCTCTACCTCCAGCTTTTTGCGTGCGTTTGTTGTCCCCTAGGGCCCTGTAATTGCCATCTTGTCAGTTTAAACAATGTCTGCTCGAAATACTTGTGAGTGTGAGAAGCATCAGGTGTTGGTGTTTGTGATGCTGCTACATCTCGGTGTAAACAATACACTAGACCTTTTAGTTGTGAAATGAGTAAAGACAATGTACCGCAGAAATCACTAACCCCTCGGCCCTCTCCACATCCTGTGACCTTAGCACTGGGGTTTTTTAAATACGCAGAAAATACTTGTTTATCAAGAGCTTTGTTTGACTGATAATATTTTTTGCAACAGCCTGTTGCTGCCACAGCACAGAGACCTTTAACCGTATCCCACGCACACTGAGCCTGTCTCGTGTCTCTTCTGGTTATTGTGGAAATTCGGACGACTTCTGTATTTTGTCATCTACAGAGTCCCTGAAAAATATGTTAATAGCATCTCCCATGTCACAAGCAAGGGTCGTGCATTTTTCTATAGCTTTTGTCAAAATCTTACATTTCAACTTTCTGAAAGTGGTTTTAAAAAAAAACCTTAGATGGTTATGCAAACAACTGTCAAGTAGCCAGAACCCACATCTTGAATTTTGCACTTAATGTCAATTCTCAAAACGAGACTGTTCAGTTTCTTTCTTCCTCTTCTGATCTTTCCTTTCTTTTCTGTAGTGTGTGTGTGTGTTTGTGTGTGTGTGTGTGTGTGTGTGTGTGTGTGTGTGTGTGTGTAGGTGTGTGTGTAGGTGTGGGTGTATGTGAGAGGGTTGGGCGTGTGGGTGTGCAAAACCAACCAACCAACCAACCAACCAACCAACCAACCAACCAACCAACCAACCAACCAACCAACCAACCAACCAACCAACCACCCACACAGCCAACTACAATGTGAATCTTTGACAACCGATTTCTGATTTAGAAAATGTGTTGGAACACGAAATGTCATTTAAAGAAATCAAATTCAAGGAAAAATTCTTATTTTATAAATCAAGTCTTCATTAAAACTGTAGAGACAAGAAATAAAACAGACTTGGTGAATGGAGTTCTTAACTACAACTTTAAAGGGTCTCCTTCTCTATTGATTGCATTTGGCCTTGTTTAAGGAAAAAATTATTTCATGTTTGCGTGGGACAAAATGAAATGAAAACGTTTGTTCGAGCTGTGAAACGATATGAAGAGAAGAGCACCACGTGACAAGAAATATTTTATTTCAGCAAAGAACAACACGAGGAATAATTAGAGCACATGACAAACCATCCACCTTCAGTAAATGACACATAGTAGATAATAATTATGGACGTGCTGTCCTGAAGTTTTGTAGGATAATTTTTTATAATTTATGCATTTATCCCCGAGTAATGGCCTCATGTTCAAATGTCAGGAGGAGGCGATCAAGAGGGAAATTACCAATGATGCTTCCATAGGTCAGAGTTTGGTTGTTGTTTGAGTTCAGGGTCATTGTGTTGATCTTCTCTTTCGCTTGACCTGTTTGAGGGTTGTCAGTTAGTGAATGGATCTGTTTGAGAAAAAGTGGCGTTAAATTCGTAAGGACGGTTTGCTGTAAGTGGCTTAACGTGCCTACGGTCCGGCAATGAAACAATTGCGACCTTCCCTTCAGATACATTTTAGTTATACAGCAGAAGGAGGGAACTTTTCCTGTCGCTGAGCTGGCTTCAGGCGGTTCGAACTCTCGAGTATCTTCTTTGTTGAATGGTCAAACCACTAGCTGGAATTTTGTTGGTGGGTGGAGGGTGGGTGTGAATCGGTGTATTACTCCGAGCCAGCAACTAAGGCTATGTCACGGCAAGGCAGCCAGCAACTAAGGCTATATCACGGCAAGGCAGCCAGCACCTAAGGATGCTAATGCTACTAAGGCTATATCATGGCAAGACAGCTAGCCCTGTAAACAGATGCCACAGGAAGAGAAAGAACAGCATACAGTGTCAGGTATCATTGTTATTTGCGGTATCGTGATTAAGCTTAAATTGTATAAGGATTAATGTGCAAGAACGAAAGAGCGTGAATGACGTCAGTTGTTTGGAAGACGTGTATGAGTGATGTAAAAAAGTGAAGGAAATGACGTGAGGGAGAGCGCGAGCAAGGAGTTAGTAGGAGAAGAGAGAGGTTGAGGACGGAAAGACAAGTAGGGTAGGAATTGTAAGAATTTGTTGAGTAGGGCGTTTAGGAGTATGTAGATCGATTAGGTGAGTAGGTATTCTTGTAGATATTCAGACAGGCAGGACTCAAAGGTAAGGGATTTTATTATTTTAAAGTAATCTGGATGTAGGAATCGTTTTTTAACTGACTTTTCATTTGTGTATTTTTCTTGTTTTCTTCTTGTATTCATACTTAGTAAAGCAGAGAGATTCGTTAGACAAATCATTCTTTTCTTTTAATTTGTGTGAAAGAACACGTGTTTGTCAGGCTCCGTGTATGTGTTGAAAGAATTGAGAGACTGATACACTGGTCGTGACAGAGCTGAACCCAGGACAACCAACCCTCACTGTGTTGGTGACAGGCGCTAACCGCTGAGTCCCCGGATCGTCTTCCTGTGATGGGAGGGGGGGGGAATCTCCCATACAGGCAGTCTGTATGCAATATTAAAGACTAGACCGAGTGCAAAATTATTTTTTAAATCATATATGTATAATATTGTATAGTTCATTACAAGTTACTGATTTCCTTGAACATCGCAATTCTCAGCTGGATTATGGACAAGGGTCAAGACCAGTTTTCGCAACTTGACGATAACGCGGAGACTGATTAGCCGAGAGGTGCTGGAGCTGTCTGCTGCTTTCAGCAATGTCAGAAGTTAACAGACCAGTGCTTTTCCGAAAATAATGAAAAATAATTGAAAACACGATGTATATTTTGAAACACACGACTGCGTGAAGATTTGTTGAGTGAGTGAGTGAGTGAGTGAGTTGTAAGAGTGATGATGTGGATGATGATGAACCAATCTGTAAGGCGCTTCTGATGCCTACCCCTATGCGTGTGTTCTTAAGATGTGTAAAGCTCGCTTTTTTTTAAGATGTTAGTAATTTTGAGCTTAAATTTATATATCGTTTGGGTTGGTCTTTAAAATGTTTTGTGAGCCAGCATTTGAGTTTTCCAAAGATGGGTTGTAGGGGTGGGTGTGTAGGTGGCTGGAGTCTGAGTTGCTATTCTAAGCGCGTGTGGGCACAGGAGGAGGGGACTTAATGCTGGGAAAATCCCAGGCACTCAGCAGATTATGTCCCCGGGACAACTTGTTGATACCATACAAGCTACAGGGGCAATTTAAAGAAAAAGAAGGATGGGAATAATGTTTTTAAACATAATGGCGGGACAAGAGCAACTGAGCGAGAGAGCTGTGAAGATGTTGGCGAACTGTAAGAGAAGAGCTAACATTTATAGACTGACTGACTGACTGACTGACTGACTGACTGACTGACTGACTGACTGACTGACTGACTGACTGACTGACTGACTGACTGACTGACTGACTGTAAGTTGATGGGCTGACAGCTTGTTGTCGTTGATCTATACTGACACACAGCACAAGTACTCTTTCTCTTATTCTTTCTTTCTCTCTCTCTCCTCTCTATTTTCTCTCTCTCTTTCTCCCTCTCTCTCTCTCTCATCCATCTCTCTGAATCGGTAAGTAGCGTGTGTTTAGAGAAACTGGCCATGTGGTCATTAGGCCCAACCACAGTGCAGAAAATAAAGAAATCGAGGCACCCCTTTCGGACCGGTTAAGTTAAAAAAAAAAACTACCAGCAGCGATGGTTAACTCGTTTAACATGAATTGAGAGAGAGTCCTCATTGTACATACTGTATCCTAGACGCTGGGAACCACTTACAGTTTACTGCCCCTCAGTCCACTTGATGTATATTTGTTTTCCCGCAAACAGGGCAATAAGTATGTTTACCTGTGTGTGTATCAATCTATACATTCATGCTTGTTTGTATGCATGTGTATGCTTATGTGCTTGCTTAAATCTGTCAGTGCGTGTGTGCGGATACATTTTTAGAGCTGTGAGATATTCTAAACTTCTTACTGAAAGACACATGTAGACAAGGTCATGTTTAGTAACAAATATTTACAAACAGTTAATGCGTATTATTATAGGGTGGTCACGACCATTTTGTTTAAAGTACACAGACACAAATTCAAGCAAAGGCACCAAAACAAAATGGAGGTTGAAATGCAATAATTCCAACACTTACCTGAGCAACAAGTAGGACAAGAGCTATCAGTACTCCTACTTCTTTTGCAGTTGAAAACATACAAACATTAATGGCGACACAAGACAAACACAGTCCTTCATGCACAAGTGCGCGTGACCTGATGTTGGAGCGCGTGAGTTCACGAGACCTGATGCTGAGTACACACAAGACAGTCCGAGCTCCAGCAGCACGAGCTCAACACGCGCTCGATATGGCGGACTGGAGCTTGGCGATAGCAACATTGCCTTTCACTGGCATCTCTCCTCTTGATGCTCTCTTGTGTTGAATAATGTTGTTTATTGTTCATTCTCTCTTGTGTTAAATAATGTTGTTTATTATTGATTCTCTCTTGTGTTAAATAATGTTTTTTATTGTGGATTCTCTCTTGTGTTAAATAATGTTGTTTATTATTGATTCTCTCTTGTGTTAAATAATGTTTTTTATTGTGGATTCTCTCTTGTGTTAAATAATGTTGTTTATTGTTGATTCTCTCTTGTGTTAAATAATGTTGTTTATTATTGATTCTCTCTTGTGTTAAATAATGTTTTTTATTGTGGATTCTCTCTTGTGTTAAATAATGTTGTTTATTGTTGATTCTCTCTTGTTTTAAATAGTGTTGTTTATTGTTGATGCTCTCTTGTTTTAAATAGTGTTGTTTATTGTTGATGCTCTCTTGTGTTGAATAGCGCTTTTTGTTGTGGATGCTGTCTTGTGTTAAATGTTGTTTGTTGAGTTGTTGCTGAGAATGCTGCTGTTATTATTATTTTGTTTTGGTTGGTGGAAACGCGATCAGCTGCTACAGAATCCGAAAGTTAAAAAGTAAAGTGTTTACCTTGTTTTAATCACCTGGTACGGAAAAAAACGGTGGAAGGAGAGAGTTAAAGTCCTCATTTTCCGTGCTTTAGACTCGGCTAACCACTTACAGTTCATTCGGCTTCCATCAATTAGACTATAGGACATTAACCATCAGGAAAAGTTTTTTTTTATTTTTGTTTTGTGTTTGAAATATTATCTTGCTTTTCGTTGTCAAATAATCTCCATTCGGTACTCTTTTTCTTTTTCTCTGTCTCATATTATTTGTGTGTGTGTGTGTGTGTGTGTGTGTGTGTGTGTGTGTGTGTGTGTGTGTGTGTGTGTGTGTGTGTGTGTTTTCCCTCCTGCGTTCATCACTAGCATACAACATCTCCACATATTCTCATTATTTCTTCACAGATCACGTTTTCACACGAATTATCAGTGGGAAAAAAGTTCTAAAGAAGGCTTGCATTCGGAAATACGACAAGCCGCGAAGACCATAAAGTTACAAAGCTTGTCGTCCCTGAGATCCGAGTGACAAACAAGACTGAAGATTTGCAGCAATGAACAAAATGAAGCAGGGGCTCAGGTTGTCATCTAAAGGTTTGCTAAAAATTCATTAAAGCTAACAACAAGGAAAACTTCTGGAAAGGTAGGAGAACGCCGAGATGGGATTAAGTGACAAAAAGATTGTCTTCAAGAGAAACAATCTAGCAATGAGTTGATTTCCCTAAAGCGAAGCATTTTTGAAGAGTACTGCTGCTGATTGTTGTGCCAAACCTCACTTACAAACCTGTGATTAATTGTTTTAGAGAGGAGAGCCAGGCTGCCACAAATAACACTACAGACATCAGTCCAGGGGCATATCGGAACCACTAATTATGATTTAGGAGACAGCAAGGTTCTTTGAAAGAGTGCTCAAAATTCTCCAAACTGTAATGAAAGCAAGTCCGCTACTCAGTCGAGGTCGCTGTGTTCCGATCTCGTCCCCGAAACGAAGAAAAACGCGAGGCGAGAAAACACGAGCAATCGCGAGAATTGACAATCGTTTCAAGCCATGACATTGTCTAGAAACTAAAAACCTTGTGATTTGAAAAGGGCTGAAATCTTGTCAAAATCAAAATGTGGGCGAAAAGTGCGCCCTGGGACTCAAAGAAATGGGTTTGTTTTATAGGAAGAAACACGACATGTCTGATATTTGAGAATCGAAATGTCTGCACGTGGGTGCGAGCTTGTGTAGCCTGCTTGCCAGTACATGACAATGTTTTGTCTTGCCCCTGCACTCTTGTGGACACCTGCAATATGCTACACAGCAGGGTAGATGTAACCACGGACCTTCATCTACTGGATGAGTGTCTCTCATTCGTTGCCTCTTTTCGCTATCATAGGAGTGACCAATTGTAACAAACCCTACAACGTTAGGTTTTCACTTCCGTTTCAGATTTCAAAATGGCGGGTTTTCCAAACGTCGAAGAAATTTTAGAAGTAATTAAGCTTTTCTGTCATAAGAACCTTGTTAAAGAAGACTGATTGCAAAATCAACAGTAGTATTTTCTGTAAAATGTATTTTGGTTGTTTATAGAAAACGCATGTTGGTCTATCGTCAATTTTATCATATAAAAACATCGTCACAACAGATGCTATTGACTTGCTCTACCACTAACAATTTTAAAAAAAAAAGCATTGGTTTTGATTTTTCGGACACAATTATATAGATTATTCTGTTACAAAAAGCCTATACTTTAAGAATTAATTTAATAAATGCCACATATGAAGGTTCGTGGTAGCACTGAGTTCACGACAACGCCATTTACTAGCAGACGACAATAGGGAAGTCCCCCGTTGCAAAGGTGGGTTGGTATTGTAAGCTATGATGGCGACGAGGATAGATGTTTACTTTTTGTTGAGGATAACGACATCTCGCTTTATTGGTATGACATCCAACAATGCAACAATTTGCACCTGTCCATTTCTTTCAAATCCATTTACGTCTGCAAACCACTGACATTTATTAAAATTAAATGAAGGTCCGTGTCTCTTCGCAACAGCAAACCGGAACCGGAAACACGGGCGGGCTGATAAGGAAAGCCGAGACTTACACTGGATATAAACCTGAGACACTTATCCAGTAGATGAAGGTCCGTGATGTAACCACGGACGTGTATAGGTGGATTGCTGTCTGTCTGCCGAGACCAACGCTGAGCCTCTTGCGAAGTTTTCCGCTGTTAGTCTCGGCGAGCCTTAACAATGAATGTGAATAAACCGGAAGCTGTATCGTCCAAAGCCTCGTTCTAGTAGTTAAACTGAAACGTGACTAAACCGGAAGCTATTTCGTAACCAGCCTCGTTCTATGACTTCACTGAAAAAAATCGTCTGCAAGCAGTCCAGTAATACAAGTCCGTGATCTGTCTTACGAAAGGTCGCTTGAGAATTAATCAGCCAACGCATTCCGTGATCTCCACCCGCCATGTTTGTCCTCCTCCGCTCGCGACTGTTTTTCTCGCAAACTTGACAAGTAGGAACTATATATATATATTTATAAAACAATGTGTAACGAATGTCTCTGAAGGAAATATCTGATAAACGCCGAAGCGGAGAGCTGTGCTACACCAGCAGTAACAATATATCCACTGATGCTATCGTCATGGTGTCCTCGAGAGATTTCTATCTATCCCACCCTCTGTGCACCATCCTACACGGATGATTTAGCAAACATGTCAGGTAAGCTGTTTATTGCTCTTTCTCAGAGTTGATGAAAGGATTGGTCACATCAGATGAGGAAACAGGTCATCACCAATGTGACCAACGTCTGTGACTGTCAATACTTTTGTCTCTCTCTGTCTCTCTGTTATTTTCACCATATGTAGCTGAAAACTTTCAGCTGTGTTTAATACTGTCAAAACTGCAATGAATACTTGCACACACACACACACACACACACACACACACACACACACACACACACACACACACACACACACACACACACACACACACACATGTACTGTCCAAGGACTTGTGTTCACGGGAGAGTTGACAGGTGTTTTCAGAAAAATAAGATTGTGTGGCACTTGTTTTTCAGTCACAGACGATGCATGCTGAACACTTTAGCCTTGTGGTCGTGTGTACAGCATGTGACACAAGTTTGCCAAGTGAAAACCTGAGACGGCTCCATGTGGTTCTATGAAGGCCAGTGATAAGACCGGGGAACAGCCAATTAATTTGCCGGCCCTAAGGTCGTTCCCGCTCCCGTTACCACCTAACAGAACGATGCAAAAAAAGGGAGAAAAATAAAAGTAATGTCAGGAAAAAAAACTTACCTGACCGACCATCACATCGTCCTATTATCCAGGTAACACGAGGTGTCTTCAGAAACGCGGGATGATTGGTTAGTTGAGTTTTACACCCAGCAACTGAGGCTATATCAGAGATACTAGAATCACCAGATATTCTCTCTGGCTATATCACGACCAGAAGCGGGAGACAGAGGTGAGAGGTGGAAGTTGGGGGTATTGTTGCTCTCCTCAAACTCGTCTTGCGGCGAGGATGCGTGTACTTAGTCTATATTTCTATCATCCGCAGCACATGCGCAGACTGCCACAGTCGATAATCCAGTTTCTTTATGTAGATCCCTGATCCTAGCAGGAGGATCCACAGAAACAGAATCGATATCAAAACAATCGTAGCAATACTATAGCTGCTGAGTGATTCAAGGTAGCACCCTTGACAGTCTTGTAATAGTCGCAGGTGAAACAACGTCAACTTCAACAGCAGTAGCAGCAGTATTAGTTGTAGATGTAGTACTGGTGGTAGTGGTAGAAAGAAAAAAGCCTACTGGCCTACTATCCATAGAGGCAGTGAAATTGAGAGATCTGTTATAGGGCAGGGCACTTGGAAAAAGGGAGACCAAAACCTCTGTAGATATTTTTTACCTCCCCTGCTAAATCGAGTACCCCCTTTCCCACTGAGCAGGCACTGGGACTTTTCCAGCCACAGGTCTTCTGTTTACAGTCTAGGATGAGGAGGAGGAGAAGAAGAAACATCAATAGTCGACTTGTTGAGCAGCAGAAGGGGTAGAAATGACTGAAGAGAAAAATGACAGGAGACTGGCCCACCTTACACGTGCATTCCCCTGGTAATTCCATTGCTGACACACCACCGTCCTTGCGACTGTCATGACCCCCTGTCTGTGGTTATCTCCAGTCTGTGAATAGTCTTGTCAAACGACAGGGCCAACGACCGACATGAGATCCCGACATTCTTTCTGCCTGCAATTCTAAGCATTCATGCGATGCAAACAATATACACAACTCTCCAGTCCAGCCTTAAAACCTACATTTTTAAGAAATACATTTCGTAATCAAGGAAATTTCTCCGCCCAGTCCTCAATTCTTCATCTTCATTCTCGCTCTTAGTTCATGTGCACCATACTCTCATCTGTATGATGACGATGGTCTTTCTTCTTCGGTTCACTGTCAGTTTGTTGGTAGTTTTCGCACTTAGAGCAAAGAGTTCACATCCATACAGAGACATGCGCTCTATTAATATTGTTATTGTTATTGTAGTGCAATTCTACGCATGCGTTTTAATTAGCTAGCTGACATTATTTATGCATTCCTTTATTTGGGGCACAAGCACCTGGTAATAAATGTGCGGGCAACGTAGTAGTCCACAATGTGAGCACAGAGGAATCAGGTGTACAAAATATTTCGCACTTCATCACCTTTTATTTCTCCTTCCCGCTCTCCTCCCTGTTTCCATCTCTTCGTCCTTTTTCCCCCCTCTCTCTCTCCCTTTTTTTCTTTCTCTTTCAGTGTGGTGAGTGAGTAAGAAGGATGAAACAACAAGGCTGATATATCTGTTATACACACCATCTGGCTGCTCGTCTGCAGCACGATCACGTGTAACACGTGACAACGCGACGACGACTCCTCCATCACGAGGACTGACGAGACTATACGTCCCTCATCGATACTTCAGTCACGGTCTAACGACACAGGCGGTGAGCCTTTACGAGCCTTTACGAGCCTATACTTGCTCGCGCGTATGCATCTGTTACCTCCCCTGAGTACCTCTTTTTTCGCAACGGGGATAAAAAAGAAACAGCAGGCAGGACACCGCTATTGTTAGAAGTCAACTGTCTGAAGGTAATGAATAATATTTATTGAATCATCTCAGCTGTCACACAGCAGGGATCGACCTGTTAATGCCTCGTAAACACACCGCTTGCAGTGGGTTAATCCCAAGGGGCACCCAATTTCCCCTTGTGCAGTTTGCTACCACCAGGTTAGTTTTCTTATCAAGTAAATCTGATGAAGTAATGTGAACTGTGACTAGTCCTCACTCTTTTCATCAGTTCCAGACTCGACCTCCTGTCGATAAGTGTAATCATTTCTTGTCCTTCGCACACACAAGTATGTACACCCCCCCCCCAAAAAAAAAAGCTACTTTATTCAAATGGCAGACGATAGTACAATAGATGTAAGAAATTTCCTGAAAATTAACGATCAATGGTACGAGATAAGGAAAAATAATTACTGTAGCTGTGCCCACGCAGGTGTGTCATTTCAATCTTAAAGGAATTTTATTTCTGTGCTATTCCTTATTAGAGAAAATGATGATTGATATGGCAATCAGAGCATTACTAGTTGTCCTGACAACAATACAAGCGCTGACACCTTCCACCAATCTTACTGTATTGTGCCTTTGCATCTAAGGCTGAAATGGCTGAGTACTAATAAGATCAAGTCACAACCCACTACACAATTCTGAGCAAAGATACTCAATAGTTAAAGTAGATAAATCTCTATTAGCTGGTGAGAACAGAGAAGCCGCTCACTTCCTAACAAGGGAAGAAAATATTAGTCGTTAGATTTTTTTTGTACAGAGGACATATCGCCAAACACCTGTAGACAAGGAGTGAGCCATTTATCCACGAAATTGTTCGACACGGCAGCCTGTCCCACCAACTGGACCACGTGACTTGCTGACTAGTACCTACACACCTGACTGACCTGAGCAGTTTGTGGCGAGTATAATTCCCCAATAAAAAATCACTAAAGGGGTTCAAAGGATACGAGTGCAGTGAAGAGAATGAAGACAAGGGGCGAGTTTTAACAGACAATAAAGTCAGACCCGCACCACACGAACTCAGCAAGCGGGGAGTAACGTGTATTCTAGGCGGAAGTATTCAAAATGGCGGCTTCCAAAATGGTCGTTAATAGACACAAACAGTAATACCTCCTGTAGGTATTGAAGGACGTCTATCTGGTAAGGTAGACTACATCATCCTGATTAACAAAAGGACATTAGTATATACTGATAACATTTGCGAACAAAACTTTTAACGAAATATATATCTTCTAAATGAAAAATAATAAATTATGGCTATACAACAGCAGTGAAAACAAATCCAATTTGATAAAAATTAGAATAAGAAGATTTTTTTGAATTTGAATAAATCTTTGTCATTGAATAGAAAGCTGAACACTACAGCAAACATTTTTTTGGTCGATGTTTCCTAAGGGTAACTTAGAAAAATCTTGTCACTTGCTACGAGAAGCCCCGTAAACGTCTCCCTAAGTCTTTGTCTCAGAACACAAGCTCTCCTCCTGGTGTAAACCCAGTCTCAACAACTTACACAATCGCTATAATCCCACTTCGCCTGAAAGAGCCCCTCAGGCTTCAAAAGCTTTGAATGATAATCTCCCATTTGTAGTCCTGTCCTCGTAACCCAGTCCGTAGCACAGGGAGGATCTTATTTCATGAGGAAAACATCTGACACACAGAGATGAGTTACCTGACATCAGGGCTGTGCATGGATACGCTTATACTGTCCTGGATACAACAAAGAGTGATAATTACATGCAATACACACACACACACACACACACACACACACACACACAGAGAATGAAGGGAGAAAGACGAATGTGAACAGAAAGAAGGAAAATTAGCTAATTGCATGCATTGTTCTCATATTGAAACCAACACATTCTCGCTATACACGGTGTCTACAAGGCGACTTGCTGACACTCCATGAAAAAGTTTATTTTTGACTAGAACTTGTCGTTATGCAAATTATCTACACTCAGCCCAGTCGGACACTCCCACTGTCCCGGGTGAAGACAGTTTTGTTTGAAAATACGCGTCGATCCGAGAAATACGATGTAGCAAATCCAGGACACACCTTGGGGACAGGTTGTGACTAAAATCGGTCAACCTTTCAGTAGAGGTTCTCACCGAGGAGGCAAACATTCTACAAAGAACCGGATCAGATTTCCAACAGAGGCGGTGACCTGAATAAGTCAACTCAGGTGATGACTGAGACTTTGCGGCCTTCATCGCGGACACCCACAACAAACTTGTTCAGGAAGGCCACGCTTGGTTGGGTATTGCCCCTTCTGTAGACACCCATTCTAAACAAATTCAATTTTGATCCTTGTTTAATGGTTGACATAACGACACCATTAAATGTCACCTGTTCACGACTGACCCCTACAGTCCGTGCGTCTGTACGTACAGTTTACAACACAAAAGTATTAGAGGTTTGTAAGCTTTTTGTAAACAAAAAAATACTGGGTTAAGCTTAGTACAAGATACTAAGTCCCTAAATCTCAACGAATAACTGTGCTCAATCTTTGACCCTCGCAATCCTCACCTGCGCTTCTGAATGAGGCTGAGACTTCATGTCGTGTGAGTCTCTAAAGTAGCCTCATTATAATGTCAGTGCCACATCAGCATGACCGCCAACACCTCCCCGTCACTGTGGCCTTCAGTCACCTTTCAGTCACTCCACGTGTGGTGTTTAAAAAACTTACTAATTATGAACCTAAAAATAGTTTTAGTCCGTTTTGGAAATAGACGGACGGAAAAACAACCTGATCTGACATTTTGCCGATTCTGGAAAACTTTTCCCGTATAACTTTTAAAATGAGTTTACATAAAGCTTGACGCCCATAATCCGATTTGAAAGCGGCTTTGAACTTAAAAAAAAAATTTTTAGCAAACCTTGCACAAGGTGGCCGCCATCTTGTCTCTTTATACTTTCCATGCTGAGAACTTTTGAGTGGATGTGTTCTTAACTCGGCAAACAGCATCTTCAGCCATCTTGACGAAGCAATCTTCAATGTTACACATTAACAAATCTTTAATCTCCTCTCCTTTTTCATCTCAATGAAAGCGTTCTTGAATCTGGACGACGACTAGGATCAGGCAAATGTTAAGGCTAGCATCCCCCCCCCCCATCGCCTGTCACAGTTAAAATAACTTAGGTCCTTATATGGAAACGGTTCGATTTCGAATTTGCAGCAAACGTTAAAACTCCAGGTGGTTGTGACAGGAGTAACGGTATGGCTCAGCTACATGGCCACCGACTGTCAGCAGCTGTCACTGCCAGAGAAGTAATAGTTGCAGACCTGGTCACGTGACGGTGTGTTTAATTTACTTTGAGCTTCTGTACATGTGCACCCAGCTTAATAAACCGCAAACATCGTCCGTGCCTTGGTTTCGTTTTCAATTTATTATCGTTAACTTGGGGCTGCTCGCATGTGTGGACACACACACACACACACACACACACACACGCACACACACATGCACACACACGCACACGCACACACACACACACACGCACACACACACACTTTCCTACCAGTAACATCCTTTAAACCGTTATCGTTATAAGTCTCTTAATTCTCTTAATTAGGCTACAAATGAAATGTAACAATTTAACAAAGACGGAATATTCTTGATTCTCATCACTCGATACTAGAGAAGAAGAAAGTCTGAGAAAGTGAGGAAGAGACGCTCCGTGTGGATGAATGAGTGGCTGGGTTAGAGGAATGTAAACACGAAGAAAATCTCCAGGTAAAATATACCCGAGGACTTATGTTTCTATTTTAATTCTTGTGCGGTTCAAGACTGGCTGTGACATCTTCTGGTCGTCACATCGTCAGCAGATGTTTGAAGGCGCGAGGAGAAAAGCCAACAGTCTTCCCTCAGTCCGATTGCTGGAGACTGTTGGGGGAGGGGGAGGGGGGAGGACAAGTCGCAAGAAGACACCGCAATGTGTCAGCTCAGCCAAGCACGAGAATGGTGTTGATCGCGGGCCATTTGATATCGATTTGCCTGATGATGCTGACTACCTGATCAGACCAAGTGGGGCAGCGGTGCTCAACGGTGCAGCCAGCAGACGACAGCGGGTCAAGCAAGGGGACGTCATCGACGTCTGCAGTAAAATCAATGCTGCGCAAGGGGAGGCAATGCACACCGTGCAATCGTCCTGCTGCCCGGCTCTTCTCCGATGGTTGCAGCCAGAAGTGCCTCAAATAACGAGCTGGGGGACCAGTGAGGAAGGCTGTTCTGACAGGCAGGTGGGCGATCAAAATACGCTCGTCACCCCTTAGACATCTATCAATAGAAAGCATCGATTTGATTGGCTCAGATTCAAACTTTTTCTAACAGCGAACGAATAACTTGTAAGCCCGCGAAAAAAGTAAAGACAAACCGGGACGAAGTGGATCGACTGATGCAACAACCAACAACTCATGTAATGGTGTTAATACTGTTTCCTTTTTTCTGCCTTTCTTTCTGCTTGAGCACGTGAAAACACACACACACACACACACACACACACACACACACACACACACACACACACACACACACACACACACACAAATACTAAACACGCGTGAGAGAAAGAGAGAGAAAAAGACGACGAATACCCATTCATATCCACATGCACAACGCAAAACAAAAAAAATGCGCGTTCATTGACAAACATTCACCGATGTATAGAAGAGACGGTACGGGCCAGACGCTCAAAATAGAAACACTTGGACAGTCACTTGACCGCCATCATTCTGTGACGTGACCCACCAACTTCCGCCTCTCCAATGGCTGCCAGTGACGTGCAGAGGACCACAAGTACACAGAGGCCACTAATTACAGAGAGTGAACAATGAATGCACCACCAGGTTAGGAGTAACAGCTGACTGCAAGACACAAATAACTACGCAAAGAACAATTGTGTATCGTGTCAGTACAGTATACAGATATAGACAGAGTTTACAGCTGTTAATATAGTCTAAATACAGCTGTTAGTATAGTCTAAATAAGCTGTTGGTATAGTCTAAATACAGCTGTTAATATAGTCTAAATACAGCTGTTGGTATAGTCTAAATACAGCTGTTAATATAGTCTAAATACAGCTGTTGGTATAGTCTAAATACAGCTGTTAATATAGTCTAAATACAGCTGTTGGTATAGTCTAAATACAGCTGTTAATATAGTCTAAATACAGCTGTTGGTATAGTCTAAATACAGCTGTTAATATAGTCTAAATACAGCTGTTGGTATAGTCTAAATACAGCTGTTGGTGTAGTCCAAATACAGCTGTTAATATAGTCTAAATACAGCTGTTAATATAGTCCAAATACAGCTGTTGGTATAGTCTAAATACAGCTGTTGGTATAGTCCACCAAATACAGCTGTTAATATAGTCTAAATACAGCTGTTGGTATGGTCTAAATACAGCTGTTCGTATAGTCTATGCACCTTTAAGTACCAATCAGACTCAAGGGCAGGAGAGCCGAGGTCTCGCTGTGTGCAAACAGCCTTAAAACAAACGCCTGTGTATTTTGTAAACACTTGAATATAATTCAAGCTACTGAGATAACTCAACAAGAACTTTGCCGGCCACGAATGGTTACTTTGCAAACTATCTACAAAATGTCTGTAGAAAGTCGACAATGTTTCTTTAGATGACTGTAAAATATGTAAAATAATCTCGAGAGGCAAAAAAAAAAAAATCTTAAAAACATTAAAACCGACAACAAAATTTCAACAAAATCTGACAGAAGCAAAAAAAAAAAACTTCGTTTAAATACCAAACGTCAACAAAACGAGTTTTAAACATCGAATGACAACACCTTCAAGGTTTGCTGGCGGTTAGTTCACAAATTGTTCTTGTGTGAAGCATTCAGAAAAGCTGACATTCCATCAGCTCCATGTTTCCTTCATCATCTCATTTTTCGCCCCAGTTTCCTGTTCGACAGATGTGCGGGTCGAACAGAAAACTGGGGCGAAAAATGAGATGATGAGTTTTTTTAAAACAAATGTGCAAGATGACCTGCGAGACTCGATGATTACAGTCCTCGTGTAAAACAAAACAAAAACAATAAACACCCCGAACCACCGTAAGCGTGAAAACTAAAACTTTTTACCTTGTTTTAGTCCCAGGTGCGAGAAAATGTCTTTAAAATTATAGTTGAGTGTTCAAGACCCATGAGTATGATTTCCTGCAAGAAATTCAGCGTCAAATTCTAACCAAACAATATATTTTCCTTTGCGAGAAACAAGATATTAAGCATCGCATATCGGGACAGGAGTTGAAAGCTTCATGTTAAGAATTGTTTTTCTGTGTTAGAACCTAACTTCCCCCAGTTATTCCGTAAAGTATGGCTCCAGCTTGGCGGAATCTTTGAGGATGTATGTACATCCTTGACAGAACCCCTCATAAACTTACCCTATTTCCGTGCTTGCTTCCCACGAAAGACGATTACTTGCTCACACTTTAAAGGATCAGTAGATTGTAACAAACGACTACTTATTAGGGAAGTGCATTTGTTCGGGAAAATGTATGAGTCTCTAAAAATCGGAGCACTAATACTTCCTCACAGAACAACAAGTTTCCCACGGCCCCCCGACTATCCTCCACCCTCTTCCTGTTTTGCAGATAGTGGTGGAGTAGAGAAGCCCGTCACACTTCAGAGCAAAGTCCTTGTCCTACACTGGGGTTCATTTCAATCGCCATAAACTTGTCATTGAGATGAAGCAGTAAACAAAGTGTAGAAGGGATCAATCCAAGGAATATTAAGCAAGTGCGTGGCTCATAAGTTAATCACCAGTCTACTAATTAGTCTTGTTGACATCTCAAACATTGTACACTATGTCTTCAGCGATCTATTTACAGACGGAAGATCCGGCTGGACACACAGGGCAAGTCTCGGCCACCCACAGAAACTGCGCAAACGGATTTCGTCTGCTGTGGACGGAAGTTGGACGTGCCAGGAACGGAAACTTTCAACTGACCCGTAGTTCAAAGGGCGAGACATTCCTTGCCGTGAAACTCTCGGGCGAAATGTTGATGTAGAGTATTGTAGACTGATGGGGTGTAACACTGGGATGTTGTCGATCTGTTTCTTAAAGGCGAACCCGCGACAAGCATGAAAGTAAGCTTGATATCGCTGACAGGTTAATAGAAGATCGTGAAGTCATTGGCTTCATACAAAAAAGTGTTTTGATGATTTTAATATATATTTGTTGGGAAAGCATCTATTTCACCGGGATCTAGCTAGAAATTAGTCGTAGTAGATAATACATACAAGCACACCTACACGGACAGGCAAGGGAGTCTAGTATTTCTGGTTGAAGATCAGCTTTAAGCTGCTTTTAATCTTTCTATTCCTGGGTATGTAAGCCCTAAACTGAAGCCAGCAGCAATTCATGTAAGCAGGAAGAGGATGAGGAGGAAAAATGAGAGACAGCAGATGCTTCTAAGTTATCTGGTTTGTTGAAATAATCCAGTGAGAACTGTCCTGAAGTAATCGACTCGTAATGAGCACAAACAACACTGACTTTGATGATCTCATCGAGAGAAAGGGAGAGATGCCTACAAATGTTCTCAAGACATCATATCAATGCTGTATAAAGTCCAGATACACACCAAGGCGACCTACATTCTGCAGTCTGAAGATTGCAGACTGGACTTCCAGCAGACCTACTTTTGGGACGGCAAACGAGGCTTTGATCTCAATGTGGGAGGTGGATGAGAAGGGTCGTATCTAAAGTGTGTCTCACAGCAGTTCTTCCCTCATATTGAAGGCATTAGTATCATGTATCCCATTTAGAAACTGTACGCGCGGGATTAAAAACAGCTTACTCTTGATCTTCCCTGTTATATTGTTCAATGATAGCCACCTCCAGTTGCAAACATGATGTCTAATAGCTTGCTTTCCCTGATGAAGTACCCGTAGGAAATGCAAGTGGTATTCCACTGAATGTAGTCTTTGAAGTGACGAGGAAGGGCATATACACGTAAATAAAAGCGTGTTATTTGTGCGGAAAGAGATCGTCTAAGTGTGATGAGACAGCACAGCAGGCTTAATCTTCTGTTAACCTGTCGGCGATATCATTCTCTTATGTAAGAAATCCATCAGCCGTGAACAGCAGTAGATGCCTTATGTGCAGAAATGTAGACATCTGATGTAAAATGATCGCTTATGATTAATCTAATTCACGAGTGGGTTTTTTTTCTCTTAAATCACTAGAACACAGTTCAAACGACTACATACTTCTAGTCACTGAGAACTTTCCAGCCCGCAAACTCTTCCTCCTACGCCAACAAACTCTCCAACATCAGTGAACTCTTTTTCCTACGCCAACAAACTCTCCAACATCAGTGAACTCTTTTTCCTACGCCAACAAACTCTCCAACATCAGTGAACTCTTTTTCCTACGCCAACAAACTCTCCAACAACGGCGGACACTTTGTCACACACCAACAAACTCTCCAACACCAGTGAACCTCTTCTCTCTTGCACACGCCCCCCAACTCATTGGGTTTCGGACAAGAAGACATCCAGTAAGTCTGAACACAACTCAATTCAATCACTCCATTTCCCCTTCGGCCTTAATCTTCTTTTCTCTCTGTCAAAAATGGTTTGCTTCATTTGGTCCAGAAGTATGAAGTTTATGACAATAATAAACACAAGTAATAGACGGTGGTAGGAGAGTGCAATATCACAACATAATAACGAATATAGAAACAATTACTTTTTATCCTAAGGGTTACAAGAAGAAACTCTACCAATCGCTAGTTCCACCTACAGAAATCTTGAAACAAATGGGGTTAAAAATATAGTGAAAATGTCCGACAAGAAAGGGGTTAATAACGTACAGGAAGTTTTCGAAACGCAGGTAACATAAAGAGCTTGATCCTTCTTTGTCATTGTTATGAATAGCGAGGAGTCGAGAAAAGGAACAGGCGTTCTGACAGCACAAGCTATTCATGTGTGTGTGTGTGTGTGTGTGTGTGTGTGTGTGTGTGTGTGTGTGTGTGTGTGTGTGAGAGAGAGATAGAGAGAGTGTGTGGGGACCTGCGTTGTGTGTGCGTGCTTTTAATCATGTATGCATAGGTGCTCACCCACACATACACACACACTCGCGCGCGCGCGCTCCCCACACCGTCTTGATATTCTCATTGCCAAGATATCTGGCTTGTTGTGTGTCTACAGCCCAGAAGAAGCTGAGAGTGTATTAGGTGTGTTTGATAAAAAACTGTTTTCTATCAAAGCCCTCCCCCCCCCACGTCTTCTCATTTGTTCACGAATCTCGCTGAATCACCTGCATGTCTTGTGTCTAACAACAAACAAGTTTACCAGTCAGCCATGCGGAACAAAAACCAGCTCTCCTGAAACTTTTGGTAGTAGTTGAAAGTCAAGTCTACTCACCTACTCCGCAGCTGCATCAGGTTTTCCTTTGCAGACGAGAAGTGTATTGTGTACCAGAGAAACCTCCCTCCCTTGCTGTGGTCCAGTTAATCTGTACAAACGACTGAGTCTCGCCCCGGAGAAAGTTGTGACAGGTTTTTGTAGGAATCCGCGTCTGCTGTCTGGTCCTCCACTGTAACCATCAAAGTGAGGCGAAGGTTGGTGGGTGTCCCTGGCGTATCGAGGGCTGGGTGGCCGCCTCCCTGTGCAGCTGTCATTCACTGGCCGCGCAAATGGGTGGGGAACTTGTCCGACCCCCCTTCATTAAGCGCGCCATCCAGCGTTGGCGCCTCGCCCCTCGAGCTTTTCTCCTCCACCACGCGCCATCAGACACAGGCTGCGCGCGCAGGTCGCTGTGTCATGTCTTTGCTGGCGTGCCAAGTGCAGCGACAACATTTGTTCGCGTGTGCAAAGGCAATATTATCAAAAATTTAGCTCCCACGACTGACAGAGGCCAGGTGCTTGAATGTTCTCCCCCTTCAACAGGGTGGGAATTGGTGTTTTACGCCGAGCCAGCAACTAAGGCTATATCACGGCAAGGCAGCCAGCCCTGTAAACAGATGCCACGTGCACAGAAAGAACAACGTGCCAGAGACGAGAACTGAACCCAGGACAGCCAATCTTCACTGTATTGGTGGCAGGCGCTAACCGTTGCGCCACCGGACCCCCCCCCCTCAACAGACGAACTATTCAATGAGACTCCTGACACAACACTCCAGTCACCACCTCCTGTAGTGATGAACAGAAACTAGCGATTCCGGGATGAATCACAATTTTTAAATATATTAGATTATCTATTGAATTACACGGGAAAAGACGAGCTCTGCAAAATGTCATTTCAAGCAAAATGCATTTTAAAAGTTTTTTTCTCCTCTGGACAGTGCTGTAAGTTGATGTGAAACTTGAGGACTTTTCCGATATCTCGTTAAAGGTCTAGGGTAGTTGCACAGCAAGTTTTTAAAACTTTTAAAGAAATAAATTTCGACACTTTTAAAAAAAAATTCTTCCTATGCCATTTAGACGCGTTTAACAAACGCATACGAAAATTGTACTGGCGAGAACGAAAGTCTGGCTCAAACTTCTTATTTAAAGCGATTTTATTTTGTAAAAAGTTCTAAAATAATCTTTTGCACTGTTCTTATAAAACTGATTTAAAGATTAATAGTGTTTAAATTTAAAATGCGTTGTGCAACTGGCCTCTATGCTCATATTTACGAAACATATTTATCTACCCTGTTATCCTACCCGAGTGGAGACCACATTCGTGGACTCGAGGGTAGACCTACCAAAATCATTATATCAGCCAGTATTTTATCGGAGGTGTCCCCTTCCAATATTTTCTCCTACCTAGGGCAAGTAAGGCGTGGATCGTGATTGATTTAGTTCAAGAGAAGTGAACACAGACATTTTCTAGACCTAACAAATGACTGTCTCTCCATCACTCCATGTGACACGTGTCTTCGCTTTGTTTATGACTGAAAATAAATTAATTTTTTGTCATTTAAAACTTGCTCCACAAACATTATTTAGTCAGAATGACTAAAATCGACTTTCTGTAGCCTTCTTGTAGGATTTTTTTTTCTCGTTTTAGTCGTATATATGGTGCCTCATATGGAATGTTGAAGGGTTGTGATTAGTGGCTGAATCGGGGTAAATTAATCATCTGGTTCCCACTCGCCAATAACCATTACCATGTACAGAAAGAGGTCAACAACACACTCGTCACGATTGTACATTGAAGGCGTTGTGCGGGCTTCAGCCAATGGGAGAACTTGGTTCATGTGTTGATTACACGCGTTTTGTAGAGACGAGACATCGCGAGACTGACCTCTTTCTGTGTATGCTGATGTTTGTAGACATTATCTCGAGTACGGAAGTTGAATAGTTACCCATATTTTGAGAATGTCCCTGTCATCATGTTTCCATTGAGCTTTAACAAATCATTAGAAACAAAACGGACCTCTAAGCTCAGCAAGAAATGGCGGTTGTGCCACTTGTTGTTGAGTCCTTTGATCAGTGCCTCTGCTGATGACAAACAATCTACTTCAAAGTGGTGCCAAGTTTTCTCAGTTCCATCAGCATCCCGTTACTACAAAGTCTGTCTTGACTACTTCATTATATCTAAGCAGACATGGCATAAACGGATTATTTGTAGCTGGGGGTCCTGACTAGACCGAGAGTCCCACATACATTCCAGTCAAGCAGCCGGCACTTGGGGCAGAGCTAGAAGCTAGAAGGTTAACATGAAGCAGTCATCTAAGGTCTTCCTGTTTTACGATCGTTTTAGCTGTTTTGCTTTAACTATCCCCCAGAGCACGGCACTACGCCCAGAGCTCTGCGGGGGAAACAATTCTCTGATTTTATTTCCTTCCAGCCTACAAGTTTCTTCTCGTACTTAGGCAGGCACCCGGCCGTGTGGATCCTGCGCTCAACCATGGAGTGGAAATTCGCAAGTCACGATGGTGAATGTTGACATAATGCACAAGCAGCAAGATTACTTCCACACTTTCTCGCGATCTCTCGCCCTTTCCCGCGATCTCTCGCTCTTTCTCGCGTTCTCTCGCCCTTTCTCGCGATCTCTCGCTTTCTCGCGTTCTCTCGCCCTTTCTCGCGATCTCTCGCCTCTCTCATACTCTCTTGTACTCTCTTTCTCTCTGTAGGTATATTTATCTCTACTGAGTGTATCAGGCTTTGACGCATGCTTTGCAATGTCCTGGACACAGTTCGAGACGACTTCCGTTTCCTGTTTAGAATTAATTGGTATGTGATGGTGTAAAACCTCATTAAATCACCTCAGTCTTTGCTGTAGAAATGTTCTTGAAGCAATACGCCTGGTCATGTCTGTGAGTCAGTAGTGAACCTTGTGCCTTCTGTTGGATGTTGCATTTTCTGTGGAGTGTATGACATGTTGGATATTTGTTGTATGGAGTGTATTCCGGCTTGTATGACATGTTGGATATTTGTTGTATGGAGTGTATTCCGGCTTGTATGACATGTTGGATATTTGTTGTATGGAGTGTATTCCGGCTTGTATGACATGTTTGATATTTGTTGTATGGAGTGTATTCCGGCTTGTATGACATGTTGGATATTTGTTGTATGGAGTATATTCCGGCTTGTATGACATGTTGGATATTTGTTGTATGGAGTGTATTCCGGCTTGTATGACATGTTTGATATTTGTTGTATGGAGTGTATTCCGACTTGTATGACATGTTTGATATTTGTTGTATGGAGTGTATTCCGGCTTGTATGACATGTTTGATATTTGTTGTATGGAGTGTATTCCGACTTGTATGACATGTTGGATATTTGTTGTATGGAGTGTATTCCGGCTTGTATGACATGTTGGATATTTGTTGTATGGAGTGTATTCCGGCTTGTATGACATGTTGGATATTTGTTGTATGGAGTGTATTCCGACTTGTATGACATGTTGGATATTTGTTGTATGGAGTGTATTCCGGCTTGTATGACATGTGTGATATTTGTTGTATGGAGTGTATTCCGGCTTGTATGACATGTGTGATATTTGTTGTATGGAGTGTATTCCGGCTTGTATGACATGTTGGATATTTGTTGTATGGAGTGTATTCCGGCTTGTATGACATGTTGGATATTGTGCTGAGGACTGTGTTCTTGCTGTGTGTGACGTTGTGTGTGACGCTGCTCTGTGACGTAGAGGAGACGACACGCTACACACCCACATTTTGTCGTCATCTTATTTTGACGTCAGCACCTTGAGCTGTCCACAGGCCAGGATATGGCGCTATACAAGCCAACATCATTATTATTATTATTAGTTGAGTACATTGAGGTTGGATCCTAAGCCGTGTGGTTGCTGCATTCGATTTCGAGGTAAATATCGCAAGTTTCGTTGGTTCGTAGCTCGTTCAGACCTGCAGCTGAAGATCTCTGTTTTCTTCGATATGAGTCCTGTGAAAGTTGTGCTAGTCTTTTTTTTTAAAAGGAAAATAAAATAATGAATCTAATGTACATTAAAATTTATTAACTCCCCGAAAGCCTTATTAAATTTTAGTGACATGTAATTAGAGGCTGGAGATTTGAGGCAGTACTTTTTGGTTTGTAGGCAGATCAGATTTTAAAAAGTTGTTTTCTAATACTGGTTTGAACAAGATTCCTGTATTCCCACAGGGGGCGTAGGTAGGGCTGGGGTGACTGACTCAGGTCGCCTGTTAGACGCTGGCTTGTGACGAGAGTATTGCCCTTGTCCACCCAGCTGATGGGCATCTAGTGCACCAGGAAAGATAACAGGCGGCCAGAGGAGAAGGTAGGGCCATGAACACAGTGAACTACTTAGAGTTCAATGCCCTTACGACCACGAGACCTTTTACCTTTACCTTGACATCAGCGAAAAAATTCACCCAAACACCAGGATTCGCCAAAACATTCCGCGGGATCCACCTACGGTTCGAATCTGTGCCCTCTCCCCCGAAGTTCTTTTCATTGTAGAGATGAGAGAGTCCTGTGGTGTGTAAACATTTCACATTAAGCTACACCCATTAATTTGCGGACTCAAGAGCAGATCAGAGATGCGGATATATTTACACAGAGCAGCCGATAAATGTAATGTCTTAAAAAAAAACTCTTTTGAGTCTCTGGCTGTTTTTTGTTTGGATTAATTTTTTAGGAAGCACTTAACAACACCTGGCTAATAGTCTCGGGGCTCAGCCCGTACTTTTGTTGCCATGTCGACTAGACAGCGCGTGAGTGAAGTACATTGAAGGAAAGCAAGAAGACATTAGCAGACGATCTTGTGGGAAGAATGACAACCACATGAGACTCGACAGGCTGGCGCAGAGAGGGTTAAAGCACGGAGCCTTGCAGACATACGAGGCTAACACAAGGAGGGTTAAGGTGCCGAGCCTGTAAGTGACGACAGGAAAAACAAGTCTTATTGCCGGAAAAATGAGAGTCTGGGGACAATAATTCGCAGTGCAAAACACGAACCGTATGATCCGAAAAATGATCATCCCTGATGTTATGTTATCCCACAGGCATCCAAATGAGAAAATAAGCATTTCCTTGACATTTCTACGAGATGACTCATGAGCTACGAAAGAACTAGAAGCTGAAGCGATCGATTAGAAAATTATCAGGATCGTATGTAACTGTAGCTGCGCCATATAATCCATTCTGGCATTCATATCAAGACCATAGTGACAATTACTCACTGGACAACCTGACCCCTGTCACAACTCTCTAATGTCCAAAATAGTTACTGATGATCATGATGATGAATCAGAGTGACGAAGGCTAGCGGATAATCAGTTCCAAGTTGATGAGGCTTGGTATGAGAAAAACCTCTGTCCATACGTCTGTGTCTTAGCCAGTGGGACTCCAAGAAGCTTGGTGTCAGAAGATGAGTGAAGAAAGTCTGAGGTGTATAGATGGAAGTGAGTTTGGAGAGGTACCGAGGACCAGTGCCACAAATAGCAAAGCAAGTCAAAGTGGAAAGTTTGTAGGCTCTACGATCCACGACTGGCGGCCAGTCATGTGTATAAAAATAGAATACACGAAAATGAGCAGCTAATATTCCATAAATCACTAACTCGTTAATACTGCACAACAGCTACCCCTGACATCAGGCGTGAGCCTATTTTATATCAACCAATCACAGAAGCGAGATCTTTCTGTTGCTGTGATAACAATGGCTGACCGACAAACATCTATATCATAGCCTAGTGTATGGATCGCAGTGTTAAGGCGGCCGATACTAATTTGAAGCTGTGCTGTCCACCGAGTTCTGCGGTCATTCAACATGCAGGAGGAAGTGCAGCCAGTCACCATGGTAAGACAAAAACCGACCTCGCTGACACTACTTCAGATTTCTCTACCCTGGGGCAACTTAGCCACTGCTTTATAATTACGGTTCAAGCGGTAAAGCAACATCTGCTGGCTGTCTGGACGCTGCTTGAAAACTTCAGCAACAATGAAGACGACCATCCTGGAGTTCTCCGTGTTGCCCCAGGGCAAGGACTTACCCTCGCTTCGTGAGTACGGCCCCAGGAGTGAGAACACAGCCTGTCGCAAGTCTCTTGAAAACAACTATATACACGGAAAACTCCCTAGCATACCCCATAACTAAGCCTCACAGGTGTTTCTGTACCAGAATAGCTCTGCCAACACTTCAGCCCTCGTTCATGTCAGACTGAAGTCTCTGTGTCTTTGTGGGCGGGGAGATAATGAAAGTGAGTGTTTAAAACGAGATATCGATATTATGAATGGACTCTTCAAATCCACTGAATGAATGCTAATGATGGCACCAGGTCTTCTTTTCTATTTCTCTCTAACATCAGGGTAACGGATCTCGTGCTCACTTTTTCGCACGCAGACACACATGTGCACGTACACACCCACCCACAGACACACAGAACCCTCAAAATGCCTGAAAATTCACTGCTTTTTACTTAATTGCAAGTTACCCTGATTCCTATTAGACATGAAGTTTGGCGATACGCAATTGTCGGCCAAGCAGCCGCTTTAGGTACTGTGATATTTTATTAGATAAGTATCAAACAGTTTAGAAGCAGGCTAGCAGACGAGTGCATTTGCTTTCGCAGGGTTCAGGGTCACGAATGATACAAAAATGTGGGGAATCGCGATGTTTCTTTATTATTTAATTTCTTGGAAAAGAGGCCGAATAAAAATAAATCCCCATAGTCTAGTGTCATAAGTACGTAAGTGGTTCATCGTGTCAAGAAATGGAATATTGAGGCCAGAGTCTACGTACATCACGGACTTGTCGCACGTATATCTATATAATATAGATATATTTATAATATATATTATATCTATATAAATAGATCAACAGCATCGCACGTTCCGATGAAAGACTGGGCCTTTGTCTACTTTATGGACAGTGTCCTACCATTGGTCGGTTACTATTCTTCAGAGGGAGATAGATAAATGGACTGTCCTTGATGTCGGCCGCTACCATTTATTACTGAGAATGAGGGTGAACCTCAGGCTTTGTTAGAGGAGGGGCTATAAAATCGGTGACCTAACTGTACAATAAATATTTGGCGCAGTCTTGTCAAACAGAAGACCTCTGTCTGGCTCAATCTGTCTTCTCTCTCCCAGCCATGCGATCCCCACAGACGCACGCACTGAACACGAGAGAGAAGGAGAGAAAGACAGAAGGATAGGTGAGAAAGAGTGAATGAGTGAAAGAGAGATAATGAAAGAGTGGAAGAAAAAGTGGAGAGAGAAAAGGTTAAAGAGAGAGAAGGAATGAAAAAAATGAAAATAGAAAGTGAAAAAGAGAAAGCGAAAGAGTGAAAAGGAAAGTGAAGAGTGAGAGAAGTGCCTTTTCATATTGGTAATACGTTTTTTCGAGCAGAAAGTAATATACCATTCTGTCTTATTAATAAGTCTTCTGGTGTAAGTCATACGTCATTGCGTGTTGGTAATGCGTTTTTCTTTGCAATGCCCTCGCTCACTGCTTGTCTCGGAGACAGTGGCAGGGCAGTCCGGCCAGACAGACTTCTCGATTTCACAGGACGCCAGGGTCTAGCGCCCACACTCCTCTCTCGCCAGTTCATTTCTTTCGACCGCTGAACAGATCTCACTCTTTTCACCGCCTCCTGGGGAAGCCAGGAAGGCCGTTCATAATGTCCTCCCACCCAGCAGCCAGTCTTCTTGTTTGTGACTTCACTCATCACACCTGCCCATCTTGCTATTAATACCAAGCTTATCAACTGCCACCAACGACTGAGTACCTGATTCATGCAAACCCTATGGTAAAGGAGTGAAGACATTAAACTAAAGATTTGATTGCTGTTTAGAGACAGGTAAGTTCAGGAGGAACTAAACTTCCATGTTTATACCACTCAGGCAACTTACCAGCTGTAGAGTGAGATGGGTAGGAAAAATGGAGAAACATATAATTTCAGGACTCAGTAGACGAGTGTATTTGTTTCCGACATAGAGATACTGACTGAAACAATCCATCGCTACCGGCAGATCTCTGCTGGGGGAGAGAGGCTGAGGAGTGAAATCCATCCACGCGGTCGATGGCGATGTGGCTAAATAGCCTGTCTCCACGACAGTGAGAACTGGGTGTGGTGGGTTCGTATCTCGGCTCCGATATACACCCCTCTCAGTACGAGTGCGAATATTTGTACACATAATGCAGATTGTGTGTAAGAGAGAGGGAGAGACTGAGTGGGTAGTAGTGATTTAAATGGTGGTGAATGAATCATCCATAAAATGTCAGTTCCTAACTGGTCAAAGTGTCAAACCTTCGACATGCCTTTAAGACACATTTCATTGCCCAAAAAAGGGGCCGTGGGTTGTATATGATGGATGGCTAGTGTAAAATGGCCGGGCACATTGGCATGCATTCAAAAACCAGCTCTCATTGCTTGATCCACCCGCCACACCCTGGCACAATCTCAGATGACATCCACTTATTTTGAGACCACCACAGGACTCGCATCCCTAGACCAGATACGGGAAGAAAAGGTCTTGATCCAACACCAGAAGCTACAAATGTTTCCCTCACATCTTGAGCATCAACAAATACAAGAGACAACTGAGAATAGACTAAAGAGAGGCAGCTTCAATCACTTGGCAAAACAAAACCTACACAGAACTACAGCAACCTTATTGCAAACACCCTAGAAGATCGAGAACCACTCTAGGATGCTGAACAATGTGACACCCAGCTCCACGACATCTGCTGTACATAAATTCCAAGGATAACCATGAGGGTGGCTGCCCAGTGGATCCCTGCACACTGTGGCTTAACAGGAAATGAGGAGGCGGACAAACTCTCCATGTCTGGCATCCGCCTTGAGCAGCTGAAGCATGCAATCCCCTACAGCGAGGCCAAGACTCTTCACATCAAGAGCCGGTGAGCCAGTGAACACAAGCCACCTTCATACAACGAGATGCTCGGTCTGAAATGCCACCAACAGCCCATCATCCTCCGCCTGCGCACTGGACACTGCCGACTGCGCGCGCACACCTGTCCCTCTTGGGGCTATCATACACTAAAAACTGCGCGTGCAAGACAAGCCCACAGACCCCTGACCATGTCCTGCAGTTCTGCCCCTTACACAGACAGACGCGGACAGAGTTGTGGCCTCAGGGGGCCCACACTGGAAGAAAAGCTCTATGGCACCAAGGAGAACCTAGAAACAACAGCCCTCTTCATCACCAAAGAAAAGATCGAAGTCTGACAGGCATGGTCCCGGGAACACCAAAGAAAGAAAGAAGAACGGGCAATGTACTGGCAAACAAGGCTGGACAACCCAGCTTACCTTGTTGACCAAAGCTGCAATGTCCCGAACACTCGCACTGGTTTCCTGAAACCTTTACACACAACTTTGGTCAAACAGTTAGCGAAGAGCTTTTAGGTCCGCTTATATTTTTTTAGATAAGCACCACTCAATTAATGATAATTAAGGAGGAAAAAGAAGTTTTTTGTAAAATGTAGTACATCCAAATTAGCCGACTCGCTGTGCTGAATCAGATGACATTCACATTAGAGATGAAGACAATTCTCGGCTCTTCCTTTCCTTCTGTAATGTTAAACTGTAATGCCGACAGTTTCGAGTGATCTTTAAACATGAAACATTTTCTCTCCTTAGGTGAAAGGTTGGTCGACGTTCCACAGAAGGAACTGGTGATGATAAATTGACATTTTTGTGATCCCGAGAGTGAAAATCTGAAAGTTCCGTCGAAGAAGTGAGTGCACATACGCATCTTATTCCCGAGGGTGCCAGAAAACTTTGCGCGATTCCCTTAATTAGAGGTCTTATAAGCTGTCCTTTCGGGCCCGATAAAAGAAGCTTGTCGCTGGAGATAAGGAGATGAGAATGCGCTCAGACAGAGAACGCAACCGTAAAATACTCGACGGAGTGTAAGAGTGATCTCCCGTGGTCGCACAGCGCCCCCTGGTGGGTGTGACGGGTGCCAAACGAATGAAGGCGATACAGCAATAACTGTCCAGTAACAGACCCATTCCTTTTGCTTCCGGGACTAGCCGCCGCGGTCAGGCTCCATAATTTGGCCTGGGCAGAACTCTTATCTCCAATCAAAGTTCGACCCGACTGGATGAATCCTTTCTTCCGGAAGCTGACCTCTCAGATGCATTTCTCGATGGAGGTTACATCCTGTTGTTCCTAATGCCTCTCACCTACCACCCCACCCCACTCCCTCACTCCTCCATCCTTCCCCCTCATTCTTTTTCGCCGTTACACCTTTTTTATATCTTCGCTGACGTGAAAGGGGGCAAGAAGCCATCTTGGAAAGAACAATCAAGAGGACACAGACCAGCTGCTGCTGTCATGGAAACTCTTAATTAATTTGCGAGCTTTCTTGCCGCTCTCTGATGATTCCTGGTCTGTGCTGTGGCACAGTGGAGGCAAGAATAAGTCCCTCGCTTTATCAACACTTCTGAGATGTTTTCTCAACATATTCTACTGCTCCTCGTGTGTGTGTGTGTGTGTGTGTGTGTGTGTGTGTGTGTGTGTGTGTGTGTGTGTGCGTGTGCGTGTGTGTGTGTGTGTGTGTGTGTGTGTGCGCGCGCGCGCTTGTGTGTGTGCTTGTTATTTTGTGGGCAAAAACTTCCACCTGCAGACAATTTTCACCATTCGGAGTGGATGAAGAGCGGGGTAAGTCTGTTGCAAAGAAATGCAAAGGTGAAAGTAGAGAGGGTATGAGAGTAAGGATGGTATGGAGGGTGTGAGAGTAAGGATGGTATGGAGGGTGTGAGAGTAAGGATGGTATGGAGGGTGTGAGAGTAAGGATGGTATGGAGGGTGTGAGAGTAAGGATGGTATGAGGGTATGAGAGTAGGGATGGTATGGAGGGTGTGAGAGTAAGGATGGTATGGAGGGAAGCTTAATTAACTGCTGGGAGATGCTGTGAGTTGATTGTCGGTGCTGGTGCCCTTGTTACCAGTTTGCATTCCTTGCTGAAGGCCTGGAGGCCTGCCTAGTGGCTAACTAAGCTGGTCGTACAGTCCCGCTGATATGTGGTTCCTATCTTGCTGACATTTTGTTTTGGCTTTCTTCTATTTGTCAATGTTGTTTATAATGTGAATCTACTCCTCTTGCATTTTAGTTACCCTACCTCAATTATATACTGTGTATGCAAGTATATATTTTGTTGATATGTGCACACCTTTTTATCTCTCTTGTGACAGTTACAAGTTCTATAGCTGGTGCAGCAAGAGAGGATCTTGGGAAGGTGTCTGCCTTCCTCCACTCTCTGTGTTCAGCACAAATTCTCACATACCTGGTCAATGTCCTGCTGACGAAGCTATGACTGCCGTGCTGAGTGAAAAGCTGTAACATATGGTTGGTGGATTTAGTAGGAAAAGCTTCCATCTGGAGGTGATTTCCCACTATGGGGGAGAGGAAGGGAGGGAGGAAACCGTAGTACCCAGAGAAAGCCCAGCTCTGCGAATAGGTGTCATATACAGGGACCCGAGACGAGATCTGAACCTGAAGCCTCTCACTTCAGTGGTCACGTGAGTGTTCTAACCACTACACTACTGGCACCTCTTTACAACTCATGCCAACATCCACACTCTCTTGACAAATGTGCAGAAAACTCTCCGCTGTTCCAAGAGATAATTGTTATTCATTGTCGGGCACTCGGTTTAACCATGATTCTAAGCAAACGATGCACGAACCAGAAAAGCGCGCTTTCCAACGTATATAATACTCACACACACATAATGCATCCTGCATGCCTACAAACGCACATCATAAATCATAATGCATGTTGATGCATGACAAAATATCTAGTCGTAATCAAGCCATAATTGCAGTCTGCAAAGTTTCATCTTTCACGGTTACAAAGTCGTTTTTGGAAATGGGAAGATATTATAAAGGTTATACTCTGTATAATTATCACGAGGCTTAATTAGTAAAAGTGAGAATCTTTCACATTCTTTGATGACTATACCAGTGCTGCCCTCTTTTTCGTGAGTGGTGAGGGTTTAAACCCCATTTGTCTTGTGTCACACGCTGCTTCATCAGACCATGACCTTTCTCAAATGCACACCAGAGGAATCTCATACATAACAATTTCTCGATACCAATCTAATATTTCATTGCATGTTGGTACAGAGTAAAGTATTTACCTTGCAAAGGATGAAATCAAATGAGAGAAGAGATGTTTGCTCTTTTGGCTTGAGACCTGTTTGAACAAACGGTTTGTTGGTACGAAAGGTGTAGGCGTGTGATTACATCGAGGCCCCCGATGAATTAGCCGTTGACGAGACCAGCCGCTGTATCCCGTGTCTAGTCTGTCCTGCCTGGCACCATTCCCTGACCAAGAGTTCGTTGATTCTCTCCCTTGTACGTGCTGCGGACGCCAGGGTAATCTCCCCTCGTGCCCTCGCATTCCGGTGTCGCCTCGTTACTGAGTAGTGTTCATCTCGTGTGGTTCGGTGCTGACATGCTTTGCAATTAACGGCTTTGAGTGGGCAGCTGCCTGCGCTGAGTCGTATGCATGAAAATGATTGGCATTTAAAGGATTTCTTGTTAGCGCGTGTCGTTCTGTAATTTCTGACAGATGAAGATGAGACGAAATGTCATTAAAAGTCGAAGACCAAGAGACAAAAGTCGGAATGCTGCATATGAAAGACATTACGAAATATTATGAACAGTCCAATCTTTAGTCACCTAATATTTTTATTATAGCTGTCAAGAACTAGGGTCAGCTGTCAAGAAGTAGGATCATTATTTGTTCAGACGTGAACACAGCTGTTCACAGCTGGACTTTAGTCACTTGCTAATGTAATGGCGAATCTCATTCGACTGTTTAGACAGGAGAGAAGGCATGGGTAGTTCCACAGAGAATGTCACACGGCAATGAAAGCAACTACAGAAGCGCTCTTTAAGTTAAGCAGACATGCACAGAAAAAACCCTAAAATCTAATGTTGAAAAGAAAAATATTTACAGAAAATTAACTTCTTACAAGAATCCATTTTAAAATAGAAGCTGTTCTGAATATAGAAAATAGTATGCATGCTCAGAGACCCTTAAAATCTCTGGCTTTTCAGCCTAAAACAAAGGAGGAAATAGTATAGCAATGGAAGAATGGTACAATTATTTGCAAACAGCCTTCAGAGGCGAGCAGGACTCAGCCACTCAGATACTCAGGCTGACGATAGACAATGACAATGAAGAACAATCTAACATTGAGGACTTACTTGATGTAGACATTTCACCAAAGAGAAGTAAGAGCTGAGAGAGTAGGACTCTGAAACATGACCAATTGGCTGGTCCTGATAGGGTGCTACCAACACTGCTCAAACAGAGTGTTAACCCTCCCCTCCCCCATTTCTGCTTGAATTATTCAATCATTTATCTTGCCAGGTCAATTTCTAGAGAAACGATCAGAAGCTATCATTCATCCATTATAAGAAAGAGAATGTTGCAGATCCTAATAACTACAGAGGCATTTCTCTTCTTAATATATGCAGCAAACTGCAAACTTGTAATCTAAATAAGCATCTGTCTGAGTGGCTCGAATAAACAAACGTTTTGGGGGAAACTCGAGCGGAATCTCGCAAAAGGCTATTCCACAATTCATCATAGTATGACTCTTACAAAATAAGAAATTATACGTGGCCTTCATAGATTTTGAGAAAGCTATGTTTCGTGCTGTACATCATGGCAAGTGCAGCAGAGATACAGTATTTGAGCGGAAATGTATGATACCTTTATTATATTTACACAATCTTACAGGCAAACCTGATTTCTTCTTTTGTCCAAGTGGCCTAAAACAAGGCAACATAACCAGCCTGGTCTTATGTTCTTTAATTAGTTATCAACGGATTAGCAGAGGATAATTTTTAGAGGGATAAAGATAGACATCTTTACTCCGATCTTGTCAAAATCTTTCTTGTGTATTTTGCTGATGGTATAGTATTTCTAATTTATATCTGATATTGCCATTGGTCTTTAAAATCGGCTAAATGCTCTATCCACAAGTGCTGAAGTACTAAACTTTTGTGTAAATCTGGAAGAGTCAAAATTCATTGTATTCAGGAACGAGGGCCATTTGGCAGGCATAGAAAGATGGACATGAAAACGAAAACCAGTCAAAACAGTGAACTTATCAATAATTTGACTTTTTCGATACAACTAGGTTGTACATTTTCGTCTGCCTTCGGTGTAGTTCAAAAGTTTAAAACATTTTTTGAAGATTTGGGCTTGCAATCTAAATTCTGTTCAATTTTTTGAACACAAATAAGACCATTTCTCTTGATCCGAAGGATGAGGGGTCTAAAAAAACAGCATACCTGTTGAGCAAGTACATTTATATGTAAAATACTGTCATATGTCATCCCTAAACTCAAAGTTTACCACTACCAGCCAAAGTATCATGTTTGCGAGACTTGGTTACACTTGACAAGACTCGACTCCAGCAGACGACCACGGAAACTACTTTCTTTCTTTCTTTTGCGTTCGAGGGATCATGCCTGTCAGAATTTGTGTGTAGCTATGAAGAGGGCTGGTTCGTCCATCTTTGGAATGTTGTTACACTTACATAGTAGACGGAAGGTGGGCTGTGTATCGGAGGTGTGTATGATTCTACAACCCTGTAGTTTTGGATATGTGAGACCTCTTACTTTGCACTTTTAAACAGCGCCTTATTGACTGTTACAAACAAGCCTTATTGACTGTTACAAACAAGCCTTATTGACTGTTACAAACAAACCTGACATTAATTACCCAAGTTGTTCGTCTGACGTGTATGTAATTCTAAATCCAAGCCTACAGATACAATTACACCTGCACAATGTTACAAACAAAACTCTGAGAGATTCTTTAATTAGATTTTGTATGGAAATTTCTCACCTGAAGACTCATAGATACAAGATCGTGAACTTGAAACGCCCCGCCCCCTTTATCAGACAGCACAAGTCGATGAAATACATCTTTTCCACACCCACCATTTAGAAGATTTGGAGTTTGAATTTTTGCCAGTTCAGTAGAACTCAACCATCATTCTTTACTGTTTTGTTTCACAATGTTTGGCACTTAGTCGTCCTAGCGACCATTATTACTTCGTAATGAAGTTCCTTTATGCCCTTTGAATGAATGTATCTCACGAGTCTCTTTGCCGCTACAAAATGGCTGTTCGGGACAAGAGGTGACAATTGTTAATTACACTATTTTATGCTGATTATGGTAGTGACTATGATACTGTATTATTAGATATATTATTAAATATATTATTAGAAAAAACGTGTGATTTATGTAGTGTAGGATCTCGTTCACGAAGGAGCTTGCTCTCAGCGCTTGAGACAAGAAGGAGATATAGACAGAATACGAAGGATGGAAGGAGAAACAACCGTGCAGACATGTAATAAAAGACAAACAGACGACCCAAAGAGGGATCAGGGAACAAACAGTAAAGATGGAGAGTATCATCAATCTGCAGAGGAAGAAGAGTAGACGGTCCAGTCAATAGACTATAATCACAACTATTGACAACTAATCAGTAGCATAAAGTGAAAGAACGGATTAGAAAATGAAATAATTTTTTTTTGATTGGTGTAACTAAATGCTTAATGTTCTCATTTTCTCGCAATATGTAAGGAACGCCACCAGGTGTCAGAAAAAAACTTTGTCGCCTGCAAAGTGTTTCTTCCCTCGAAACATGTGTGGACTGGCTTTCAAAACTAGACGAAGCTCAACTGAATAAAGTTCACTGCATTTAACATTCTGAAAATCGAAGAGTGTTTAAGATCACACAAAAAAAATTGTTGAACAGCATTATCCCCTGTTTCGCAATGGGTTAACAATACTTCATTCAGTTCTTGGACAAAGGTATCGCTTCCAGCAGGTCCTTCAAGATACTTGAGCCTCTCTTATTTTGCAATAAAAGGCTCAGCTCTGGGGTTTGTCCTGCACAATGAAGTCGGTCAAGTGCTGCATCAATCTTTCAGAGGCGTCAGCAGACTTGACAGAAAAGCTGCAGGAAGATCATTTTGGGACAGGACTGCCATGTCTCCGAGTAGCTATCGACTGAACAGAAACACAATCAACCCTCATTCAAGGTTTAGAACAAGCCCAGCGATCTAGCAGACATTATCCGACCGCTTGCTTGTATCAGTTGTATGGCAGGCCTCGTATCCCCCCGCCCCCACAACCAACCAAGCGTGACAGTCGTCCATCACACAGTCCTCGTCTCGCCAGGAGGTCCACGCTTGAGCAGTCTGCTTCCTATGGTTCGGTGCTCATGTGATGTGGAGATTTTCTGCCCTCCCGGCCCCCCACCCGTGCAGACGACCGTAAATCGATCAAAACTCTATTTGGTAGTAACCTGAGGAGGCAGGTCAATGCGACAAGAACAGGAATAGCATCAGCTTGAATAACAACCCTAATTGCTGCTAAGTTTACTTGTAGCTTAGTGACAACACACAACCCAGACCAGGTGGGATATAAAATGTTTTCTAAACGCTTACGACGAGGCGCAATTAATTTCAGCTTTAAAAAAATGTTAGCCGAACTGTTGACTTTTATACATTAGTACTGGTCTTCTCAAACTGCCAGAAGGTATTGTAACCAGTCAAGTGTGACTTTTATACATTAGTGCTGGACTTCTCAAACTGACAGAAGGTATTGTAGTGACTTTTATACATTAGTACTGGACTTCTCAAACTGCCAGAAGGTATTGTAACCAGTCAAGTGGGACTTTAATACATTAGTGCTGGACTTCTCAAACTGCCAGAAGGTATTTTATTAAATCAAGTGCTGATCCAGTGGATGACCATGATGTTATTACATGGGATTCTATTTAATTATTATTATTGAATTACTATTAAAAGTTTTCATTTTGTTCTGAGAAAAAGACCAAGTTAAAAATAATTGTTAACTATTTTAATTTTGACAGGTCAGGTAGAACTGACCTAGTATATAAGAATATAATTATTTCATTTATTAGTTTATGCATGCAGGTAGAGACTCACATAAATAGAGTAGAAGATAATGCTAGGAGTACAGTAAGTGCAAGAAATGTGGATGCGATTCACAGCGAAATAAAAGGTCAGCTTCAAATTAAGTCAACAAAGGACAGGAACATGAAATGCCTATTACTGGAAAAAAAACTTTCAAACTGAGTGCAGCTCCCAAGTAGCGAGGCGCACACGTAGAGCCCCGTTACAACAACATTATTTCTTGAGGAACAGTTTCAAAGGCTTACTGATAAAATTGTTTCCAAAGTATTCAAAGAAAATTGAAAAAAGCAAAAAAAGAATTTTATTCAAAAGATTCTAGATAACTTTTCATGGGAGTTTTCTCCACGACATATGTCAAGCAAAACTAATGTATTATTATTATTATTATTATTATTATTATTACTTTTATTATTATTATTATTATTATTATTATTATTCAGTTCTAATCTCATACTGCCAAGGTACCTCCGACACATAAGCCAGCTCCGAAAAAAGATTTCCAAACGATGCCACCATTAAACATTTTCTCACCTTTGTCCTCTCTCTCTCTCCCATAGGCTGCTGTAACTCTCTTCTTGCTGGCATTCCTGGCTCTGTTATCTATGCTCTCCATTTTACTTCAGAATAAATGTGATCACACCTCTGCTCTCCTGACTGCATGCCACTGGGTTTCAGATTTTAAAGGCATTGAATATAAAGTCAGCATTTCTTGTTATGTCTCCCTGGCTCTGCCCTCACCTACCCACCTACTCCTTCTCTCCGCTCTTCTTCTCATCCCATCAGACTCCGCATTCAGACTTCTTACATGGCCCCCACTTCCTGTTCTGTCTCTCGTCCCCTTACCTCAAATGGTGTCACACAATATTTGTTGAAACACAATCTCTTACTTCAACAGGTCCCTTAACATTTACCATTTTTTAATCCTCTCATCGTATGAGTTTGTGTGTGTTGGGGGGGGGGGAATATTTCAGGAGTTATTTTCTGTGTTTAACGAATCGCTGTAACAAGAATGGGCACTTTATAAATACCTGTGTTAAAATCATTATTATATATCACAACAGCAAGGGACTTCCCCAATTTCCTTGGACGATGCACTCACTCATAAAGATGCGTTAGTAGTCTGACCTGAAGAAAGTTTACTAGGAAGATGACAAGATGGAATCTTGGGACATTACAAACGTGTTCTAGAACTGGGACTAAATTAGAAAGAACATGAGATGTGGGCTGACACGTGAGATTCTGTTTGCTATTGTGGTTACTGTTGTTATTACTGGTCATGAGGATGATGATGATGAGGAGGAGAAGATGAAAGATTACTTTTCTTTATTTTTTATCTTTAATTTTTGTATCCTCTCTCGCTCTTTGAGACGATGTAAAAATTTTCAAAAGCATAAGGACGTGCGTCACACACACACACACACACACACACACACACACACACACACACACACACACACACACACACACACACATTTACCTCTTTGAGACAGGTTCACACAGACACAAGATTAAATTTATTTATTTATTTATTTATTTATTATTATTAACAATCAACAGCAGCAACAACTAGCTGCACCCTATGTCCACAGAGTTGCTGCAGCTTAACTCGGTGGATGTCGCAGCCACCCAGCCACTATTCACCTTCACCATCGGAGCCATTTGTGGCTCGTGCCGACCTTCCATCTCCCACCATTCCTTGCTCACCCAGACAATTGCCTTCACACATCTTGAGCCATTCTTTACAAGTGTTGACCTCCCTCAGCTCATTACAGCCCTTCGATCGACCAGCAACTTTTTTAAACAAGTAAATAATCTTCTCAACACCAGACGAGCTGCCGATATTAGGGACTAGGACCTCGGAGTCGGTGAATCGAACATCAGTTAATACAAGAATCACGAATTCAAGAATTTGTAGGTGTTTTGCTGCTCTTAGTGGCACCATGTTGGGGATTTTTGCTTGGAATATATTAAACACTACACAATAGCTTACACTACTGAGATCACTTTGTACCACCATGGAATATTAGATATAAATAGAACACAATCGTATATTTCGTATATATCGTATCGTAATTTCGTGAAATGTGATGTGTGATGCGACTTCAAGAGGTTGTCTGTAGTCACATCTGTCTCCTCTCTTTCCCGCATAAATCATTCTTGCCCCGCTAAAGACCCCGGAATAGATTGTTAGCGCATAGTTGGTTTTTTTTTCAATTTTTATCCCGAACCTTTTCAATCCACACAAGAGTATTTCTCTTTCTTTTACAAATTTTCGCGGTCTAGGCGGACTGCTTCGATGTCTTACAAGACGAATGAATAGAGAGTGGGTTGGTATTCTATCAAAGACCGATTTTGACCTTTTTCTCGACCTTCTGGTGACGTTTGACCACTCTCCTAAATGAGATTTGCGATCCCAGACAACGATTAAAGTTCGCTAATCCATCACAACCATGCGACGGCAAAGTGGACGTCGACTACATTAGCAGACCCTCACTCTGCTCTTGCTGTTCCCAGCGGGTCTAAACTGGTTTCAAGATACATGAGAGCTGACATCAGACCACGCTAAAAAAAATCAAAATTTCATTTAATTATTATGACCGAATAAAAGAAAGAAAGAGGTGGTTTTTGACTTCAGAGGATGTAATTCTCGATAATCGACTTCCACAGACCTGAATACAGCCAGAGTTTTGAACCGTGAACCGAAAAAAAAAACTCTGAATACAGAAAAGTTTACAAGTTAATATTGTCAGCCAAGCCTGGTCATGAGACTGTACAGAGTTGTATGGTCTAACAAAGGTTTCACATTGCTTGACGAAGGTGTTAACGCGTCTGTTCATGAACAGTTCCCGTCCAACTACAGTCAATTAAAAATTTAGTTTTAAGGATATGAAATAAGAGTGCCGGAAATTGAGCAAATAGGTGAGATCGTTGTTCTGTAATCCCGCAAATAAACACAGGCACAGACGTGCGCTCTCACGCAGGCAGACACATATTCTCAAACACACACACACACACACACACACACACACACACACACACACACACACAACACCACACATGTGCATTCCTCTTTGTCCCTTCTTTGTTATTTGTTATTACTTGTCTGCAAAGTTGTTTCTCCTTCCGTGCTACAAATTCTATTTGTCTCCTACTTGTCTTAACCGCTGAGAGCATGCTCCTTCGTGACTATGCGTGATATAAATCACACGTTTCTTTCTCTCTTTCTTCTTTTTATTAGTATTGTTATTATTCACGGTTTTTTATCGAACCAGTGCAATTTATAGTTTAATTATGTCACATAAAATATTTCTTTGGAAACAAGTCTTGGAAATGAGAAAAACAGCTTTCTGATAAAATTACCAACATTAGCAACCCACAGAGCATCTAGTTCCCCAATATACGGCCAATTCTGCAGTCTTGGTGAACAGAGAACCAGTCTGACACCTACGCTGATGACAGTCGTCAAGTCCACTGCCGACACTCGACGCGAGAATCAAAGGAAAAGACGCATCGCGTTGTTGTCTTCAGTGTCATCACCATCGCGACAGAAAGTAGTCACTAAGAGCACCACCATTGCCTGAAGCGTGTTTGTCTTGTATTGCCACCGAATTCAAAACCTTTTCAATCAGCTCACCCAGGGGAATTTTTAAACAGATTTCTGTAAAAATCTTTTTAGCACGTCCTTTCATAGTTCAGGAAAATTCAGATCAACAATAAAGTAATAGGGTGGGGTTCCGAATGCAGCAGCCAAATGTTTGTTCAAGTCTCTTTTCACTTTCAATTATTTTTACAAAGTGCTCCACAAAGAATCGACTAGTCTGTAATCCGCAGGAAAGACGACAGAATACGGTTTTTAATTGGCCGTTATTATTGGAAACTGACGTCAGACGCCATCAACGGCCAACACCAGGAGTGGGGAATGTCATGTGATCCTGCCCGAAAAATCAACCGCAAATTTCAGTACATCTAGAAGCATTTTTATAGTAACATAAATGTATATTATTAAGTGAATAATAATAATAATAATATTAAGAAGAAGAAGAAGAAGAAGAAATTCAGAGGGACAAGCAAGGAGCGTCCATCATGAGAAGACAGGACACATACGAGTACATGACATGACATGACATGACATGACATTCAGGTAGCGCGTGGCGTCAGCAACACCTGTTGCCCAGGAAAGTATCCTGAAGAATAATAAGAGTCGGAGGAATATAGGCATTAATTTAAAAAGCAGTAGCACAAACAAAGGACAGTGAGGTGAACTGCAGGGCGCGGCACGACAGCAGATGGTCACCCGATGAAGATGGGGTTATAATGCTGCACGTGACCGACAGGATCACAACATCATTCAGTAATCTGGGGATTTTCGCTCTCAATATTGACAACGGTTCATTTAAAAAGAAATACCATACAAACATAAATCACAATGAGAATAAGGATCTGGGGAGGAGAGACAACCGCCAAAGCCAGCAAGCAGCGCCCTACAGTGACGCCTCAAGCCAATGAAGTCGAATATCTGTCTGCCTGTCTGTCTGTCTGATTTTATTTGACAGATTGAACGGCAGTTGCTTGACATATTGCACTATACACTATGCAAACAGAGTAGCAAACAAAGAAAGTTAAGGTAATCTTTTGTGCCATGATGAGAGCCGAGGGACTCCTGTGATAATAGAATGTCACTACAGTGACAGACAACAAGATCATGTTGCCACACCAGACCTGACGAGTGGGAGGGACAGGGAGCCTAGTATACCCGGAACCTCGACTGTAGAAGGGGTCCGGCCGTGGTCAGTGTATTTTTTATTATTATTGCTTACAAATATTTAGGAAAAACACCATTAAAGCATTAAACATGGATAAGTCAAATTTCGACTGGATTAAGACAACAACACCGGTATCCAGTGGACCTTTACCAAACAGCTAGAGGACCTGGACTTTGCAGATGACATTAGTCTCCTACCTCATCGGCAACCGCATGCACAGACAAAACTGAGTAGACTATTGTAGGAAGCGCAGAAAACTGACCTAAAAGTCAACAGAAATAAGACTGAAGCGACGAGAATCAGCAACATGCAGGAATTCCCAATCTTACTTCAAGGAAAGAATATCCTAGAGACGGACCCCTTCACAAATCTGGAGAGTGGACGGTGGACGATGACATCAGAAGCCACATAAACAAGGCCAGACAGGCTTTCAACACCCTGCGCCCCATCTGGAACTCCCGAGCATTATTCCTCCGCACTAAGACCCGCATCTTCAGCACCAGTGTGAAGACAGTCCTACTGTATGGCTCTGAAACCTGGAGAGTGACAAACACCATCAACAACAAGCTCCAGACCTTTACCAACCGATGCCTTCTCCATATCCTTGGTATTAGATGGTCTGAACAGATCTGCAACATCAGCCTGTGGGAAAAAACCAACCTTTCTATATTTTCACAATCGTTCATCAAATTTTAATAAATCCTAATTAATAGTTTAGGTAAAAAAAAATTGATTCAGAATTCATATCGCCTGTTTGTGACAAACCAGTCATTCCGTGGCATTTATGAGTTGCTCGGCCACTTTTAGAATAACTTTAAGGTGAAGAAAGGCGATTGTCTGGTGGCAAAAGATTAAAATTCTTTTTTAGGAGAGACCCAAGTGTAGTTGGTTCAAAGCATCGCTCAAGATATGTAGCAAAGCACTAACAGGTGTCTATAAAATTCTAATAGGAACAGATGAAAATCTTGAAATATTATGAGCTGTATTTTTCATATTTCAAAGCGAACCAGTTCTGGAAAGATAAAAAAATATTGTGAGAGAGGTGGTGTAGAAAATGAAGAACATAGAATGTATACATAAACACTTAAAATGAATGATTTATTCCATCCTAACGTTCATACAGTTAGTCATGAAAGCCGACACAGATGTGTGTGATTTCCTTACCATAGATGGTGGAGTTACTTATCGTGTGTAGGTCAGTGACTTTTCTATACTGTCCACTGGCTTCACTCAACTTTAATAACCGTTTAGAAAACAGTTCATCGATAATTACTATAATAAAGTATCAATGACGGTTACGGGCATCAAAATCATCCTGTTTACAAACGTGTAACAAACATGATCTAATATATCCTAAACTAACCCTCGAAATCTGTTCAAAGCTACGGATATATTATAAAATGAACAGCTATAATTCAACAGTTTAAATTTAAAACTATTTTTTTTAAATCTGTACTGAATAATAAGGGCAAATTATTTTTAAATGTTTAAATCAGTTACGAATCACAAAAACAGTTAAATTGGTGAAGAAATTTAACTTTTCACTTTAACACAACAGTGAAGTTTGTTTATTAAGTTTGTTTTTTTCCAGTGACGCAGTGCACACATGTGTTTTAGTGTTTGTCTGTACCTCGACCCAAAGGAAATGTAAACAAAGAAGTGGAGGGAGGAGTTTAGAATGGACACTATTTCGATGACACTTCGCATGAGAAAGTAGGTGTTGCGATATCCTCCGTCTTCACTCAGATCCTCCACAAACATACAGGTGATGCGAAACACAAAGTTTGGAACAGAGAACGCGTTGTACTGAATGGACAAGCAGACGAGCATCTTGGTCAGGAGAAGTTCTTTAGTGGACACACCCGACGATGCCTTGTCCCTCCACCTCACGGTTCTCTTCAGGTGCACCGCCATGACCACCGTGCTGAAGGCCACAACGAGGTTGCTCACTCCAGGCAGAAGGAGGCCGTAGACGAGTCCATCAAAAGTGTCTACAATTTTCCTGTTACGGCGGTAGTAGGAGTTGGTGGTCAGCAGGGTCAAGGTCGAGTTGTTTACAGGATTGTTCATACATATTGTTGTCCATTTTTCTGACACCACAAAATAGCCGGCAATGATGACAACACAGGTGATGACGATAAAGAAGGCCATTGTTGTGGTTTTTAAGACTGTTTTGGAATGGAGAGGGTTAAGGATGCAGAAACATCGCTCAGCTGCTATTACTGCTGGCATAAACATTGACGCCCATGCCAGGCCATACAAACCCAGTAAGTGGTTAGTCACCACAAACGCGTGGACAGGACCAATTCTGAAAGAGGGGTGGTAAAATGAAAAATTTAGATAAATTACATAAGGGAACATTATAAATGCTCGCAAAAAAATAATTAGAAAGGAGAAAGCAACCACTTTATTTGTCTCATTCACTTCCATTTAGGAACTAATCAACGAACATATTTCGTCGATGAATGAAAAATGACAAGATCAACGAGGTAACTCCAGAAAGACCAAGTATTTATAAGAAAGGAAAGTGATGAAGGTAACACTGTTCTTTGTGTCAATGGCTAGAAACTGAGCCGAATAAGCGGATTTACAACCGCAAGAATAATTTTTATTCAAAAGAAAATGTAGAATGTAAATTGTAGTGTATATATATATATATATAAATATACATAAGATGTAAAGAGCTCAGAAACCAGCAAAACAACACTTACAAATGCCTTCCGTGTGTCAATATTACTTTTTTGTGAATATTTTTATTTGAATAAATTTTATTTATTTTGAATCTCTTGAAAAAAATTGGTTTTTTTTTGCCTTTCATGTGTAACATTTATTAATTAGATGTGTATTTTATTTTATAAAAAGACTGTGATCAGAAATAAAACAGCTAAATAAAGCAAACAGAAACTGTTCTTTTAGAACAAAACTTGCAATCTTTGTAAATACACCGAGGGAATGGCAGACGATAAAACAGACAAACAGACAGATCGGTGACCGACAGACAGACAGACAGACAGACAGACAGACAAAACGGTGCACCGACAGACAGACAGACAGACAGACCGGACCACAGACTGACATACAGGCAGGCAGACAGACAGACAGACAGACAGACAGACAGACCAGAGCACAGACTGACATACAGGCAGGCATACAGACAGACAGACCAGAGCACAGACTGACATACAGGCAGGCATACAGACAGACAGACCAGAGCACAGACTGACATACAGGCAGGCAGACAGACAGACAGACAGACCAGAGCACAGACAGACAGACAGACAGACAGACAGACAGACAGACAGACCAGAGCACAGACTGACATACGGCAGACCAGAGCACAGACTGACATACAGACAAACAGAGCACAGACTGACATACAGGCAGGCAGGCAGGCAAGCAGACAGACAGACACAAATACAAGAGACAGAGTAAAACGTTACCCCAGTGGCATACTGACCTCGGTACTTGCCCAAAGAAAGCGAACGTTTTCTCGCCGTAAAGGAAACAGACGAACGACAGATAGAGGAAATCGACGAAAGCCAAAGCGAAGAGACACGTGTTGTTTCTGTGGTGAACACCTTGCCTAAGGAAGACCGCCATGTTGAGACAGTTGGTCATCCCACCAATGAGAAAACACAGCTGAGCCACTACAGTCGTCTTGATACGCTGCACCAGTTCTTCCGTGGCGGCGCTGATTGGATCATCGGGATGTTCCCACAGAACGAAGCTTGACGTCATGCAGCTGTGTGCGACGTCACTTCTGTTTCCAACAGTGTGAGGTGATGGTGACGTCACTCGGGCAGTGATGACGTTTTCCTCGGACACTGCCATGACTGGCTTCTCAAAACTCTTCATTCGACTGGCGGAGACCTTTTCAAACCGCACCCATCAGGGACTCTCAATAGTGTGTGTGTGTGTGTGTGTGTGTGTGTGTGTGTGTGTGTGTGTGTGTGTGTGTGTGTGTGTGTGCGTGTGCGTGTGTGTGCGTGCGTGTGTGCGTGCGTGAGAGAGAGCGTGCGTGTGAACATTTGACAATTACATCATTACTGTCGTAGAATTGTAATTTTTTGAGACTTTTGCCAAGTGTCTATTCATCTGTCTGTCTGTCTGTCTGTCTGTCTGTCTGTCTGTCTGCACCAATATCTTCCTCCTTGCTAATACCTTTTACATCCTAGATATTTCAATCTCAAAATCCCTCACAATACCAACGACCATGGAGTAACGGAGCTAAAAGTTTTGCTGTTTTAATTTTTTTTTAATATCCTACATCATCGATTGTCTTCAACACAACAGACCGTTAATGTGGAACTTACCTGGACAAGCAAAGAAGCGCAGAAGAGAGGAAAACAAAAACCCACTTACTGAAAGCAACTTACTACTTACTGTCAGAACAGTTTGAATATAATGACAAAGATATCTGATTTGTTGAAGCTGTTATGGTCGCTACAATCTAATGCAGGCAATGAAAGCCTTCTCATCTTTTAAAGTGTTACAGGTGGCAGCGCACTAGAAGGAGACACTGGCATGTTTGCACGAGGATAATGATGGTGGAGGGAGTGGCGGACATTGCAGTCAGTCAATATTCCAATTAGTGAGTACATTGCAGTCAGTCAATATTCCAGTTCATGTGTAAACTGCTCTTTGGGTATTTTTGCCTGTTTAGTTTACAAAAGTGTTGGTTTTTGTTTTTTTGGCAGTCAAATATGTTGCCTACAGCAGACGCACTCGTGTGCAAACATTTGGAACATACACACACGTAAGCGAGAGCGCGCACGCGCACGCACACACACACACACACACACACACACACACACAGACACACAGAAACACACATACATTCAAACACACACATACAATAATACAAACACACTTATAGATACATTTTTACACACACACACACACACACACACACACACACACCCATAGATACACAGAAACACACATATATTCAAACACACACACGTATACAATAATACAAACACCTATAGGTACATTTTTACACACACACACACACACACACACACACACACACACACACACACAGATATTTAATCAGTTGTTGTTGTCCTTCTTCTTTTCTTTTTTTTATCTCAGTTTCTTTCTTCCTCCTACCTTCCCTCCCCACTCTTATTTAAAGTCTGTCAATGAAAATAAGATCCTAGCTTGTGCTGTACTCATATCCTGAAAGCTGTGATGGAAATTCGAGATCATTTCAACTTTTTTTATAAAGCCAAACCTTTATCTCCTAAAGAAAAAACTGTTTAATGGATGAAGGTATTAAATTAAAGGAAGTATAGATGCACGAGTTGTCTGTACTGACAGGCACACTCTCCGGCAGTTTGCTGAACCTGCTGCTACGGGCTGACAACAACGATTGTCTTTCTGAAGGTAACACTAATCCCTTGGTTTGCTCTCCATGAACAAGTTAGGGTCAGGTAATCGTTCTGCCTTCTGCTAATGTGAATTTCTGTTAAACATGATAAGAAACATTTAAACTACAGATGCTGTTCTTAATCACATATCAACAATTTCGAAGACTGTCAGCTGTAACTGAACAGCGAGGATGAAGTGATATCAGCCACAGAAACATGTGTAAATCTATTCACGTATACATTACATTCAGTATTCGAGTTAATTTACTTTTTTGTTGTTGTTTTTATTCCTTTTAAATCATCCAAATTTTGCATTAAAAGGGTAAAAAAAGGGAGAGAGACACGATGCAATTCTCACACTTTTCCTGTGCTGACGGGGAAGCGGATGGCCGAGTGGTTAGAGCGCTGGTGTCCGAACCGAAAGCGCGCTGGTTCAATTCCCGATAAGCGCAGCAAACTTCCCCCAGTCGACCCAGCTGACGGGAATGGGTACCTGACTCCATAGAGGGTTGGGGAAGGTAAGGCAGCGAGGGAGAGGAGATTGGCACCACCCTCATGTAAAAGCTGCCCCCGAGAAAAGTGGGGTCTCTAACACCTCACTCCCCAACGACCTGAACAGGTTATGGGATGACCTTTACCTTTTACCTCCTGTGGTGATGTTTGACCACTCTCTCAAACAAAGTGTGCGAGCAGTTTGTGTATAAGGGACGCTAATCCTTCACAAGAATGAAAAGAACGAGTGAACATCGACGACATCAACAAAAGATGTACTCTCTGTTCTTACCAACTGGTTTCAAGATCCAGACCAAGATAAGACACAAAGATAACAATTCTCAAGACGATATACACTTGATTTAATAAGAACAAACAAGACTTTTTTTTAATTCAACGGCCTTCTATTTTCAGTATCATGTAAGCGTCAGAGACTCAGTTTCTCAAGTTATGTTCTTTCTGTAAATTCAGCTGCTACTCTTTTGCTAAGGAAAAGCAGAAAAGTAAGCTCCTTTAACGTGATTGGTTCACGCTGGTCACGTGACGCGCCGCGCGCAGTTGCTATTCGCCGGTGATTAAAGGAAGGCGAGTAACGAGAGAAGCACGAGCGTACAAAACAGTTCATTATTATTGATGTGTGTCGTGCGCGTCACGGAAATTCATCGACGGACGAAGAGTGTGTGTACACTGCTTCCTACAACACGTCAAGTTGTAGAGGAAACTGCTGCAAGTTGTGCGGGTAAGTGGCTTCCAAATAACTATTTGAACAACTTTCCTAGGCAAGGAATCCGCTTCCCCTGCATTCCTGCGCGCTGGTTCGATTCCCGATATGCGCAGCAAACTTCCCTCAGTCGACCCAGCTGACGGGAATGGGTACCTGACTCCATAGAGGGTTGGGGAAGGTAAGGCAGCGAGGGAGAGGAGACTGGCACCACCCTCATGTAAAAGCTGGCCCCGAGAAAAGTGGGGTCTGTAACACCTCACTCCCCAACGACCTGAACAGGTTATGGGATGACCTTTACCTTTTTTTTTCCTTAGGCAAGGAAAACCGCACAACGCTTAGACATCGTTGTTTACGGGAAATCATCAGTATTAGTGTAGTGACGAAAATTACGATAAACGGAATAAAGAAATTACGGAAATATTTTTACAGCTGTTTTTTTCCTTTTATTTTATTCGTTTGAGGAGGAAGATATGGGACCGTTTCCAAAGAAAAACAATCCAGGTTGAAGTTTGCAGTTTATGATCTTTACTATGCAAAGCAAAGCCGTTTACATTCTTTTCAATTTTGTCAGTTTTTTAAACAAAACATCCTCCTACTACGAGGTCATTTTTACGCCTTGGAATGCTTTGCCTTAAGACATACACATTGATTCGGATGGAAAGCCTTTTCTATTTCAGTGAGGCCCTTGTATTTCGCGCTCAAAACAAAAATATTTGCGTGGACAGGATGTTAATAAAAGTAATGCCATCAACACGGGGTGTCAAAAGGGAGTTATGAACCTTATCTAACATACTCTATAAAAGCCTTCTTAGCAGGACACATTCCCCCCAACATCACATTTCCTTATTCCCACATTTTCTTATTGAGTACAAAGTCTGGGAATGTGTAAATGTAGTCTATCGGCGGAAGTGATAATAACTATTGCACACAGAGAGCGGCCATAAACAAACATGTCAGCAATTCCCTCCACACCACTCTTTCTTCTGGACGTAGACCTGCATCCAGTCTCTTGAACTCAGCGATGTTCATGGCAACGACTCTTCAAATCACTCGAGTGTACATAAAAACCATCTGCACAAACCCAGACCCGGAGAAGGACAACCAAGTGGTTAGAGCACCGGAATCCCAAACCACAAGCACGCAGCTGTCCTATAGGATAAATGGGTAGGGAGGGTACATAGGGAAGAAGATGGCGCTACCCGCATAACAAAACTCTCTTACACATCGCTCCCCAGCAACTGAAGCTTTGACTAAACACGACCATGGCCAGGAGGGTGGGAAGCTTAAATGAATGACAACGAAAATTCGGAGAAACTACACAACGTGACACACGAAATGGAGAGTCAGAAACAAAAAGCAATAAAAATAGAGTGAGGAAAGATAAGAGAAAATTCAACCACTTTGTTGTTAACTTCGTCGCGGATAATGAGGTCAGGATCAATCTCAAAAGTCCAGGTGAGAACTGTAATATTCAATGGCTATCAACTCATAAACATGTTTTGGGAATTAGTGTATTTTTGTGAATTCAGTTCATTCGTTTCTATCTCATTCAGCTCACGGCCAAGAAGCAGTTGTTGGTTTTTGCTCCCGTTGTGTCAAGTGATTGTTGGAAGTTTACCTGTAGCAGGGACACATTCACAATTTCGTGTGGTCAAAACAAATATGAAACATTCAAAGCTAATGAATGGGAGGTATACAGAAAGAAATACAGCCTGTATGGGGGGATAAATAATGAGGATGAAAAAACGTAGAAAGACAAGAAAGAAAAAAGCAATCAAATAAAGTATAAAACTATAAGCATCTGTTGTCAGTGCTACAGAAATAATACCGGTAGATAGAAAAAATCTCAACAACGACATAAATCCAACTTTGTGGCAAGATTTATTACCAAAGAAGAAAGCTTGCGCTCAATAGTTCAATTGTCTCCAACAGTTGTTGTAGTTACTATAAATTTATTATAAATTTCTATAAAAGGTGTAATGTTACAGGCTATAAAATCTTTATATCGATAATCATAATTAAAATTGGTCAGTTTGCCTTGCATTTCAACGTATACCGTGAATGCATCCTAAAATTGGGATGATACAGCTGCAGAGCTGTAGGGGCAGTGAACAACCATGTGATTCTGGTGAATGTAATATTTGTAGCTGGTCAGTGTAGTCTGCATTTCTTCAAATACAGAGTGGACCAAAATTTCCGTTACCCTTTACAAAGTAGAACAATTTTCATAAGAATGATACTTGAGTTTCAAATATTTAACCCAACAATGTAACCCCTGTAGCATGTTTATGTATAAATGTAGCAAGACCCAGCAAACCAAACTTGTAGAATTTATTTTGAAAATGGACAGCGTGCGCACGAAGAGCAGACATGAGCCATTAAGAAACCCGCCCTCGTCAAATTGAGGTCATTTTTGTGACATCACCTTTCATAATTAGACTTAATTTTTTTGAATTTAGTATAAATAAAATATTACTTAATTCAGCGCATTTATAAAATAAATATAGATACAATTATTAAGTTTTTAATGGTTTTTAAATGACATCTAGGCCGGCGCGTGCTGCAATACTGCATCCAGAGATCAGGATGTCCGAACCCACAGGTGGACGTTAGGCGGTTCGCTTCCGTGTAACTCCTAGTGTTTCCTGCAGTTGTAAAATAAGTACCTGACTCCTAAAAAAAAGGTTGCGACAGGTATCATAGTGGAGTGGAACCGCCGGCACAGAAGAACTGCCCCTGATATAAGAAGCTCTTGCACCACTCCATATAATTCCTGATGACTAGACTGGGCCTATTATTCCCTTCTAGCTCTACTCAGACTTCTTTCATGTGAAATATTTCTGTTCGTTTTCTTTCCTATTAATAGTTAAACACTGATTACAGGAAATATCAGCCCTTGATGTGGACAGGTAAGAACAAACTGCAATCATGGAAAGTGAATGCTTCCCCTCGGCTAATCAGTTTGAAGAGGTTTATGATTCTGAGAACTTGTCCCAAGTCAGGCCTGCTCCCATCAGGTTGTTTGAGGCTCAGCTGGTCAGCAACATGAACTATCAGGAATGAGGCAGTTTAATGGTCATCTGGCTATGCACATCATAATAGGTCAACACAAAAAACTAACCTATGCCTGCTTTTCTGTAATACAAACTTTGTTGGTGGCTCGGATTAAAATGCCAATTTAAAAAAGCACTTTTCAAATTTAAAAAATGCCCACGCCATTCCCGTTAACATGGTAAAGTACCATGTTGTGTCAGTACCCGACTGAACCTAGTTTTTAATTCATGCCTAAACTGTTACTAAAATGTGTAGTCATAAGGAAACAACTATAGTCTCCGCGATCATTGGTGTGTTTAAAACTCCTCAGAAAAGATAGAAGCGGGTTTTCTGCTGGCTGCTGTTAATATTGGAAGCTGATGTGGGACTATGTTGTGTTTCATCCCTACTCGGACAATGATGACGTGGCACATCAGTGACTCCAAGACAGTAAGGATCCTGATATTAGTGTGGTAAGGGTTTAAATCTCGCACTGACACTTTGAGATACAAGTACTGACACTCTTTCAGATACAAGTACTGACACTCTTTGAGATACAAATACTGACACTCTTTGTGATACAAATACTGACACTCTTTGTGATACAAGTACTGACACTCTTTGTGGTACAAGTACTGAAATTCTTTGAGATGCAAATACTGACACTCTTTGTAATACAAGTACTGAAATTCTTTGAGATACAAATACTGACACTCTTTGTAATACAAGTACTGAAATTCTTTGAGATTCAAGTACTGAAATTCTTTGAGATACAAATACTGACACTCTTTGTAATACAAATACTGAAATTCTTTGAGATTCAAGTACTGACACTCTTTGTGATACAAATACTGAAATTCTTTGTGATACAAGTACTGACACTCTTTGTAATACAAGTACTGAAATTCTTTGAGATACAAGTACTGAAATTCTTTGTGATACAAAACTGAAATTCTTTATGATACAAGTAATGAAATTCTTTGAGATACAAATACTGACACTCTTTGTGATACAAGTACTAAAATTCTTTGAGATACAAGTACTGACACTCTTTGAGATACAAGTACTGCACTCTTTGAGATACAAATACTGACACACTTTGAGATACAAGTATCGACACTCTTTGAGATACAAGTACTGACACTCTTTGAGATACAAGTATTGACACTCTTTGAGATACAAGTACTGACACTGAAATACAAGTACTGACACTCTTTGAGATACAAATACTGACACACTTTGAGATACAAGTACTGACACTGAAATACAAGTACTGACACTCTTTGAGATACAAGTACTGACACTCTTTGAGATACAAGTATTGACACTCTTTGAGATACAAGTACTGACACTGAAATACAAGTACTGACACTCTTTGAGATACAAGTACTGACACTCTTTGAGATACAAGTACTGACACTCTTTGAGATACAAGTATCGACACTCTTTGAGATACAAGTACTGACACTCTTTGAGATACAAGTACTGACACTCTTTGAGATACAAGTACTGACACACTTTGAGATACAAGTACTGACACTCTTTGAGATACAAGTACTGACACTGAAATACAATAACTGACACTCTTTGAGATACAAGTACTGACACTCTTTGAGACAAAAGTACTGACACTCTTGGAGATACAAGTATCGACACTCTTGGAGATACAAATACTGACACACTTTGAGATACAAGTACTGACACTTTGAGATACAAGTACTGACACTCTTTGAGATACAAGTACTGACACTCTGAGATACAATAACTGACTTTCTTTGAGATACAAGTACTGACACTCTTTGAGATACAAGTACTGACACTCTTTGAGATACATGTACTTACACTGAAATACAAGTACTGACACTCTTTAAGATACAAGTACCGACACTCTTTGAGAGACAAGTACTGACACTAACTGAGATACAAGTACTGACACTCTTTGAGATACAAGTACTGACACTCTTTGAGATACAAGTACTGACACTGAAATACAAGTACTGACACTCTTTGAGATACAAGTACTGACACTCTTTGAGATACAAGTACTGACACTCTTTGAGATACAAGTATCGACACTCTTTGAGATACAAGTACTGACACTCTTTGAGATACAAGTACTGACACTCTTTGAGATACAAGTACTGACACACTTTGAGATACAAGTACTGACACTCTTTGAGATACAAGTACTGACACTGAAATACAATAACTGACACTCTTTGAGATACAAGTACTGACACTCTTTGAGACAAAAGTACTGACACTCTTGGAGATACAAGTATCGACACTCTTGGAGATACAAATACTGACACACTTTGAGATACAAGTACTGACACTTTGAGATACAAGTACTGACACTCTTTGAGATACAAGTACTGACACTCTGAGATACAATAACTGACTTTCTTTGAGATACAAGTACTGACACTCTTTGAGATACAAGTACTGACACTCTTTGAGATACATGTACTTACACTGAAATACAAGTACTGACACTCTTTAAGATACAAGTACCGACACTCTTTGAGAGACAAGTACTGACACTAACTGAGATACAAGTACTGACACTCTTTGAGATACAAGTACTGACACTCTGACATACAAGTACTGACACTCTTTAAGATGACACGCCAACAGTATCTACTACTTATTTGAAATAAAATACTTTGTACCAAATGAGCGCCTTGAAATACTTCGAGGTAAGTTTTATTAATACTTCACATTTAAGAATATATTTATCACAGCCCAACTTTGTGTTTGATAATCGGTTTATTCCAGTTCTCATGCAAAGTTTTTCCAATGAGGTCTTTTCGTCAATTATTCAACGCATGCGCAGTACGCGCTGGTCGGTGGTTAAAGCGGATGCTGGGGGTTCAGTCTGTTAGCCATTCAGTGGCTTTTACCGATACATGTGAATTTAAAGAGATGGGTGAGAAAGATCACATTTGTGTTATAAACTGCCGTACAAGTAAATCGAAAAGGCAGGAGAAAAGTTATTATTATCTGTTTTCTAGAGGATAAATACCTAAAAACTCGGAAAACAAAAATTATGGTTATGTTGTAAGCGATAGGAAAGAGAGAACTTCGCTCCGACAGCAAACGCAACAGTATGTATCCGGATTTTCACATCAAACCCGTGTTAATCAGTTAGATACAAATATTGCATCTTTGGTATAAAAGTGAGAGACAACGAAGGTCCCCCCGACGAGCAAAGCAACTGCATACAATGTAAGTTCCAACTTCTTTGTCAGGCTAGAGAAAGGTTGTGTCCAAGATGCGAGCTGTAGCAACAATCATTGATTGCGAAATAACGGGTGGCGGAGGGAACCTTATAAGTGTGAAGATTAGCACTGTTACAAGATATGCATTAAGGAATATATATATATACACACACACATAAAGCTGTCACACAATTAATATTGCTTTGTTACAGGAACGAATCAACGGAGAAACAGAGAAATGTGAAGAGTGATGTTTTGCTTATTGCCTTTAAATTTCGCAGTCAGTGATATATGCCTGCCAAATCCCTTATATATATATATATAGACACACACAGGGAAATTGAATTTTCCTAGCATTAAAAGTAGCCTGTCCGTATTAATATACTATGCAAAGCACAGAAATAATCATTGTTGGTCTAAACTTCCTATTTATTATAAGCCCATATTACTGCAAGAATGCCCCATACACGAAGACCTCAGACACCGCATCTGGACTAATGAGACGCCGATATCAAGGAAGCTACACGGCAGTCTGGAGGACCTGCGGCGCACAGCATCATTTGTACAAGAGGCAGGTGTATCCATTTGAGTGACCGACAACAACAACAACATAAGCCCATATTATTGTTACATCATACTTAGAGTTATGTTGATCAATAAATATGCTAATGGGTAAGTTATATTGCATCTTTGGTTGAAATGAGTGAAAACGACTTTATTTTCTCAAAACCCTCCACCCCTTTCTGTCTAATTCTCTTCACTCAGGAAGAAAGATGTTGGTAGTAGCAGCCGACAAAATGTTCTCTCCGCCAGCACAGCTAAGGGTGGAAGAGTCAGACAACGGCAGACCGTGCAGGACTCTTTCACACATTGAACTAAGTCACGCTTCGCTTTCATCGGTTTGATGAAATGTTTCCTCTACTCACTGCCTAACATTACTACTTCGGCAAGAGCAGGCAACCGTGAAAATGACTAAGAATTCTCTGAGCTCTTTCTCCATGTTAAAGAAGTTAGCATCGTGAAGCTTGTAGAAGACACTGACAGTGAGAGACCGCTACCAGCCACCCACATCTCTCGCACCCCCCCCCCCTTTCCTGGTTTGCGCACGCCACTAAGAAAACTGCTAAATTCTGATTGAATATTGCCACAGGACACCGACCTAATAAAAAAACCTTAATTAATTCATGTCCTTCAAAGATCTAAATAAGGAGACGAAAAGATGATAAAATATTAAGATGCTTACAAAAGCTGCAGGATTTACATTATCAAAATGTCGTTCTACTCCCCATCCCCATTTGCTAGCAAGTGAAAGTCGTATCGACCAGAAATTCTTAACAGCAGTATATTATTCATTTAATCGATCATCATAGAAATCATTTTCTGTGGTCCCTTGAGCTCCTTAGCACTCAGTGCATGACCCTAATGATGTGGTAGAAAGCTATAGAAATGTACACTTCTGTTATTATTCTTTCTATTTATATTTATCACTATATACCTACATTAAACACCCGTTCACGTAACAAAGAACAAGTTATATTGATACTAATTATTCTAATTAAACCTCAAGGAAATCTTCCTGTGGGTTGCTATACACTGCAATACCAAAAAGAATGAGCAAATCATGTTTCTCTTAAAACTTTCCAAGCGTAAAGTAAAAAAACCCTGTGCTATTTATAACTTTGTATAATTTATTATTACAATTTATAACAAGGAAAATTTTGATTTTACCTTGAGAATAAGTGGTCAAAAGGACCAGAACGCCGTCGCCTATACTTAAGCGAACACAGATCTTGTAATGTTTCTCTGTACCTTGACCCAAAAGAAACATAAACAAAGAAATGGAGAGAAGAGTTTAGAAAGGACACCGTTTCATTGACACTGTATATCAAGAGAAAAGTATTGAAATATTTACCCGCTGCACTGAGATCGTCCACAAACATACATGTGAGGCGAAAAACAAAATTCGGAATGGAAAACGTGTTGTACTGAATGGACAAGCAGACGAGCATCTTGGTCAGAAGAAGTTCTTTAGTGGACACACCCGACGATGCCTTGTCCCTCCACCTCACGGTTCTCTTCAGGTGCACGACCATGACCACCGTGCTGAAGGCCACAGCGAGGTTGTTCACTCCAGGCAGAAGGAGGCCATAGACGAGTCCATCGAACATGTCCACGATTTTTTTGTTACGGCGGTAGTAGGAGTTGGTGGTCAGCAGGGTCCAGGTCGAGTTGTTATCAGGATCGTACATACTTATTGTTGTCCATTTTTCCGACACCACAAAGTATCCAGCCATGATGACAGCACAGCCAATGCTAATGAAAATTGCCAACGTTGTAGTTTGTAAGACAGTCTTAGAAAGTAGAGGGTTAATTATGCAGAAGCATCGCTCAACGGCCACAACTGCCGACAGAAAAGCTGACGTCCATGCCAGGCCATACAGTCCCAGAAAATGGTTATTCGTTGCGAACGCGTAGACAGGACCTATTCTGGAAAGTTGGCGGGAAAAATAAACAAGTGACCTTTATAAAATTAACACATTAAATAAAAACGATGCTTAAAAGTAATACAAATATACAGTCGTCCCTCGCTATATCGCGGTTCACTTATTGCGGCTTCACTGTATCGTTTTTTATTTTTAAATACATCGAATTCTGTATCGTGGACCTTTCGCTATATCGCGCGATTTGGCGATAGATAGATATTATATATATATATATATTTATATAACTTCACTGATTTTAATTATTTTTGCCTAAAAAAATTAAAACAATATAAAAATATTAAAAAATATTAATTCAAATATATTAAAATAACATTAAATTGAAAAATAAAATACAGTATATACAGTATTTTATCAGCCGATGAATACCACACTGTACACAATGCAGTTCTCTAACCGCTTGCGCAAGTTTGCCAAGGTGTGATTGTACCCGACTACCCGGCACACTACTGGCTGATGGAATGGAAGGCGACCAACCACAGCACTGTGTACCCGAAGAGAATTTTATTTGTTGTTAAAATTACATAGGTTTAAGGGTGTAAGATCATATGAAGTGTTTTTAAGTGTGGGAAAGCTTTATAGGAGTGTGGGAAGGGTTTATAAAGCCTTTATATATATATATATATAATAAAATAAATATAATGCTGTTACTTCGCGGATTTTCACCTATCGCGGGGGTGGGGGGAGGGGTCTCTGAAACATAATCCCCGCGACAGGTGAGGGATTACTGTACACTATTAAAGGAAAGGAAACGGGCCACGTGGTCCCATATGTTCAGCAAAGAAATACAGATGACAGATAATTGATAACAAATGATATACTGACCGCGGCAGCTGCTCAGAGAAGCCAAGAGTTCTCTCCCCGTATAAGAAACAAATAAACATCAGATACAGGAAGTCGATAAAAGACAGTGTGAACAGACACATGTTGATTCTTTCACGAACACCTTGTTTAAAGAAAACGGCCATGTTGAGGCAGTTGGTGGTTCCACCAATGAAAACACACAGCGGGACAATCGCAAATGTCTTGATGCGTTGCACCAGATCCTTCGTGGCGGCGCTGACTAGGTCATCAGTAGTTTCCCCCTGAAGAGAACTAGCGACACCTGTCGTCACGTGGTATTGTGGGAGGTCACTCCCCCTCACCATGATGTTAGGCAATGATGGAGTCACAAACGGGTCCTCGCTTTCTCCAGATACCCACATGTCTGAGTCCTGGTGATGTCTATAGAAGTGTTCAATATCAAAAAAACCTTGACCCTCTACTCAAAATGTTTGTGGAATCTCAAACTTATATTTACATCGATGCTGAATTCATCGGTCAACAAATTGACAATATGTATCGAGGCCATCCTTCTCTCTTCTTCTCTCTCTCTCTCTCTCTATCTCGCTGTCTTGTTAGTTATCGTGCATTTGCATGTGTTTATGACTATTTTGATTCTACGTGTCAGGTGTCCGAAGAAAAGATGTTGTGGTGGAATAGCTGCTCCTGTGACTGCTTTCTTACACTACATCAAATAGCAGGACAACGGAACCCAGACTACGAATCACACTAATTTACAGCACTAAACACGAAACATGAATGTTTGACATTTTATAGCATAATACAAGAGTAAATATTGTAGACTCATTAAAAATAAAAAGCTCACAATCTTTCTGAACAAATATTTCGTGACTACTTCACAACGAGTAATCGATCGGTTGTTAATTTTTACAGCCTTTTGAATACAGTATATTTACTTCAAATCTCTTCTAATGATTAGTGATGTCAAATTGCTTGGAAAGTGTCATATAATTTATGGGACATATCAAATAGAACAACTCAATGTCAATATTCCATTTTCTCCACCCACCACCAGTTTCTGATATTTTAAGAAAACTATTTCCCACCGCATTCTTTCTCAAGAAATCTTTTTTTTTGTAAAGTATTTTTCTCTCGTTGTTCTTATTCCCTTTTTTCCTCTGCTTTTTTCTTAATAATTACTTTTTTAGCCTATTCATTTTAGTTCAATCTCTGTGGGTTGACAAACAGATACGCACACGGGCATACACGTGCATACTTTCACATTATACATAAACACGCACGAATGCGCGCACACACACACATATATATATATATATTCTTCCTCCCACTCTCTCTCTCTCTCCCTTAGAATCGAGCACCATAGTCGATGTATTTTTGTCGTGGGGTTTTCTTCTTTTCTTTTTCTCCTGGTCTTCATGTTGTTTTTGGTGTTGGTGTTTTTCTTCACATGCTACACCGAACGCTGTTAGATAGTAAAGCTGTTTGAACATTGTCAGAGGCTCCACTCAGAAGATTCGGGGCGACTTGGCAGCCTGGGACCGTAGTTAAAGTGAGGACAAGTCGTTGCCCTGGGGCACCTCAACGACAAGCGCCTTGCCTCTGTAGTTATAAAGCGATGGCCAGATGCTGCAGATGTAACTTTACCCCTTGGGTGGTAGTTATAAGCCAGTGGCAAAGCTGTCGAGGGGTAAAGTAACCGACAGCAATGTCTGTGGTGTCTGCACACCACCTCGCAACGATGGAGACACGACTCTTGCTCTTGTTCCCTCCCCTGCACTTTGCCCCGGGTATCTATCTCCTCGATAGAAATTCTAAAGGTAGAATACATTACACGCTAGTTTTTATGTCTGACTTCCGAGAGACATCTGATTTAATAGGACTTATATGTGTTAAATCGGGATTTAATATATATTGCTTCCTTTCTTGCTTGTGTGGGCAGCACTTTCTCGTGTGTGTGATGCTGGTTCTCGTCTGTCGAGTCGAAAGTCGTCTTCTGGGGAAAAAATGGACTAAATTTGAAACTAATCAAAGGCAGAAAAAAACGGTTCATAAAAATCTATGATAAAGTTTCTCTTTCTCTCTTCATGGGTCTCTTTTTTATAGAATCACACATGTATATGTGGATACTAGACTAGGTCTATAAGGCATAGTTTTAAAAAATAAAAGTGTCCAACAAAAACAAATAAGCCGTTGAATTTTCATAATAATGGATAAAGTCGTTTGTAAGTATATGTTCTATATATATATATATATAAAGCTAAAATCTATAAAGATATATATTTCAAAATATTTCAAGACAATCTATGATAATATCTCTTTAAAATAGTCCGAGATATACACGTTCTCTTTTTTAAAACACATGAAGACATGCAACGGTAAGTGTGTTTGTTTGTTTATGTAAATATATCTATATATATCTATATAATGCGCGTACACCTCTGTGGAGACTATGTGTCAAGTTTTAGGTTTAAGCCTGAAATGTTAAAAGACTTTGGTGATAAAGCTCGAGAAATATGCGATTTGAGACTAATATGCAATATTCTAATATTCTTTGTCGTCATGTTTACCATACTGTATCAATTTTTAATTTTTTTCTTAAAATTGGAAAAGTAGCGATGTGTATAACTTCCACAACAGATCTGTAGACCCAGTAAAAGTCAGAAAACTTTGCGACATTCGTGCAAATAAATTATAAATCTTATCGAGTTATGACAATACTGTAAAAATAGAGAAAGTTTCTCACTTTCTAATGATAGCTGTGTTACTTGTGTACAATCAAATTTATTTCTTCATTTATTGGGAACAAAAACAAACCTACAATAGTTTTTGGTTTCATCATCATCATCATCATCATCATCATCATCATCATTACTACTATTACGACTACTAAGAAATTCTCTGCATTCCATCCACCAAATCAGAAATGAAGGCGTTGAAGAAAAGAACACGTGAATGTGGCATCCAGTCCTTGGTTTTAGAAAAAAACCTTAAATTTTCTTTTTCCTTCCTTCACTCACTCATCTCTCTCTTTCTCTCTCTCTCTGCCTCTCTTTCTTCTCCATTTCTGGTGTCAGCTGCACAACCCATTTGAAATATTAAACATATGTAGGCATCATATATATTTAGATAATTAGTTTTACAAATACGTAGTTCACAATATAATTGTATAATTCTTTTAACTAGAAGAAAGTAAAATAAAAAGAAATATAATAAAACTGATGAAGAGAGATTTTTGGTCTCGAGAGCATATTTTTCGTACGCGCTTATGCAACGCATGTATATGGCATAGAAGCGACTTCTTAAAAAGAAATTCCTAAATTTGCTTCTACAGAACAGCATTCTGTTGTATATAATATTGTGTAACTAGCCCCTGCTCTGTAGTGTTCAAATGCAGAGAGTTTCTTGGTTAAATATAAAGGTTTCTTAGTTAAGCTTAAGCTAAACGTAAATAGAAAGGTTTTCCGAATTTCGTATCCGCTCTCCTCCAGCTCGCGTATAGATAGCATATATATATATATTTTTTTTTTATTTAACAAGCACAATATAAATACATCACATTACCCATTTCAAATCCATTTTTATTCCCAAGACACATTCATTCAGTATAGAAGGGGGGGGGAAGAGTAGAGAGGAAAGATGTGGAGTTAAGTTTAAGTTTATTGTAAATAGAAAGATTTTCCGACTTTCGTATCCGCCCTCCTCCAGCTCGCGTGTAGATTGCATATATATATTTTTTAATAAATAAAGCATAATTTGGCGATGAAAGGCAGCGAAAGAGAGAGAGAGAGAGTGCGAGATTAACTTGAACCGTCGTGCACCCGTTGCCGAACATGAATTGTTTTATTAGGGAGGAGGTATGGAGAGTACAAGTGTTTCACTTTGTCTGCAACTGCACTCACGCAGTGTATGAACACATTGGACTCAAATGAAGCGATGGATCAAAGATTTACAATAATATCACAGTTGGAAGAGTTAGCGGCAGAAGTCAGCCCCGGCAAAGCCAGCTACTCGGCTAATGTGTGTGTGTGTGTGTGTGTGTGTGTGTGTGTGTGTGTGTGTGTGTGTGTGTGTAAAATTAAATGTAAAATTACAAACATATATATGTACACATAATTTTCCATTTCAGAGGCACCTATCCAACCACCAACCTGTCCGTGCAGCACCTAATAATCACAAATCATAATACACATTTCCATCAAGATGTCCACTTTAGTAGCCGCACCACTAGGATTATGATCCTTTTTTATTTTAAATTGAAATAAAAACATTGCCGCCGACAACAGTAAGCCATCATGCACTAGAATCTGACAGACAATGTCCATAGCCTCGATTCAGGCGAGTTGAGAGACCTTCATAAATCGAACTAGGTCTCTGGTGTATTTGAGGTATCTATCATTGTCGCTTCATTGTCACTGTTATCTTTAATTTTCTTATAAAGATATTGGATCAAAAGACTAAATAAGCGTCCAGGAGAATGAGGCTACATTAGCGATGTGACCTGTTTTCGTATGTATAGCCAAGAGATAGTTTTCCATGTTTAATGTTATAGACACATAATCTTGTCACTAACTACCAACATATCATTAGTATAGAAAGAAGGCTCCTTTGATGAATCCAATGTTTTAGATGCAAAGCTTTATCTAATTCATCGTCTTTTGATACAGCTACAAAGTTCTTTTAACGTTTGTCTGTACCTCGATCCAAAAGAAAAGTATACGAAGAAGTGAAGTGACGAGTGTGTTACCGACAGCATCTCCAGGATACTGCGGGTCAAGAAGAACATGTTGTAGAACCTTCCACTTCCGCTTACGTCATCCGTCATCATGGACACTATCCGAAACGGAACGTTTGCCGTAGTAAAGGAGTTGAACTCTATACACAGGCAGATAAGCATTTTTGTGAGGAGAACTTCCTTGGTGGACACAGCTGACGATGTCTTGTCCCGCCAGGCTACAACTCTCTTCAAATGCACCGCCATGACCACGGTGCAAATGGCCATGACGATGTCGAAAATTCCGGGCAGAAGCAAACCATAGATAACACCTTCGAAGATGTCCACGATCTTTTTGTTACGATGGTAGTATGAGCTCATGGTCATCTGGGTCAAGGTTGAGTTGCTTTCAGGGTTGTAGATGCAAATCGTGGTCCATTTTTCCGACACGACCATGTAACCGGTAATAATAAGCAAACTGCTGATGCTGATGATAACTGCTAGGGTTCTGGTCTTTAGTGCAGTTTTAGACAGGAGTGGACTCATGATGCAGAAGCATCTTTCGCTAGCTATGACAGCGGCCATGAAGAAGGTTGCCCAGGCGACGCCATACAAAAACAGCACGTGATTGGTGATGGCGAACTGATAGACTGGACCAACTCTGCATTATTTTAAGCATACCAAAAAACGTTTACTTTGGAATTTCAAAAACACATTGAATTTTTATAAGAATATACACCGAAGTCGATAAATTAGAATTACATTTGAAAACATGCAAAATAAATGTAAAAAAATCACTTAATTATTTTACTAATCATGAAGGATGTTAACTGCTGTATTTCCTACTTGAGCTATTACAACTGTCTATATAGAACATTCTCAAAGAAGAGCATTTTCATTATGTTTTTTTTTCTTTTGTCTTTGTGAAATGGCTAAACTGTTGTCTAACTATTTTTGTGGATGAGCCTTTCAGCTGTAGATCAAATATTGAACAATAAAAACAATAGACTGACCTGGGAAGAGATTGAAACAAAGCAGTTATTCTTTCGCCATAGATGAAGAAAGCAAATGAAAGGTAAATGAAGTCGAGAAAAGCCAGAGTGAAGAGGCACATGTTAATTCTTTCACGTAAACCCTGTTTGAGGAAAACAGCCATGTTTAAGCAGTTGCCGGTTCCCCCGACGAAGAAACACAGAGGCATCACCACTGCAGCCTTGACTCGGTCCACCAGTCGTTCCGTGGCAGCGCTGACCAGGTTGTCAGGACTGTCCCAAGGCGTGAAAGCCGTCCACTTTAAAACCACACAGCCATTACCGAACACGTCACTTCCGTTTAACGTAACTTGAGGTGACGGTGACGTCCCATGAATACGACCGGTGTTGTCCAGATAGACTGACGTCATTGTGTCTTAACCGTTTCAACTGCGGCAGAATATGTGACACTAATATATATATATATACACACAAAACCTTCTCATCGTGTGGCCAAATGTTTATGCTAGCATGTATACAACCTACGATCTAACGGCTGATCTTGATTGGGCAATTCAAAGCGGAAGCGTCAAACCTTTGAGATGTCTTAAAGTTCCACACAAGTTGCATGACACACTCGTTTGAACTTATCTCGGCAGTTCCAATGTCTCGAACGTTCCCTTTCAGATCAATTCGTTTTCTATTACCTTTACAAAATTTAAAACTTGATCAATTTGTTTTCAACATTTTGCCCGGTTAGCTACTTTTTTCCCCATTTACTTGGGCGACAGACCTTTTTACGCATGCGCGAATAGCCAAATGCAGTTGCCAGGTTAACAAACCTTCACCTCAATCGTATTGTCTGCTGATTCATTCTGTCCGAAATAACTCTACACCAAGACTTAGCCCTAACCCAAATTCCAAATCCTGATCATAGATACACGCTAACATGTTAAAACACGCCAAAGCTCTTTAGAACCAAAAAAAAAAAAAAAACCCAAGAACAGAGAGTGCCTATCAAAGAAAAAAAAAAGAAAGATCCACGATAAAAGCCTGTAACCTTCGCACTGATAACCACTCGCTTTACCCACTACACTATAGCAGCTTCGGCGGAAGTAGTCACCAGTTAAGCCGCATTTTTACCAGACACCATAACAGGAAACAGTCAAAGACGGTGTGCGCATGCGTGCCAGACGTCCATGCAAACAGAAAAGTCGCCCCCAGTTAAGAGCGGCCTTAAAAATTGAGTGGCAACGAATTTTATAGCAACACATATCCAATCTACGCCCTAGGATAGAATAAGTGGTAAATACTTTCTATGAACATTCAGAAACTGTTTTAAAGGACAGAATTTCCGTCGGTGGATTCATGAATTCTAACACGGACTATTTTTCAACCAAGCAGCTATTCTTCTTTCTTAACACTCAGTGCTACAAGGTTTACAAGTGACACCTTCTCACGCAGCACATCCGTTATAGACAAGAAGATCGATATCAAATTTAATTAGTAGTATGCACAGAACTCACGAACATGCATTGCACATCAATCGTTTTCTTTTGTACAGTAATTAAAAAACTTCTTGCTTATAAAGAAGTTGGTAATCTGCTGGAGTAACCCTAGAGTCAGTTCTTGTCGAAACACCACTGGGACCCTTTGTTTAGTTTTGTAACAAAAAAAAATAAGTATAACATGACAAACCTTAGTCAATTATATGATTTCGAACCGCAAGAAGTTTGTTGTTTTCGTTAGCCCACGATGGGTATCTCCAGAATTTGGTATTTATTACAGCTTAGCTCGAAGGGAAGGCGTGACAAAACTCGCAGATCTTCAGGACTAGTCCGACATCCGGCTCCACAACTCAGAATGTGACACCTATCCTTGAAACTAGTCCACTATTCGAATGTTGTTTGTTTGAGATCAAGTCCCTGTCTCCGGTTTTTACGCCCAGCTCTTTCCAGTGACAACCTTACAGAAGTGCATTGGCATTTATAATGTCTAACAGTCATTATTTTTAATTGAGTACGATCGATCTATAATTCCAGTGCACACGCTTATTGAAGGCAGCACTGTATTGGAAACTGAACGTTGGTTTCAGATAAATGTCAAATTTCTGTTAGACAGGTAAACAAATTTATATTTTAAAAATGGTTGGCATTTCATCCGAGTGTTGATTCATGTCAGTAGCATTATCTGCCTTTAACTGATGTTCTCTTGCGAGAAATAACAGTGTACCAACAAAGTGACAAATTCACATCCGTTTCATAATTAGAAACATTTGTATATTTACCTACCTTGCGTGAAAAATAGAACTGAGATTATTACAGACACATGATTGCATACCGCTCACAAGCACAAACAATTTCCACAGGAGCTAATGCAAAGTAAACTGAAACTTACAGCGGCCTGCGTGTGCTAACACCATGTCCTACAGTAAATGTTGTTGACACAGTACAGTAAGTACATGTACAAATCTGAAAACATATACCTTCACCTGCTGTGTGCTACAAATTCAAACAACTTACAGAAGTGGAGTCTCAGAGTAGGACAACAAGAGCCGCACCCATCACATGATAGATGCTTCGCTGAAAAATAAAACCATCCTCGAATGCCTGATCAAAGAGACCATTTTTATTATCTCGCCTTTTAACGATATTACTTTTCTAATTTTTTTAAACGTTTACTCGTATTTTTTTATGGGTACGAGCGCGCATGTTTCTTTTTCTCTCTCTGTATGAGGATATCTAAGGTGCTAAAAGCATGCTCTCTATGAGTGTGAATATGCGCTATAAATATCTTCACGATTATTATTATTATTATTATTATTATTATTATTATTATATCTCAAAATAATAATATTTTTAACATATCCTAGTAACACTTTTTCTAACGATAGATTCATGTTGACCACAGACAGTTCTTTTAAGTGGGTGATAATTAGACTTTTGTGAACAAGCTTCTTGGACACACTAGAAATCATTAACAGTATGTTTTTCGTTAGGAGTGAGCGATGTTCAGGCTTCTTTGTGTTTTCATGAATAGGAGCTAGGGTTTGTATACATCCGGGTCACTTCACACAGGTGAAAGCGGTGAAAATCTGTTAACGTTTCCCTGTCTATGTTATGGCAGGCCTCGCTTTGACCTCGCGAGCGACTTTCGCTTTCTTCGGAATGCATTTGTCATACTACTAAAGGATTTTATCATTTATTATTTTCTTTTGCATGTTTCTTTTGCAGAACACCTTACACAATGCTTCAGCTTACTAATAGTAGCCATTTCGTTTATACTGTGTGTGTGTGTGTGTGTGAGAGAGAGAGAGAGAGAGAGAGAACAAACCAGTTACAGTACGGACTTGTATGGACTGCTTGCAGACGATTTTTTTTTTTCAGTGAAGTCATAGAACGAGGCTGGTTACGAAATGGCTTCCGGTTTAGTCACTTTTCAGTTTAACTACTAGAACGAGGCTGGTTACGAAACAGCTTCATTGTTAAGGCTCGCCGAGACTAATAGTGGAGAACTTCGCCAGAGGCTCAGCGTTGGTCTCGGCACACAGACAGCAATCCACCCTATACACGTCCGTGGTTACAGTACAGCCTATCGCATTGCTTCATTCATTCGTTCTCTCTTTCCTTCCTTACTTCCATCTGGAATTGTGAATGAGGAAGAACTCGCCAGAAACACATTTGGACAGATTGGGTAGCCCACTGTACATACGAGGACAATCCCGGCTGCTCTAGTTTGACAATAAGTAAAACACCCAGGAGAGCGCAAACCGTGCGCTTTTGTCAAGGAGAAGCTATTCGACGACAAATTTCGGGACGAAGCTGGGATCGTAGTTTGTGGTTCAAAAAAGTTTTTTTTTAACTTTCTCCCCTAATTTCGATAAATCCATTATAAGTCCAGGTAAGATCATACTCAAGAGTAAGACCATACCCAAATGGTAAGATCATTGACAAGAAACGCAAACTGCATGCATTTACATGCACTCCATTGATGGGAGACATTAAGACTTGACGCGAATATGAGCGCGCATGTTTAATTGTAAATGTATATGAACATGCATAAATAAATATGTGCTTGCACGTATGTTATCGTTTGTCTGTCCGTCTGGTGAAAGCTGGCTACAAAGAGAAATAATGAATAGCACGTGCGTGAGTGTGCGCGCCTTAGCTTGCCTTGACGTTTAGCTTTATGAACCCTTACAGTGGTGTGCGAGCACCCTAATCCTCTCAAACTGAGCCCACACCAGCAGACGTGGCCCTCCCGCTGCTAAATGACCCCCCTGTGACGGCTGGCACTCCATTTACGTCACGTGCCTTGTCGAAAACATTCAACTTTTGCTCGCCATCATTAACAAAAAAAACAGATGCCATAATTAAGGAAAGAGTGCAACCTCTCTCCAAACTATTTTCTAGGTCTTCCTCAATCAAATTTTTCAAAGCCTGAAATTGGAAATCATACACGTGCTTCGAGAACCATTGGATGCTCTTCTAACATCGTGTCCAAATATTTTCTGTAGTACATTGTGGAAGATTTAAATGCCGCAGATTTTGGACAAAGAATAGGGTCTTGAAAACTGAAGCATTGCATAAAACTCAGCGCTGGGGTGTGCACGCGCGCACACACACACACACACAATCCTGCAGCTCGCTTAATTGTCAGTGATGTATTATGTATATATCAGCTCGCTTGTCATGGATGTATTATGTATACATCAGTGGATTTCTTCTGCCACCCTCTACACTTCTCCTGTTGACTACCAGACAGGTCAACGCACAAGCGAGGATTGTCCTAATTTGACAACATATTTCCTATCATGGTTTATTTGCATTATTTCGTATTTTCTGTACTTGTTCTTACAGAAGCTGTAGATACGCAAATTCTAGAAAATTTATGCCAGTTTAAGCAAGTGCACTTCTAGAAAATCCAGGGTAGAAAATACTTTTTTTCCCCATTTATTTTCGTGTGTGATTTGATGCGAGTTCCTAATTGGCCAGTTCGCCAGTTTCTGCCATTAACATGCCTGCCTGACCAGTCTCGATTTTAGGTGCATTATCGTCTTCCGTAAGCATTTGTTAACATTTTCACTTCTCATGCCACTTGCTAAAAGCCAGCGACAAACCTCGGCAGCTTCAGTGGGAAAATGGGAAAAATAAGCGCTAAGAGCATACTCTCTACGAGTGTGAATATGCGCTATAAAAATCTTCACTATTATTATTATTATGAGAGGGTTAACATTGAATGCCCTGTGTGGGGGTGTGTACGCGCGCGCACCACATAAAAAGAAATCCCATTTTTTCCTGCTACTCCCCCCACCCAACCACAACCCCAGACCTCCAACCACCAAACCGACGTTGCAAATATATCGCAGAAATATTAAGTGCAACTGGAAAACAGTTCTCATCTTCCTTCCCGCATCCGGTCAATAGCAGGGCGCGAATGTTTATTAACTGAACAGCCCACATTAGCAGCAGGGGGTGACAGATGGCCAAGCCTCTTACTTTCTCGATTACCTAAAAGAAAAAAATGTCCTCCAACATTTCTGGCCTATAATTCACCAATACATAGAGCTGCTTAATGTACTGAACATAACAGTGTTATTGTCAACAGAAGAGACATCAGTCAAAGACTCCCTATATCTCCCTCCCACCCTCCAATGCACTCATACAAGAACACACACAGTGCACTGAAGAAAACTTTAAATGGCAGAGGGTACTTCGGGTTTAGTGCAATAAAATGATAGTACTCTCAACTGTATCTGAATTTTGTTCTCTCAATATTTCATGTCATCATTTAACTGAAAGTAGTTCAATCAACTTAATGCTTTCCTTCAACATAGTTAAAGATGCTGTTTTTGTATTATCTCCTATGTCTTTCACAACTATACTACAAAAAAGAATGTAATAAGCCTCTAACAAAATAAGATATTTATTCATGCCTATGAACCATTCACTGTAATTTGTAAATCCTGTGAATGTGCTATGTTATTTATCTGTCGAAACGAAATATAATAATAAACACCTGTAGGCAACTAGATTATAGTGTTTGAAAGTAGTGTGGGACCAATAACATATTGTTTAAAACTGTGGACAAAATATCACAACCAATCCAACAATTGAGATGGTAGCATTACTGATAAAATAAAAAATACATTCCACGTAATACATAAACCATATTGTTCCACAATCAGAGCTAAACATTAGCTTAAGCCAAACTTAACATAATAATAGTTTAAAAATTAAATCTGAAACAAAAAGGGTTGAAGAAAACACACAAAGCAATGTGTCATACTCTGGGTTAATTGTAAGCATATCTATTACAAGTCAATCTTTGTTGTTTGGCATCTTATGTTTAAAAAGTAGTTCAGATAATAAGAGAGTGCCATAAAAAGAATACAAAATGCCAGAAAGAGATAAATAATCTGTTTTGTTGGCATTATAAATAGAGTTCTATTCACAGCAAACTCGAGGTTAAAATTTTTTAAAGTCTAATTCATCTTGCATATCTACTACTAAGGTTATATTCATTTCTAGATTATTACATCACTTTTCTGTAAATATTCATAATTATTTACCTTAGCAGTTTACTTCAGCAAAAGTCTGATCATGGGGAAAAAAGCCTTTGAGTGATGTATGCAGGTCTTCATGCGTGTTGCATAGCCCCATGTATCAGAAACACATTTTAATATTTGTAATGCCACTTATACACCATCACTTCCTCTGTGTCCTAAAAGAGAAAGGTGGGTAGAGCGCAGGAAAGAAGATGACTGAAGAAGTTCAATGGAAACAATCATTCTGCTTCAATTATTGCTTCAAAAATAACAAAAGTGCATGACAAAAGCTTTGGACTGTTAAACTGTGTCATTTCTGATAAGTTCAAAGTGTCAAGATATGTAAAAGAAATTTTCTATCAATGTAGTGGCGTTCTGTTTCTGCATTGTAGATAAGATGCTTTTCAACCACCTTGTGCTCAGTTTGTGCTAATAAAAGTATGACAAGCTGCTACAGGCAACAAGGAAGAAAAGGTGTACAAAGGTGTTTTAGATTTCAAAGTCATGAGCTGTATACTATATATTCAATTAGTTTAGTCACTTTTATAGAAGACTAAAAATGAAAAAATTTCTCAGAAGTTCATCCTTAAATTAGGCTTTCAAATGTCAAGTTTTTGGTGAAACAAGTGAGAGGGAATGAAGTTAAGCAGATGCTTCATGCTTTGGAGTTGTACTGTTCCACACGCTCAAGGAGGGTTTCTGAGTAACCAGGGGAGTAGTACCTGCAATAGAATGACAGAAATGCCTAGATGCTCAGCTTTTGCTGCTAATTACTGCTAAGACAAAATTACTGACATTAGCACTATATCAACATGACTATAATTTATGTAAACAACGTGATGTAACATAAAAGATATTTTAGCAACCAATATTATGACATACGTACTTGAATCTGGGTAGAGCTGAACTCACTTCATTAATTTCTCTATTTGTAAATGTGTTGCGTGTATGCAAGTGAGTGAATACCTACATCTGCATGTACACACATCCACAAGAAAAATGTGCATCCATACAAGACAGTTTCAATTATTTTTAAACGATCTACAATGCTTGAAACATAATTATCTTTTGATTAAGGTATTTTCTAAATTTAATCAGTTTCTTTCTTTTTTAACAGAGCTAATAAAAATCATTTTTAATTGTTATTTCTAAGCAATTTCTGTTGGATTTGAAGCAAACAAAACATACTGTGATATATCTGAAATGATGAAAATAGTAAACAAAATAAAAAAATTTTCTACTCAGTTTCAAAATTTTATGATCTGACAACACAGCAAGAGGTCTTCCTAATCTAAAAATCTGTTGCATCTACATATTAATATTAGGATTATGGCTGTTTTAGATTTTCTTCTTTTTTTAATTCCCATCTCCCACCCATCCACCCACCCCCACAACTCGCACTCCTCCCCAAATATCTAAGGCTAAAACAAAACAGAAATTGTCATTTGAAACTCATCTCACTGGGCTAATGTAAGGGAGAGAATGTGCTGTATTTGGACTGAAAGGGAGACAGCTTATATGTTATGTAGGGGGAGTGGTGGATGGGAGAATGATTATAATTATCTCACTTTAAGAACGCTGTTATTTGTTTTGTTGGTCATATTTTCGAAACTGTTAAACAATGGCAATTTATTTTTGTAATATGAAATAAAGTGGAAAAAACTATTACCATGACGGGAAAGAGATTTACTCACTTAACAATTTCCTCTGGGTAACAGCTGTTAATGCCGTTGATGTATTCAGCCAAAGCTGAGCCTGGTTCTGATTTAATCTCTTGGACCTTCTTCAGCCCTCCACTGGTGACAAACAGCCTGCGGGCTTTTGAGTCATGGGGCAGAACTTTGCTAAACTGGCCAACAACATGCTTCAGGATATTGGGTGGAGCATCATGCAGCAGGGGCTCCAGGGCTGGCAAGTGGACACACTTCTGCAGGATATTCTTCAAAGCTTTCTTGCTCTGAAGATCAAAAGCCCAACAAAAGCATTAGTCAAAACAGGGCATTCTTTAGATTCATCAGATAGCAATACAGATAATATGCTGATAGTGAATGACTACAAGTGACAAAAGCCTCTATGCTTCCGTTAATATAGATGAGAACTGAACTGTTAAAGGAGGACAGTTTATGTTCCCACTGTTAAAAATAATAGTGAATTTAAAAAGAAACCAATTTTGTCAGTGACTAACAGTTAAAAACGAACAGCTGTTGAAAATTGCTTGAATTTTACCGTATAATGTAACCACTAATAACAAATTAACAGCTGAAGGAAACAATACAGTTTTTCGCTTATCAATAAATGTAAGAACAGGAATTTGTACAGACCTCAACGTTCACTAAAACAATAATTGTTTCTGCATAAAAACAAAATAGACCTTTGTTTGTAGGTCTTCCGAAGCATCAGCACGAAGGTAGCATTGAAGGAGCTTTGGCAAAACATTGGCCACAGCGACAGCCTTGGCATGTTCAGGAGTGTGGCGTCCTATCTGACCCAGTGCCCAGGCTGTAGCAGCCTGGATGTGATCCTCTTGTTCTTCAGACAGTGCAATGGCCAGTTGCACTACACCCTTAAATGGTATGACATGAAGAGCGCATTTATTATTGTATGTCACATAATTTTGGCAGGATGACTTTTGCTTTCTGGAGTATGCAAAACTACATTAGAGATCTACAATCAGATATCGCTATTTTCTTCTCACTTATACCTTTTTCTTATCCCTGCCCTTTACCACTTTCACTAGTTTCTCATGCTCATACCCTGTCACTGTCCCCACATGCACTCATTCACTGAGATAATTTTCTATGTGAAGATGCACTCACCTCCCTCTGAAAACATTTCTATAAATCCAAATGGATGTGCACAAAAGACAAAAAGGAAGAGGATATCTTTTAATGTACCTTAGAGACAATGACAGCCATGCCAAGGTTTTCAGAATGTGCAGCCACATAGCCCAGCAGCATGATTCCAGGAAGTCGTACATTCCCTCTGCACTCACCGACATAGTCCACCACTGCAGCAATGCCCCCAGCATTCACTATCAGCTGTGCCAGCTGCAGCAAGGATAAAGAGAACTCATGATCCCACTTGTGTACAATGTCTAAACCATATACATCACATATGCAAGCAGTTCTTTAAAAGAAAGAAATTTTCTGAAAAATTTAGAATGTCCTTGCATTCTTACCAAAGCAATGTAATTATTCATTGTTGTATTTATATAAAGAATATTCAGATTAAACACAATATCTACACATAATCAAACTGGCTACCTTAAGGGTGCTCCATTATCATCTGCTGGTCATAGTTTCATATATACTACACTATTAATGTTTGTACAGACATATCTCTTGATATGTTTATGCAACTGTTTACCTCAGGAGTATGCTTTGCGATCTCCCTGATAAGTGTGGCAACATTTTTTTTTACATATTCATCGGGGTCCTTCAGAGAAGTTAGCACAGCTGGGAAGATCTCAGCTTCTACAACCATCTCAGCAAGGTCTACAGAGTGCTTGGCAATCTGGCTGAGGGCAGAAAACACCTGCCTCTGAAAAAAACAAAGTTACATGTTAGTGTGCAATGAACAATAAGACTGCAATAAGCCTATTTTGTGACCATTAACATTTACCAGTGATGTCTTATTCTCTTCCATTTTCTAATGAATCCATTTACCTTACAAGTCTTGAAATTTTGTGGTATGCATTACCTACAACACAAGAGTGTGATCACTTGAACTTTGAATATTAAATACTATTTATCAATTACTAACACAAACAGACATGTCATAGTATCTTTTTCTGAAACACAATAATACTTAATATCTATGAGATAGTCATCAAATGATACATAAACAAAATGCAGATATTACTAATAAAAAAAAAAAGCATTCACACATGCATGCTTGTGCACACACACAGAAATCCAGAGTACAACAGAACTGAAACAGCTTGGGATATTCAGCAGCTCTGAACTGAGCAATATCCAGACCACAAAGTCTGTGAATGGCAATATAAAAGATGCAAGACCATATATATGCTGCTTTTGGCAGTTTGTACAGGATTTATTTAAATGATACAAACTTGTTTATAGATCTCACCTTCAGCTTAGCATCTGGATTTAGGATCATCTGAGCAAGATGTGCAATAGCTCCAGCATCCACCACTGTCTGCGCAAGCTCTGGTGAATGTTTGCTAATATCACTGAGTGCTGAAGCTGCTATGCGTTTCAGGGACAACTCTGGCTCCTGGATACAAAGCACCAGCAGGGGTACAGCACCAGCATCAACCACTGCCTGGGCCAACTCTGCACATATCCGCATAAGCCCATGCATGCACACACACACACAAACACACACATTAAACTAAGCATGTCTAATTTAATTGTGTTATCAGCTTAAATCTGCAGCACAAGACAATTTTGTACAGGGTTAAAGGTTTATACCCTATACAAAATTTTACTTTGATCAGCAACTTGAAAATGATATACATTGGGAGTTCCTGCGAGTACCAAAACAGAAAAAGTGTCTAAATCAAAATGTCTTTGAAATGTTCATAAGGATTTTATCATTAATTAATATCTATATTTTAATGTGCCATTGTAAGCCACCATGCACTAATCTAATGCAGTTTGATGTTCTAAATAAGAATGAATAAACATTTATGTTAGAAGGAGACCATCTTATTCATGGGTACTAAGCTTGCATGCACTTTAGATCAGCTGTGCTTTGCACACACGCTTCTTTATTTTACATCCAGATACCAAGCGTTAACAAACGCCAGACAACTGATCGATCTATCTAGGAAGTAACTTGAAAATTAATCTAAGAGAAAACAAAAAAAAAAAATCACCTGAAAAAGACTCCCTCATGCAACAACAAAGAATGCTGATGCAAGTACAAAAATTGCTGATGGAACACATGAAAAATAAATTGAAAGCTAATTATTTTGAAAAGAATACCGTTTGTTTTATTTATTTTTTTTATTTGGCTATAAGCTTGGAGAGTAATTAGTGGGCTCCGAAAAAAGAGTCGATCAAAATGTGCTGAACAATTCTGGTCTAATCTTTCCCAAACAATTAAATCGAAGATTGCGTACTAATTACAAAAAAATAAGAACCAATCAAAATTTTTACTACATATTTCTTAACATAGTTATCTAACAGTGAAAGTGAATAAAAGTGTGTGTTTTTCCCTTTTTATCAACTCTTGTATAAACATTAATTTTTCTGTGCATCTAACAAAACACGAGCATATTTTTTCCAGATAGAAAATAGATTTTGTTACATCTGCCAGAACAAACAATCAAATAAGGCAATTTTTACTGCGAGAGAGAGAGATATATATATATATATATACATAATGATATATTTCTAAACTCGGGTTTTCAAAACAAAAACAGAACAATTAAGTGCAATTGCATGGTTCTTGCCCGTGAAAAACCAACCCACCATCGTATGATGATCGATGTATTTACCTACCTCAAAACTGTATGTAGATCTAAGAGAGCTCGTTATATGCGCACTGACATTCGGTCGTTATTGACGCTATGATATAATGATATACACCCTGAAGCCACAGATCCTTTATCCTAACATATAAACCTTAATCGAATCCCTCGGTTCTCGCATTCAGTACAATCTGTCCGTGCTATGTTTTAATTTCTTTGCTGGTTTCTGCCCTATTTCTCTGAACTTCCCTTACGTCCCAGCCAGACAACTCCGCTCCTCGTCTGACGACCGTCTCCTAACTTTTCCTGTCACCAAAACAACAACATAATGATGGTCACAGGATTTTAAGTTACTATGCAACAATGGGATTCTCTCCCTTTCCATATCCCCCATCTACCTACTACTGAATCCTTTCAATGTGCACTGGACACGCATCTCTTCCTCAAACATTACTCCTAACACCACTTCCCACAATGTTAATTAGTCCTTTTTCACACTCTTCCCCTTTTTCCGCTTATTGCTACTTTCCTGCTCGTCTTCCTTTTGCAAAATCATGATACTCCCAGTTCTTGTTACTTGGTCCCTCTTTACGTTTTTTTGTATTTGTCTTTATTCATCATCGGTAGTGTCGTTTGTCCTTCCGTCGTTCATATGTTGTTTGTTCTTCCGTCTCTCGTATGTTGCCTATGTCTCGTTCTTGTTCTTCAGCACTAAGAGGATGCTCCTCTGGAGTGTGAGTATGCGTTATACAAATTTTTGCGTTTATTATCAAACCCTATATACCTACTTCTGGCCTCTCCCTCCCCTCCCTTACCAGGTTGTGAAATAAAGTGTCATAGGTTGGAATTCGAATGGCTTCCACTGGAGTACAACGACGACTAAACGACTGCTAGTATCTTGACTATTTCCACTGAAGTTTCTTGTAAGTTGTATATGTGACGGGACGAAGCAGTACGTCTCCCATCTCTGCTCTAAGACACCTCCACATTGGTCACCCTAGACACGTGTCTCCTCATTGGCTTAGCCTCGCCACGTGATATCAGTAGCAACGTCTCCGCTCCGTCGCTGTGTCTCAACTTCCCAAATGGCCGGCGTAATGACAAGGAAGATCAAACAAAAAAGCCTCGGAGACGGAGAGCACGCAAGAAAGCGGCGTGCAGATGGAAATGATGAGGATAACTCTTCAACAACCAGCGATTCAAATTCGAAAACGGATCCGACGATAAAAAGGATGGCAAGTATTGTCGAGATTTTCGATGACGGAAAGCGTCAAAGAAAGCGACAAACGCAAGAACATGTGCAACATGGTTCCTCTACAACCGTAGAGTCGAGTTCAACAATGGAACCACCAACGAAAAAAGTGAAAAGGACAGGTACAACGTTTTCAAGAAAACGCATTGCGAAAGGGAATTTTCGGAAACATTCATGGACTTCGAAAAGGAAAGTGACAACAAAAAACATCACGTGTTACAGATGCCGAAAGCGTTCTGGAATAAAGTGGTGGCAAGCAGCGCTGGGGCACCTGACAAAGATAACTGTAGCCAAAGATACTTCAGGGAATAATCCTTTGCCTGCCACCGAAGATTCATCGTGCAGAAAAAACGAAGGACAGAATGGAAGTGTTCGGAATGATTCAGCTTCGAAAACGGAACCGGCAAAGAAAAAGAGGGAAAGTACAAGCTCCGAAGATAGAGAGTGTCTCAAAAAACAACGTGCGGAAGGAAATGAGGAAGATATGCATACGGCCGATGGATCAACTTCAGAAGGGAAAATAACGCAAAAGACAAAAGGAACTCGTTACGCTGATAGAAAGAAAACTGGAAAGAAGCGAGCAGAGAAAGCGAGTACCGCAACTAAAAACATCACAAAATTATACATACAACAGGAAGCGGGAAAGAATGAAAATGCGTGCAATAATTCGGTTAAAGACATTTCAGATGTGGAAGTAGAAACAAGAAAAAAGAAAAAAAGGAGACGACTAGAAGATATAAAGCAGAAGACAGCAAGAAAACTTAAGCGCTTATGTGCAGCCGATGCTGCCACTTCAACTTCGCAACTAGCATCATTCGTAGCAACACGCAAAAAGGTCAAACGTAAGAAATATTTCGGAGGTGGAACGCGAGCGAGAAGGCGGCGTGCTAAACTAGCAGCACTAAAGAGGCGGGAAACTATCGAAAAACAAACGAATGTGGCCAGCACCAGTTCCGTGTGTGACTATGACCCTCTGGCAATCGCTGGAAGTTCACATAAAACTATAAGAAAAGATAAGTTATCCCAGGGACAGCTATTAAAAGGAAAGGGAAAGGGACCACTTCAAAGAGTCCCTTGCTTCATGGAGCTGAACGACGTCACCCAGCTGCTTAGATATGCCGTTTGCGCCATTTGTGACAATGGTAACCTGTCGGTGAAATATAGTGATAAATGGGGACGTTGCAGGGAAATAATATTACAGTGTGACTCTTGCGGATTCACAAAATTCATCTGTCCCAGCACACAATAAGATAACCATTATACAATTGTTGATTCACAAAATAATTAATATGTTTGTGCACACACGAAGATACCCATTATACTTAGTTTTGTTGCTTACAGCATCCTGCTGAAGTCAGTGATGGTGACTTAGACCCCATAGTCATGAATGTATACCATTCCAGTTGGGAAGAATAAAGAAAAATATAATAATCCTTTTACTTATTTACAATAATTTTTATATAAACATTTTAATCATGGTCCAGTAGCACTTTTTTTTTTAGGTTTTTCGTAACTGAATAATCTATCTGCACTGTCCTTTCTACACTAAATAAAGTTAAAATATGGATTCATATTATTCTTTTTGAATATCCGCACATATAAAAGAGCCTCATGAAATTTCATACATCACACTTTTAATAACAGATGTGGGATGAAAGACGAATTATATCAAAATAACCATTTTTAAAGTAAAAACTGCATTTACTAAGGTCAGAGCCTCACTTGCTTCAACTTTGCAAAAGTAGGCTTGCCTCTATAGTATGATCAAGTCTGTATTGCTCTCCCTTTGTATGCACTAGCTGTCAGGCATTGTCATACTTTTTATCTGAACCAGCAATTAGCATAGTAGCTCTCCTCTGTTTTTGCCACCTAAGAAATTCCTTTCCAAACACCAAAAGGGCTCTTTAGCTGCATTTTTCATTGACATCAGAAGTTATGTAAATACTTGAGTGGTTTAAAAAAAATTACAATAAATTTTTGTAACTGGCATCAACAATCTGCACATCAGCATTTCTTTCTAAAGTCCTTGATAAAGTAGTTCTCACACAATTTTTATTCTATCTTAACTCTGAAAATTTGATTTCTCTATCACAATCTGCTTATTGCCCTTTTCATAGCACTGAGACTGCCCTGCTTAAGGTGAAAAACTTCATTTTGTCTGCTCTGGATAGGTGACATCTCATTTCTCACCATGTTAGACCTATCTGCTGCCTTTGATACTATAGATCACATTACTCTCATTCATAGACAGTGCTTTCTATGGCAGCTCAGGCTCCCCACTCAACTGGTTTCAGTTATATCTCTCAGACAGTCAGTTAAAGCAGATGGTTGCGTGTCTCCACCAGTCTCTATTTGTTCAAAAGTCCCCCAAGGTTCTAAACTTGGTCCCATCCTCTTTATCATGTACACAAAGCCACTTACTACTCTAATTCAATCTCACTCTCTATCTTATCAATCCTTTGCTGATGACACTCAGCTGTATACTATAGCTGTTCTTCTTCTCAGGCACACACTGCTATCCAGAACATCCAAGATTGTATTTCTGACTTAAAACTAAATGATGGAAAAAAACAGAAGATTTTATTTTCTGGAGAGCCAGAGTTTAACCTTCACTGCCTGTCTCTATTTGGGTAAGCGATGCTGATGTTCCTGTTGTTACTTCAACACATAACTTAGGTTACATAATATCTGCTGACATGTCTCTTGATAAGCACATTTCTCACATCTGTCGTTCTGCATACTATGAACTCCAGAAGATCAGCTCCATTCGCCATACTCTGTCCATCTCAACAACCCAAATTCTCATCTGCTCATTTGTTTTGTCTAAACTAGACTACTGCAACTCTCTTCTTGCTGGCTGTCCACAGTACCTCATTGATAAACTTCAGAAAGTCCAGAACTCAGTTGGTCGTATCGTTATCCAGACTTGCAAATCTGAACATGTTACACCACTTCTTCACTCTCTTCATTGGCTACCAATTAAAGCTAGAATAGACTACGAGCTCTCAAATCTATGCTATGGATTCTTTGAAGGCTCCTCCCCCCACTACTTTACTGAAATCGTATCTGTTCACACACCTGCCCAACACATTTGGTCCTCATCAGACTCCTGCATTCTATCCCTCCCTTCCACAAAGACCGTCACATACGGACAATGGACGTCCTCCGTCTGTGCTGCTAAGCAGTGGAACTCTCTTCCACATCACATTCATCACTCTGACTTGAACATTCAAACGCTCTTTGAAAACATATCTTTTCACAAAGTACTATCCCTGAAGTACTATCCTTAACTCTCTTTAATACTATCTGTCATGCTAACCATAGTGTAATGACTCCATCTCACACTGTTTACAATACCTATATCTCTTTATAGCTTCATCCATTGCTTTATGTTCTATTCTTGTACCTCATCTTTATTTTGTTCAGTGTGCCGATACATATCTCGCCGTCCACTGTTATCTTTCGTTTATCGTTATTGGTCTGAGCAGAGAATGCGATCAATCTTAATCGTGATGCTGTGCGTTATAAGTTCACTTTTTTTTTTTTTTACTTTCCTGGTGTTCTTCACTGATCTGCAGACATTATGAGCCAAAATACAATGTGGTTATACCTAAAGCATCCTGACAGCTGAAGCTTGAACCATGTCAATCAATTTAAATCATACCAGACATAGAATCATAAACAGAGCATGCTTATAAACAATAATTCTTGAAGGGAGTGTGTTGTACATTTCAGATTAAAAAAACCCACTTTCTTATTAAAAAGCATGGTAAAGTAAAGCGCTGTACCTGCATTATGCCGAGCAATGTAGCCCAATGCCCATGCAGCAGATTCCTTCACCCCAGGGTCAAATTCTTCGAGACAAATTACCAGAGCATCCAGTGCTCCACAGTCCACCACAGACTGGGCAAGCTGGGGTGAATGTTTGGCAACTGCTCGCAGAACAAAGGCCGCTGCTTTTTTGTAGAAGCGCTATAAATGAGGAAAGTAAAATGTGTAGATAAAGGTCCAAATATCTCAAACTTTTGATGCTGTTTATGTGTGTTATTAATATAACTAAATTGTTATTGGCCACAATTAAGTATATTGAACAATTTTAAATGTTAAAAATAGAGACAAATGAAAACAGTGCTGCATTGTTTCAAGGTTTTGATTTTTCAGGCAGAGTGGATCAGTTTTTCGAAACATCTGAGAAATACCTTATTATGTATGAAACCAAGTCACTAATTAGAATCTAATCTGAGAACACTATTCTTAAAGAAAAATTTTCTTGTCTTATTGCTGTTACTAACATTTTGTTCTGCAAGACTGTACACAAGTTGTGGCAAGATATCTCCATGAACTACTGCCTCTGCAAGATCATCATTGTAATTTGCTAGTCGCCCAAGGGCAAGAGCTGCTGTTTGCTGAATGGTTGGCACAACGTCTAGCAGCAGAGGTCGCAGAAGAGACATAACCCCTGCATTTTGCAATGTTTCTATGTTCTGTGGCCGTGAAGCAAGCTCTGCTACTGTCTGCACAAATTGAGTGCGAGCCTTCTGATACTGCTCAAAAGCTGAAAGAAAATCCAAAACCTTCAGCATACAGAATGTTCAGCACCCACATGTTAAGAAAGTAAAAAAGAGCTAGATAATGTTAGTGCAGGGGCATTAACATATGCCTTCCCCCCCAAAAAAAAAAAAATTTTTTTGTTGTCTGTGTAAAAAGGTGCATAAAGGAAGTTAAAAATTAAAAAATGAAAATATATGCTATTGATAATACTTTTTTTAATTGATGATCAGACATTCATTTTGTTTGTTGTTCTGTTCACCACCAATCCCTGTTTATCTATTTCCATAGGGAAATTATAAATAATGCATTGTTATACTACATCGATCCACTTTTTCTTTCTCCTTCTGATCGATCGATCCTCACCCTTTCATTTCGATCTTCGCTCGCCTATATCTTAAGTATATAATTTATTATGTGAAACTTTCGACCATCACTAATACAAAAATACTAATATACTTTGATCAGCAGTTGATTGCGTCTCTACATCATGCTACGTATCATCAAAATATATGTGAGATCAACGACGAAGCTGGCACAGAACCAACCATAGAAAGGTGTGTGTTTGGGTAGATTTTTCTGCTGTTGTATGAAGTGTTTATGAAGTGCAGCATTGCTATGTTGATTCAAACTCTTTATCTTAACTATTCTGGCAAAATGTTAATACTTACTTTGTATTACTTGTCGATTCATCTTCAAATACTCACAGCCCACGACGTACGATCGACTCAATCTCAATGTGGTTTTCTCTCAACACATGCGTTGCCAGGGCCAACCGACTTTTATCGGTAGTACCGCACATAATACTTCATACGCCAAAATTTCTCTATTTTAAGTAGATATTTTAAATTAATGATCATATTATCTCCATACCATATTTGCGTCCCTACTACACTCAGATCCGATTTCATGATATAATTGAAGGCGGATACGACACCGAATATACAACATGGCGATGTCCTTGTACGCCGTTAGGCGTCTGCAAGTTCGACCGGTAGTTTTTTACTTTTGTGTACGTGATGTTTCTTTCTGGGCCTTAAAATGGGCTGAATAACATTAGATAAAAGTTGAATATTGTCTCTAATATCAACATGGAAGCTTACAGATGCACTTACCATTATAACCGCTTTAAAGTTGTCCGTTGTTCGAGCGAGCTCACGAGTTACGAATGCGAATGTGTATGAGTGAAGTATTGAGATTGTATGTGGGTCTGGGTGATGATCTCTTTCTGATAGATATAAGTGTATGATGATGTAGTTGGTGCTGTGTGAGAGTAGTTTACAACTATGGGAGCTATTTAATTGCCTTCTGCGATAAATAAAATTGTATCCCCACCACGAACAAACCAAATGGATTGTCATTAGTTTACTGGCTTATTCTAAACGGTTCATGAAACCCACATGGCGCAGCATATTTCATACTCATTGATAGCTATATATGCATGAAGCTGCTGAATGAATACTTAATCTCCTAGTTGGCTGGGGAAAGAAAAGCAGAAAGGAAGAATAAATGAGCATCGGCCTCACAAAAGCAGACCCCAAGATAGGGGTGGCATAATCATACTCCCTAGTGACCAACCTTTTTTAAAATACTTTTGTTATTAACTTTTTAAATAAAAACCAGCAAAATACAAACGCCTTTGAATTTAAAGATATGCTGCTTATAATTATTGCTTATAACAAGTTTGCATAGTTATTAAGTAAACCTTTATCCTCAGAAGATGTACGTTCATACTACACAGGGCTAAAAAAAATCTTTTGTACTTGTGATATAGAGTGGAAAGTCTTAGGTGTATCATACAAATTACATTAAGTTTATCTTAATACTGTACTATAAAATTTGTGACCTCTGAAAAAGGATCAGTACTACAGTCAAATATAAGATACTATGAAAAATTTGACAAAAATAGAACTTCTTTGTTTCAATAGGCAGAGTACTTGACAGTCGTCAACATGTGAATTCATAGAAATGATAATATTGCTGACAAAAAAATCCACAGCAATTGTCCTGTATTTTCAGCAGACACGCAATCTGAGCAAGGATGACTCTATTCCAGAAAGCCAAAGAATGAAAAAGCCTCACCCAGAGACTCCACAGTTTCCAGATGAATACTCTACTGAGCCACTAAAGGGCAAGATCTATGATAAGAAGCCATTTCGTATGGAGCTGAAGGCAAATCAGAACTATTTCTGGTGTGTGTGTGGAACTAGCAAATCCCAGGTAATCACCATATGTTTTAAAGCAATGTTACCTTGTATACAATTTTTAAGTGTCAGCTGTCAGGTAGCTGAATCATATATATCATGACATAATTTGCATAACAATGTTTCAGTCAGTGATAGTCTGCATATATGATGGTGATCTCATAAGGCTATAATGAAGCTGAAATTCTCCTGTTGCCTAGTGATGTTATAGCCATTGTAACGTCAAAGTGCAACACATTATTCTCATGTTTATGGTGATTCTAGTATAAAGAGACCTACTATGCTGTCAGTCATAAAAAAGGATAGCACATACAAACACAATTAAAATACTTGATAATAAACATCTTTGTTTGTGTAAGTACACAAGAATGAAATCTCCTAATGACACATTAATCGGAACTTATCTCCATCATTAAGCAATGCATGACTCTGTGTGTGTGTGTGTGTGCGCGCACACATCCATATAAAGGAGAATCAAAAACCAAAGTCATTTTTTAAAGTATGCGATTACTAAAACAAAGAGAAGCTAGCGAAATACAACATGTACAGTGCTATTGATAGTTCAACCTCACAGTGCAGCACTTGGCCTTTAGTCAAGTGGCAGCCATGGCAGCAGAAAAATGGATCCTCCGTTGCAAGATTGCACCATCAAACAACATTATGTTATAGTGTACTTTTCTTGGGCTGAGGGACTGAAACCTATGGAAATTCACCACTGGATGCTGATTTAGTATGAACACAGAACAATGAATTAATGAATGGCTTATGAGTAGATAGAAAGGTTTAAAACAGGGAGAGCAGGTTTATATGACAAAGGTTAATTTGGTCACCCATCAACATCGCGAACACAAGAGCACATTGACAGGGAAACCGAGAAGACCAACAGATAATGGTGTCTCAGTTGGCTGCACCTTCCAATATCAGCTATGGATCTGCATTCACTATAATGCATGATTGCTTGGAATACAGGAAAGTCATCTTCGGTCCATTGAAGGAGATGCTGCGCAATTGCAGATTCAGCTTTGATAATAAAGGACGCAGTGCTGATTTGTCTTTGGGAGCAAATGAAAAACTTCTTCTCTGTTGGAGCACAGTTGCTAGTTAAATGTGAAAAGTGAAATGTTCTATTGCTCACAGTTTTTTTCTATTAAAGCTGTTAAATCCACTTAGCCTTTACTTTTACAATTCCCCTTTATATTTGTGTGTGTGTGTGCATGTGTGTATACATATATATATATGCATATATTCTCATCAAAAATATATCGTGAATGCATTTTTTTTTTTTTTTTTTTTTTACATCTTTTAATCAGCATTTGGTATTTTCATTTCCAGCCTCTGTGTGATGGGTCTCACAAAAAGCTGTGGGGAACATCTCAGAAAAAAACTATGCCCAAATGGCTGCCCTTGCGCTTTAAGGTGGAGGAAACCAAGGAATACTGGTTGTGCAACTGCAAGCAGACTGACAAGCAGCCATTTTGTGATGGCACACACAAACAGCCCCATATTCAGGCTGCCATAAAGTGATGACTACCCTTGTTTAGCATGTTAACTTCTCAGATAGCTCATGATCTTCATTCATATGTTGTTGCAAGTGTTAGACACATTGTGAAGATGTTGGCAACATCTAAATCTTCACCTCATCTTGTAGTAATGTTTATGGAACATTTTAGTTTTTCAGACTACAGCATATGGACATTTTTTGACACAGAAGTTATTTGTCTTGTAGTCAGAAGCATTTAACGAATAAAAAGAAAAAGGCAGAAACAGTGCAAGTCCCGTATTCATTCTTTTGCCCCATAAATGGACCATCTGCATGAAATGTTTGTAAAAACTTCTTGAAAGAGAATACAGCAGAAGTATGCATAAGCATTCATGTCTCATCCTTGCTTAGTGCCTGTTAAGTATTGTTGTGGACTGCGCTGCATTGTCAACCTTCCACAGTGAAGATACCATATGTGTGAAGCATGCACTGGGAGGAAGGTGGGCAGGCCATGAGCAGGTTTCAAAGGATCATCAAATCTGTGATACCAGAGAGAATAGCAGTGTCCACAAAATTGTAGCAAGTGCAAAAGAGTTGTCTGTGCTGACTGCATGTGTGTCTTTTCTTGTAATTTGTGTTTTCCATCAAGTAGTGGTTATTGCTGTTTGTGTCTGTATAATTGATTAAAAAATAATTTTGGATCATAAGTGGGCTTTGATCTGGCATTGCTGAAGGAGACAGTTCAGTTTGTATTCAGTGAGGATTTTATACATTTGCAGCTTAAATGCTTTTAAACAGAATGAGTGTTATGTTGAATTAAAGAGATGAAAAAGTGAGCATACTGTCTGCCAGGCTGCCAGGTTGATTGCTCATGTTTAGCAACAGGGGTGCAATGTTTAAGTAAAGGGGGAGATAAAAGTCGCTATGATGCCATCTCGCCTGCGCTCCCATCCTTCTCTGTAAGTTGCTTGCTTGATCTGCCTGTCCTCCCTCCCTTCCTGTTACTAGTATGATACTGTTTTCTATGCTTGCTTTGCATAATAGAAGTACATTACAATTTGTTCTGTGTAGTATTTTTATTTTTATTTGGAGCCACCAGTAGCATCTTAAAAATGGAGCAAATGAGCATCAAAAGTAAACATGCTCTGGAACAGCATCCACCAACCAAACCAGCCTATGACTGAGCCATAATCAAAACCAATATTTTTACCAAATTTTTGTGGTTATTGGACAAATGGATGTTGATGTGTTGAAGCTTCAACTGCTACCCACAGCATACATGCACATCCCGACACTGCTTTATTTATAAGATTAAACTGTGATGTGTCACCTTTCAAATACGACCATCAACATTCACTATTAAAACTTCCTTCATTTCTTAATAGAAATATAGTGACTGTATAGATATTATCAAAAGACTCTGTCATCCTATGATCATAAACCTTAAAAAAAAAATGAGCTGGTGACTTGAGCAATATGCATGGGTGCTTCATCAGATTACATATGCTCAACACTTGCAAAACCATTCAACACAAATATAGTTTATGAAAACAGAAGTGGTTTCATGGAAATTTGAAAATGCTTGTGCGCACATGCATGCATGTTTTAACATACACATTGTCTTGATCTGTTTTATCCCTCAACAGCAAAGCACCCTTATAAGATTAAAATAAGAAGTTGGCAGGCTATATCTTTATTAGTAAAGCCTTACACTCACACTCAGGAAGCACCAGAAATTCATAAACAGTATATTCTGGTCAAGTACTTCCACTTATTTTCAACCTTTCTTCAATAGGTTCAAGAATTATGCAATCAAACAAAACACTATCATACACTTACTCTTCTTCCCTCAGGCACTCTAGAATAAAGTTCTTTAGTGGACTTTGTATCTAATAAGTTGTCATGAATCAAAGCTGTTATATCTGTGCCAGCTTTTCCATACACTTTGTAGCATCTTTCAGTTTACCAACCAGGTCCTGAAACATAAAGATCTCTCATGACATTCATTCTGCAGCATATCATATACATACACAACAGCAGAAGTACCTCACATTTCCAGGAACTGATTTGAAAAACATTTTGAGTTGGTGATTCCATTAACAAACTTGCTTTCCCACAAACTGTTTTAAGGGAGATTACAAGGATAGATGTTCTTGGATCTCATGTTACTGTCAACCTTTGATCTACTATTCCTTTGTCAAGCTTAATTCAGCAAGGTATATGTGAGTATCAGGGTCGTGAAATATTGGAAAAATCTTTGTATCAGAAATGTAATGCATGTGATAACTGCTGCCGATTTAATATGTCTCAAAATAATTATTTTTTGTTCAGATTTAAACTGTACTACTGATGTCCCTTCACCAACTCGCTGAGGTTCACAGGTCACTTTTTGGTTTTTTTTTGTGGCTGCTTTACCCACATACCACTGACCAAACATAGTCTTCTAAACAAAAGGGGGAATCAGACTGAAAATTCATTTTGTAGACCCTCCCCTTTCCACTTCTCCAGGGGTACCCTATGAAATGACATTGATGTTGTGATGTAATAATCTTTAACAAAATTTGCAGTATTGATTTTCATTTGAAGCAACTTGTAACAGCTTATAATAAATGACAAAACACTTAAAATGAAGGTGATCCAGAGAAAAATACATGAACCAGCTAGTATATGATCTTTTAGTATATCAACAATTTCTTTTTAAAATTTGAGCAAACGGTGTGGATTTCAGACACATATGTACCATACCACCGGGAGCTGTCACAAACTGACAGCTGCCCATGCAAGAGGGGCTCACAGACCCCTGAGCATGTTCTGCAGCTCTGCCCACTACACAAGTAGGGACAGGTAAATCTCTCAGGGAGCCACACTGGCAGAAAAATTCTGAGGCGTTAAGGCAGAAATGGAGAGAACAGCCATCTTGATAATGACTGAATGCACAGCAGTCTGACAGGCAAGTTCTTGGGAGCGCAAAAGAAAGGTGTGGATTTACAAAGCTCTTACACTCAGCTTTATTTATAAGATATTGTTTGTAAGTCGCTTGGTTGATTTAGTGGGTTGTACTTTGTACAATCTACCCAAGCCTGATAAATTTTGATTATAATGACCTACCTGAAGCTGTTCTAAAGAACAGGAAAACTGCACCTCCTGTAGTTCTGAAACACCTGGCACCTGTTGTTAAGGTAAGAACTGCTGTAGATTGAGTGCATAAAATGTCCATCAAGTAACTGCTTTAGATTTCAGATTTACTTGTAATTTTGATTTAATTACATGGCTAAAATGTAAGGTCCCCTGCACATAAAGCAACAGCCTATATGCTCGCCATGGATTAAAACATTTCTAACAGGATGTTCGAGATTTCCTTTTTCTATTTGTACAACAGAGATGCATGCCCATGATAGTTCTATTGTGTTTTTTAAATACCCCAGAGTACTGTATTTAATGAAAGCAGTAAGCTATTTATACCTCTGTTTTCAAGGAGATAAGATAGACTGCTTCGTTGATGCGTTCCATCTGACTGCTCTGCACACATGCACAAGGAACTGATAAGATAGACAAATAAAAATGTGCACAAGCAAGCCTCCCTTGCTGAATCATGTACATGCAACCACCTGTAACTTAAGTATTCCTTTCTTCCAAACAATAATATTAAAAAAAAGGTCTCTATAAAGCTTGTTATTAAAAATGTGCAATGGATGACAATATATCAAACATGAGAAATATTTGAGAGATGAACTCAGACTTTTACCTTTATATAGTAGTCTAGTCGCCAGTCAACATCTACAATGTGTGGATGACTGGTGCCAATGCTGCAATATTTAGAACATAACCTTCAATATTCTAAGGTAACAGTTTCTTCACAGCACTTAGCTGTTTGCTTACATTTGACACTGTAAAACTATGTTTTTCTCTCCTTCCTACTTAGCATTACAAGATGAGAATATCAAAATGCTAGTTTTTAATGCTGACTACTGTTACATAATTATCCATCAGAGCTATTATTTCACTCATGGAATACTTTTTTGTATTCTATACACATATACATGAAAGAAAAACTTTAAAATATATGGTGTTCGAAGCAAATACTGAATAGCATCCCTGTCCAGAATGATTAATTTGTTTATTTAGTGTATTATTTTAAGTGACATAAGCAGAAGAATAACTTAATAATTATCAAGGTTTTAAAAATCAGTTTAGAGCCTGTTCATTGAAGTATAAATCTAATTGACAATACCTGCCAAGCAAAATCTGTAATGCAGTCTTTTGAGACTGAAAAAAAAATTAGGAAAATTTCTTTAGCATATACAGCACACATTTTAGTCTTGCATACATGGTCTGTTGGCTTAAAATCTTCAAGTCTATTAGTAGGAAAGAATCCAATAACAGAGCAATATGACTCTACTGTAAACACCAGTTTCCAGACAAACTGTTTTACTTGAATTCAAACCAATGTTCACTCTTCTATGTCAGCAGCTAAGGAAGAATAGCAAACACATGCAATCTGATGTGAAAGGTAACAACCATATCAGCCCTCAGGCTACATATATCAAAAAGCAGCAAAGTTTAAAATAGCTTACAAGAAAAATATCGTTAAAGATCTTGATCCTGTCAGCTGTGAACTTGCATTCTTCAAGAACTGGACTGTAGTGTAAACCAAACACTGTGAGTCAGCAAGTAACATTCTGATGGTATCCTATTTTAGCATAAATCCCTGCTAATAATCACATTACTACAGTATTTGCTTCATATCTCTTTTTTTTACAACACTTCTAAGAGAAAACAACAAATAATACTGTAGCTTACAATAACTATCTTATTAATTACAGTGGAAGATTTCTCTGTTCAGCTACTGCTTTGCCACAGGTAATACTGATCGATATAGTAATATTATCTCATGTTTACTGGTCAGGTTCTGTTTCAATGATTGCTGAATATGTCTGGACATGGTTAAGACTGATAATAAAAATCTATTTTAGACTCTTAAAACCTGTAGAGGAGTCAAATTTAACCTTATGCCATCTGCATTAGCATCTTGTTTGGCTGCTTCCAGCACCAGACTTACAACCCCACTGTATGCAGACTTAAGTATCGCTTTGTCGACTCCTTTAAAAGCTGCATCATCTGAAACAACAGCGCACTATCAAAATATATCTCTCTAACACACACACACACACACACACACACACACACACACACACAGAAAGAGAGAGCGAGATGCTGAAAGAAAATATATGCTACACTGGAGACGAAGATGAAAATGGGCGTTTTCCTCACAGCTAAACTATGAATCGTGTTTGTGACATGCACCTGAAATGGCATTTCTCTCTTGTTCTGATAAGACTCCTCTGCATGCTCTCTTTACCAGCTGATCAAAACATTTATCTGGAATATGCGCTGCATCTCCAGCAACTGACAAATTGTCTAGCACTGTACTTCCGAACTCCATTCTGTGCTCACATGATTCTCTCTAGAGTCGTCTCCCCTATAGCGCCGGCGGACCAATGACGTGGCAGTTATCTTCCCTTCCGGTACGTGTGGCAACATGGCGCAGACTCAGTGTTTCCTGCTCCTTGCTTCTTACTTATTTTTCTCAGTTTCTGGTCTTTATTTTCACATAGGCGAAACAGAACGTAAATGTTTCATTGAAGAGATTCCAGATGAAACTATGGTTGTAGGTAAGTTTCATAATTTTCTTCTTTCTTTCAGTTTTCATGCTTAGCGAATGAACACGTCTGGCATTTTGAGAGACGTTGCTACAGACACATACTGAGACTAAGAGTAGGAGATAAAAGCAGGTAAATGAATGTCTTAAACTGTATCATGTATGTTATCACGTAAATGACTGCCTGTTGTACTATTTCAACATATCCCATAAAATGTAGCAAATCTACTGGAATCGAGAAACGTTGTCTTCATTTATGTTCTGACTGCAGATAATATTATGATAGTTCATGATTAGGTTTATTTATTAAATTCACATTTCAGTGACATGTCGTATAAATTTATGGAGAAAATGAGTGGGTGTGAACCAGAAACGAATGGTTTGCAGCTAATATGTGTCAGTTGTTTTGAAAAATGTTTATTGTGTGTTTTGATTTATTTTAAATAATTTTCGTGGTGTGTTAGGCAGAAAGTTTGAAATGTCTGAACTACCATTAGCTTTTAGTTTATTTGAAAAAGGGTATATTCAAAGTCAGTATTAGACAAGAATAATGGTCAATTTTATATAGCATTAATCGTGATACTAATTAGAATTTGGAAATAAGTAAAGTGCCTTTAAACAGAGATTGAATACATAAACACGGATCTCTTCTGACAGAACCAAACATTACAGTGAAGTAATATATTTGACTATGAAAGTTAGTTTAAATCCTTTATTGTCAAGCCAAAAACACCTTTCATTAAACAGTAGCAAGAAGATAATTAGGGCAGTAGTCAAGGGCCATGACAGAACTGTGCTTGGTAATGTGGTAAAATTTGTTTATAGCCAGATGTCATGATAATTATTATGACTATTTTTTCAGGAAATTACAAGGTGGAGATCTTTGATAGAAACATAAATGATTTTGTGCCCACCGTATATGGGTTGGGCATGCATGTTGAAATTAGAGATCCTGATGACAAGATTATTCTCTCCAGGGTAAGACGAGTAGCAGACCCACTCACAGCATGTTTCACAATGTCAGCCTCCCTTTGGCTTGCTGGATGTTAAAGAGTGTTCTGCATAGAAACACACTTTGTGCATTGTACACAGACCTGATGGGGCAGTACTAACTGTTTTGAATTAACTTATTGCAGTGTATATATGCATACTATATTGCTAAATTATCAATGCATGTGTAAACTTTAGAATACAATATCTGGGGCTTTTTATTATTAATATTTTTGTGTGTGATGTGTGTAGAACAAAATGACTTAGTATGATATGTGGCAGTAACATGAACATATAGCCTATGAAAAAAGATACTTCCTCAGTGGCTGGTGTGACTGTTTTGCCTTATGGGTGTCTTTTGACTACTGCATTCAATATCTGCTCTTTATCTTGTTTGATTGCTAGTTATCATCTTGCAAAGAAGGAAATACCAGTCAGAATACTATTCTGCAATACTTAAATGCTAAACACGAAGAAAGATTCGAGTATTACCAGTCAGCTATTTCAGACTCTAAATTGATTGCTTTTAAGAAAATCACAAGAAGCAGGGAAATTAAATTTAACTACTGCTGAATTTCCTAATCCTGAGAGTGAACCAAGCAGGCCATACACAACAAACAAATTAGATTACTGCTTGTATTTCAGTGCAACGATGGCTTTGAAAAGCTGAAGAAAGAGAGCTGAAGTAGTAATAGCATAGATGAGAGCTAGCAGTAAACCTGAAATGTGATGAAGAACAGCTCTGAATGCACAACACATTTATTCCTCATTTTTGTCTTGGTGGATGTTTTATATGTTATTTTTATGCTAATGATGTATTTCCTTTATACCACCAGCATGCATTGGATTGTACAGGCGCTTGCCACTACTAACATTTTGTCATATTTTTGTCTTATTAATCAAGCCAGCGGAGCAGTGACTTGTACAGTGGGTGTGTTGGACTGATTTCAGGCAATTATAAGGTGCAGGCTTATGACCAAAATGTCAAAGATTACATGCCAGTGTCCCCAGGAATAGGCATGCATGTAGAGGTGAAGGACCCGGCTGATAAAGTGGTCATGTCTAGGGTGAGTTGTGCTCACACTTCATAGCCTCGCCCTAATGGCATCAGTGCAGAGCTCTTTAGTGTTCTTGGAATGCAGGAGCCTGAACAGACAGTAATGAGGCTAGGTTAAAGTACCAGTATGTGCACACTAAGAATACTCAGACAACATAAAATCGCCTTTCAGTAGCATGTGATGTTTATGTTCATTGATTCAGACAAAATCATATGCTTCAAAAGAAACACATTCAACTGGTGTGCACAGACTCTACCGCTCCCACTTGGTAGGATGGCAGACGCACTCTGGGGCAGGGAGGGGAGATGTAGAATGTTAGAACATACTAGCCAGAATGGGACCTTAGTTTTATACAGCATCTTTATTTAGTGACTGCAGCTTAGGCAATGCTGCTGAGTCTGGTTATGCTTGAAAGTCTACGCTTTCACACCAGCAAATGCATGCTGTCAGAAAAGCTAACTGCATGGCTATATATGTATCATGCCAGTTTACACACATATGGAGTTAGGTGGCTGGCTTGTTATAGCATATAGTTCTATGTATACCTTCTGCACTGTTTATACTGATGGCTCCTGTCATTGTATATGTCTATGGGTTTTGTATGCTTGTATGTCTATGCATGCTTGCAGATGCAAGCATGACATTTTTAAGCTTTGTTGTCTGCTTGGCAAAGACATATTCTGTGTGTGTGTGTATAATGCTGCTATAATATGCGTGAGAGATATTCTGTGCTGTGTTGAACCCATCTCATAAACTAAAAATTGTGTTGATGTAACTTATGATTAAGTCATATCATCCAGTCATAAAAATAATATATTTTTTCTTAAGAATGGAAGTAAACGGAAAATAAATAAAACTTCTTGGAAAATTAAGTTTTCTGTCCTTTGAAAAGATGTAGTTGGACAAACATTCTCACAGAGATTGTTGTCATATTGTTTTGCTATTTGCACCCTTAAATTATTTTTTTCTGCACACTAACATACTCAATAGTGCTAAAGTAACTATTGTAAGATTTGATAAGGATGAGTAAAGGACAATGTCTGCCATCATCATCTGGTTGTCATGCCAACTATGTCCAACTGCAAGCATACAGAAATGATTACGCACAACATACATAAATGCAGGCTAACATCAGACATGCAGTTCATGTTACACAGTGGTATATAAACATGTAGATTGGAATGTTGAAAATGCAGCTGTAGAGATAACGTGCACATACTTGAGCCTAAAATTTGATTCACTGTTGAGGAAAGGGATTTCTTTCATTCATATCTGTTAGCAACTGTGAGTGTAAAAAGTGTTAGAAATAGGTGGTTGTATAATTATTGTTAATAGTTCTTTTAATAATTTGCATTAGACTAGTTTCAAATTAATGCTGTCATTAATCAGAGGGTATTATTTTGCAGACATATGCAGCTGAGGGTCGCTTTACCTTTACATCACATTCAGCAGGCGAGCACATAATTTGTTTGAATTCCAACTCAACAGCATGGCTGTATGCTGGACAACTGGTCAGTAGACTGTGGCTTGTGGTGGTGTTTCTCCATTTCTCTCCCTTTTCAGTACACAGTATGCCAGATTACCATATTGACAAAATAAGTAATAATCTGGGATAGAAATAGATTGTCTGACATTGGCAGAGCACTGAAAATGGTGGCAAGCTCTCAGTGTCCTTACTGCAGTGGACCTTATGTCATCACCAAACACTGAAACAAATGTTTTTACCATTTTGTCTCTGCTTGGTGATCTTGTGGATACTCTGATTATTTTATCAACATTCTTGATTACTGGTTGATCTGTTCTGCTTTTGACAAATGAATGTACAATCTGCAGACAAACTGAAACCCATCAACATTTTGGTCTAAAAATGGAATTTCAACTTCAGAACAACCCTGGCATTCCATCAACTTAATTAGTGTGTGTGTCATTCTTTGTAAAGTTTGCCCATGAGGCTAGGATACGGCGCTATATAAGTTAACTTTATTATTATTACTGCAAGAAAAGTGTTAATTATCTGTAGATCGCTGTAGTCTATTTCATGCCATGAAAAAACATAATTATTGCTGTCACTGAGTTGTATGTGAGCTTTGGAAATCCAGCTAGAAGGAAAGTATGACATACTTTTCTATGTGTTGCCCGAGTGCTTTTTTTTCTCTCTCTCTCTATAAGCATTATCCACCTTTTATGTTCAGCGGGTCCATTTGGACATTTCTGTTGGAGAGCATGCTGTGGATTACCAGCAGGTGCAGGCCAAGGACAAGCTTAGTGAACTACAGCTGAGAATACGGCAGTTGCTGGACCAGGTGGAGCAGATCACCAAGGAGCAGAACTACCAGCGGGTAACTGGTCCCTTTCCTTTTTTCCTGCCACCCACCCCAACCTCTCACCCTCCTCTCACCAGGTTATCCTTTATCACCATGACCCTTGTGCACTCTCACTGCTAAGCCATAAAATATGAGTGATATTTCAGGAATGGTTTTCATGACAAAATTGTATCAATCAATTTTACAGTTCTTTTAAAAATATATATAGGTGAAGCACAAAATTTTAGTCAGTACAGTGAAACCTCCTTAATAAGACTTGTTAAAAATCTACCAAAATCAGGTTGTAACTTTGAGGGGTCATAATAGGGAGATCAGCCAGTCTGCTTTTATTCCATGAACCTGGACTTCAAACACTTATATAAATTCAAGTTCATTTGTTGAAATGTTGAAATAATGCTCTTAAAAACCACGTTATAATGCCTTTTTGTCATTTTCACTTTCACTTGACCATCCATATTTTGCCATTGTTAGGTAGTACTGAAAATTTTTAGGGGAACCAACTCCATGTAAGAGCAATCCAATACGTACATACCGTGGCAGACAAAGACGCTCTGTTAAAATGCTCTGTTTATATTTTTTGAACATGACTTCCTCAAAAAGTCGCAATAAAGCACAAACAGTTGATTGCAGTTTCATTTCAAGACACAATAAGAATCAATGATAAAGAAGACAATGAACCAGGAAGTGTTTTATATATTCTCCAGCAATTTCTTTGATCATATGTAGAACAAGCTACAGTTTGTCCCAAACTTATTGCATTAATATCCATTTTAAACGAATCCCAGGCATTTAATCCCCAGACACTTAATCTCCTAGACTTTTAATCCCTAAGCACTTAATCCCCAGACAATCCTAAAAATGAAATTTCAACTAAAAAATTATGAAGTCGGTGAAAAATTTAATTCAAATTCATATAATCATTTTCATATAAACATCACAATAAGTTTGACAATTAAAATAATACCTAATTTCAACATCTGTAACATTAAAGTTCATGTGAGCTATTAAATTCAATGTTCTTCAACAATATGATATGAAAAGTGTTGTTAATCAATATGACAGGTAAGCTAATGATCGGAGGTACAGAAGACGATCCATTGCTAATTCTCCTTGCCATTGTTACGTCTCATTAGAGTTACCACTTGACAGATTTATCTTACGGTTATAATATTTCAAGCTCACAAAATAGCAGTTCAACGATGAATAAAAATATTCTTACGAACTCAGTACACAGGAGAGGCATAAACCCTCTGACTCCGCAGGGCCAGTTTCCTGGCGTTACCAGCTTACTCCGCAACCAATCAGAAAATTTGTTTTATTAAAAGGTCATTTCTCTTTAGTTTGAAGCCATTTTGAGTGTTGTGTTGCAATTTGGGGAGAATTTTAAGGATTAAGTGTCTGGGGATTAAGTGGCTTGGGATTAAAAGTCTAGGGGATTAAGCGTCAGGGATTAAATGTCTGAGGATTAAGTAACCGGTCACCATTTTGAACTGCTACCCACTTCTGGAAAGAAAATGATTGACAAAATCTCCAGTTGTGAGCTTGTTGATAATGAGTAGGCACATTGTAAATTAGCAAGCCGCATAGGATTTTTTTTTAAAGCACAGGAGAAAGACTTTTATAGTCTTTTCAGATTTTGGATTAAGCTCTTTCTAAAATCTTTCAGAACTTGTATTTAGTATTTTTACAGGAAACACATCCTTTGTTGATCTGCAGTCATCTCTTACTTGCACTACTAAGTGTAAAACTTAAGAATCTTTGAGTCCCAAATCTTTGTTTTGCTTATATGTGCATTCATGAAAACATACACTCCAACATGCATGCCTAGGATTAAGTGTTAATGATCTGCTCTTTGTTAGTGTGGGTTTTTTTTTTGAGCTGCAGAGCCATGCACTTATGAAAGAGAAGAAAGCATAAATAGAAAGTGTGGTTATGTTCATACAATCATGTTGTGTGAGCAGTGAGTGTATGTGTGTGTTGCAACCTTTCTTGCACCAAATGTCACTTTCCCGCTGCACTGGATGCCCTGTTGCAGTATCGAGAAGAGCGTTTCCGACAGACCAGCGAGAGCACCAACCAGCGTGTCCTGTGGTGGTCAATTGCCCAGACCTTGATTCTCCTGCTGACTGGTTTCTGGCAAATGCAGCATCTCAAGAGCTTCTTTGAGGCCAAGAAATTAGTCTGAGTGCATGGTATTTGCTCCTGCAGCACCCCACAACTCCCATCCCATTTTGCCCCCCTGCACATAGAGGTCAACCTCAGTTCAAGTTCTGTCACCCAAACTGGGCTAATACATTGTGGTTTTAGTAAGCATCATCTTCAGGGTTTTGTTCCAGAGAGAGTTTCAAAACATCATTTAAAACAAAGACACATTTTAGTATCATTTTTATTGGTGGTTTTTTTGTGGACCTAATTAATAATCATGGATGTTAGTAGTGTTTGTATCAAATAAATAAAGTGTGCTTCAACATTAGGTCGTAGCTTAAAAAATAAAAGAAAAATGACCATATTTATAGCAGGGTTCAGATTTTGAAGTGTATCTGATGCTTAAAAAATTTATTTAAAAACCATAATTTTTCTCCATAATACAATATTATTATTCTTTCCTGTAAATCTGTGGGCATCTTTTTTCCCTGCAGTTGTGCTCATATACAATAGTTTTTCATGATGTCACCATAATCAGAAATAAAAATATATGTGATCTGTCTGAATAGTAACAGGACTGGTTTCACAAACAATTTATTTCAATACTAAACACATTACATGGTTTCCCCTTCAGAGTACTCCCCCTTGAGTCTAGTGCACTTTTCCATTCTCTGCCATACTATGCGCTGGTGGAAAGATTCTTCTGGGATGCCTCTCAGCTCCATCATTATGACCTTCTCAATATCCTCATTACTAAGCCTTCAAATTTAGTTCCCTTGATGATGATGCCTTTGGGGTGAGGGAAAAGAAAAAAGTTACATGGAGCAATAAGGATGTTGTTCCAGTACAGCAATGTTCTTCTGGGCCAGGAACTGTCGGATGCTTGGTGCATTGTGGTGGTGAAGCAGCCACAATTTAACCTGTCACAACTCCTGCCTCTCATGGGCTAAGCGAAACAAACTCCACAGAATCTCTTTGTAGACTTCCTGATTGACCATGATATCATGTTAGATGATAATCTGATTACTCACACCGTACACCCAGCCCTGAAATTTTTCAGACAGACCTCATATATAGAGCCGTTTCCCAACGTAAATGTTTAGTCGATCTGCATTATTATTTTGCATTAGTTGCTATTTCAGCTGCTCTCCTTGTACACTGGTCCATCTCCAGATGCAGTTGTTTTCTTACAATTGCAAATAGTAACAACAGAACTTACACAGTGCATTTGTGTATATTTATGGTTCATTTTTAGGTGTTTCCTGAATTTGTATTTTCTTTTTTAAATTAAGAGTGTAACTCAAACATGGTTGAAGTAACTCATGTGCGCATGCACACACACACATACTTTAAAAAAAAGGGTTCAAAGCCCATTCTTATGCAACACAGTTTCATTCTTTACAATAGGATTTCAGAGTGCATCTATTACATGGGATGTGGGTGTGTTTTGTATGTGTGGATAAGAATGAATGTATGTATGTGTGTATGTATTTGTGAGGCATATTTTTCATCTTTACAGATGTTGGAATTCGTGGAATGCTTGCCATAAAAAGATGTATTAAAGTATCTGATTGTCCAAGATGGTTTATTTAACTATGTGTGAATCCATGCAGCTTTCTTGTCTGTGTCGTATATTTATTTCACAGTAATTTACATTTTGATAGCAGTTTTAGGTATTGTAGATTCTTAAACAATGTCTTTCTCCACAACATTGTAGAAACCAGTGAAAGAATTATCAGAATCACACAAACTAATCCCATCACAGCATGTTTATGTGTGAGTTAAATTATGTAATGACTTGGTACTTCTAGAACAATTGCCTGACTGAAATAAGAAAAAAAAGGAATTTAGTGATGTGAAAAATCTTGTTTTATCTGTTAGCAGAATTGTTATGCTTGGCGTATTTCAGTGCATGCTCTGTAGATAATAACATGATGGGCAGTTTTGGAGATTCAAAGTATCAAAGAAATTTCTCAGTAGCTAACACCACTGACCCTCTGCTCATTTTGTTCACACCACCTAATATTTCTATGTTCCACTACCCTCCCTACACAACCTCACATTTAGACACAGGTGTGTTCTGCACTGCCCTCACACCCCACCCAGATCCTTCACAACCTCTCATCTCAGCCGCTTCCATGCATCTCGACATCAAGCATCAGCTATTACTGATCCTTGCTAAATGCGTGGTACATAGACTGACACCTTTTCCTTTTCAAAGACATTTGTTATTGCAGTGTTTATGTGCATAAAGCATTTGCCATAAATTCCAATCAAAAGTAAAAAATTTTTAGCAACTAGAAAAAGTACTTTAGTCTTGTCATAGATGTGTTGCATTTTGTATTGAGTTTTAATACTCAGTTATTTCCTTACAGAACTTGGCTTTGTTCGTTACTGATTTATCTCTTTAATGTTTAGTCATGTTTAATAAATTTTATTTTGTGGGTCATATCCTGTTTTAAAACCTTGGTTGACAAAAATACTGGCACCAATTGCAGACACGAGAAGAAAGGTTCCGTTACACCAGTGACAGCATCAACCAGCGTGTCTTCTGGTGGTCAGTAATACAAGTGTCGGCCCTGGTAGTGGTAGGGATGTGGCAGAGTTTGCATCTTAAGAACTTCTTCATTCAAAAAAAGCTGGTGTAGAGAGTTTGAGTATCATGCCCACTTGTTACCTAAAATGTGTAGGATGACTAATAACAAAGATGAACTATTCACAACTTCATGCAGTGCATAAACCATTTACTAAAAATAGCATTACCAGTCAACTTTTTCACTTGGTCTATACATTATCATTTTTTGAAGAATTCATTTTTTAAAATTAAGTTTCTCTTGTGTTACCTTCAGCAAACATACTTGTAAAGCAATCCTCTTTCCAAGATTGTATTCAGAGATCAGTCATCACAGTGTCTACTAAGTAAATAATGGTAGATTTAATTTTTTATTTCTTCTTTGGATAAGTGAATGATTGGACTTCACAGGAGTCTCAAGTTTGATTATCATCTTGTCAACAGTAAAATATGGGATGGTTAGATAGGTTAGTTTGATAGAAGATATGAATGAAGAGGATAAATGAATTCTGTTTTGTCTTGTTCAAAAATTTCTGTACATTATTAAAATGTTGGTTCCTCCATCTTGGTCTGGTTTTGTGAAAGTGGCAAGAACAAGTGGTGCAGAACATAACCACCTAAAAAGTGACAACATTTTGTAAGGGATATGAAGAAGTAGAATGACCACGAGTTTAATTAGCTGAATCATTAATAATCTTAAGGGGGTATATGCACCTGCTAACAAATCAATGTATAAGCAAAAACTATTAAATACTGATTAAATTGTGTGCAACCTAAAACAAAAAGAGCTGAAGTTCCACAAGTTAACATAGAATTAGGAAAACTTAAAATCACAATTTTTAAAAATATCTGTACAAAAATTAATACACACATATAATATGAAGAGTTTGGAACATTCATTAGGATAGTGAGGTTCATCTGCACATTTGTGGGCAATGTACCTAACTGTTCACAGCTAACACTCTAACCATGTTATAATGTAAGAACAAAATGTCTTTTGCAGTCATCAAGTCAAATGAGTTAATTACCAAAACTGACAGGACAGCAGCAACTGCAAGAAAAAAACATAATTATGGCAAAACAAATAAGCAAAATTCTAAATAACTAATAGTCAGCCTGCACTACTGAGAAAAACAAGACCATTTCCAGTTACATTTTCTCTTATTTTATAGAAGAATATGGTGACTGCTTTTAATGGGAGCATTACTCCTAACATAGTCCACACAATGCTTGTCCTTACCCTCCCCCCTTCTGCCCTTGCTAATTTTCTACCACCTTTCTCTGCAGACTCGCTATGTTTTCTATGTTCTGTTCCTTGGTGTCTTTTTATTTTTTCTATCTTTGTTTTCTGTTTGTCGTCAGTATTGTCGTTTATTCTTACGTCCCTCGTGTTCTATCCATGTAGTCCATGTCTCTTCCTTGTTTTTAAGCGCTACAAGCATGCTCTCTATGAGTGTGAATATGCGCTATACAAATCTTCATTTATTTTATTATTATATATAACCAAGGTATCTGTACAAAGTTGAGAAGACTACATTGTTACAGGTCTTGACCTATAACTGGTAGTCAGATTAACTTTACCTGCTTATTTCCTACCCAGACTAGGACAACATACACAACAGATTATTCAAAGATGACCATGAATGTGATTATTTACATCACAATCCATTCCTTAATGGCAAACAACTGACAGCAGGTTTTCTTCCTTTGCATGCTGAGGAAGGTAGGATGGATAACTGTTGGTGTATTTGTTCAAATCTTATTCTCAGTAAAAGCTAATGCTTTCCTTGTGATATGAATTTGATTCTGGAATGATAAAATCAGATACTAGTGAAATTATCATGCTTATCTCTACATAAGCCTAATAAACATTACGTCAGGTCAGGGGAATATGCAAAACATAAATCATATCTGAATTATAATCAACTGATCCTAATCATAGAGTTAGTCTGTACACATCTCTAAAAATTAGAGGAATGCTTGCATCACCTGAATATACATGACTTCTTTTGAGAAACACACATGTTCTAACTCAAAACATTATTATTTAACAAGTGTATGGCACCATCTCTCTTCCTTTAAAAGACACTTATCTGAAAGTAATCAGATATTCAGGGTAGGCTTGAGTGTCATTGAAGATGGCATAAAGAGCAGGGTTTTGAGGATCGTCAGTTGATGAGTCATACTGAATATGTCCTGATCTTGCTGGCAGAAACCTCATGGCGCTGTTTGCTGCTACTGAGTAACCCACAAGAACTTTGCACTGGTACACGTAACGCTGACTTGTGCTGGGGTCAGGTGGAGAATAAGTAGGGTGTGCAGAGTTGACTAAAAAGTAGACACCTTGGCCATAGTATGTGGCTGTGTGAATGAAAGTAAACATTTATCCTGAAAACATGACAGATCTCATCATTTTTAATCTGAAGCTGTTTATAAATATATCATTACATACTTCCAGAAGAGGTCAATATTCTATCAAAGTTATTTCAGTTACACATCAACACTAATTCCAGTAAGCTTGACTGCCATCTCAATAAATAAAAAAGAAATATTTCTTTTTTAAAAAAAGGCTTCATCAATTCTGTATCTTTCAATTCTTCAATTTTCATTTTTTAAAAGTTTTTTTTCTCTTCAACTTTCTTCATGTTAAAATCTTTCCATTATTTTTCTCTGATCTTAATGTGTGCTACAACTGCTAGAATATATTCCAATACAGACCCCATTAAAATGTAGGGTTTTTATTTCTCATCAAACTAGAGCTGTCTTTACTAAACTCAAATTTTATCTACAGTTGAAGTCATAGTGCCACAATTTCAGAATATCATTCTTCTTAGCAAACTAGCCATAACTCCTCTGATAATAAAACAAATTGTAACAAATCGGAAATAATCCTCTGCAAAATTCTGAAATCTTTTTCTAAAAACAATAAATCACACACTCATGAGCATATTCTTAGTGTTAACTAATAACTGAAAGGTGAGATGTTAAAATATAAAATACTTCTAACCATCATTCCCGCAGTAACTGCGATTAAAGCCATGGTGGTTGATGTTAGAGAGAGCATCAGCGGTTGCGCCATGCCACAGCGTTTGTTCATTCCGGATTCCCGTGTTTTGCTTCTCCAGGTGAACTTTTTTGGCCATATACTGTCGATACTGTGTGGGATTTTCAACCCGCTCAATCTGAAAATGTTGCGTTCAAAGTGACTTTTGAACAAAGTTCTTTGCAGTAAGCATCATGATGTCTTTCTGCTATCTTGATTTATACATGACCAGTCCTCAATGATATTATTATACTATTCTGCAAGCAAAGATTTATTATTTACAAGTACTGTTATATTTACAGTGGTTCTGAAAGCAAAATATTTCTCTTAGGAGATCAAATTCTGTATGCAGCTGTCAGAAATACATATGCCTATAACTAAAAGCATTCTAAATATGTTTTATCAAATTTAAGAACTCCTTCAAATTAAAACAACTAAATAAATGACATGAGTATGCAGTGAATATAAAACTTATTCACTGGCCCATCTCACCAGCCTTTTTCACTCAGCATTAAACAGCAACAATCGAACATGCAATGATGCAAGCATGTATAAATGAACATGAATCCATGCACTCTACACACACAAACCATATTCATGCACCTGAACATACATAATGGTGTCTTACAGATACAACAGCTGCTGCAGCCCCTCCCAGTTTTGATCTAAATTTTTTCTCCACATCTTGATATTCAGAACTTCGAGGAATGAGCTTTACTAGCTTCAGGATCTCTTTGTCTGGTTGTATTGTCCAGTTCTTTGGTAACACACCTGAGGAAGACTCTGAAAACATTTACAATGGGACAGTGGTGTAAAAGACAATTCCTTTTTTGGAACCTCTTTTATACACGCATTGAGTCAGTCAGTCAGTCGTCCCTTGAACGGCACTTGTCGTTGGGGGGATCACATCGATAGATGTGACAGCTGACAGGGCCGCCACTCTTGTCTACTGTGGGCGATAGTCAGCAGGTCCTGTACAGGACGACCAGTCCAGTCTTTGATGTTGGTAAGTCAGTTCTTTCTCTGACCACCGCAGTGTCGGCCACCCTCCAAGGTGCCTTGAAGGATAGTCTTCGACAAGGTGTCGTGCCGGGTTACATGGCCAAAGAAGACCAGCTTACGTCGCTTGACTGTTGATAGTAGAGGTTCCTGGTGTCCTACCAGTGTGGCCATCTTGTTTCTTACAAAGTCGTTAGTTTTATGTTCTTTGTATGAGATCCGGAGCAGCCTCCTCAGCCACTTGTTCTCGAATGCCTGGATTCTCCTTTCCGTTTTGGTGAGCCAAGTCCACATGTCAAATCCATAGAGCAGGATCACTACTGCCAGGGTTGTACAGCTTAATTTGTACTTGGTAGTGAAACTTATCTTGTGGCTATGCCAGATCCTATCTAGCCTAGCCATTGCTGCTGTTGTTGTTGCCATCCTGATGTGAATATCTAACGAAGTTGCCGTCCTTGGAAAGGGTGGTTGCCAAGTATCTGAAGCTGTTTAACCTCTTCGAGCTGTACCCCTTTCATATAGATCTCTGCTTTGCCGTTGCCATTGATCATAATTTTGCTTTTTCCAGTGCTGGTCTCCATTCCATATGCATTTGAGGTGTCTGTCAGTCTGTTGGTGAGGTCTTGCAGTTCTTTAATTGTTAGTACCTGCTAACAGATCTGTCGTCTGCAAAGCGTAGGTTGCAGATCGGCCTTCCACCAATTGAAATGTAAGTATGATGGTCCTGAAGAGCTTTGAGCATGATGTTCTCCAAGAAAATATTAAACGTATTGATTATGACCTTAGGAAAAATACATCAGTACGTGTTCGAAGGGGTTTTGTTGTTGTTGTATGTTTGTGTAGCTGGGGAAGTGGAGAGTGCATGCACAGTCTATCACTCCTCTCAACAAAAGCTGTGGGGTGAGATATTACTACCCAAAGTCATATACATGCAGCTGTGCACGTGCCGAGCGCTATCTCACACTACTTCACTAATATGTAAAAAGAACAATAATAATATAGAGAACAAATCTTAATGCATTTCACAATGCCGAGTAATAATTATGTTTGTATTTTACAGTAATTTTTGACTTTGTATGTCATACAATCTTCATTTGATTTTGTACGCAATAACACCTCCAAGATAATTGTTATGTATCACATACATTGTACAGTATCAGCCACCTGTGACAACTATATCTTTTAAAGTGCAATCCATTATTCATGCTATATTTTTTATGACCCACTCAATTCCAACAGACTTTATAGGTGCGTTTTTAAATTATTAACAACCGTTAACTTCATTATAATTATTGAGACTGCACATATAAAAGAGATTGTTGATGCAAATTATAAAAGTTGTCAGACTGATAGTAAGCATGATTATGCACAACAGCAAATGTAGGAGAAACTGGGGTGAAAAAGGCCAAATAGGACCGATATACCTCAAAGCAAAAGAAGAATTAAAAAACAAATTCTTGAAATAGCCTTTAAATGACAACGGGCCTCTCCTTTTTTAGTCTTTGGGACTGTCATTATGCACTTCCATCAAGTGAAATTTTCAGTCATTAGCTAATGTTCACTTACCTTTCATCTTGTCTTTCCTAATCACAGCAACTGCGTCATTTGGATCAAGTATTGGATACTCTTTCATGGAATTAAAATCAATGGCATACTCTACACCTTTTGAGTCTCTGATTGTTGCTGTCTTTTTCTTTTGCTGGTATGCAGACTCTATTATCTGATTTTCATGCTCTTTGTATTCTTTCTGCTCAGTTCCTGCTTGTGTCACCTAAGATTGAGCAAAAGCTTGATTGTTTTAAATGAATGTATGCAACTTTTACCTTTGTTATATTTTAAAATAGAATTAAAATACAAATTCTTAATACAGATGTTAAAACATTCAATACAAATAAATCCTGGACAATCAACAAGTTTCTGGTCATTCCCAACCAGGTTAGTCATACCTTTACTGACAGACAAATTTTGCATGTTTGAAGTTAGCCAATGATCTTGAGCAATATCTGTTTTCTAATAGGTCACCAAGTTCATTAAAGGTTATTCTTTCACGGCACATCACTCTGCCCAACTCCTCTGTCAAGAGCAAATTTTTTTCCAAAAGAAAGCTGCCATAATAAAACCACCATTGGAAAGGAATAACCCCATGATGTACCAATACAAACATTTCTGTAGTTCTGCCTAACACTGCTGTGATGCATGGTGAATGCACCCTCTGCTGTTTTTTCTGCTGAATAAATGGGTCTGAAAAGAAATGCTGCAAGGCCACAGCTGTCAAAATTCCAGTTACAAAAGTAAAGCAAATTCTTGGTGATAGAACATTGTCAGAATTCTTTGTAAAAAAACAACAAAAATCCTCTTAATATAAGTGCTAAAAGATCTGCTCTGTCCTTACCTCAAGGAAACACCACTGAACCATGTTGGCCAGCATGGATGCTTGTTGGGCCTGCTGTCTGCAGCGATCAGCCTCACGAATGATCTTGTTGATTTCATTACCAGCATCAAACACGTCAGCATGCATTCCATCAATGATGACGCGGCCTGCAAAAGGCTGAATCTTCACTTCCACATTGTGTGACTGCCCTGCACTCTTGATCTTTTGTAGCTGCAATGTACAACAGCAATAAAAGGTGAAATTACATGGCAAATGAAGGTGAGGAAAATGAGAACAATTTATTAGAATCTTGATCATCCTGCCACTGACCTTATAGCTAACAATAAAATAAATTCCAGATGATGTTTTGAACTATATTGAAGGTGATCCTGAAAGAAATATGTGCAAAAACTCTTCAGTACTTATCCACTGCCAACACTCCAACAGCATTTGGCAGTATGTGAGCATCGTGTACAACAATAGGAAAAAGTTTGACTTCTACAAAGTTGTAACTTTATTTACGAGCATGTGTACTCCCTATAATTTATAACTTATTTTTTTAACATTTTTTTAATGGATTAATTTCATGTGAACCTAGGCAATTTTCTTGAATGTCAATATCACATTCCCAGAGAACAAGCATTCCAGAATTTTGTTGTCATTTATTGTCTAAATACCACTAATCTAATTGGATAATAACAGTTCATTATACTTCACCTCATCTTCAGTCATATTTATTATTGTGTCATCCACAATCTCCTTGCGTGTAAACTTATCCTTCACAAGGTCATCAAAATGTCTGATAGCCTTTCGAATGCTTTCAGCAGAGTCACCATACACAAAGAGTTTTGCCTCCTCTACCACAGGTTTGTTGTAGGTCTGTATGAAACTGAGGTCACCAAATCCAGCAATAGCTGCAGAAAAAAATCTTTTTGTTAACCATACCAATGTATAGGTACATGTCTCCATTATTTAAAGATTAACAACACCAGTTGTTTGGTTGGTTGGTTTATTTAGTAGGAAAGTGCTTCCACCTTGCGGCTATTTTGCACTATGAGGGGGGGGGGGCGGAAAGGAGGGGGGAGGAAACCAGAGTACCCAGAGAAAACCACTGGTGCCCAGCCCTGCGAACAGGTGTCACATGCAGAGAGTGTCCCGAGACGAGATCTGAACCCTGAGCCGCTCACTGCAGTGGTGACAAGCAAGTGCTTAAACCACTACACTACTGGGGCCCCCTTTAACAACACCAGGGCACAGCTCTGCCCTTATATACCTCTCGCAAAGCTAACTTTTTGTGATGCTCCTTTATGGCCGGAGCGGTTCAGAGCTTTAACCCTAGCCAATCAACACCGAGCACCTCTTTCATGCGATGCTCCAGCAGATCCACGCTGATGTACTTCGAGCACCAAAAGTACGAACAATTAAAGACCCGCCAAAACTAACAACTAGCGCTGGCCTACCGGCCCTCTACATATGTAAAACTGGTGGCTCCTGAGATCTGATAAAAAGTAATGATGAAATATATATAAACTTTCATATGTCTAATTTATAATGAAAATTTTGATGCTTTAGTGACCTTTGAGCTTCATATGATCGTCAAAAATGTACATCTTTAAACAAAAAGATTTTTAAAAACCTACAAATACTAAGAATAAAGTATTTCAACACATATAATGCTAGCAAGTTACATATATGCTTTATCCTCAAAAGACCCTGATACAGCAAATCTTCCCTGCTAAAACTTGCTAAAAATCCTCAAAATCTGATCCGTAACTGAGATAGGTTATAGTAGAAAGATCAACCAGTCTGTTTTTATTCCAGGAACCACGACTATAAATTCAAGTTCATTTTTTTAAATATTGAAATAAAGCTTACAATTCTATCACAATGCTTTGCCGATCATTTTAGCTTGGTCATCCTTATTCTACCACTGACAGAAGATTCGCTGATGTTAAGTCTTGTAAAATAAATCTGCTAAATAAGTTCAACAGGCTGAAGAATCAAATAAGTTATCACAGTCATTTCATTCTACAAATAAGTCTACTACTTATTTTTATCAACTGTCGCTTCCCCTAACCATAAAAAAGCAGGCAACATGCAGAAAATAATTACATGGCTGTGAAAAAAGTGCCTCAGAAAAATTTCGATTCTCTCTGCTTTGAGTGGTTTCCTTGGGAGAACACTGATGTCGACCACCTGCCTGAAATGTGCCGACCCTGGATCTGAAAGCCTAAAATAGAATACAAACCATCTTTAACCCCTCAGATACCTTGAAAATCTCATTCCTAATAATTCACTATTCCTTATAGTGAATAGTTTTTGTGATCACTGATCAAACATAACGTTTGGCATAAATACACAAACAATTTTTTATAAATACAGGTAACCCACAGAATTGATCTAATATAAAAACTCAATCTCTGCACAACAAATCTGATACAAATAAAACAACTACTGTAAGATTCAAAATGTATGTGTTATGTGCCTAATCTTTGTAATGTTATAGAGGTTTGGTCTGGTTTAGAAATCGTCAAAAAATTCAGTATGTTATTGCTTGGCCTCCAAAACTATTTTTTCAAATTATAGTACATTCTCTCTGCAACAGTTACCTGACGAAGTAAATTAAATATTTCACTTTCCATTAAGTCATAAGAAATTATGATCAAACATTTTTAACAGCATAAGGATTCATGGCGGTATTTGTGTCCTTGAAGACCTACCTTTACAGTATCTGGGCTGTTGTAGACAACAATTTTAACTTCCCTTACAGAGAAACCATGGGTGTCCTTCTCGAACTGTTCTATAGCTCCAATCATGGTGTCTGCAACTACATCCAGAGGGTACCCAAGCTGTCCAGTGCCCAAGGGTGGAAAAGCGATAGATGTGTAATCATGCTTGCTGACCACCTTCAGGCACTTTATCACCATCTGACCCAGGATCTGTTGAGGACACACATGCACACACACACACATTCACACACACAAACATGTCCGCATGCGCTGTAATTTCTAACATGTTATTTTGTGCCTGTTATTTTTTATTTTTAACATCGTGATTGTATCTACAAGCACTCTTTGATACAGTTTGGATTAGGTAAGAGAATTAAGACCCTTACACAACACTAAATCTATTTTCAAAATGCTCCCTTGGAGGTATTAGTTGAACTGCTGTATTACCTGTCCAGGAAACATTGCATGGAGTACCAACCTGTTCAGCGTTGGTGTTGCCGTAGTTACGTAATGCCAGATGCAGCACCCCTTTACAGTTGAGATTGTGGCTTGTGGTGAATGCTATCTCTGTGCTTTCGATGCCACTTGGGTATTTTTGTTTACACTCATCTTGCAAGCCAGGGCCTGCAGCCTTCAAAAGAGAGCTAGATATAGCACCACTCCTCAAGTCAAGGCCTTTAGATGTTGAATTCACAATGACATCAGTCTGAAAAGTGAAAAAGAATATATATATATACATATATAAGATTATATAAGGAGCATTACTCCTTACACCAATCAACATAGCTGTCAATAGTTGTGATTATGGTCAATGCTCATCTTTCTCTGCAGATTTATGATTCTCTTGTTCCCTGATTCCTCTTTGTGTCTTCAATGTTTGTTTTTTAATACTTGTTTGCATAGTTGTATCTTCTTCTGTTCTTCGTATGCCGCCCACATCTTTTACTTGTCTTAAGCGCCAAGAGCATGCTCCTTTGTGAGTGTGGTTATGAGCTATATAAATCACCCATTTATTATTATTATTACTACTATAATATGCACATACAACACATACAATGTTGTTGTTGATGAGTGTGTAGCAATATTCTATTTGAGAATGTAGGATGTCAAAAGAAAATATTCATGTATGGATTACATCTGATTGTTTTATGGAAGGAGTTACTTGAGACCAACACATTCATGCATGCACATGTACTTCATATCCACTCATACTTCTTTATATGCACTTAAGCTCCTAATGTACACACATTCTGCTGGGCTATTTCTCCTTCAATGACAGAAATCCTGATGACTCTCTGACTAGCTGAATGTGATGCTGTGCTCAGCGATGTCCTTAGCTGGCCAGCTGCAGTGAAAAAATACCCAAAATCAAAAATTGAACGAAACAAAAGAAAGAGAAAACCAAACCACATTCTACTATTTCAGAATCATCAAGACATTTCACAGCCCTCAGTTATTTCAGAAGTATGAAAGCAAAAATAAGGTAACATATCTTCAATTTTTCCTAGTACTCAACTTTATATCTGTAACAACAGCTTATGATCTCACCTAAATGCTAGTTTATTTTAAATACTAGTATTGATTTTACAAAGTTCACAAAGAAGACACAGAAAGAATATTTTAAAAATAAAAGATAAAGGCACCATACAGATGAAAATAATGCTATTAGGATTTATTTCCTAAAGACAGAAACATATTATGTTAGCAACTTATAATGCAAGAAAAACATTTGCCTTAATAATAAAGATAATGTTTTTCTGAAGAGACTGTCAAGTCTAGATTAATTTCCATATTGAGAACGCTATTTAAAGAAATTCTGAAGTACATATCTATTCCCAGCAGTTAAGAAATGATGCAAAACAGCTAATTCTACATAGAAATCCTTATAAAAGTACAGTGTTGTTAAAAGTATTCTAATTTTAAAAAACCTGTAAAACACTTTACCATTTCTAGACTTTAGAACAGGCATTGGTTTCTGCTTGACTGCAGTAGCTGATGGGAAAAACTTCTCTATGGCTCTCACAAAGTGTTCAACAATATCTGGAGTAAAGCCACACAAATACACCTGCTGCAGGTTACTTTTACGGTATGTGTTCACGTAGCTCCTGACCCCCACTGTGATGACACGTGTAGCTTCATCTGGTGGATAACCAAAAATTCCTGCACTCAAAGCAGGGATTGCAATAGAGCTGAAGCCCGCAGCACTTGCACTGTCCAAGCACTTGACCACCAACTCATGGAGACAGTTCTCCTCTCCACTTCTACCACCTCTGTACATCGGCCCCACAGCATGTATAATCGCTTTACAAGTCAGTTTTCCTGGTCCAGACCTGAAGGTATCTCCCTCTCTGAGCTCTGCGCCACGTGCTGTCATATGACGATTGCATTCCTCTTGTATGGCCTTGCCACCTGGAAAGATACAAAAGGCTTTAAACTGTTTTTCAATGTGTAGGCAAATGTGCTGGCATCGACCTCAAAAATATGATGTCATTGGAGAGAGAAGGAGTTAAAGCATCTTGTCATTTTATTAAAACTCCCTCTAATTTTAATCCCACAATCTCTGCACATATGCAAAAACTTTTCTAAAATACAAACAAGACACTTATCATTCCTCTTTTGAATCAGGATTTCCTTTGCAAATCAGTGTTGCTGGCCAATATATGACCTATAGCCTGGTACCTTAACCTTTCTCTACACAACCATCTTACCCACACATCCTATTTGTGGGTAATTATGCCTACACTAAGAAAAGTAAGGCCACAATACCCATTATATATGCAAAAGCTCCCAACAGCTACTTAAGGACATTCCATGAAGTTTCAAGCTCTAGATTCAAACTGACCCAAATTCTCTTTTTTAATTATATGAATATGCTTTAAATTTAACATTTGTTCAATGTGTACACTGTTATCACAATAAGCCCCACCCACATCAGCTAATGAAAGAAAATGTCTATAAATAAATTTAAAGGGTAATGTCACTATTTGCCTGATAAATATGTATTGTTATTTAGACTGATAAATATTACTCTAAACTTATAAAATAATCACCTTTGTCGACTATATGCTTTGCCAAACCACCAGCATGGTCCAAACGAACGTTAGCTGCATTGACAATAACCTCCGCGGGCAACTTAGTTATGTCCCCTTGCACAGCCATCATAATAGCGCCGCCTGGCAACTGCACAGTGATTGCAGGTCTCCTTTCTTCTGAGGAAGATTCCTCACTGACTCTTTGTGTGCTTCCGGACTCCTTTATCTATTGATTACAGCAGCACCAGTAAACATATGCACAGAGTAGACAGTAATACAGGATCTACACCAGCTGTAAAATAAGAGTTAACTGAAACAGAGAAATGTCAAAAGCAGCTAGATCTTGGTGATAGCAGGAAGCAAAAATAAAATCCACGAGAAACGATGTATATAATTAATGGGAGGAGGAAATGAATGAGTCTGTGGTTGTCTTTTCACTCACATTCAAGAATGTATTACAGAAATGCATGTGTTCCTTTTCACATACAATTCACTTTTAAACTTAACTCGTCCTGATAAAATTTTTTTAATGTTTGCCTTACAAATAATTAAGGCAAGCCTTAACATGCCATGTCATAAAAATAATTAAGATACTCTAATATATAAATTGAGATCCCCCACTATCCCCTAACCTGAATGAAAAATAATTAACTTACCATCAAACGGAAAGGTTCTTCTTTTAAAGAAAAGACACACTGAACACTGCGGCCAAGTTTATCTAGATCCCTCTCACAGTTAGGAGACAATAAGAATTTGACCTTGGCTTTTTCTATCAGTGTTTCCGAGTGACAGATAACCTCTGAACCCAGCTGTTGCAGGTTTTTTTTCATTAAATTTAATCCTGTTTGTGTTCCACATACATTAAACTCCTGCCCAGACTCATCTAGGCTCACCTCCACCTTGTAAGCTCGCAAATTGTTGCTCATACTGATCACTTTAGCCCGCCAATAATTGGCGACAAAAAACTGGAGACTTGGAAAAAAGTGGCAGCTCAGCTTGTAGATGGTGTTTTCTTTCAGGAATCGCTCAGTCTCCTCTATCACTGCATGCATTATGTTGTCTGTGCCAGCTATAAACAGCTGATGGCCATTATGAATGGGAACAATTTTCAAGACACCAGTATGGTTAGCAGTTATTTTGCCAACAAACTGGGTCCATTCTGGTGACATCAGCAGATCAGCTGACTCAGGTTCAAGAGGGCGCTGGTGTTGTACAACAGACTTCTGTATAATGTGAATGGCATTCACAAGGTACTTGTCAGAGAAACTGTAGACAGTTATCTCTCCCTGACTCTCCACATCCCAAACTGCCACAATTTTCTCAGCCTTAAATTTTTGAAGAACATAGTCCCTTGTTTCTTTGGCACCCAAAAGAGTTTTCTGCAAGTTGGTCATGGCGGTTAGTTTATCAGATTTGACTGACTGCAGTCGCTCGTACATCTCAACTTGAGCTTCTTTTACATCTCTGATCATGCCATGGTAGCTGATCTCCCCTTTTGTTGTACGAATATCTACTTTTAGTCCTTCGTGTCGTTTGGCTGCTTCACTCTGGAAAGACATGGCTGCCAAAAGACGAAGCTGATATGTTTTGAGGTTTTTGTTGGTCTCTGTAATTTCCTGCGCTTTACGCTCAGCTTCTTCCTCTTTCTGGATGACAATCTGTTTCACTTGATTCATCAGATCATCAGCCATGCTCTTCATCCCCACCACAATAAATGCCTTTTCTTCAGTCAATGTAAATATGACTGCTGAATCCCGGCTGGCTGGTTTGATGGTAGTTACAACCTTTTCTGTCTCATCCCATATCTCTTGCATCACCACTTGACGAACAACGACAGTCATGCTGAATATGGAATCAACGGCCTCTTGAACATCATTGGTCCAGGTACGAACCAGCACACGTACATGTGGAACTGATGTTGTCAAGGTACATTCTGCAGATAACATGTTGTCTGAGAACTTTGGGCTGGCATGCAAATCTTTCAGCTTCTGGATCAGTCCTTCTTGTAATGTAGCTGATTGCCGTATGAATGCTACTTTGTATTTATCCACATCTTTAAATTCCACAGGTTTGGGCAGAATAAAGGTGGTGGCATCCCTGCTGCCCCCAGATGGTCCAAGACACTCCATATACCGCTTAACTTTGAGCTTACTTTCATCCAGTGTGTGGGACTTTGCTATGACATTCTCAATCACTGTCAAAAGTAGATAATGTTTTACTCATTTGCAACACATTCATGAATACATATCAGATGTAAATAAAGTTGATATACAGTAGAGTGTGTTTACTGGTCGTTGGTTGATACAATCATGTCATACCAGTATTTATTCTCAAAAGACTAGGGCACTTAACAACTTCAAAAGACTATAAACACAAAAGATAACTATACTAGTAAATTTACCATTAAAAACATACTTGTAGTTAATTATTTCAACACATAAATATAGATGTCTAACAAATTAATGATTCAGTGTAAAGAAAATTTGTGGCACCATCTAGAGGAAAAATATCCAAAGACAAGCAGTTCTGCTTCTTCAGTTTTATCCATTTTTTTTTCTTCAACAGGAAATAGACTTCAAAGGATCTAAGTCAATGGAGAATTCATTCTTCTCTTGAGCAATTAACGGTTCTCAAGTTAAAAAAAACATTCAAGATAACCGTAAGTATAGCCAGTGAAAGGCAGCAAATGCCCTTTTCTGCAATTGGCATGATGCCAAGTTGATCAAAGCATCCAATTAATTGAGACAGATCTTTAACGCAGTCAAGTTTTGTCAATTTCCTCAGCTTGTCACTTAATTTAAAGTCAGACTAGAGTCAGAACAAAGACTTTGACAACAACACCGTTAAAAATCAATAACTAGGACTTTGAAACAGCTCTAGCACACACATTTTTAAAGGACAAAGTTGGTGAAAGATATATTCTACAGATTGCAAATTCCTTCCATACCCTCAATGTTCTCAAAGAAAACCAAACATCTGCCATTTTCATGGTCAATGGTCACTTTCTCCACTGGGCCACCACCGCTTCGATTGCCTTCAAAGTAGAACAAAAGGGTGTCCTCTGTTGTTTGTTTGCTTAAGTTCTCCACAAGAATGCAGTTTGAGATGGGAACTCTTGACACTGAGATTTCTCTCCCTTCCAGGTTTTTTTGCCGACACATTTCTTGCACCTTTGAGAAATCTGATCACAAAAAAATGTGATTGTTAGTTTGGGGTCATTACTGATGTAAAACAAAACAAGCTAATGAAGGGGAAATTTTGTATAATTATTGTAGCACTGAGACTGAAATAAAAAAATTTGCAGTTTACAATCTTGTATTCGCTGATTGTGGCTTTGTCATTATTTGATACCTTTAAGATTAATCATTCCTCACAATCTTCTCAAGAACTGTATTAATACAATAACGTGTTGTTAGTAACTAATGTGACTAGTCCATTTTTCTGATTCTGTGAAAAATTCTCCAAATATAAACGAAAAAACTATAAAATGGAAAAAAAAATTTGCAGAGTTTTATTATCTTTGTAACAAACCTGGGTCTTCATCAAACACAGCAAGGACATCTCCAACCTCATCAGCATAAATCAGGTCACTTGGTTCCAGTCCAGTTATTCGCTCCAGGTACATGGCCAGACAGTCACGTGTTGTGCTCTCTGCCACATTGTGGAATAGCAGCTTGTCTGGGTATGGTGGTCTTGAGACTGGGGGTACATAGAGGGTCACTTCCACAGGTTGACCACAGATTTTATGCTTCTTATCTGCTACCCGAGCTGCCACTGTCAACCATGAAGCAAATACAAGCCAAACATTTGCAAAGCACAAATTTTCATAGAACCTCAGTAAAAATGAGTTTCAAACAACCAAAAATACTTTATTAAAAAAGTAGGTAGCAAAGTTTCTCTCAGGCCATTGATGGAATATTTGTATTAGTTTAAATATCAACTATCATTCTTACAAATGTTAAGTGTCATATAATTCCATAACCATACTGACCCTCTGGGTTCACAAAGGTGACATGGACAAGGCCTTTCTCTCGATCAATTTCCACCTTCTCAACATCTCCTCCTCCATGCCTCTTTGTCTCAAAGTAAAACTTGTATGTGTCTTCACTCTGTATGTTGTCACCAACATTAACTTTGACCGTTTTCAAAGGCTCTTCTTGACCTCCCTGCTTTTCAGCAGTCTTTTCTACAGACTTCTGTCTCTTTGTTTTTACAGGAACATGGAGGGTGACTTCAAGATCACGGTTACCAACATGATGAGTTCTGCTGCAGACTCTGCCAACAGCTGTAATAAAACCAGCCTTAGACAAAATCCATTAGGTTACATTTGAAAGGTATATAAAAAGTATTTGTTATAAAAGAAATTGCAGATGGAAAAAAAATCAGTCTGACAAATGCATTTTTTTTAGCAACTATCTAGTTCCTGTTAAAAAGAACCCGTTTTCTTCCCAATCACAATCGATATATTTTCAGTTTAATATCAGTTTTAGAATCATTTTACTGCTGACAGAAATAGCATATTACATTTGATTACATAGCAGAGAGGTTCAGTTCTAACAGTAATGGTGAAGATGCAAATCTGAAAAAAGGATCTACATGATCCCAAATAGCAACAACAATAATAATAATTGGATCTGCAAAGCACATTTCCCTGTGAGGATGTGAGCTCAGTGCACTGGGCACAAAAGACTACATATGAACCAACAGTCAACCATACAATAAATATGTAAGCATCAGCTTATACCGGACACACCAACAAGAAAAAAATCTCTAAGATGCTATGAAACAACTGCAAGAACAGGATAAAAATGTCTCAGCCACCCACTTTCTGGATCTTCAAATGTGATGTAGACTGCCTGCTCCTTTTCATCCATTCGTATCTCATTGATGATACCTCCACCACTCTTCTTTGGGTTTTCAAAATACAGAGAGTACAGTTCAACCTGCTGCAGGTCACCTTTTGTGATCTTAATTGTGCAAGGTTGAGAGGTCAACGGATTTTCTTTGGGAGCAACGGTCAATTGAAGTTCTTTACCTCCAACTTTGTGTGTTGCCTTGGCAACCTGTTCAGCTTCTGAAATAATGATATAATAAAACTTCTTTATTCAGATCTTCCCAATTACAACTCGATCCTTTAAGTTACAACCCAGAAATTACTGCCTCCTCAACCCGATGACTTACGAACGACAGTTAATGGTCTATTACGAATTATACCTTTTGAAATAGACTGCTTCTAGCCGGCCTCTAGCTTATACGTTATATTACAATTTCCTGCAGAAATCATGTAAATTTAAAGAAAAAATTTGAAAGAGACCATTATATGGGTCACATATATATGTCATTTCGACCCCAACCGTATATAGCACCATCGTAGCTACCAGTTAGCATGCATCGTCCCAACACCGAAAGTCGAATCCATCCTGACTTAATTAAAGGACAAAATTCAACCGATCGCCAATGACAGGATGAGTGGTGAGTAGTAAGTCGAATATTATCAACAGAGCCATGTATTGTTCGAACAAGAGTAGCACTCTAGTAGTGTACCAAGTTATTTCTGTATTTTTGTGGAGAGTGTGGTCAAACGATTACCAGGGCTGTCATCGCCCGAACTGTCCCGCTGGTCCTATTGTTTGGAGGGCGTGGGGAGGACTAGCAGACACCCAGTAACGGACTTAGCAGTACGCGGGGTCTGGGCAAGTAACATGCGGGAACCCCGGGTGCCGAGAATCATATATAAGTGTAGGATACTGCACGGACCTTCAGGATATACAGAGCATATAGAGAGCTGGTCCCGGTCATTGTCATGTTCATGATTTTGTTTCAAGACTGGTTAATTAGGTCATGGCAATGTCAGGAAGGCAATGGTAGCACAGTTTGGCCATTAAAAATTATTGCCAGATCGCCAGCATGAAGAGGAAACCAGTCCAACTCACACAGCTGGCGCTAGGGGGATGAGTTGCCTTGGGCAAATAGAATTGCGGGACCTTTGGAAGCAGGTACCACATACGGTTTGACGAGCTAATCCTGCTAATAAATGAATATCAGTCGCCCAAATTTTCTAAGAATCCTTTTTGTAAGGAAATATGTTCTTTCCATTGGTTTCGAGGAAGGCACGACCCTGCCCTTGAAAGCCATTTGACCATTTCACCACCGCATGTCTTCAATACAAAGGATTAGGATACTAGGTTTGACAGTTTTCTGATAAGAGGGCAAAAGGGTAGCAAACCTGGCTCACACAGTAACGCGCAAACGAATTTACTCCGCTGCAAAGAAAAAGGACATGAATGTTAAGACTTTCAAGCAAATTACGGACTGTCTCATCCCAGTGGTGCACCCCCTAGCGCTGGCTCTGCAGCTCATCTACAAACAGTGCAACATGGTTGTTGTGAGCTCTTTAAAGTGAAGCCTTTAAAGAATAAAGCAGGAATAAGACAATGATAATCAATCTTTTATAAACGTTTTATAAACAAAGATGTTTTCAGGACATAAATGATTCCTACACAGTGTATAACATGATGAAGCTGAAGTCGCACAGACGGTGATGCGGGACAGAGGAACTAACCTTCTGGGGTTTGAAATGTGACACAGATCACATCATTGTCCTCACTGACTTGGAAGTCAGTTACTGTGCCAGCAACTCTCTTGGTATTCTCAAAGTACAGCTGGTACAGCTCAAGGTTCTGTGGATCAAATCCCCTCACCTCTACAGTGCACTGCCCCTTGTCCTCCTCAACAGGTGGTGGGGTGTAAAGTGTGACTTCAAGCACTTTACCGCCAACTGTGTGGCCCCTCGTGATCACCTGCTTGGCAACTGACAGGAAAGAAATGTATTTCAAACATTTTATGGTAGATAGAAAAATTTATGTAAGGTAATAGTACAATACCATCTAAATGCCCATCTACATCCCTAGCAGCACAGAATGCCAAAAATACTTGGGTCCTCTGGTGAAGGACATGGGTCCCATATACTTTCTATAGGACCCATATGTTTTCGGTATTTTGTGTTGCTAGGGATAAAGTGCATGCACAAGCAAGCACAAATATATTCATGCATACACGGGCATGCATACATATGCACACACACATGCATACACACATATTTATATGTGGTGCCATGACCAATATATTTTATCTGTAAAAGCATATTATTGTAGTTTCAGAGCTCTTACTGTCTCTTAAAGTATTCTATGCAACAATGATTATCACAGCAAACTTTGTATGCTAGGTTTGGATGTATAGCTGTTTGACACAAAAATTACGCACTTCAAAACTTCATTTTCCTGTGCCCTATTAGAATGCCACGTTGGTATCCAACAAAAAAAAAAAATTCTACTTACCTGCTGCATCAACAAAGGTGATATATAAAATCTTTTCTTCCTCATTCCAGTTTGAGTCTTCTATATCTCCGCCCCCTTTTAAAGGATTTTCAAAATAAAAGAGACACATTTCTTTTGCTGTCTCATCTGGAACACTTCGGACCTCAACAGTGCGACATTCTTGAGCCTTGTCTTGCTCCTTACTATCTGATACCAGCTCCACCTTTATTTTTTTGTTCATCAGCAGGTGTGGTGCTTCGTTTATCACATGCTGGATTACTGAATGACATAACAAATAACTGACAATCTCTTTAGCAAGAACAACATAAAGCAAAAGAAACTCTAAACTAAACTCTGGATTTTCAGCTTATTTAACAATCCGTACGAAATCAATCAACTAAAACTTATCTAATGTAAGAATTCTGACTACCATGTTTTCTTATTTTACTTTCAGATGTTTTTTCTTGCTCACATTTTTGTAGCTATCAGTGAACTTAACTTACTGTGATCATCCTCAAAATAGAGGACTGCTTCTCCTGCACTAACATTAAGGTCGATTTTGAGCACAGGACCTCCACCATTTTTTCTGTCTTCAAAGTATGTTCGCAAGACTACCTCATTTACTGTAAGGGGTAGTTCTGTTACTCGCAGAAAATACTGTTGATGTGGCTCAGAGCTAAGAGAATCTGAGCTCAGCACATCAAAGTCTGCAGAAAAGACAAAGTTCAATAAGAAGTAATAATAATAGTAATATTACATTGCCTTTATATAGCCTCTTTACCCAGCACCAAAGTCAGATCTAAAGTGCTTTACATACACACAACATACACCTTTTTTAGGGTAGGCATGAAGCGCACCTTCACACAAACATGCATCTACATACCACAATACAAGCACACTCCCACAGAGGGTACACAAAAATGGGATACCTGGAAAATACCACCAACAGTCAGCCCTGTACAGGGGTGTCACATTAACAGAAAGGTATGTTGGTGCCAAGATTTAAACCAACAGAACCCAATTCTCATGGTCATGGTGACAGGTGCTTTAGACACTGCACCACCAATTATCAGGTTGATGATAAAATCCATAACAAAGCAATTGGGCCTACGGTACGAAATGCAATATAAAATACGGCTAAGTCTAAACCAAAACAAAAAATAAGTAAAACCAAAGGCTAAATTTTAAATCTAAGATCTTAAATGTCATAAGTATGAACATGTACTTTCATAACAAACTGTAAATCTTAAAAGTTGTTTTCAGCAAAACATCGCTACTGTGTAAAATAATCCTAAACAATCAACCAGCTGGGTTCACAAGAGAATGCACATATGTAGATCTTATCTGACTGGAAGCTGACTTGCTAGATAGATACTAATGTACACAGTTCATGCCAAATAAAACTGTCCCGGATTCATAAGTAACTACACGTGGATACACAGTTATCAAAAGTACAAGTAACACATACATCAAGAAAAATGCAGTTTACCTGATTGGTATTTGTCATCAAGAGAGATGAGGTCTTCTCCTTGAAAGCTGATATCAGCATATGCATTTTTTTGGTCACCTCCCCCACATTCAGGGAATTCTTCTGCATGTCTGAAGCCATATCCATCTCCACCTGCACTCTTCATGATGCCTCCTGAACCTGAAGTCATTTGCAACATGTGGGGTACATGCTGAGGCTGGAGGTGTCTCAAATCAGGGTACATCACATGTTGATAAGCCTTCCCACGTTCACCTTGGACTTGCTGCAGAGGTCTGCTTAACTCTGGATAGAGCTGGGACTGCATTCCATATGAAGAATAAGGTTCTGTCACAGAACCAGCAGTAGTTTCAGAAGTCTCCACTTTAATAAATTGTTTTTTTGAACTGCTTCTCAAAAAGAGCTCATCTGATGTGACAGATGTTGTGTCTCCAGAGTCTGGCACCTGCAGATGCGATATTAGTCACTTAAACTTCTCTTTCTCAACACAAGGTGTCCACATCCACAAAATATAAGGGGTTTTCAGACCCCTAAAATGAAAAAAATGTAGATGTCTTATTAACAAAAAGTGCAAATAAAAAATACTCAGCAATGTGCATTTGCTAATATTATTATGATGTTGATCCCATGTTTTCATGCATATAAGAGTATGTCACTGACATTTGGTAGCAAGTAATGATAAAATATCACCTTTCAGATTCAGCTTACTACAAAATGTCTTAATGAGATTCACGTTTTCAAAACACCTATGCAAATTTTCTTAGTGTGATTAACAGCTCTCAAGTGATTTATGCAATGTTCCTAATTACACACTACAGGAAACACTAACTGACACACACACTCTTTGACTTCTGATATCAATACAATACAATACATATCAAAGTAATGATTACGATTTGCTCACAAAGAAAAACCTAAGTACAAAGGAAGTATAAGGCAAAAAGTAAGAAAAGAACAGACAGCTAATGGATAAAGGTGACAAAAAACTATTAATTGGAAGGAAAGATGGGTGCATGATGGATTGTGGAAGTTTATATATAAGTATATAAGCTTCTAAAAGTATATAAACTTGAGAGAAAGCATGGCCTGAAATAGTCTGAGATGCCTCAGAACATCTTTGACAGTTCAGCTGTAAAGTACTGTGTACATCTGCTTTCATCTTCATGCATGTGTACATCCTTGTGTACATGTATTTATGTCGCAGCAAAGTCTGTAAGCCTCCATACTCTTGTAAAGGATCAAAAGAAGTTCTTGGTAAATTTCACTTGTTAGCTAAAGGCAAATCTGTTCACAGTTACTTTTATTTTTCCACCTTCATCCCTTTTTAAAAAGCTGACCTGATTGTCACTGTGAATGGGCCCATGTTCCTTGCATTTACAGCTATATGCCTGAAATCAAGGGGCCAGCTGCACAACACATTTCTAATTTAAACACTTTTAGGGCTCAAATCTATTTAGATAATCATTTTAAAGTGCACACCATAATTAAAAAATGTTTTCAACTAAAACTGCTTTAAGTAAAATAAAGTTGTTTAAGTCTGACTGTCCGTCCTGTCAGTACAATTTTTTGTGTGTTCTTGTGCAATGCATCAAAATGGCAGAGAAGAGATTTTGCTTCTTTAGAACAGTTGTAAGGTTTAGAAACATGTTATGCAACCAGCGTGGAAATAGCAAAGCTGGACAGGGTCTATTGCAGCTATAACATCAGGTTTACTGCAAGGTATAATCTGCATTAAGTCCGCTTTAGTACTTGTTCTGCTGTATGATGTGAAATGTGAACTCTGGTTACTGAAATGAAGAAGAAAATCCAGGCATTTGAGAATAAGTGACTGAGAAGGCTGCACCGGATCTTGTTCTGGACTCAATACCAATGGCTTTATAGTCAGTAAATTTAAACAAAGCATGAGTTGGGTATGACACCAGGAACTCACAACAGCCAAGCACTGTAAGCCTCCTATGGCCACCAGGCCATCAAACCTGTACCCTGGTCAGTTTAAACTGAATTAAGAGAAAAAAACTCACCCCAGGCTCTGAAGCTATCAGCCACTTGTCTGGATGAGGGATATCCTCTGCTTTTGGAGGATTAAGTGTTATTGTGTACTTAAGGCCTTCCCACTTCAGAATCGATGTCCTGTTAAGTAGGCACTTCTTTCTATCTATGGGCAAAAAATCGAAAGCACATTCCATTAACACTGTAAGAAACAATGGAATAGCATTAATGAGAGATTACAGTTATCTGATTTGTGATTGTTTCTGATACAATTTCTAATAATAATAATTTATGTGTAAAATATTGTCAGTCCTACTGCTATAAGTTCTTCCCATCAAACAGCATGGTATGCAATTTATTTTTTTTTTTAAACCTGCATGCTCTATCATCCGACAAAGTCTAAATGGATACAAAAGGCCATCTGAAGACTTTAAACATAAAAATATCTCTCTCTATGCACCTAAAGAATTATGGAGTGTTGTACTTATTGTCATTACTCATGTGCCATTACCCCAAACAATATGGTCTAGTCACTCTAGTGTGACACAGGTAGACTTCCCCTCTATGTGCATTCCAAAGCCTCATGCACACGATACTGGTTGTGCTTGACATGGCTTGACCCCACATCCCACCAAACCTCCACGTCTAACATATAATATGCTGGTTGAGCTTCTTAACAGAGGGAAAGCATGTTGGGTGTCTGAGGTGCGTGCGACTGTGTACAGGTATGGTCGTGGCTATATCTGGAGAATCAAGGTGTGCAAAATGTTGGCAAATATCTCTATGTGCTTAAGAAACGTCTAGTTGTCATGTTACAGAGAGCCCTGGGGCCAGTTCCACAACACATTTCTAATTTTAAACACTTTTAGGCCTTATCACTCTTTTTAGATAATTAGTTTAAAGTGCACACCAGGTTTAATGTGTATGCGAATTTTAAGTCAGAATTGCAGGTGGAACGATATTTATACTGTGTCAACAACAAGGCTTTAAGAGATGCTCTACTAAGATTTCAAACGGGAATCTCTGATTAAAAAACCCACAAATACGGGTATACAACAGGACAAGCGCCACATTTGGAATGTCCTCTTTGGCATACTACACAAGACGATGAAATACATTTTCTTTTCACATACACTCTGCCGAAAACTTAAGATGTAGACTCCTGCCTTCAAAATATTCAGCTCACCAATCTGTCTTTACCCTCTCAGCCTTGATCAATGACACACCATAATATTACTTGCCTGGCCAGGTATCTTTACTACTGTTTTATCCCACATAAAAACTGTCGACAATAGCTAAGCGAAGAAAGATATTTCCTTATTGTTAACAACACATTATTGCTATTCTCTGTTGATGCAATTGCTTATGCACACTTATAGTAGCATGTATGATTTGAATGGTAATATTTTATCCGTAACATTTTGTGAGCTGTGCTCACTTCCCACGATGTTGAGGCCACATGGCCAAAGCAATAAAAATTTCGTTCGTTCGCTTAGTTGGTGGCTCGGCATAAAAACACCAGTTCCATTCTCCTTTTATTTATCGGCTCCCTGTTCTTCTGTGTAACAAAGGCACCTCCCGTGAGCTGCAAGGCGAGCGGATGGCGTGTAAGGTAAAGGTAAAGGTCATCCCATAACCTGTTCAGGTCGTAGGGGAGTGAGGTGTTAGAGACCCCACTTTTCTCGGGGCCAGCATTTACATGAGGGTGGTGCCAATCTCCTCTCCCTCGCTGCCTTACCTTCCCCAACCCTCTAAGAAGTCAGGTACCCATTCCCGTCAGCTGGGTCGACTGGGGGGAAGTTTGCTGCGCTTATCGGGAATTGAACCAGCGCGCTCTCGGTTCGGACGCCAGCGCTCTAACCACTCGGCCATCCGCTTCCCCCGACGGACAGGTGTAGGGGGATCGCACAGGTACATACAGGAAGGCCACAGAGAGCGAAGGAAAGAGAAATTAGGACTGAGTACAAACTTTATCACTCTAATGTCCGCTCGGCTTGACAGTCTCAATGAGGAATTCGATAACCTAATCCCAGGGTCAGAGCTACTCCCCAGTGTGTGCAGGTGTCTGTCCCGCTTACTCACCTGTCCTCTTTAGTTTTTTTTTTTTTTTTTCATTCTCCTACCTGGGTGTGGGGCAGTTTTTTTTTTCCTTTTCTTCTGTGGGTGTGTATAATGTATATACGTTCTTGACTATTTTTTGTGTGTGAATAATTTGTTGTAACGTTTATTTCGTCTTCGTTTTCGTCTCCTCAGTGGTTCGATAGGAATGTCGTGTCCGGCTTCTGTTTGATCGTGTCGGTTGAGTGAGTGGTTGATTGTCATTGTGCATCTGGCGACAAAGGCTTTTACAGGAAGTGAAAAATACTGTAACTTATATAAGTTTGCGCAAAGTGATTAAGAAATTTGAACTGTGGTAATTTTGTTTTCATGTTAGATATTCTAGCACTATTTACCTAGCATGATAATCAAAAATAGAAAACTTACCAGAGTTGGAACGAACTTGAAAAATCCAACGTCCTGAAGGCAAAGGAGCCAACCTTACAGCCTGGACACCCGTTATTCGCCTAAAATAGTTCGTCACATTGATGAGATCCAGGTTCTTGGGAAATCCATCAGTTATTAGGCAAATTGTTAGGAGATGTGTTGTAGCCATTGTCACAATAAAGTTTTTTCGTTGATTCGATCGTTTGGGGTCACGGGTGTCTATCTTATCGCCAGAAGCTCCCTAGAAAATGTACTTTCGGTTTTGTACCGTAGCGGGACCACCTTACACGGACACTGTATACCTAGCAGTTGTTTCCCTTCTCCCTGCACCCTCTCCCTGCCCTTGGTAAGCTGTGCGGGCACCACGTGAGCGAGGCGCGATAACTGGACGGAACACCTACTAGATGGTTAACATAAAAAAAGTTTTTTGCCATTGCTCTATGACATCATAGCAGACGAACTCCACTAGGCAAATACACATCAACAACGTGAGGTCATGTTTCGAAGCCTTTGATTGGTTGATCTTTGACCTTCTTGTCCCATATGCAAATGAGCCAGCCTCTTTCGGTACAGACATCATCCATGCAGTCGCTAGAGAAATCTTCTCTGTACCTAGAGAAAATGTCTCTGTAGCTAGAGAAAGCTTTCTGTAACTACAGAATGGAATTGTATATATAAAATGAATTGGCTAGCAACTTCTAAGTATAATATAAATGAAATAATTTAGTTTTACCGAGTTTCTCTCTCTCTAGCTAGAGAATGCACTCTGTAGTTACAGAACTCATTCTGTAGTTACATAATTTTGTAACTACAGAATACATTCTCTAGCTAAGGAGAGAAAGTAGAGAAAATTCCCCTCTTGGCGCCCCATAGACCAGACCCTCTTTGATGATGAATTTTCACGTCGCATGTTCCTTATGCCAGACTCTGCCATAAGCCTTTTTAAAGCCTTTGAATTTGTGATATGTCTCTATGATGCTGAAGATGCTTTTTGATCAGGATGCGACAGTTGATGAACTGCTCAACTGCCTAATCTGAAGCCAGCATGTTCTTCTAATATCAGTTCTTCAGCGGTAACGTTAATGTGATTTTGTATTTTTACAGTATGAATTTGCCTGGGTGGAGGATTAGACTGTAGTTCTATCAGTGTTCTGTTTCTTTTTTGTTTTGTTACTTTGAAGGATATGACTTGTGACTTCGTCCATTCTTTGGGCCACTGTTGCGTTTCTAGACTCTATAGCATAGAGCAGCGATCAGGGCATTTATCGTTTCATACCCACCTTGTTGGAGCAGCTAAGCTGGACCGTTGTCAACGCAAAGGGCCGTAGTTATGAAGCAAGGGATAGTCGTTGTACTGGGGCACCTTGGGTAATTCAAGGAAAAGCGTCTTGTTTCTAAAGTTATAGAGTGGAGTCTACATCACGCAGATGATGCTTTGTTAATCCGGGCCTCGACCAATCTGGCATGAAGTTTCTTTTGCGGCAAATATCAATGGTCTTTGCTTTGACCTCCTACACTTGGTGGCGCCCATCTATAAGGCCATCTTCCTTTCCAAGTGAGCCACGGCCGATGGGTTGGCCTGGTCGTGAGCACTTGGGCGCTGGACTTTTCCTTGGCAACGGTGGTGGTAGGGTGGGGTGTTACACATTAAATGATGTAGTCATTTGTGCGAGGTGCCGCCCGGTGGCCAGCAGCGCTATAATGGGTATCTGACCCCGCGTGACCTGGCTGGTGTTGGCCGTTGCACTGTGACCCGGTCCACCTAGTCCTAGACTATTCTGGCAGGTGCGCGAGCGAGTGTGACTGACACAAGGCTTGGTACCTGGAATGTTCGGTGCGCCAGAGCGCATGCGTGACGAGTAGATGCTAGATGTTTCTAGATGCTTTTTTACATTGTATCTCAGCTTTGAGAATGATATATGTCAGAGAAGTCAGAGCGAAAGTGGTAGAGAGAGAGAGAGAGTTACGGAAGCTATATATTGCGTGTCCCAGAGACCAGGGGCCAGTTGCACAACACATTTCTAATTTTAAACACTTTTAGGCCTTAAATCTTTTTAGATAATCAGTTTAAAGTGCACACCACAATTTAAGAATTTTTAAAACTAAAACTGCTTTGAGTAAGATAAAGTTAAGTCTGACCTGTCGGCACAATTTTTTTGTATGTTTTTGTGCAATTCATCTAAATGGCAGGGAAGAGATTTTGCTTCTTTAGAACTTTTTTAAGGCTCAGAAACATGTTGTGCAACTGGCCCCAGATCGAGTTGTAGGGCTTGCGTCAGCGTTTATTTAGCAGGACTCGCTGCTAGAGTAGTAACAGCATGTACGTGTCTCTGTTGATTGTGTTCCGGTTGTGTCGCCGATATACCAGCGTGTTGTAGATACTTTTAATAAAGTGTTGTTGGAAATCCTTTCGACTGCAAGGACTCAGTTTCTTGAAGAGGTTAGTGCCGTAGATTAGGACCCACGAAGGAGCCATTGACGACGATAGAGGCGCATGGGACTTATGTTTCGTTGCTCAATTAACATCTTATTTCCATTTTCATCCTAACATGGAAAATGATGAGATCTTGGCCATCCACCCTTCACACCACCCGGCAAACACGGAAAGCCTCGTACGTGCTGCATCCTGATGCAAACGGAAACAAGGTCTCGTGGCTTCTCGAACTAATCAAAACTTTGAAAAAAATTTAGGGAGGCCTAGAAAAAAATTACCTATTCATGTAATAAAGTAAAAATTATAAACTTATAAGGAATCATAAATAAATCAAAAATAAGGGCTGTGCCATTCATTCCCCACTGCATGTGACGAACACGAAAAGCTTCGTGATGTTTGATTTCGGAAAAAGGATAGACAGACAACTGTCTATTATGTCACAGATTATGTGAAGGGTCTCTCAAAGCTCACAAGTTGAGACAAATGAAAAAAATGTAAACAGTATATGTTGAATGTACATTATTGTATTTGAGTGTTTTATATGACGATATTTCGTGGAAATCAACGGCGATTTTAACGTAGGTGCGTCGCAGTGTATGTCGTTGGCCCTATCCTGGGTGTTCGTGTGCAGTTATCACTAGTCTTGGATCGTGCGCACAGCGCTTGTGACCCAACCGTACCTTCGGGATCGACATTGTTGTCCGGGCTCGTCTTCAGTGCTCATCGTTCGGGAGCACCCATTTTGATCATGTTACTATGAACTGTGTTTTTTAAATAATAATAATAATGATAATAACAACAATGTACTTACTCAATAAAAATACATCTAAAGCAATACTCTTGCCAAGACTGTAATATAGGTCATTCTTTATAGTGACTACTGGGTCAGTTTACCATCATGTTATTCATGTCTTCATCGGTCACAAAGTTAACAGTCATTTGAGACAAGTTGTAAGTAGATTATGAATGCAGCTGATAAATAAATTCAGTTCTAACAGGTTCAGAAAAAATTGGTGTGTGTGAAAGCTCATAATGACACATTTATAGTGCAACACATTTATGACGATTTAGCTTCCTCCAATTTAAAAATTGCAATATTCAATTTTTAAGTGGCATAGAGGTAATGATGACCAAAAAAATGCATTTAAAGCTGCAAAGTTTTAGTTTGGTGAACTATACTTTATTAATCTTGAAAAAGCATATTCAACAGCAAACCAATCAATTAATTAATCAAAAGCCTTACAATACTAATTAAAGCTTATATAAATGAAAATATGTTGTAAAGGTTTAAATATTAAATCAAAAGCACAATGTTAGTTATGAAAAAATACCATTATGATGTTTACTGTGCCCTATGTTCTGCTATTTTTGTCTCAGCTGAAGAAATGATTATACACTACACGTGTTTTAATAATCTCTGTCTCCTGCTTATTAAGGATATTAATGAAATAATTTCCTATTGGCTCAATTATTACTGTATTTTGTGAAAGACAGTGACTGTTGTTGCCTACTTTTCAAAAGAAAACAGAACACGTTTAGTAGGACACCTAGATTTTGTAAATAATTTCTAAAAATTGTCTTTGCTTTGTTGCTTACATTAATCAACATCAGGTTGAGGCACATATATTTTAAGAAATAAATATCACACAGCAGAAATAGGATTCACAACTGGGGCTTACAAAATGAAAAAAAAGATGCTTGCATCAGGAATACAGACATTAATGAAGTAGATAGAGTTAAAGTCAAAGATCTTTAAGTGTCAAACATCTTCAACTGAGCTCTCAAAATGGAATCTTTCAAACCCTATATACCTATATGAAAGGCAAAATTAGCTCCTGCTACAATAAACGATAATCCAGAATTTTATCAAAAAGATTATTTTACTAGAGGGTGGTGTAAACACTCAAGTAGAGCTCTCAATCTACGTGCTACATAGGAATGTGATGCACAACCAAACTGCTGACATTCAATGATAAACAAGAAGGTGTCAGTAGCATACAGGGATTGAGTAATGCAGTGAAGTAGGAATACTCCCATAAGAATAATGTAAACAGGGCATCTGTTAAACAAGTATTTCTTACACCAATTTTCTGATTCAAATTTATGCAGATATTTAGTTTCAGTATCACAATTTTTTTTTACATTCATACCTTATTTTTCTTCAGTTATGTACATATAATAAGACAAAATATCCTGTATAAAAATGGGTTAAATATATGAATTGTCAAAACTGAAAGTACACTGAAAACTGCAAGGAAAAAATGAATAATTAAAAATATGAGCAGCATTTGGAGTTTTCTGCAATAAGCTTGAATTTCAAAACATTTCAATCGTACCTACTCTCCCCTGATGATACTGCATTGGCTTCCTGTCTCCGGATCGAATTAAAACAAGGTACATTAACATAAAGGTTAACCTACCCAGGCTTGTCAAATCTACTGCATGTGAGATGCAGCTAAAAGGACATTCATGGTCTCTAAGTAAGCCTGTCCAGATCCTTTTAAGTTTACCAAGAGGGTGTTTCACAAGATTCAAACATTCATCAACAGATGTCTGCGCCACATTTTCAACATCAGATGGCCCGAGAAGATCCCCAATGCATACCTGTGGGAGAGAACCAATCAAAAACCTGCCAGACAAGACATCAAGAAGCGAAAGTGGGGCTGGTTCGCCACACCCTACAAAAACCGGCCGAAAATCTAATAAGACAAGGTCTAGATTAGAACCCACAGGGGAGGCGCAGGGTTGGGAGACCCAGACAGACGTGGAGAAGATCGGTCCATGGCGAGGCGGAGGCAGCTGGAATGACATGGACCCAACTGGGGAGGGAGGCCCAGAATCGGGTTCGCTGGGGTGGTGTAGTTGCGGCCCTATTCTCCAGGGTGTATGAATTCAGGGTGTATATAATAGCATCAAGAGCCCTCTTAAAACAGAATTGTTCCATAAACTAAAAATTATACAATACATATCTAAATTAAAATTAGAATTAAAAAATTGTAAGACAACTGTTCCAATTCAACCAGGGTTCTTTCTTGTAAATCCAAAGTAATTACAACCAAAAAAATGTTTTCCTCGTTGCCATTATTGTCTCCATTATCCATGTGCTCACCAATATTTCTTTCAAATTCTGTGAAAGTTTCGGGTTTCATGAGTTAACCACTTCCCCAACAACAGCTGTAGTTGAAGCCAGAGATTTTGCCATGACACAGTATTCTTTCACTCTGAATTTTTGTGCTCTGTTGCTCTGTTTTTGTGCCAAAATTTTGTAGAGAGTGTGGGATTTTCAATCTCCTTATTCTTGAAATCTGCTTCCACGTTGACTTTGCACACAATTACATTAATTGTGTTTCATTAACATTAATGTAACATTGATGCAGTTTCTCTCACAGGACATCTAGTCAGTATCATTCAGCCTTTCTGTTGAATGTACTTATCTGACCCAGCGATTTGTATGCAGCATACATAAAGACATTAAAAGAAACCAAACATTTAAAAAATGCAATAAAAATACTTTTAAATCATTGCATAACATATTATTTCATTAAATAGCCATTACAGAGTCCTCCAATTTAGCTCTTTTACTTTTCTTGTTTATTATATTGTATTCTAATTAACATATTCTTACTCATTTGCAGTTAAGATTAATTAAGAGTCAGTTCCCTAACTTGCCTCACTTACTGAATATTGACACAACCTCTTTTGACAAACACACACATTCCATTTGGGAAGCTATTAATTAAAACAGTATCTGTGCATCAACAAGTCCATGTCGCCAGCCATCCTCATTTTAATATATTTATTTGAAGGTAATCAAATATTCGGGGTAGGCTTGTGTGTCATTGAAGATGGCATAAAGAACAGGGTTGTCTAGTTTGTTAGTTGATGAGTCATATTTGATATGTCCCGATCTTGTTGGCAGAAACCTCATGTCTTTGTTTCCTTCTATTGCATGACCCACAAGAACTTTGCACTGGTAGATGTAGCGGTGACCTGAGGTGTCAGGTGGAGTATATGTAGGTTGTGTGGAGTAATCAGACTGGACTGCAAAGTAGACACCTGCACCATATACTGTGGCTGAAAATGCAAAAAGAAAAAAATCTTTTACAAATATGATAGGTTATATGTAATTTTAATGTGCACTTTTTCTCTACATTGGATAAATACAGTAGAATGTCAGGACTGCAAATAAATTTTGAAAAAACAGAAGCTATCTGGTTAGGTAATAGGAAAAATTCCCCCATAAAATATGCCCCACACCTGATGTTTAAATGGAACCCAGCAGAATTTAAAGTATTAGGGATATGGCTAAGCACTAACTTAGAAACATGTTACACTCTTAACTTTAAGGAAAAATATGTTGAAACGAGAAATGTAATGAAATCCTGGCTTAAAAGAATTATTACACCAATGGGAAGAGTGGCTGTGCTAAAATCATTAATACTATCTAAATTAATTTATTTATGGATACTGCTGCTCAACCCCCCCTATCCAAGATATACAAGAACTGCAAAAGCAATGCTTTAACTTTGTGTGGGATGGAAAACCTGATCGAATAAACAGAACAACTTGTAGTGAAAACTGTTCGTAATGGTGGCGTAAGTAAAACCAACATTTATCAGTATATAAAAGCGCTAAAGTTAATATGGATTAAAAAGCTAAATGTCACTAAACACCAATGGAAAGATGTTGTGCTAAAGATATATCCAAAACTCATAGATCTAGATAAATATGGCCCAAATATGTACCATGACACACAACATAAAAATAACTTCTGGAAAGATGTATTATTTAAATGCCTATAAGGAATTCTATTATTGTGTTAAGCCAGAAACATCAGAGGAGGTGATGGCAGAACCAATATACTTTAACAGTAGATTTCAGCTTGACAAAAAGATTATTTTCTTCAAAAACTGGGCTAGTAGGGGGTTATATAGCATTCAACATTTTTATAATGAATCTGGAGTGCTTTTGTCCTTGGGTGAAATTAATGCCAAGTATGGAACCACAATAGACATAGTTACATACATGGGATGTGCTAAAATAATTAAAAAATTTATTCAGTCAATGGGCATTACAATTAGGAACAACACTGCTCTAGAAACACCAAAAACTATTAAACTAATCAATTCCATATTGAAAGGTGCCAAATATTATTACGAAATATTGACAGAAAGCACAATCAGGCCCAAATGTTGTGATAAGTGGGAACACAAAATGGGTGCCCAATTACCCTGGAAAATAATCGTTTCAAATACCATTCTTTTTGTAAATTACAGGCATAATCCTTATGATAATAAATGACTAAATATAAATGACAACATAGGAACTGAGACTATCTTCTGTCATTCATCAAATGGAAAGTACTCAGTTGTGAGCATTTTTTGAGTGTTAACAAATGTTTGAGATTGAGATGTGGAAGTAAGAAAAAGCTGTAACCATTTTTTCCACAATAGCTGCGGTTGAAGCCATAGGTATTGATGTTGTTAACAGCATCACCGGCTGTACCATGCCACAGTGTTTTTTCATTCTGGATTCCTGTGTTCTGTCTATCCAGGTGAGCTTTCATGGCCGTATACTGTCGATACAGTGTGGTATTCTCAATCCGCTCAATCTGGAAAATTTGCTTTTAAGGTAACTTTGCATAAAATTACTTTATTACATTTTCTCTCACAGGACATTCACCCAGTATCTTCCAGCCTTTCTTTTGAATGTGTACAAGATATATAAATAAGTAAAACATGCAGAAAATGTATATAAATACTTTAAATATGCTACCTAATGTGGTTCTGTCATTAAACCTTTCACTTGACTTTTCTTATATATTCTGTGAGTACTTTATTCGAAATAGGTACATTCCAATTTTAATTTACTCAAATGATTCAAATAGAATTTTAACCATCTACACTTTATAACTCTATTCTATTTAGAGGAAAGTAATTTAACAATTTGGGAGAGAAAGGGATAAAGGAAGCCTAACAGGATTGTTTGAACATGAACATAAAAAACTAAATATTGTCATTCCAAAGCGAAGTATTTATACATGGTCACTCGTGCAATTTTGTGTGTACATGCTCAAAGAATACAGTCCACATGCCTTAATGCATTTAGATATGTTTGGCAGATATTGTTATTCGATGTGGCATATGTTTACAAGACTAGCTGCCTTGTTTTACAGCATAAAACACTATAACAGTGAAATAAGCATGCATACACATGAATACAGTTACATCTGTACCTGTGTGGTCGTCTAACACCCAGTCACCCACCTTCTGCCCCCTCACACACACACACACACACCATAAAACAAATAGCAGAAAGGTATCTTACAGATACGACAGTCAATGTGTTATCCTTCAGCGTTGCCCTGAGGTTTTTCTCTACCTCTTGATACTCAGAACTTTGAGAATCGAGCTTCTCTAGGTGAAGGTTATCTCCGTTTGGCTGTATATTCCAGTTCGGGGGCAAAACATCTGAGAATGACTCTGAGACAATATTTGCTATATGTGACTTTACTGCAAAAGACAATTTCTATCATATCTGTTAACACATGCTGTAGTATGGTGATACTCTGAGCAAACAAGCTGAACGGGCTTGGCGACAAGCTGGATTTTCCGCCATAGTCATAATTTCTTCTGGCTTAAAAACTGAGTGAAGGCGAAAAAAGTCAGAATGTTTGCAACAATACGATCAACACTGCCTCCACCTCTGCAAAATTTCAGCTAAGTTCCCGAATGATGGGTGGTGACGCAGAGCCACGTGAATCATCCTGACTTCTAGCTAACATAACATCTAACTAATCCAGTAAATTTGTGGTCCGTGTGATGATTTTCTGCAAAAATCTCATAAAATTGTCGCGCCTGTGTGTATATTACCAGAGAAGGACCATGCTCTTTGGAGAGCGGATAAATAATAAAGTACTCAACAGCCTGTCGGGAGTCAGTATGCCGCTGTGATCCCCACAAACAGATAAATGAAAACGATTTTGTATGTAGCACTCTAGAAGTGTACGAGTTAATTTTATTTTTGTAAAGGTGGGACGTCCACCACACTGTCCCCTCTCTCACCCCGGCTGCTTGTGTACTAACCAACCCCTGACCTGTCCGCGGCCTGTAATTGTTATTGTGTGTCGCAAGGTGACCCACTTAGAAAGGCCCTGACCAGACGGTGAACCGTTGGTACTGTCGTACACGAACACACACGCGTACACACTCGCACACGTACATGCGGTCATCACACGCGCTAACACATGCGCACGTACAGGCACACGCACCAACATTCACACATGATCGTCATACGCGTGCGTGCACGCGTACACACATGCACACACTCTCAAACACAAATCACACCACGAGTGGACAGTAAACCATGACGTCTGGCCTTGGACCCTGGGAACGGGTGAGGGGAACAATTCGGGGGAGGGAGGGGGATGGTTGCCGGAAAGTTCGACGGGAGAGGGATAAAGAGTGTTGTTTGGAGTTGTTGCTGGCTGTCTGCAACTAGAAGTGAGAGGAGAGAGAAGGAGGCCAGCGGCCGAGTTAGCAAATAAAATCGACTATACGCAGCAACATTCTGTCTCTGGTGTTCTTGTGGAACAACTAACCCACCCCATACTAGCCATCAAAGTGGTGTTGGTTACATGTATTATACAAAGACACGCATTTTACTACTGTCTTTGTGCACGCCGCACCCGTATTTTGAAATAGTAGCGTATGATCCATGGATTTTTTAAATACAGATAGTTACACGAAAAAAGAGTTTTACATAAGTTTAAATATATTAAAGGCCTCAATTGTTATGTATTTCTATCAAATGAAAAAACAGCCTATGGTAACTAGTGTCACCCACCTTTAATCTTGTCCTTTCTAATCACATTAACTGTATCAGTTGGGTCAGCTTGTGGATACTCCTTCATTGAGTTGAATTCGATGATGAACTGTTCGCCCAAAGAATATGTGATTGTTGCTGTTGGATTCTTGCTCTGGTATGCAGATTCTATTGCCTGATTCTCAAGCTTTCCGTATTCTTTCTGCTCAGTTCCTGTATTTGTCACCTAAAGAGCAGATGCACACTGTTTCAAACAAATGTTTTCAACATGTCTTATCTATCGTACATTTAAATACCGTATAAGTAATAACAGATTTTAACATTTCTATTTAATTTTTTCTCCCTGAAATGACTGTTTTCTGCCAAAAATAGCTTAGCTCCGCACCATACAAAGCGTATTAGTTCATGGACAACTTGCAGCTGGCGACAGACTCAAACATCCTTTAAGACCACCAGGTTACGAACGATGATCTTGCAAGCCTACAGATCATACAGGAAAAGGTCATAGTCTGAAGGGTTCCAACTTCTCTAGAGGTTGATAACCCAGATAGCATTCAAACCTTTTACAAATATTTTATAAATGTTCTCACGTTTGACAAAATGTTTTTAAAATGTTTATTTTGCACATCTGAAAAATGTTTTCTAAACGTTTGCATTCAAACTATATATTGAAACTTAATTTCTACCTTTTTAAAATGTTTTAGAAACATTTTCTGTAAAACATTTGTACAACATTTAATAGTTGTTCTGACTTAAACGTTTACCAAAAAATGTTTTTCTAAATGTAATTTAAATGTTCACCAAATCACATACTCTCTGCAGTTCCATTCCAACATGACAGGAATGACATACACAGAAGATTAAAACTTTCCTTTTCATTAAAATATATTTTATTGTGTATGAACCCATATGTCACAACCCCGGGAAGCGTGACTTGCACTCTCTCTTTCTCTCTTCCAATTGACATGCACGGGCCAGACAAATACAGGTTCAATACAAATACAAATAAATTGTTATCTACAGATAAAGTCTGCCAATTCAGCCCCTTCTCATTTTCCCTGATTCTCACGTCACACATCTCTTGACATCATCCATACGCATGCAGGCAAACTGACGTCATTTTCTCACGTTACACGTCTTTTGACGTCATCCATACACATTCAGACAAACTGACGTCATTCACGCTTCTCCATTTTCACCTCAGCTAAAGCTATGACAAGTTCTTCTGTACCAACAACTAACGCTGCATCATGGAAAGACATTTACAGGCCAGAAAGAACACTGCTGTTAACAGCTAGTGGGGCAGGCACATGTCATACAGGGGAAGACGTATAAAAAGAAATTCACCTGCTCACTAAAGGGCAAATATGCGCGGTTTTTAACTACTACACTATAGTAGCATCTAGCAATCAGGTGCGGCAACATAAAGTGACTTTTAATTTAGAGTGGCGCCATCTGTTTAAGGACTCACTTGATATTCTGACTGTAGTTGTTATCTTCAACGTTTTACCGTATTTCTACGAAGGTTCACTAAGAAAACGGTGATAAAAATCTTGTTTTTGAAACGAAAACCATCTTCTCCCAGCGTTAGCAAGGGAAACAATCCAACATTGCGTCAATACGAAGTGCATGGTGTGTAACTGTTTTGAGATGACTGATTTTACAACAGTTTTCAAATCTACAAATCTATAGTACCAAACAAACATATATTTTATTAGAATACACATTAGAGTTTGAATATTACTTAATAGTAAGCGTCTTTATTCTGTTCTATAACTTACATCCTCTGTGGTGTCTCTCATTTAACAATCCCTTACTACGTCATACATTGTACGTCATACTCACTACATCATAATCCTACGTCATACATCTTAAGAAGTTTTCTGCAAATGTTTCCTACCATTTTAAAATGTTTGCAAAATGTTTCAGTTTTAAATGTTTTTTCAGTAAATGTTTCTAAAATGTTTCTAAAAGTTTCATATCAAACTTTTACATTATTACAACTATGTTAGCGTTTTTAAAACGTTTATAAAATGTTTCATTGCTATCTGGGAAGTTATCCGAGCAGAGCTGTTCAAAAGTGAAAGAAAAGTGAGTGAAAGTTCTCACTACCTTGTGTCGGATAATTTGGTAAACAAACAATAGCCTTGAGAATGGATGCAATCACTACTCATATCTCTTTGGAAGAAACTGAACAACAGGCAGTGCCCGAACTATCGGATGATAAGTCTAATTAGTTATCCAAGCAAAGTTACGTTGTAGCTGATCAAGATCCGCCTCACCTGCGGAAGAGCATGCCAACTTCACACGAATTTCAATAGTCAGTCCTCGAGGGCACAAAGGCACAGATTAGAGTTTTAGTTGCATCAGGGGTCAGATAACGACGAATTGTACTAATTTTACGAAGTTCAAGGTAAGAAAATCTGTAGACATGAGAAATACGCTGATAAAAAGTCAAACTTTGATCAGTAATGACACCCAAACTGCAGACAGAAGTAAAGAAAGGAACAATTGAGTTGTTTGTTGACACAGACCGAGGAAGAGAAGGAGGACTGTAGAAGTCAGTTGCAGTTCAGTCTTGTCATCATTCAGTTAAAACCTAATTTGAGGCATCTCAGACTTGACATCATCTATGCATACCTGTGTCTATGTCAGTAGCCCAGCGAATTCAGAAAGTGTAGCTGACTGATAAAGTTATGTACCATTAGCATGGATCACGTTTGAAATGTGGCGTAAATTAACATCAGACAGAGGGAACATATACAAATACAAAAAGTATTAGACCCAAGACAGACCCTTGCTGAACCCATTATCTCAAGACAGAAGCATCTGAGATCACACCGTCTACACACAGACTCACAGAGTCTAGATTCGGTCCATGAGATAGGATCGAAACCATTACACAGCAACATCATGAATACCGAAAGACTGCTGAAGTTTGTGTAGAAGTATAGAATGATATATCAAATGCAGCTGAGAAGTCTAACAAAACCAGAAATGACACTTTGTCATCGCCAGCACTGAGGAGTGTAGATTCAGCACCATGGCCTTTTCTATAAGCCAACTGGAATGGATTAAGGAGATGATTTTGCTCCACGTGTACAATAAGATGGGAAAGAACAATATCTTTTGTAGAACTTTGGACAGAAGGGACTTTGTGCTGGTCTGTAGTCGCTTAAGCAGTTATGATCTAAAGAATGTTTCTTTATATGTGGGCGGACAATAGTTGACCTCAACCCAAAAGGAATGTGTCTATACCTGAGTGAAGCATTTAAGATATATGCGGTAATAGGACTTTCAAGCAATCTACAAGCAGAAAGGAGGGAATAGGATCAAACCCACATGATTTGAGGCTGCTACTCAGACAAATTTTCTGAACAAACTGCTCTCTGACTGGCTCAAAACTACAAAACATGGGAACATTGTAAACTGTATCTGACACAGATGAAGATGGAACAACAGCACAGTCAAGCTTCTGGCGTATCAATACAATCTTATTGGTAAAGAAATCAGCAAATTTCTGTGGGAGTTCTTGTACAGGATACATGGGAGTGCAGTACCAGTAGTTTTTCCAAGAAAACTGTTGCTAGCTTTAAATAAATGTTTAGTGGCTGCGCAGGCAAGAATGTTTTTCAGAATAGAACGTTGACTTTGCACGATGAACAATGTCTGTAACATGATTCCCGGCTGCCTGAAAAAAATCTGGCCAAGCACGTCTAGTGACTCGCCTCTCGCTCTGCTCGTCTCCCTTCACTTTCCGCTTCCAGAAACTCAGGACCCAGGGTGGTGTACCATGGAGAAGGAGACGATTGGAGACAAGGCGACCAGTCAGTGGGGCGTGACTATTCAGCGTAGTACGGAGAATAGGGAACAGCTCGGTGATGGTGGATTTAGGTAGAACGTTCACGCGTGTTGGCCTTAGGAGTCTCCATGTCTAGTGAAGTAAGGCTACGCACAACCTTATAAGCCCCTTATCCTTTTTGAAGATAACAGCAATGAAATGGCTTTGATAATAGCTGTAAGGCTTCATCAAGGCTTCCTCTATTTTACGATTTTGGCGTGATATAAGTTTAAAATATATCAGCGATGACAAATTGGACAAACAACAAAGATTTTCAACTAAAATCTTTGAATTGTTGGCCACGATAATTTTTCTCTTGCAAATTGTATTTAGCCCTAGAAAAACTTCGGGAATTTCGATTTTCAAAAGAACACACTGCCTTTTTTAAAGTCAAAATAAAGACACTTTTCTTTTGTTCATTTATTTGGCATAATAAATTTAGTGTTTCTGCCTAAACCTACAGCGTTTACGTTTACTTCTTTTTTCATTTTTTCATTTTTTTTCACTGTTGAACTAGAGCACATTCCCATATTCAAATTGCCTACTAGGACAAATAAAGCTGGTCATTGTGACTGTCATTGTCATATGGTAATGAGATTTTTAACGGTTGTCGAAAGTGCCCTAACTGTGAGACCAAAAAGTAAAATAATTTGCGTCACGTAATAATGAAATAAAAGACAAAACACAGCACAATAAAATAAGAAGTAGTTTTTATTCAGTTTTATTTTTCTTTGATGTAGAAATGCGTGCTAAGTTGGGAGGAAGTAATTGCCACCCCAGTATTGATAATATTGGTGGATATAATTATGTTTGGGTCGACTTCTGTTTCTCTCGTTCTTACCCCTACCAATAATTACTATGTCAGTATCTCAAATATATTTATAGATCAATAAAACCATTTGGGTATAAATCATGCATGACTGAACACGCATGAGCAAAACGAACTCTAACAGTCTGTCTTTTCCTTACCTCCAGAAAATACCACTGAACCATGTTGGTCAGCATAGAGGCTTGTTCAGCCTGCTGTCTGTAACGTTCTGCCTCACGAATGATTTGGCTGATTTCCGCTAGTGCATCAAGCACACCAGCAGGCGTTCCATCAATGACGATGCGTCTATCGTCACAAACCTGCACCCCAACATCGTGTGACAGCCCTGCATTCCTGATCTTCTGCAACTGCAATATACGACAACTCACATATTAGTATCATTGAAATCATATTCACATATAAAACGGTATTACCATGTATGTCTGTTGTCTTTGAATGAGTTAATATGCACGCTTATTCAAGTGTTATTATGCATGCATAGTGAGTGTGTGTGTGTGTGTCAAAGAGAGAGAGAGCGAGGGAGAAAGAGTTCATGCACAAACAAAAAAGTTGTTATTAGAGAAAGTATGCATTTCACACATTACACTATCACAGGGCTAACACCGACAGAGGAATTAAATACTAATTATCATGCAAATAAGGATATGCTGACGTCTGTAATTCAATAATTTTTGTCTTACATAATTACGACGAATAGGAAAATGGAGATAGCACCACATTGTTTTTTGAATGGAGCGGCATATCTTAGCGACAGGTATGACGGTGAAAGAAGATGAAGACGAAGATGAGTAAGAGATAAATGGAAATATATGAGAATTGTGAACAAAACGCTGATAAACTGACAATCAATAATAATGAAATAAATTCCAGATGGTGGTGTAGAAATGATTATCTTTACAGGGATTAGGGCAAAAAAGCTTCACTACTTATCCACTGTTTGATAATCACAAAACACGTACGCAGATCTTTAAGCAGTGTGAGCGACAGTAAAAAAAGTTGCTTTGTAAAAAGTTAGAACTTTAAATATAATTTTAATTTTAGGTTTGAATGTCAAGGTCCCATTCCCAGACAATAATCATTCTATTAGAATTTTCTTACTGTTCCTTGTTCAAATAATGTTTAGTAAAGTAATAACAGTGTATTACTTCACCTCATCTTCAGTCAAACTCTGTATAAGATCGTCCACGATCTCCCTGCTTGTAACCTTATTCTTCACAAGGTCTTCAAACTCTCTGATAGCTCTTCGTATGCTTTGATCAGAGTCACCATACACAAAGAGCTTCCTATTCAGTGGAAGGTTGATGTAGGTCTCTTTGAGACTAGGGCCACCAAATCCAGCAAGACCTGCAGACAAATTTAATCTTTTTGTTCGCCATATTAATATTGCTAAAAATTATGTATTGTTAAAAAGCCTTAAGTAGTTATCAAAGTTTTTATTCTGATTCAAGTCAAAAACCGCTTTATTATTGCCTTAGCTCTTAAGTCTTGATGAAAGCAATTAAAATTGTTCTTTATAGAAAGTCTACATAACGCGGTCAGCGCTCTTTGTTACATATTTTAAATGTTATAAAATATTTGGTAAATATTTATTTTCATTTTGCATCAGTACAGTGACATCTAAAGCTACAGTTTGGAAGAAAGAACCCACAAATAAAATGAAATTAATACGTTCAGGTTGTTTTATGACGGTTGTGAAGAAGTTCGCTGCTGCGGAAGAAAATCGTATAGAGAAGAGACCACGGACCTTCATTACTGGATAAGCGACTGAGGTTCATGTCCGGTGTAAGTCTCGGTTTTCCTTTAAACAGACCTCGTGTTTCCGGTTCTTTGTTTGCATACCTTAAATAAATTCTTAAAGTAGATGTTTTGTTTTCGTAACAGAACGATCTACACAATTGTTTCCAAAAAATCAAAAACAATGTTTTTTTAATTGTTAGTGATAAAACAAGTGAATAGACTCTGTTGTGACGATGTGTTTATATTATAAAATTGTCGAAAAATCTAACTGCGTTTTCTATAAACAGAATACATTTTACAGATCCGCCATTTTGACAGAAACGGAAGCGAAAGACCTTCGTTTATAGAGTTTGTTACGATTGGTCACTCCTATGATAGAGCAAAGAGGTAACGAATGAGAGACACTTATCCAGTGAACGAAGGTCCGTGGAAGAGACTATATCGACGCGAATCCTTGAAAGGAGTTTTATAAACTGTTTTCAAGCATTAACCACATGAAATCATTAAAAAGTCTCATATTTGTCAGTTACGATCATGACACTCAAAACATGCTTTCATAATGACCTCAAGAAAAGATTCTAAAAAGCTTTTTGTGTATTGACCTTTACAAAAAAATTGTGATTGAGCGCGTAAAAGACTGGAAGAAAGTTGTCTGCTGCGAGTGAGAAAGAAAGCGTGGTTTGTAAATATATACTGCTCAAAACAATGGAAATGCCACCTTCATATTTTCTACATTTTTATTAATTGTGTTTGTACCAACAGCGGGAAATTCCTTCAAAATCTATTAGTGAATTGGGGAAGTGGATGGCCGAGTGGTTAGAGCGTGCTGGTTCAATTCCCGATAAGCGCAGCATACTTCCCCCAGTCGACCCAGCTGACGGGAATGGGTACCTGACTCCATAGAGGGTTGGGGAAGGTAAGGCAGCGAGGGAGAGGAGATTGGCACCACCCTCATGTAAAAGCTGGCCCCGATAAAAGTGGGGTCTCTAACACCTCACTCCCCAACGACCGGGAAAGGTTATGGGATGACCTTTACCTTTTACCTTTTATTAGTGAATTTACTGTGTGAGTGAACAGCCAACGGAAATTTAATGACAATCCCGTTTAATTTTGTGCGTGCTCAGTACAACAGTTAAGCAGAAAAAGTCAATGAACCCACAAACATGCGTGCAATTCCAACATATCCATATGACAAGACAGAATCAAACAGTAGAAAACATGGAGTGCACGTGCAAGCCTCGTCCATTGTCAAAGTAACTCAGTAATTTTAGAGCACCGGGAGGGTTTATTTTCAGTTTCTATGCACATTTTTAATCATGCCTCAGAACTGACGATTAAGTACTGTCGACCAAGGGAGGGTCATTGCATAGCTGCAGGAAAGGGTAGGTGTCCGAGAAATTGGCCACCGATAGGGAGTTGCTCACTGTGTCATTCAAACTCTACGAGATCGCTACAACGCAGGGGAAAGTGTTTCAAAGCGAAAACACCCCGGATGCCCGCGGTCAACTACCAGACAGCAGGACAAGTTGATTGTTCTGTCGGCTCTAAGACAGAAAACAGCCCCTGCCAGCACGCTCAGGGGACAGCTGCAAGCAGCCACCAGCGTAACTGTCAGTGACTAGACGGTTCGCAACTTTCTAGAGAAGTCTTCGGTCAAGGCGACCCGCTGTCCACCCTGACCTGACACCTGCACACCGCGCTGCTCGTCTTTCATAGGCACGACGTCATCTGGCACGAACAAGGCAACAGTGAATAGCAGTACTCTTCACTAATGAATCTTGCTTTGCCATGTCATTCCACGATGGCCGAATCCGCATCTGGAGACGACAGGGAGAACATTACCACGATCCCACTGTTGTGGTGCGTGATCGCTATGGTGGGGATCCATTACGGTGTGGGGTGGGATGTTGAGCTGCTGGTACTGCCAACACTCCAGGCCATTGGACCAGGTGCGGTTCTTCAGGACAATGCCAGACCGGAAAGGGCGAGGGTCGTCAATGACTCCCTGCAGCAGCACCGTTAACCGCATGGACTGGCCAGACTAATCCCTAGATCTGAATACCATTGAATATCTATGGGATGTCCTGGACCAGAGACTAAGAGCCGTCACCCCCACCCACCCCCCAGCAATTGACCTTAATCAGCTATACCAGTTTCTTCAGCAAGAGTGGCATGCTATTTCTGAAAGGACTCTGAGAATATTGGTTCAGTCCATGAGACAACAGTGGCTTGCCTGCATTCAGGCCAGTACGTGGTGGAAACATAAGAGGTGTGGCAGAAAAGTAATGAGACTAGCAACACTGCAAGCGATCTGGTAAGGCTGCGCTGTTGGTACATCGCTTGCAGGTGTATCAGTCCCCTCCCATAGCTCAGTGTGAGTTTACACTCCTTCCGTGAACTACGTGATTGTTGTGACTGCTGTTAGTGACGTTGTGTTGTGGTTGTGCGTCACGTAAACTGGACCAGCGCCATCTGGAGCAACGTGGTGCCATTACATTTTGTGTTAAGCTTGGAGAATCGGCAGGTGGGACGTTTGAAAAGTTAAAACAGGCCTATGGGGAACATTCTTTATCCCGAGCTCAAGTTTTTCGCTGGTACAAATCATTTTTGAAAGGCAGAGAACACGATGACGATGAACACCGTTCAGGGAGGCCTTCAACTTCGAAAACCGACGAAAACATCGAAAGTGTGAACACTCTTGTGAGATCAGACCGTCGTTTAACATTAAGAATGTTGAGTGAACAATTAAATTTGAACTGATTTACCGTTCATCAAATTTTGACTAAACATTTGCACATGCGAAAGGTCTCAGAAAAAGGGTCATTGGCGTGAGACCAGACATTGTAGACAAATGGAAATTTGACCTCAAGAGGCATTCCTGTGGTTCCCCAACCCCCATATTCACCTGACCTCAGCCCCTGTGACTTTTTCCTTTTTTCTAAACCGAAAAATGTCCTCAAAGGATGTCATTTCGAGACTTTAGAAAACACCCAAAAGAGTGTAAGGGACATGCTGAAGACTATACCGGTTGAAGACTTCCAGCGCTGCTACCAAAAGTGGAAACAACGTCTTCATCGGTGTGTAGCTGCCCAAAGGAACTATTTTGAAGGGGATAACACTGATGTTTGAAAAAATAGAAACTTTGGTAAATAAAACATCAGTCTCATTACTTTTCTGCCACACCTCGTACGTTACTAGCTTTCTTTTCCTCTGTCACTTTTTTAATTATGTAAACATGGGTTATGTCAGTCCAAGGTCAAATTCTTGTTGTTAAAATGATTTGTGCCAATGAAACTGGCTGATAATGTTTCATTTAATGAATAAGGAAATGTTTTGATTCAATGTTTGTCATAAACCAGCCTGGTTCAAGGCCAGAACAACATGGCCGATGTCGGAGTAGAATAATTATCCTAAAAATCCATTGGCTGGGGCAACCGCGGAGGTAGTGGCCAGCAGGATATCTTATCCGTGTTTTCTTGGACTTTTTGGTCGTCTGCAGCCGGTGCCAGACAACTGTCGCCTAGGATCTTGCAGCAACTACTATCCGTTGCCAGGGGCAACCAGTGGGAGTGGCAGTGCAAGCGGGCTAGGGACAGTGTGTCGGAGGGCCCACCTTCATCGTCAACGTCGTTATTGCCTGGGGCAACTGTAAGCGACTAACAAGGACTTCACCAGTGGTGCTAGCCTTTCCTCTGCCTCTGTACCTAGACAATTTAAAACGGCTGTGATTAAGCCTGTCTTAAAGAAGCACAACCTGGACCCTAGCTCGTGTAAAAACTATAGACCTGTGTCGAATTTGCCTTTTGTTTCGAAACTTGTGGAGCGTGTAGTTGCTCAGCAGGTGACATCCCACCTGGACCGCTAGAGATTGTTGGATAAATTCCAGTCAGCGTACAGACCCAAGCACTGTTGTGAGACAACCCTTCTGCGTCTTATGAACGATCTTCTGTGCAGTGCGGATGCAGGGAACGTGACTCTTGTGTTCCTCCTTGATCTGTGCGGCATTTGATGTCATTGATCACAGCACTCTACTAACTCGTCTTCAGATGGAGGTGGGCATTGGTGATTCCGCCTTGCAGTGGTTTCATTCCTACATCAGTGACCGTACATAAAGGGTGATGGTCAATCAAGCTTCTTCAGTGACAGTTCCATTGCAGGGTTCGGTTTTATTTTCTATTTACACATCTCAGCTTGGTCCTCTCATTAAGAAGCATAGTGTGAACCGTAAGATGTTTGCAGATGATACTGAGCTCAATCGTTCGTTCAATACAGACAGTGAGTCAGTGCGTGAGGCAGTCTGTGCAGTAGAAGTGTTGTTTAGAGGTAAAGTCATGGATGCTAGGGAACAAACTCAAGCTTAATGACGAGAAGACAGAGGCGATGCTATGTGGTTCCAAGTTTAGCCTTAGCAAAGTCTCTCTAGACTCTATCCGTGGGTCAAGCTAGAATCCCCCTCTCCAGCTCCGTACGGAACCTAGGCCTCTATGTGGACAATCTTCTGACTATGATCATGTCAAATCTGTGGTCAAGGCATGTTATTTTCACATCCGCACACTTGGACGACTCCGACCCATTCTCAATAAGAAGACTGCAAATGCAGTTGCTGTGTCCCTCATTCATTCGATATTAGATTATGTAAACAGCTGCCTCTGGGGAATTTCAAAGAGTGAGTTGTCGAGGCTTCAGCGAGTGCAAAATACAGCTGCTAGAATAATTGCACGAAAGAAAAAGACTGACCATATCACTCCCGTATTATGTGATCTACACTGGCTTCCTGTGGAGAAAAAGATGGACCACAAATTGTTAACTCTGACATATGACTGCCTTTACGACCTTGCGCCTGCATAGCTACAAGATCTCATTCACCGTCACCAACCTCAGCGGGACCTTCGTTCAGCAGCACAATTCTGACTAAGACGACCAAATACTCAAACAGGGAACACAAACAAAAATACAATGGGTTTTAGATCCTTCTCAAATGTAGCCCCGCTTCTGTGGAACTCGCTTCCCCCCTTGACCATGGAGTCTGAGAGTCTTGCAACTTTCAAAAAAAAAACTGAAGACCCACTTGTTTCAAAGGGACTAGTTTTTTTTCATCACCTGCATTTTTTGTTGTTTGAACTTGATCATTTGACCTGCAATCTGGTGGCTGTTGGGATCACTGCGCATTAAGCATATCTCTGCGATGCGGAAACTGGGGCATTATAAAACGACATCATCATCATCATGGATAGACGCGGCAGCTGACAGACCCGCCACTCTTGTCTATTGTGGGCGATAGTCAGCAGGTCCTGTACAGGACGACCAGTCCAGTCTTTGACGTTCGTAAGTCAGTTCTTTCTCTGACCACCGCGGCGTCGGCCACCCTCCAAGGTACCTTGAAGGACAGTCTTCGACAAGGTGTCGTGCCGGGTCACGTGACCAAAGAAAACCAGCTTACGTCTTGACTGTTGATACTAGAGGTTCCTGGTGTCCTACCAGTGTGGCCATATTGTTTAGTACAAAGTCGTTGGTTTTGTTCTTTGTATGAGATCCGGAGCAGCCTCCTCAGACACTTGTTCTCGAATGCCTGGATTCTCCTTTCCGTTTCAGCGAGAAGAGTCCACGTTTCACATCCGTAGAGCAGGATCGGCACTACCAGGGATTTGTACAGCTTGTACTTGGTAGTGAACCTTATCTTGTGGCTATGCCAGATCCTATCTAGCCTAGCCATTGCTGCTGTTGCTGTTGCAATCCTAATGCAGATATCTAGCGTGGAGCTGCCGTCCTTGGAGAGAGTGGCTCCCAAGTACTTGAAGCTACTGACCTCTTCGAGCTGTATCCCGTTCATAAAGATCTCTGCCGTTGCCATTGATCATAACTTTGGTCTTTTCAGTGCTGGTCTCCATTCCATATGCGTTTGAGCTGTCTGTCAGTCTGTTGGTGAGGTCTTGCAGTTCTTTGTTAGTACCTGCTAATAAATCTATGTCATATGCGAAGCGGAGGTTGCAGAATGGTCTTCCACCGATTGAAATGGAAGTATGATGGTCATGAAGAGCTTCGAGCATGATTTTCTCCAAGAATATATTGAAAAGCACGGGTGATAGTGGACATCCTTGACGTACCCCTACTGTGGTGCGAAAGTAAGCTCCTATTTGGTTGTTCAGTAAGTAAGGGAAGTAAGGTTGTAGTTTTCTTGACCAATCACGAGAGAAGACGATCCTCGTGGACAGGGTTTTAACATTGTAACCAGCGAGGAATTGTTGTCTTTCGCACTGGATACTCGAGGGAAAGGTTGTAATAGAGATCTGTTCAAGTGTTTTTAGATTCTTTGCTGAGTTTCGGCTTGGAACTGTGACTACTCCAGCACAGCCGACTCAAAGTGCGTAGACCCACTCTATCAGAGTGCTCAACGCTTGAGACAGCAGTTGGGCCTACAGGGAAGAGAGAGACACGCGGTAAGGCAACGCTCGTGTCAAGTGTCTTGGTACTTGTGTAAAGGGCAGCAAGGATCGACTCAACGGATTCCCGGACGTAGAGAACATCGGAGGCCCCTCCTCGTGGCAAGAGACATTTGTGTGTAGAGATGTGGCGAGTATGTGTCAGACGAGTGTAGCGTGCTGTGTGTAGTAGTTCAGGTAGTGACTCACGATGCCTGAATTAGCCGTAAGGAATTTTATCGGGACACCTAGAAAGTGAGCTAGAAGTCGAATTTGAACTAATTGTATTCTTGTAATTGATGTATAAAACTCTCGATTATTCTTACTTGTTTCGATACAGTAAATTGCCTCGAGTTGTTATTGGGGACGTACGCTGGAGGCTCGGAGTCAGATTGGATCATAACTAGCAGCTTAGTGTAACTGCTCGCGTACACAGTAAATGTCGGCGTGAGATGGTAGAGGTTGCAAAAGTGTGATTAGCCTGAGGCGATAGCAATGGTAACCCTCTGATAATCTTTGCAAACTCATTCCCCGGAGTTCACGATCAATAATAACAGTGAGACAAAACATATACATGTGCTATCTTTTGTAATAAAGTTGAAACAAACATTCACCTTTGAAAAAGCCTGTAAAACCCTTTGTAGACTGTGCCAGCTTATCACCAACCTTCTTTATGATCTTGATAGTTTGAGGTATCATGGATTTGTCAAGCATTACTATGCGTACTTCATTCACACTCTGGGGCTTTGTACTGCAGAAGTCACAAAGTGCATCCATCAGATAGCGAGCTGATTTTGTGGGGGATAAGGGTGACACTTCTGTGAAAACAAAGCATAAAGGACTGACATTAAAATTCTACAATTAAATAGCTGATGAATAGAACCAGACACAAACTAATGATATCATTCACTAAAAAATCAATATGCACGACATGTCCACAAAAATAGAAATGTTTGCTAAATTGGTTGGTATGAATGCTTTAAATAAGAGAACAAAAATTAAGAATAAAATAATCATAAATACAAAAGTGAAGATTCTAAATATACTCATTGGAAGTACTGTCAGCAATACATTTTAGCGGTTTTGCGACAAACCCATTTGACAAGAATGTTGGGGTACTTTTAGGAGTTGTTGACAGCTACCAGAAAGGCAAAGCTTACACTTACAGGAAGGATGTAAAATGTCTTGTCCTAGGAGAAATCAGGGTGCATGCGGGGCACTGACTTTATTTGTGTGAAGGATCTAAAAGTTCTACTTTCAGTACAATCGGTCTTAACGCAAGTGACGCAGATGATTTGAGCATTATCACTAGACAATACAACATAGTGCCTTCTTGTACCGCCAGAAACTGTATTGTAAAAACCATTCTAACTAAGCGATTTTTCTCAACCCAAACTTTTGAGCGCAAAAAAATCAGTTAGCGCTTTACATTTCTGTTGCCTATCCCTTTAATCTTATCAGTCGCAACTAGTAGAACATATGGTACTGCAGAACAAGCCGAGAGACGTCTAGAAATTAAAGCCAAGAGTACAATTAATGCCGACTGTCGGCTAACACTTATTTGAGGACACATTCTCCGAACTTCCCCGATGTGGATCTTTCATCTGAGCTGTCACTGCTAATCACAATTAGTGATCTCTGTGCATCTATTATCAGTTATTGAATAAGTGTCACTAAAGCTTCCGGTTCTCATACAACCCCACTCAGTAGGAATGGCTGATTGGCGGTACAAAAGCATAAAAGGAACCGCTGAAAGTAAAGTGAAAGGAGTTCAAAGGACAGTTCGCTCAGAGACTGTGAATCAAGAACCCATTCTTTCCAACACTAACATCCACTAAAAGGTAGAGCCATTGGTTTGTAATCGACACAGATATGCGAGGATGAGTCATCATTTATGACATTGCAGCTGCATATGTGTTTCTGCTAGCAACAGTTTCGACCCAATACTGGAAAGACTATCAACATTATCATGAGATGGGCTCAGCAATAATCACTGCTCGTTACAGTGACATGTTTACTGAAATGCTGAAACATGCAGTTCAAAGCAAACGCCGCAGACAAATGTTGAAAAGCATCGTGTTGTTGTCTGTCGATGCCCATCCACATATTGCTAACCATTATGTTTGAATCCTCCAGACGCTCGTTGGAGGTATTGATCTTGCTCCTTCAGACTGACACTTGTTTGATCCACTCACGGAGGCATTAAGAGGCAATAAGGAGACATTAATGGGTCGCAATTTCACCTCTGACAAAATGAAAGGAAGGTGGCTTGCGGCTCATCCAAACACTTTTTTATGAGGGCTTAAAGAAGTGCAACGATGGAAGAAGTGCGTTTAAAAGCAAGGGGGGTTATGCTAAAAATGATGTTATTAAAAGTTTTCCAAGATATATAGTGCTACACTGCAAGCAGCTGAGACAAAGTACAGTGAGTGGCGATAGAATCCCCTCTGACAACACCAGTCCATTAATGAACTCTTGGCAAGGTACATACAACTCAGACTGAAATCGACCAATGGCCATAAACCAGCAAGAACTGGAGAGTTGAACTCGGTGGCCAAGTTAGAGCAGGATGGGGTTGAAACAGGGGTCAAATGGTGTAACTGTGTTCACACGGCACTTCTTGGTCACTGGTCAGTTTTGCCCAATCTAGATATGGTAGATGAAACAGAGCTGGCTAGCACGTTGATCTTTATATAATCTTGCCATCCAGTACAGTGTAAAGGAAAGAAAAGGTCATCATCTATATATCCGCGAAAGAACTAACAACAACCATCTCACTTCAGCTGGACCTTTCTTTAAAACCAATCCAAAAAGTGCATGCGGAGGATGCAGAACGGACAATATGGCAAAGATTTAAGGCGAGTTCTCTAAAAAAAACTGTTCGTCAACGACGTTAAATTTGATAATAAAGAAAAACTGACCTGTTCCAAGAGCTTCTGTGGAAATCGAGGCTATTCCTAAACTGTCTGCTGTTGTTAGTATTTTCAATATTCCAGATTTCCAGTCTTTTGAATACCTTTCAGCATCAATATGGAAGACAGATCCAAATTTCTGGCCTTTAACTTTTGTACATACGATTCCAGACCTCATAAAACTTTTAGCTGTAAGAGTGAAAAAAACCCATAATATCAATTAAAACATGATCAAACAAAGTCTAGCGCAATAAATAGGTTGGCATACGTCAAATAAGCTGGGGATCTTATCAGACCTGCACCTGTATTAGTTAAATAAAATAATGATCAGGCCGGCAAGTACTGATCAGCTGTAGACAAATATTAAAAGCTACTAAGAAGTTAAAGAAGACAAAGATATTTTTTAAATAATCCTCGCTATTTTTAATCCATCGATCATTGAGAGTATTTAATATTTAGAGATTATAAGAAATCTTAAGGCAAAGTAGCTTGCAAATATGAAATAATTTTTAAATAAAAATAAATTTGATGCATATTTATTAATTAGTTAAAATATATATTATATTGTATGATTTCATAAGTTTAGCTGTCGAAGGTTTGCACTGAAACGATAGACAGAGGGAAATTGATGTTTACTGCATATGGCGTATTAAATATATTTTGTACCATACGCAGCAAATATAGTATTCTAACATCTCGTAAGATATAACACATTTTTACAATGATCACAGCTTTTGCTGAAGTGTTTGCGCTACCATTACGGCAGCAGAAGCGGTGATGGCTAGGCTCAGGAAAATTTGTGATAGCAGAAATTGTCAGCTTCCGCACCAAAGTCAGACTCTACAAGTCTTTCGTCGTGCCAGTCATGCAATACAGCTGCGAGACATGAATTTGCTCACTGAACTGGCGCGACGGATCCATGCGTTTGATATGAAGTGCTTCAGAACACTCCATCGGATCTTCTACAGGGAGCATGAGACAAACGATTTCGTCTGCAGCCTAGTCACTTGCTTAGTAGGTCCTCAGGAGACTCTGCTCGTTACTGCCAAGCGACAAAAGCTTGTGTGGTTCTGTCATGCCGCCCAACATGACACCTCGCCGAAGACGATCCTCTAAGGGTAGGTTGAAGGCGCAAGACCGCCCCCGCTGACATAATTTCACTGTTGCTGCGTGCCATCGAGGACCAGCTCGCCTAGAAGCTTGCAGCCAAACCCGCACAAATTTTCCAAAAAGGGCTGACGATTGGTACATGGAGGTCTTACGCTCAACCATTGTGGCACAGTGCATGAGGTCACCCGCATGCTAAAGTAATATCGTTGGGATTTCGTAAAACTGGCAGAGGTACGGTGAACCGGCTTCGGAGGGACAGTTGCAATATGACCATCTAACAGGTGTGCACTCCCACTTCTCACAAAAGATCGATGCTTTGTTTGTTTTGACTTTGATCAGCTGTGGGACCCGAATGTTGAAGAACTTTTTCAGGCACAAGATGGAGGCAAATTTGCCGCCCTGAATATGATCAGCTGTGACGCGGACACCCTCTCAGGTAAAGCTAAAGAGGTTCTCCTGTCTACGACCGAGAATGTCCTAGGGCGCCCTGCTGGTGAGAGATCCGAGTTCCCTTCAAGGCTGTTTAGTTATGGAAGACGACTCTGCAAACCATCTGATCCTACGGGAAGAGTTAGAGCCGGTTATCCACAACCTGACGGGAGGAAACTTTCATCGGTCGATAACGTCCCAGAGGAGTTGCATAAGTGTGGACGGTAAGAGACAGTAAAGGTACTCCCTGCCGTGTACCGCTAAATTTGGGTTACCAAATAATGGCCTCGAGAATGGATGCAATCAATGGTCATACTCTATTCGAAAAGGGGCACCAGAGGTCACGCTAAAACTACCGGACGATAAGCCTAAATAATCCCTCGTGTAAAGATATGTTGAAGATGATTCAGAACTGTCACTCCAATTGAGGAGGAACTGGTCTGGAAAGAAGAGACCGAATTTAGAACTGGCAAAAGCAGCAGTCCCATCCTTATTTACTTGTGGAACAGTTCAACTGAGCATTAAGGAGTATGCTTCGAAGACCAAGAACAGCCAAAAGACAGGGATAATGCAAATTCTGAAAAAGCTATCACTAAAATATGCCCCAAAGACTGCTCAGTACATAGAAAATCTGAGAGAACCTTTAGCTTGCCCCGCCCCCCCCCCCCCACCAAAGAAACCTCTCAGCTGAAGATGTTCTAACATCTGCCACAACATGGCCACTGTCTTAACAACCTTTCAAAATGCACAAATATAAAGGATGATTGCCAGGCTGCTAAAGTAAAACCTCGCTCTCACACTTTATTATACTCACAGTTTGAAATCATCAAACAAGAAGTAGACTCAATGATAAAAATAAGTGTTATTTAGAAAACATCCATCCCATTACAGTCCACCCATTGTGTCAGCAGAAAAGAAAGACAGAGGTGATGTTCTTTGCAGATTACTGACAGTTGAAATTAATCACTGCATTTGATGCTGAACAACAGCCTGATGCAACCTGCTTATTCGACTGACTCGCATCATGTTTTTCAAAACTGATCTGGCCGGGGATATTGGCCGATACAAGAAGAGAAACAAATATAAGGGGGAAATATATGACATAAGATGGACCGGTAGAGACAGAAGAGATGAAATATTAAAGAGAAGTAGAAGAGAGCTTTTCAGAAAAGAGTACAGGTGAAAGTGTCAGTAAGATAGAAATAAGGGAACAGAACCGAATGTTCAAACTAACATTCCTTCATCTCGTCTTGACTGCAAGATCTTGCTCCTAAACTCGGATGCCATGTTGTCTAGTCTCTGTATATGTTGGATGTTTATATATGGTATTTTTAAAAGTTTGATCCATATTTGTATATTTATCTATTTTACTGTGATTTTGATAAAGAAAGTAATTAATTTAATAAATAAAATACTTATTATAATTTCACAGCCATTTCTAACAGGCTTGAGGGAGGCGGCTCTCCGCAATTTTTGTATTTTTCTTAGTTTCTTGTGTTTTTAGTGCCCATTGTGTAAGTCGGTACTTTCTTCGCTGCGTCGCTTTCTGCCTGACGCCATAACGCTTTTTTCTGAAGATCTTTAGATCACACAACGACACGAAGGCTTTTCTCTGAACTCACGGCCGTTGAGAGCCAGCACGGGTCCCGGAGCAGACGACTTGCTAAAACAAGTAGCTGGTAAAGTTCATAGATTCAAGAGTGACAAGAGGCTAAAGACCGACAAAGGGTATGTCAGACAAATCAGTAACCACGCATTGTGCTTATTCCGCATCTCAGTTGTCTGATTCTCCACCAGCAAGTAACCTGACGACATCACCTCCCCACCACTGGCAGAAAACAAGGTGAAGGTGACTATCAACATCAGTGAGTCATCGTCATCAGAAGTGGTCATCGTGCAGGTTGACAGTGTGGCGTGTGTCTATCAGCCATATACAGGAATAGCCAAAGGTCTCACAGATACAACCACACTGCATGTAGCGCCGCACTCGACAACAGAGACTGTAGGTGGCTGTTAAGCGGATTGATGTAGAAAACTTAGATCACGAGTTCTCTTATGTATAGAAAGAAGTATTAACCAAGCAGTTACAATATGAGACTTCTCCCACATTACTGTAGCTTCGTCCATCGCCATGAACTGTGGACAGTCATGCTTGTCATGGGCTGTGGTTCTTGCCGTCACCTGCTGGTCATACACAGGGGTGTGAAGACTACCCATGCTTTATATCAGCTAGCGGACAGGTGTGTCTCACTGGCTTCCACAACTCCACAGTCTATGACTATCCTAGCATACTGCTGATTGCCTCCAGTAGTTCAGTCCGGAAATTCTTGAACAGAATCTGGATATTTCTCAGTGATTGTAAAACTAATCTGATGATCTTACTACAAGAATTCTGCTATTTTTCAGTGATTTTAAAACTAACCCCATACACTGTACAGCACATAGAGTCGACTCTGGAGTTGAAAATTGCGCTATATAAATCTGCTTTATTATTATTATTATTTCTGTGAAAAGGGTACTCAAAATGTGTAAAAGAAATACACACATACACACACAAATACAGCTTACCCTCCTTCTTAAATTCGGCCTCTAAATCATCTCCACACTTTTGCCTCAGTACAGAGGTAACAGGTCCTGAATGCAGAAACAAGACAATGCTCACTTTAAACATTTTTCAAGTCCAGTCAGAGTGTAAAAACGATTACAAATAAAAGGGTTTAGCACAAAACTTGGTCAAACAACCCTTGCTGCTTACTTAAATGTATGAAATATATTTCCTGGGTCAAACATCTAAAGCAAGTGAGCACTAGGCATCGAGAGTTTATGCACATCAGCTTAAAAACATTCATCCAGTTATGAGCAAAATGTTTCAAGTATGAATAATAAAGCTGATAAATACAGAACATTTCTGATTTTCTGAGCAAATCTTTGGAAGTGCGCTATATAAATCCTCATCATCATCATCATTATTATTATTATTATTTGTTACCATTGTTTGTGAAAAAACAACTTTTTACGATGTTAAGATTGTAACGTTTTGGGTGAAGAGTGCGCTTATAAGTGGAAGCGAGCGTGAGTGTACATCTACATGTAGCTACGCTCGCGGCACTCTTCTTCCTTTTTCACACAAAAAGGGCCGACCAACGATTCCAACATTTAATGTTACAAAATAAAAGTAGAAATGAGATGTTAAAAAGAAATAGTGAACAGTCAAGAACTATTATAACTGTCTCACACCGAGGATTAGGGTCCCCTTTTCCTGGGCAAATGTCACCCGTCACTTTGTTCATTCGCTGGTCAGGTATCTCCAAAGTAGGTGGTCAGCTTGCAGGCAAACTGTATCCAAGACGAGTGGAAGCTTGCACAGAGAAGTTTATCCAAATTCAAGATTCCCACGGAACTCAAGAGTAGATCCCGGCGGAGTGAAGTGGACAACTGTCGACTCTCCGTCATCCAGCTCTCGCTGGAAGGATGTGAGCTGAATCTTGGCCAGCTTAGGGGTGCTTACACACCAGTGGTAGAGAGACCCCATGCGCCCGTTATGAATCGTCTGGCAGTGGTGTGCAGGTCAGCAAACAAGACGAGTGTAAGAATCACCAATCACAATATAAGATCCTCACGAAACACAGGAGTATCTCCTGGCCTGAAGATTAGCCTTGCTGGAGATGTCCCAGACGGGTTGTAGTTAACAGATTACGTCTCTGTGCCATACAGTTCTTGCAGGAAGGATGTCAGCTGTATCTGGCACTCAGCTTGGCAGTGCTTACACCCAAGTGTCAGCAGGCTTCCAAATTCTACCCTTCGGTAGAGAGAGATGACAGCGACTGTTGCAAAACGTTTGCTGGTGGTATACTGGTCAGACTACACTGACAGTTTGCCGCTCAATCTGGAGTACAGCTCAGGCATGCTCACTTCCCAATTCAGTAGGTCAGTCTACACTGACAGATTGCCGCTGAATCTGGAGTACGGTTAGTAGTGGTTACACCCTCGGTGTAAGCAAGCTTCAAAGTTCTACCCTTCGGTAGAGTGATGTCAGCGTCCGTTATAATCATCTGCTATTGGAATACAGGTCAGTCTACACTGACAGATTGCCGCTGAATGCCAGGGAAACGTTATCCCCGCTTACTTAATTACCCGACCACCGGTCTTGACCAATCGCATGCTAAGCAGCTGGATCACCCAGGTGGTCGCCTAGCAACACTAGCTATGGCTACGTGAGATCCACGGCGATCAAATACATTAATTTACTTAGCAGAGTAATCGGTGTGGATTCTCACCTGATTTAGACCGTGTCGGGTACATCTACACCACACTATGACGACTTACTCCGAAAATTAATCCTTCGTAACTAAGGAGTCTTTCATTCTTTATTGCGTCATGGTGTGATGTCATACGCAGGTCCGCGTCACACGCTCACGAGAATATTCAAGAACGTGCCGCTGTTCCACCCAGGCTTTTGTACAATTAATAAAATAAATAAATAATAATAATAATAAATGAGTTTGAGCCGCGAAACGTTACACAGATTTGTGACTAGTTTCCCCAGCATTCAAATTTCATATGCTTCATAACTATATCGGATACTAATACTGAAGCGAGCTGAAATCGTAGAATTTGTCATAGACCGCCGCCTTGATATTTTCATCATCACTGAGACGTGGCTTAAACAATATGGCGACGAGAGCGTGTGTGTCGATCTTACTCCAGTGGGCTACTGCCTGAAATCTTTCCCCGCCCTACACGTGGTGGTGGTATTGCTATAATCTACAGATCATCACTTGCCAAGTACCTGTCTTTTACTACTGCCGTATCGTTCCCTCACACGTCTTTTGAATTTGTACAAGTCTTCTCTTCGGCTCCTCATTTCTCGATGCACCTGCTCTGCATCTACAGACCTCCTCCTAGCGCCAGGAACAAACTTACAGCCTCTACATTTTTCTCAGAATTCCATGATCTCTTGGATTATAGCAATGCACTAATTGGACCCGCAATTCTCCTCGGAGATGTTAATGTACACTTCGACAACAGTTCTCACCCTGACACTGTCAAACTGTCCGAAATGTTGCACACCTTTCGTTTTGTCCAGTCCGTGTCGCAACCAACTCACAAAAGAGATCACATCCTGGACTGGGTCATACATCGACCTGATGACCACTTAGTCCAGTCAGTTGATGTTTCCCACGATCTCTCATCTGACCACTACTCTGTACTAATCGAACTGGATCGCAAATGCCCATCATCGGCGCCAGTTTTCAGACCCACTCGGTCATTACCAAATGTGGATAGACTAGCATTCAAAGCACAGCTGCAGATGGCGCTCCTCCAACCACCCTCTGCCGAGCAACTTGACTGTGTTTTGCGTAGAGTAGTTGATGACCACGTGCCCCAGTGTCTCGACGTCTGATGCGCCAGTCTAAATGTGCGCCTTGGTATTCACAGATCCGTGTCGAACTCCGTGACCTGAAGCGCATGCGCCGGCGAGCTGAACGTGTTTGGCGGAAGACTGGACTCGCCATCCACAAAGAAATTTATAATGCCGCAAAGCGAAGCGTTGCAAAATGCATTTATGCGGCTAAAGCATCATATCTTCAGGGCCAAATAATTAACTGCACCTCCTCCAAAAAGCTCTTTGCCATCTGCTCTCAAATGACTGGATCTCGTACAGCAACACCACTGCCTACTGCCTACCCTGCTTCACTGCTGCCGCAAGTTTTTAGTGATTATTTCACCAGCAAGATATCGGACATTCGATCATCTTTAGACTCTGTGTCAGTGCTTGACAGCATCTCCTGTGATGCCCTCCCAGGATGCTCCATGACCAAGTTCCTACCAGTCTCTGAGACCGATGTGAAAGCGGTTATTCTAAAAGCTAAACCAACAACTTGCGAGTTAGATCCGATGCCCACAAGCCTTCTGCTCGAGTGCCTAGATACTCTACTTCCTGCCATCACTAATATTGTAAATGTCAGCTTGTCGTCAGGTGTTTTCCCATCTCTGTTCAAAAATGCGGTGGTGAGGCCACTTCTTAAGAAATCCACGCTTGACGTCAATGTCCTGAACAACTACCGTCCAGTCTCCAACTTGTCTTTTCTCTCTAAGATCATAGAGAAAATTGTTTTGACACAGCTCTGGGCATACTTACAAGAGCACCATCTTATCCCACAAGCTCAGTCGGCGTATAGACCTTTCCACAGCACCGAGACCACTCTTATTAAAGTAACAACAGACATATTATCTGCTCTTGACAGTGGTGATGTCTCTCCATTAACCCTACTGGACCTGTCTGCTGCATTTGACACTATAGACCACTCTCTGCTTCTTCACAGACTCCACACCCTCTACGGGATTTCTGGACCTGCGCTCTCATGGTTCAACTCATATCTCACTGATAGGACCCAGACTGTGTCAGTTGATGGTCAGACATCTCGCCCTGCTTCACTTTTCTGTGGTGTTCCCCAAGGCTCAGTACTTGGCCCAGTTCTGTTCATCCTGTATACTAAGCCCCTTTCATCATGCATCCAGTCTCACCAGGTTTCTCATCAATCCTATGCTGATGACACGCAGCTTTACTGTTCCACTCCGCCGGCTGAGTCTCACTCTGCTATTAGCTCTATAGAAGCTTGTATCAGCGATGTCAAGGGCTGGATGGTAAAAACAAGCTTAAACTAAATGATGATAAAACGGAAGCCCTCTTGTGCCATAGAAGAAGACATCAACCTTCACTCGTCAGTCTGCCCAATCACATCAAGGTGGGCGACATCAACATCACCTTCACGTCATCTGTTAGGAATCTGGGATTTATTGTCACTGATGACATGACACTCGATAGACATGTAGCAGCTGTCTGTCGGTCTGCCTATTATGAGCTCCGTAAGATCAGTGCCATCCGTCACTTTCTCTCTACACGCGCTACCAACACTCTTGTCTGTGCGTTTGTTCTTTCTCGACTTGACTACTGCAACTCCTTGCTGGCAGGCTGCCCTGACTACCTCATTGAGAGACTCCAGAGAGTACAGAACTCTGCTGCACGTCTGGTGCTTAGAGCAAGGAAACGGGACCATGTCACTCCTCTCCTTCGTTTTCTACACTGGCTACCCGTCTGTTCTCGCACTCAGTACAAACTGTCTGTGCTGTGTTTTAATTTCTTTGCTGGCTCCTGTCCTGACTATTTCTCTGAACTTCTCATCCCTTACTCTCCGTCCAGACAACTACGCTCTTCGTCTGACGACCGTATCCTAACTGTTCCTGTCACCAGAACAACAACATATGGTCACAGGACTTTTGGCTACTGTGCTGCAAAACAATGGAACTCTCTTCCTTTCCATATCCGCCACCTTCCTACAACTGAATCTTTCAAATCTGCACTGAAAACGCACCTCTTCCTTGAGCATTTCTCCTAACACAGTCCACACAATGCTCGTCCTTCTTAACCCCGCCCCCTTCCCTCTTCCTACTTTACCCATCTTTCTCGCAGAATCACTATATTTCTCTGTTCCTGTTACTTGATGCCTTTTGTTTTCTGTTTTCGTCAGTACTGTCGTTTTCTTTCGTCCCCTTTGTTCTGTGTCTACTTAGTCCACGTCTCTTCCTCGTTTTAAGCGCTAAGAGCATGCTCTCTATGAGTGTCAATATGCGCTATAAACATCTTCACTATTATTATTATTAATAAATATGTTTGATGGCAATAAATTGCATAAAAATAAAACATTAAATGCAATATAACCCATGAAGGTCAAAACATGTAAACTGAATAAGTCATCATACTTTCATGGCTGTCTTGTTTTCGAAGAATGAATGGTTTACTGGGCAGAGCATGCAAACAAACTATTTTGAGTACATAAATATTATTGTCGTCATAGTTGAAACATATGTGAAATGACTTAAAATTAATTTGCATTATGATTACATAAAAAACAAAATAATCATGTTTTGGCATTCGTATATTTTAGTATTTTGGGTTGATTTATTGTGTCCATTCACGGTATTTGCTTTTAAGTAATACTTGTGATTAATTTAAATCACACTTGCAACGTTCTTAAGTGAAACTTCTACCATGCTGTTTGGATATCCCCAAATTCTTATGTTTGTATATTACCCCCCCCCCCCCATCCCTTCCCTCTTGCTACTTTACCCATCTTTCTCGGCAGCATCACTATGTTTCTCTGTTCCTGTTACTTGATGCCTTTTGTTTTCTGTTTCGTCGTCAGTACTGTCGTTTTCTTTCGTCCCCATGTCTCTTCCCCGTTTTAAGCGCTAAGAGCATGCTCTCTATGAGTGGGAATATATGCGCTATAAAAATCTTCACTATTATTATTATTATTTACATCTTCAGATGCACAAGGAACTTGCCATGGAACTGTACATGGTTCACGTACTGCAATAGGCATACACTTGCTTTGATGGGGTTAAGATCGGGACATAAAATAAGCTTCCTCCTCCCCATTATTGTAAAGGATGGTTTTTAATAAGAAAGACAGGTGGACAGATAGAGAAAATGTGTGTTGTCAAAAAAAAAAAAATAACAAAATGTATTGACAGAGCTTCTCACCTGTTCTTAGTGAAGCATCCGTGCTGTTGATTATGGCATCCACTTGTTCCTCAGTGATGTCACCTTGCTTGACTATTAAATGCAAGTTTCCTAACTCAAACTCTGCATTTCTTTTTGGCTAAACAGGGGCAGCTAGATAACGAAAAAGGGAAAATATTAAGAATGGAAGTTGTCATTTTATTAATAAAACCTTATTAAGACCTTCCGTATCGCGACCCTCCTCTTGGATAAGACCCACACATTTTTCGCGGAAGTATGTAGTTGTATAATTGTCTTCTCTATTACGACTACCTCCCCAACGCAAATTACGGCAGACATCACATGCTCTCTTACAACTTTTTTTTGCAGAAGTCTTTTTTGCAGTGCTGAAAGGTGTTAAGAAACTTTTAAAACACAATGCGTTTGGCTGACAGTTTACCTTATCTGCAAATGAAGTACATTTTGAAAGAGACTGCTTATTTATTGGGTCACCGGTCATTCAAACCAAAACCCTATTGCGCCAGTATAATCTACCACCCACCAGAGTCGCTTCGAAACTGCCATGCTCATATTGTCCCTCATAGTATGCATCGTCTCAACACCAAAGTCAAATCGATCCAGGCCCATAAGACGAATCGATCACTGATGACAAGAGTAGCTATTATGGTCAAATATTATCAACAAAGCCATGAGTTGTTCGAACAAGTTTAGACAACATTTTACTAACTGAAAATGACCGCTTGGTAGTCCACATGCGACGAATATATCACACAATGGCGCGCGCACGCGATTTTTCTATTAATATTAAAAAAACCCATTGTTGTCTTTATTCTTTGGTTGGAAGCTCATATTAAATATCTATGTAGACGTTTGGTTAACACGAAAAATGTGCCATTGCTCAGGCTTTCATTTAAACGACCTGGACAGATTTGACCATCGGTATTAGAATGATGTGGCTTACGAGGGACGAAGTGGTCATGGGGTCGGGAGATCGATTCGAGTCAGGGCGCTATGGGTATTTGGTTAAAATGACCAGCCCCCGTTCATTGTCGTCTCTTTACCAGTGCACCTCACTTGTTTGTTTTATTAACGACTTTTACAGAAGTCACGTGTTTCTATAAGTTAGATTCTTATGATTGACTGCTTGTGTTTTATTGCAACTTAATGCGGAAATCATATTCAAAAATATAAATATAGAGCATTTTTAAATAGCAATGTGCTTAATTGGCGAGTTATTTGCCTTATAAATCTTTGGTTAAGCATAACAATGTCAGAATAAAAAGGCGTGATCGAGCAAAAGTGAAAACGACTAAAAATTGACATTGTTTTAAAGACTTCTATTTCAACATCTAAATAAATTAAATTGAATTTATAAGAGTTTAAAGTCATCGTTCCTGGTATGATAGCAGATTTGATGATTGCCATAATACGACCGATCTCAGCTCGTTCCCAAGTTCGGTGAATTTTAGCAAAGCCTTAATAGGAAGGTTTATAAATGAACAATAACATACTGTATTTTTGTATTTTTTCTATTGCTTTACCTATAATGACATTTTCAAATGTAAAAAATGCTAGGATGTATAATCATATAAAACAATGGTAATCAAATTTAATAGTTTTAAAGGATCATATGGTTGTAAAAATTTACTTTTATTATACTCATAAATATTTCCTACATTTGGTCATTCCACCTTCCACGATAAACTGAAGACAGAAAAATAACTGTTTGGGTAGCACAATTTCTAGATGGAAATTTCTGTTCGTAATTTCAGTTCCAGCTGCAACCTCTCGATTGCTCAAAATTGATTAATGACCAGGCAGTGTAATGTGAGCGCTGCTTAATTAAAAAGGCAAAAAAGGATAAAGTTACGGTCATTTAATTAATCAGTCGACGAAATTTAACGGTCAGTCATCATCATCATCATCATCATCGCAATATTTAGAGTCTCTTTTCAGTACCAGCCTGACTGAAAGCACTTGACATACACACAGGAATATGATGTAGGCATCAAATGCACTTTCATGAACATGCCTGCGCACAAAACACAAAACCACGCTAAACAGATCGCTCTCAGAGGGTACAATTATTTGCAAAATTGTAATCCAGGCAACAAATGTTTCTGGCCACACCACAGTTCCAGGCATAGAACGGTTCTAATAGGAAGAAGTTTTTTTTTTGTTTCGCTGCTCATAGGGTTTGGTGCAGAATGTATCTTTAAAAAATTATAATTATTTCACAAGCCGCCAGAAGGGAAGCAAGACCAAGTGACTGGGCATAGGCAGTAAACATGAAAGACCCAAAGACTGAGCCCTGATGCTGTCGATATTGCACCGCAGAAGATTTCACATGCGAAGCCATGGACTATAAAAAACTGGGTGCAAACAGCAGATAGGAATGGAGCCAGCCAATGTGCCATAGAGGCCAAAGGTAGTATTTAGCCTTTGGAGGAGAATATGATGGTCCAAAGCGTCAAAGAAAAAGACGATTGATCGAGCATTGACCTGCCCAACAACCAAGAAACACTCCAAACTGGATTTATGTTATGGCACAATTCCTGCAGCCTACAGAGCCAAGCCTATGCCATCTTTTGGGGCTTCTTACCACCACAGTGTGTTTCTGGGCCCCGTGTAGGGCCTGTGTGTGAACGTGTGAAGCATGTTGTTAAGTCGGTGAAGCGTTGGACGGATGCCCTGGCAAAAAGATCTGCGGACAGAGAGTTAAGGGTCGCGATCAAACGAGCGAAAAGAGAATATAAAGGCAAGATAGAGCTACGGTACTGTGCTGGCGACCTTCGTTATGCCTGGCAGGGGATCAAGTCCATGGCTTCTGTTAATCAAAAGATGGACTGCACTAGAAAATCAGTCAAACTACACGGCGTGAGCGACCAGGACTTGCCAAATGGTTTAAATAACTTCTATGCACGTTTTGAGAACCATTATTTTTCTGATAAAGTTAGGGAACTTAGACAGTCGCTTGTCCCCTATAACAACATAGTAATTTTTCAAGTCGGTGTGACGGAAATGCTAAAGCGGGTCAAGGTTAGCAAGTCACAGGGGCCTAATGGGATTTGTGGGCGTGTCCTGCACTTCTGTGCTGTTCAGTTGGGAGGAGTGTTTCAGCACCTCTTTTAACGCTCTCTCTCTCGACTCAGGGCACATTCCAGCACTCTGGAAACTTTCTAACATCGTCCCACTCACTGAAAAACCTAATCCCAGCCAACCCAATGAAGAAGAAGAAGAAGAAGAAGAAGAAGAAGAAGAAGAAGAAGAAGAAGATTTCGCATTTGTTTATGTTGTATTTAATTTAAATCAACCCCCGTATCAATGCTCGTCGCCTGTCATGTAAACACACACTTTAATTGTTTACTGGTGTTTGTTCCCAAAATTATTTTTTAAAGGTAGATGGATATCAAATGCAGAGAGTCGAAAGCGAGTCTTCAGTCCCTGGTCCAGAAAAAGCACAAACAAACAGTCCAAGTCAACCTTTGTGTCTTGTTAAAAGAATGCACCATTGGCGTGCGTGTGCGTGTGCATGACGTGGACGTGACAAGCGACGACTCAGCAGTGCCGTCAACATTATACCCATCCAGGAACAGTTGGTAAGGTATACACAACTTAGTATGAAATGACAAAAAGTGGTCGGAACCTGTGCGAGAGCTTGAAACATTTACTATGTGGCGGGGTCAAAGTGAGTTGAACTGTGTTCACACTACGTTTCCTGGTCACTAAACAATTGTGACCAATAGAAGCTGACAGCTGGAATCTGTGCATAGTTTGGTGATTTCCGTATATATATATATATATAGTCATTTAGATGTATCATTAGGTGCAATACCAAGAAGAAAAGCTGTCTTATACAGACAGAATAATTACATTGCTGTAATGAAGGCATCTCAGAGAAAACCCGACTCTTTCTACTGCTAGTAGTGGTCTTCTTAGACATAAAAGCCTGAAAAGCCTGAAAAATATTAAGGACAACCTCTAATCCATAAAAGAATTGCATTTTTTCCGGAACACTAAGTACAACATACTACGACAAAATCATTACATCATTGCAGCAGACAAGCAAGAAAGTCGATACGGGAACTAGTAATAGTCTAAATGTACAGACTAAATGCAAGATAATACCTGATACTAATAAAACCTCTGTAAAATAAAAGCAAACTGCTCGTGTTTTGTATGTATTACATTTGTAATCAACTTTGAGTAAATCCTACATGGTTTTGAATTTTACTCAGAAATCTCCGATTTAAGTGAGTCATCTTGAAAACTTATCTATCAAGGTCTAGTTATGTAAACGATCTCTACAACAGTTCCTTTTCTCATGAAGTGGACAGGAAAACTTTACCTATCATCATAACGCGAAGTTTTGTGATCAAAACTGTTAAACAAATGCCTTCTTAAAGTATATGCAAGTGTATTTGTGTCGCTTCGCATTTACCTTCACGATGTCTGGGCTGTTGAAGACAACAATTCTGACTTCCCTGAGAGAGAAACCACTGGTCTTCTTCTCGAAGATTTGTACAGCTTTGGTCATGGTGTTTGCCACAACATCTAGTGGGTACCCAAGATTTCCAGCGCCCAAAGGCGGAAAGGCAATAGATGTATAACGACAATTGCTGGCCATCTCCAGGCACTTTATCACCATCTGACTCATGATCTGTTACACACACATATATATATATATATATGCAAAATATTATATATGTATACAAGACATATTTGCGCAATGAGCATTCTTCCGAATGGATACCTGCGCATTACAAATGGACATCATCATCATCATCATCATCATCACATATTTATCTCTTTTGGGGGAGGGGGACAAAATGTGCAGTAAAAATATATTCTCTAATAGGTATTTGTTGGCGTTGCTATCTTTTATGGACTAAGAGCATTAAAGATAAAGGAAGTTGCTTAAGATCTCGGTCGTTAGAGACTGAGGTGCTAGATCCTCTAAGGGCCAACTTTTTTGTAAGAGAGCTGCTAACGTCCTCTCTCACTCAGCCTTTCTTTTCTCAACCGTCTAAGAAGTCAGATACCAATTCGGCAGTTGGGTGCTCTAGCAACTCTGCTATCTGCTTGTCCAAAATATAATACAGTCTGCAAAAGGAGGGAGTGTTAAGCTTCATCCACTCACAGCATTATTTTCAGAATGGTGACTTTGCGCTCTAACATCTATTGTGTCATAAAAAACATGAATGTTTTTAATGTAAACTATATCTCTTTGAGGCGAAAAGATGACAAGACACCATCGATTTATCCTGCTGAAATTGCTCTTCAATCATATGAATTTTCTTTCCCTGAAGGAAAAATAACCCATGAACCACTAAAAGCACTCTGAACAGGAGAGCCCCAGCCACTATATTGCTCAGCTGAACAAGCACCCAGTCTTTTGATGAAAACTCTCAATGCCATAAGGCATAAGGCCATTATGCCATATGCTAAGTGTCACAGAAAAAGAATTTACATAAACGTTATTTCTTCGTTGAGTTTACCAGATGACCTGAAAGTTAAGAGGCCTGAATAAGGTCCGTAAATAATAACACTATTAATCAACAGAGGGTGAATCGTATAGCTGAAATTCTTGGGAGTGTTAAGCCGATGGTCGCTAGCACGGGCCATCATGCACGCAAGCTTGCAGAAGATCAGTGAAGGGAAAGTTCGTACTAAACTTAGACACGAAGTCAAATTTAAGGTACTCGATACTGTCTAAAATAAATATCAGGCAGAAAAGACCAATCAAGAAAAAAAAAAGAATAAGAAAGAATAGGTTCTTAAAAGATGTGATTTTAATGCACGTATAAAAGATTTAATGGCAAGTAAGTAAATGAAAGGGAAGGGAGTTCCACAGCTTTGCCATAGCTAAAATATGATCTTTAAGGAGAGGGTTACGGGAGCTGGGGCACCAAAGCATTTAAGACTTGGGTGCGACCCTGGGTTTATGGAGCATAAATTAACCACCACGATAAGCATAACCTGTGGCTTCTATTTACGAGTATAAAGGGCTCTTTGTTCAGTTTAGTGGATGGGGTTAAATTCATGCGGTTAAGAGAGCGCTATCAGTGGTTCGCTGGCGGTAACAATCTCCCGGAGGAAAATTACACTCTTGAAGAGCTAAAGCGTGCAGCTACCTGCCATATAATCTGGTAAGGAAACCAACCTGTTCAGCAGCGCTAGTGCTCTTGTATTTACACAACGCGAGATGAATGACGCCTTTGCATTTCAGGTTGTGGCCTGTGGTGTAGGCTACTTCCGTACTTTCGATTCCATTTGGATATTTTGTTTTACACTCCTCCTGCAACCCAGGCCCTGCAGCCTTCAATATGGAGCCTGACAGCCCCATTCTTCAGTTCAAGGTCAACAGATGTGGAATTCACAATGATATCGGTCTGAAACATTTTACAAAAATATATGCATAATGATAAATCTGATGATTATTTTTAGTTACGTAACGATCGCAGGACAATTTAATTCTTGCGGACATATGAGCTTCACCCTATAATTCCTTTAACCTCTGCATACGACACTTTTGAGATAATCTTTTTTGACTGAATGTGTAAGCAGGATAGTTCCTGCTTTCAATGATATGCACGTGACTTTGCCAGTATGATGTTTTTGTGTTATTGCAATGGTATGGTATTAAGACTGAAACTATTCTTTGTATGCTTAAGAATTATACAATATTCTTAGATGATTTTTAATTTTAAATATTTTTATTAAGTGCTTTGAATTTTTTCATACTTGGTGACTGGTAGGTAAGAAGAGCCCAGATGCGTACCAAAAACGAGCACATGACTTGGAACGCTTGTAGAAGGAACGGTAAGTAAATCTGGCCTTGGTGAAAGGCAGGTGCTTAAGACTCTCGGAGTTTGCAAAAAGCCACAGACTCACCTAAACCGATACCATCAGTCCTCACAAGGAATGCAGAATCTTCAGTTGGTTTGGTTCACAACCAAATCGATTTCAACCTACTGCCAAGACATTTCAACAAGGCTTAAACGATGTCCATCATAAACAATGACTATGAACGTGTCTTAACAAGCCGGAGGTTGAAGATGGAGGCAATACTCTGCTCAACCAATCCTCAAATTTGCTTTAATTGAAGAATCCACAAGACCCAAACTTTAAAAAAAAATCTCCAAGGCCTAAGATGGATCTAAATTTTCCGCCCTTTTCCCGATAAACTGTAAAGTAGACACCCTCGCTAGAAATATCATGAACTGTTATTTTTAACAGCTAAAGAAATGCTAGGAAGGCCGAGTAAAAAGAAACAACTTTTGATTACAAATGATACCCTAGATAGCTGTGATCAAAAGAGGAACACGATGAGAGAGAATAAAAGCAACCTCAAAGCAGCTTCCAAGAACAAAACAATAAACTGCAACATCAGGAAGGTAAGGAAAGCAGCAAAATAGCACTAGACTGAGGACCAGCTCCGGGCCATACAAAAGAGAAAGGCCCTAGGTGACAGAAAAACGCTTGCCAGCTGCTGAAGGTACTCACCAAGATTAGTCAACACAAGACTCAGTCGTCAAAGACAACAATGATCACAGAAAGTATTGCTGTAGTAAACCGATAGACTAAATATTGTAAATGCGGACAGATGCCAAAGTCCTCCCAAACAACCTGCAGACCTGCCAGTCCTACAGGAAAAGGTCGAGAGAGTGGTGTACAGTCTTAAAGTAGATACGTCACCTTTTGTTGACAACGTCTCAATAAGCCGCACAAGCAGGGTGGTGAAGAAACAAAAAAGGCCCTCATCATTCTGCGTCAAAGAATATTAGAACGGAAAGAATGGCCCAAAGAATGAATAAAATCACTAGTCATACCCTTTCCAAAGAAAGGAAACGATAAACAGTGCCAAGACTACAGAACGATGGTCTGATTAGCCGTTACACTTTATACCAAGTAATGTCTATTTCAACCTAAAACAATATACTTCGTCATAACTGTTAAGCTCTTTAAAGTCTACTGAATTTTATCTGACACGCCTGAGCCAACCCAAATGTGTCTTCTATACACACAAAAGTTTTCATAAAAAGAAAAAAATGTTCCTTTATTGCCTCTAAAGTTGAATGGCGGTTAGGGAGATCTGCTATTTTGAAATAGGAAATGGAAATGTAGAGGCTATTCGAAGGCTCGTCTTCGGTGACAGTGCAAAGAGACAGCGACCGCGAGACACTAATCCAGGGATCTTTGCACATAGAACGCGAAACCAATGACTCGTAGCGCGGTCGCCACCATCGTGGGACACCAGGAACTTCTTTTTCGCAACATTGAAGCGGCGCAAGCCACTTTGGATTGACCCTGTGACTTCGAACAACATTAAGTTTATTTCTCGGGTTACCTTGGAGGGTGATCAACGCAGAGAAGGACAAAAGAAGAAATGGCTGACAAACGGGAAGGAGTGGACTGGTTGCTCGATGAAGGACTTGGTCAAGACCGCTGAAGAGCGACTTAGTAGAGAGCCTTTCCATCAACTACATGTACCGGCCGACTAGCATAACGGTTTGTTAATTAGTACCAGTCAAAAGACGGATAACAAATATGATGACAGGAATAATGGTCACTGATCTCTTTCTCATACACGCACACAACAAACAATCACAAACATGCTTGAATGAAAAGATTAACATGCTCACGTCCTGCTGGGCTATCTCTCCTTCAATAACAGAAATCCTGATTACTCTCTGGCCATCTAAAGGCGCTACTGTGTTCAGTCTTGTTATAGACTTTCCATCTGGAGTCAAAAATAAAAACCAGATCATCAAAACACCCTTCAGTAGTTTAATACGTTAACGTTTACCTAGCCTTACAATATAAATTATTTGAGAAGAGTTAATACAAAGAAAAAAAAAGCAAAAGAAAATACCTTGTAGATATCAAACAAAAGTTAACCTGAAGATAAAATTATTGATTACCAGTGACTGGATTGAGCTTATTAGTGAATACTTTATCACATTCACATTAACGTCCACGATGATAATATCATTTAAAGAAACTCAATCAATATTATACTACCTATATAGTAATCACAACAAAAGAGGTAATAAGCAAACTAATAATAAAACATTGTCAAACACTAACCATTTGTAGGCTTTGGCGATGTTGGTTTCTGCTTTACTGTAGCATTTGATGGAAAAACCTCCTGTATGGCTGTAACAAAGTGTTTAACAGTGTTTGGCACAATGTCACACAGATAAACAAACTTCAGATGAGTTTCGCGGTGTTCTTTCAAGTAGGTCCAGGCGCCCTCTATAATAACATGTGTGGCTTCTTTGGGGGGATAATGAAAAATCCCTGCACTCAAAGCAGGGATTGCAATAGAGCTGAAGCCATCAGCATTTGCACTCTCCATGCACTTGACCACCAGATCATGAAGACAGTTATCCTCCCCTCTATTACCGCCGCTGTATTTTGGTCCAACAGCATGTATGATTGCTTTACATGACAGTTTTCCCGGTCTAGACATGAAGATATCTCCCTCTGTGAGGTCTCCTCCACGAGATTTTATGTAAGAGCTGCATTCATCTTGTATTTCCTTGCCACCTGCAAAGAAACAGAGGCCTTCTTCCTGTAGCATTCGGAATGTATTTTCACAGAACATACTGATCATATATTATTCTTATTATTAATTATAATTAGGGGAAAAACACTCACAAAGACAGGTCAACATAAGACCGCAGCCATTGAAGACAGCAATGGTCGCCTTCTCACATAAAGCAATGCTGTACTCAGCCGAGGGACTCAATATTGCAAACGCATACACAACTTCCAGCTGAAGACAGTCTACATTGTATTATTCTTGATTCTCTGTTACTAAGTGGGCGAATTTGATCTAATTTTTCTATGTTGTCAATAAAATATACACATTTCAAATATGCGTTTTTCTAAGACAAATGCCTGTAATCTTTTTTATTTGATAGATGTTTAATTTCCAGCACCTGAGGTAATACTGCCACCCCGCTCGGCGACTGATGTCTGAGGGATTGTGCGTCAGGGTGTAAACATCAACAAAGACGCGGTGTTGATTCAAGAGCCAATGCTGGAGGCCCTACCACAGGGCGTGTGTGTTTTGAGTGGTAAAGTGTCAACAAACACTATTCCGCGGATTAGGGTGACCCTCTTAAACACCACTGATTCACCCGTTACTGTGAAACGGAAAAGTGTGGTAGCGGACCTGTTCACCATCCAAAGTGAGTATTCCCTTTCTAGTGTTTTATGAGATTTGAACTGCGACATACGGCAGGACAGTGTAATTCAAATCTCGTGGAGGAAGGTATGAACAATGTCCCTGAACTAGCGTGTCGATTTCGCTTTCTTACGAACGTTGATTAAACGTAGAAAGACAAGTTTACCAAGACGTTTTTGACAGTGAATTTTTTTATGAAAAAGACTGAAACATGGCCGACAATGAGCATGACATAGAGTATACCGCCGCAGGACCTGGAGGAAGTTAGCATGTACAAAAGCTGTTAGATGCTCAAAACCTCAAGCCATCTACTAGCTTCTTTGCCTTTCCTATTGTACTAGTGAGAAAGAAGAATGGATTATGGCGCATGTGCGTGGACTACAGACGGGTGAATGCGCGTACAGTGAGAGACAGTTATGCACTGCGGAAAATTGAGCAGCTGTTTTTCACATTGAGTGGAGCGAAGTTTTTTACTAGCCAAGATCTGTCAAAGGAATATTACCAGGTACCATTGTCCAAAAGCGCAAAAATGGTCTCTACATTTACCACCCCGTTTGGGCTATACGAATTTCAGAGGCTGCCATTTGGCCTCGTTAACGCCCCCATGACCTTTCAGGGCTTAATGGACGAACCCAATCGTATCGGCGTTGCACGTGATGAAGAGCGTCGAGAGGAGGCGAAGAAGGAAGTGAATGATAAATTCAACCCGAAGTCGAACGAGGAAGGCCAACGCCGTGAGAAAGGGAGACAAAGGCTGTGGTGCTTCATATGTGGAGGTGACCACCGCACAAAGTTCTGCAAACAAAAGCACCAGTTGGTAGCCGTAATGATCCAAGAGTTCCCTACAAAGCATGTGCTAACAGAATGCTGTGCGCGCCATGCAGTACGATACCACTCAAACTCGAGTGCGAGGTGGTTGTCAAAGGCATCCGAGTGGTTGGCCATAGAGACACGGTGCATCGATCTCAGTTGTCCAGTCAGATCTGGTGCCCGAGCGATGCAGGACAGGCAAGACAATAGAAGTCATGCTAGCCTCACCACCAGAGGGATGGACACTCCCAGTAGCCATAGTGAATATGGATACCCCATATTTCACCGGACCCGCAGAAGTGGCACTCATGGAAAAACCGGTCCATAAGGTGCTAATTGGGAACTACCGGAAGGGGTCAGGTGAAGAGGAGAGTGCGATACCAGTGTATCCAATTAGAGGAGTATGTGCGACAGTACAGATAAAAGATCCAGCAGCGAAGAGAGAGAAACCGGCGAAGCTGCCACCGCCACTGTTATGCGCAGCGGTACAAGTGAGAACTTCAGTAACGAAGAGAGAGAAGCCGCCGAAGTTGCCGCAGCCACTGGTATGTGCAGCAGTGCAAACGACGGCTTCAGGAAGAAATGTGTGCGAACCACCCCATCTATCTCAGCCACTACTAAGTGGCATAAGACCCGAAGAGTTGGGGCGAGCTCAGCGTGAGGACCCCACTCTTGCTGGAGTACGGAAGCTGGCTGAGGAGGGTAAGCCGAGGCAAGCAGACAAGAGTAAAGGAGGTAAGGCAAGAACCGCCTTTTACTGGAACAAAGGTGTACTATATCGAACCCACACTAGAAAGGAAAAGACGCTGCGACAAGTTGTGGCGCCTAAAATATACAGGCAAAGAGTACTGTATCTGGCGCATGAGGTGCACTCAATCTGTCGTCACACATATCTCACTTGTGGGGAAAGCAAGAACAGAGTGCGTTTGAGTCCCTAATCAAAGCACTGACTGCAGAGCCGATGCTTGGCATCGCTGACCAATCCCAGCCCTTCATCTTGCATTGTGACACAAGTGGGACTGGCCTCGGGGCCGTGCTGTACCAGCGTCAACAGGGACAACTCAAGATAATTGCCTATGCCAGCAGGGGACTCAACAAGACAGAAGTAAACTACCCCGCCCACAAGCGTGAATTCCTCGCCCTTAAGTGGGCCCTGAGGGAATAAATTTCATGACTATATCTTAGGCTCCGGCGTCACCGTGGTAACAGAAAACAACCCGCTTTGCTATGTACTGAAAAATGCAAAGTTAGACGCCGTTAGCCACAGATGGATGTCATCCCTGTCACTGTACGACTTCGACCTAGCATACAAACAGGGCTCGACACACACGGATGCGACGGGTTGTCAGGGCGACCGCAGGACCCACCAGAAGCGGACGAAGTATACAGGGAACGACCAGTTCACTTCCAAAAGTTTGCCTTAGTGTTCCTTTTCTGTCCATCTCAGCGTTTTCACGCCGACCTGAAGAATGCTTTTTAGACACACTGTATGAACTTACTCCTCTTAACCGTTACGAGTTCAGCTTGCTGTAGTGATGCGTGTGGAGACCGTGCTCCGTACAAATCGTCGGTCTTGTGTTTCATGTAAAAGATTTGGAGCTGTTTTAAAGGCACGTAGTCTCGAATGTTTGGATTCTTCCTTCAGTAGCATAGCTAACAGAGTCCAAGTCTTGCAACCGTACAGCAGGATAAGGACTATGAGGGATTTATACAACCTATAGTGGAATAGTATTTTGTTTGTGTAGAAGCTTGGGAGGTCGGTCTGCTCTCTCTTACCCCCGTACCTTTGTCAACCATTTGCGAAGTCAGGCACCCATTCAAAAGCTGGGTCGACTGCGCCAGAAAGGTAAAGAGTTGGATTCATACGCCATTGATTTAACCACTCAGTTGTCTGCTTCAGCTAAAGAGGATAGAACACAGACAAGGACTAAGAAGCACTGGTCTGTAAAAATGGGACGCTCCTATAAGATCGTTGGGGAAGCAATACACAGCAAACGATCATTAAGATAAAATGTCGCTCAGATTATTAAAGATTTTAAACTTAGGAAATAATCACCTTTTTGAACTATGTGCTTTGCCAAGCCTTCACCGTGGCTCAAGTGAGAGTTTGCTGCATTGACAATTACATCAACGTTTAAATTAGTTATGTCCCTTTGTACAGCCATAACAGTCACTCCATTTTGCAGCTGCATTGTGATTGCAGGTGTTCTTTCTTCCGTTGGCGATTCATTGAACACACTATGAGTGCTTCTAGACTTTTCAATCTGTTGATTACAATAACAAAAGGTAAGCATGCACAGTAAATGTTACAACATGAAAAACAACAGACTCCTCTAGGAACTTTTAACCTGCCTTCAAGAATGCATTACAGAAATGTCGAATACTGCCTTTCACAATCACATTTGATGTTTCGTTAAAATTTTATTTATATATTTATATAATAGTGAAGATTTTTTTTTTAGTGAAGATGTTTATAGCGCATATTCACACTCGTAGAGAGTATGCTCTTAGCGCTTAAAACGGGGAAGAGACGTGGACTAAGTAGATACAGAACACAGGGGACGAAAGAAAACGACAGTACTGACAAAAACAGATAACAAAAGGCATCAAGTAACAGGAACAGAGAAAAATAGTGATGGGTAAAGTAGCAAGAGGGAAGGGGGGGGGTAAGGACTAGCATTGTGGACTAGGAGTAGTGCTCAAGGAAGAGGTGCGTTTTCAGTGCAGATTTGAAGGATTCAATTGTAGGAAGGTGGCGGATATGGAGAGGAAGAGAGTTCCATTGTTTTGCAGCACAGTAGCCAAAAGTCATGTGACCATATGTTGTTGTTCTGGTGACAGGAACAGTCAGAGTACAGAGTATATATATATACCTGACACATAAACAAGATATGCATGACAAAAAAAGCCATTATGTACCAATAAATATGCAAAGAGAAAGAAACAAGATAACCCGTAAAAAATTACCCTTCCACGAGAAGAAAGCAGCTTACCACCAGGTCTGTAGGCTCCTCTTTCAAAGAAAAGACACAGCGAACGGCGCTGCCAAGCTTCTCCAGATCCCCTTCACAGCTGGGAGAAGACAGGAATTTAACCTTGGCTTCATCAGTAATTGTTTCTGTGCGGCACTTCACACCTGAAGCCAACCGTTCTAGCATTTTTACCATTTGGTCTAATCCTTTTTCTGTTCCACGCATATGAAACTTCTGCCCAGGTTCGATCGCGCTCACCTCAACTTTGTAAGCACGCAGATTGTTGCAGATATCAATCACTTTGTCCTGCCAAAAACTGGTGAGAAAAGTTTGGCGACTTGCAGAAAAGTGACAGGGCATTGTATATATGGTGTTCTCTGTGAAGAATCTCTCTGTATCCTCTATTACTGCATGCATTATGTTGTCTGTCCCAGCGATGAACAGCTGTTGTCCATTGTCAAGTATTTTCAAGACGCCAGGATGGTCACTAGTTAATCTGCCAACAAACTGAGTCCATTCAGATGATGTCACCAGATCAGCTGTTTCGAGTTCAAGAGGTCGCTGGTGTTGTACAATAGATTTCTGCATGATGTGAATAGCGCCCACAAGGTCATTGTCATCGAAAGCGTAGACAGTTATTTCTCCTTGACTATTTATATCCCAAACTGTCATATTTTTCTCAGCCTTAAATTTTTTGACAACATAGTCCCGAGTTTCTTTGAAACTCAAAAGAGTTTTCTGCAGATCGGTCATGTTGGTGAGTTTGTCAGATTTTACTGATTGCAGCATATTGTACATCTCAACCTGAGCTGCTTTTACATCTCTGACCAAACCATGGAAGCTGATCTCCCCTTTTGTTGTGCAAATATCTACTTTAAGTCCCGGGTTTTGTGTAGTTACCTGGCCTTGGAAAGGTCCAGCAGCCAAAAGATGCAGCTGGTATGGCTTAAGGCTTTTGTTGGTCTCAGTGATCTCTTCCTTTTTACGTTCAGCTTCTTCCTCTTTTCGAATGACAATCTGTTTCACCTTTTGCATCAAATCATCAGCCATGCTCTTCTCGCCAACAACAATAAACGATTTATTTTCCTTCAAAGTAACTATAACTGCTAAATCATGGGTGGCAGGTTTATTTGCAGCCACATCTTTTTCTGTCTCATCCCATATCTCCTGCATAACTTCCTGACAAAGAACGGCTATGGTGTTAAAAAAAGAATGAACAGCGTCTTGAACATCGTTGGTCCAAGTTCGAGCCAGCATACGTGCACCCTGAACTGATGTTGTCAAAGTACATTCCACAGACAAGGTGTTGTCTGAGAAACTCATCTTGGCATGCAGAGCTGTCAGCTTCTTTATCAGTTCTTCTTGTAGTGTAGCAGACTGCTGAATGAATGCCAGCTTGTGTTTATCCACATCTTTAAACTCCATAGGTCTGGGGATTGTAAAAGTACTGGCATCTCTACTGCCCCCAGATGGCCCAAGACACTCAGTGTAAAGCTTAGCTTTGAGCTTATTTCCATTCAGCGTGTGGGTTTTAGCTAGGATGTTCTCAATCACTGTTATAGAATAAAACATGATTAAAAATATTTTGTACATATAATTCAAAATAACAAGTGACAGACAAATCCAAGAAAACATCAAACCCTTAAACAAAGTTACAATAGATCATGCTTTGTTGGTTACTGGTTAATAAATATCATCAGGCAGGTGGAGAAAATCCTTAAAACAATGAAGCATGTTTAAGCCCTTCAGTTTGACTATTTTTACGAAATAACACTTGCAAAGCAAGTCAGACTAATGACAACAGATCTACTGATCACAAGGCTATCAAATAGGACAATGAAGCAACTGTTGCTCATACATTTGAAAGAAAAGTTGGTGGAAGATACATTTAAACTTTTGTAAAACGTTTTCATACCTTCGTGATTCTCAAAGAAAACGAAACATCTTTCAGTGTCATGGTCTAGGACCACATTCCTCACTGGACCACCACCACTCCGCTTGCCCTCAAAATACAAAATGATTGTGTCCTCTGTTGTGTTTTCATTCACGTTCTCCACAAGAATGCAGTCTGAGATGGGTACTTTTGACACAGAGATCTGTCTTCCCTCCAGTTTCTTTCCTCGACACTTCTCTTGCACCTTTAAGAAGTCTGATGGCAAAGGCAATTGATTCTAGGCTACTTTTACCGTGAAACAATCTAGTAAAGTGGAATTTAGGTATACCTACTGCAGAATGGAGAGCTTAATAACTGACACATGTAACAATAACATTAATTTATTTCGATACTTACCCGATGACATGACATCGTTAGATTTCTACTACCAATGACAGCCTCAGCTGTAGAGCTAAGAACAAAAACTGAAAAGAGAACGAAATGTAGCTATCTGGTCATTGATATAATCTAAAAGCAAAACTATTCCTGATGGACAAACACACTCAGGCTGGAACGTCGAGGCAGCACTTCATTTAGACATCACAAGTTTTCCTCCTGACAACGTAGCATCTAAATCTGGCTTAAAAACAGTGGTCACATTTATTTTTTGCGGCCCCTACCATCTAATGAATTCCAGCACAATGAGCAGACCCACTTCTGAGAGCTTCGGGAACCAGTTTCACACACGGGCACCCAAAAGTCAGATTAGAGGATCCGATTTCCCCGCCACCCGATGTGCTAAATGTCTACAAATACTGGACGCCGCAGATGCTGTCCTCTGCGATGGTCTCGTCGAACACCTCCAAACCCTCGACAATCAATCCTACCTCGCCACGCCAGTTAGCCGAAGAATTTACGTTCCAACATCCCTCACGTCTTCCCACATAGGCTGTACAATTTATATAGCTTGAGCTCACACTTGCAAAGTAACATTCTTTTAAGCGCTTGACGCAAAAATCAGAAGGTGGATGAAGACAGATCGCTTTAAATATTTACATGTACATATCATGAGTCGTCTTTTAATTTCTTATGCTGTTATAGTACAGTGAAATGCACTTCGAGAAAACTTGCATCTTAAGCGTGAAACTGTGCAATACAAACCTTACTATGATATTCATCATTATTATTTACAATATATCTCTTGTCCTAATATGTTCTGCATGAATTTATGAAACATTTATCTAGATTTTAACAATATCATATTCATTGTCCGTAGCTTTGTTTTTGTTTGAGATATTTGAGACTTACATTAAAATCGTGAGCTCAAACGATGTTGAAAAGCTAACCGTTTTTGTTCAATAATGGGAGGTCGATAGGCTAAAGATCATTTGACCAAGAACAACCGATTGTACAAAAGAAGGACTTGCTGCAATGAAAAGCTAAATTAAAGGTCTATATAATCATATCCCTTAAAAACGTTTTTTCCTATTGAAGAAAATAGTGCAAAAGAGCCAAGGTATGCTATTAGTGATTGTAACAATGAAATACTTTCCGAAAGCTGATTTATTGAACATATCCTACAGGACTGTGGGAACCTCCGTCCCCTAAGGGAAGAGATTTGGCCACAGTCGGAGACTCTGCTTAACAAACTGTACGGGCCAGCGGAGACTCTACGAAAAACCACCAGTTTCATCTCAAGAGCTGGCCTCCAGGTGTAACCAGGCGAACGACAAAAAAAAAAAAAAAAAGCAGATTTATTTTTCAAATTTAAAAGAAAGGATTGTAACATGGAATAAAATGTACTTTGCTATTAACTTTTTAAAAAAAACAGGCATGCACCTTGTTCTTCATCAAACACAGCAAGGACATCTCCAAGCTGATCCGCATATATCAGGTCAGTTGGTTCCTGTCCAGTAATGCGCTCCAGGTATAAGACCAGAGTATCACGGACTGTACTGTCTGCGACATTATGGAACAGCAGCTTGTTTGGATATGATGGTTTGGGTACTGGGGGTACGTAGAGGGTCACTTCCACAAGCTGACCACAGATTTTATGCTGCTGACTTGCCACCTTTGCAGCCACTGTCAACCAAAGTGAAGAAAATATACATGCTAAGAGTACGAATGTTTACAGTACACTAGTTTATTGGATTGGAGCTAAAACAATAATACTCTGATTCTTCGTGCTGAGTCTTATGTTAATTATATATAATTTCGTTTTAGTAAAAAAATCTGTCACACCAAAAGTGGATTTTTATTATGTTAAGCATAGATTGTCATTTATGACAGTTTAACCATTATCATTTCCCTACATGGTTACTTAGGAATGAGCAAGATTACCACAGTTCGTAGAGGACTATTGTCTGCATTTCTCCAAATGTCTCTAATTCTTGAAGCACATCAATGATTCAACGAGATAGATTCCCACTATCCCTATCTACTATAAAATAATACCAAAGTTCATCCTCGCAGTGGGATCTACAGGTGCAAGGTTACCTTCTGAGCACATTAGTCGCTCCCCTCTTTAGCGCGAAAGACATGTGACCACAAGGCACAGATCATCGATCAAACAGGAAATTGTTCAAGCAAGTCAATAAGTAAATATTTATTATTAATACATTTCATTCTCGTGCTACCTAGGAATTGGCAGACAAGCATAAAGTGAATTTCATCTTCCCTAGCATTTCTACATAAGCGGCAGATACTATTTTCTACTGAGCTATTCTTATATCATAAATTGTGTATGCATATCTAAGCAATTGCAGGTATATAGGAGTACAATGATTAGATTTCTAAAGCACTATATACATACTAAAACGTTCACTATTGTTTACGTGCGTGTGAGAGTGAATAAATGAGTGTGCGTGAGAGAGAGAGAGAGAGAGAGAGACCTTTCGCGTGTGTAAAAGTGAGTGGGCGACAAACGGAAACTGTGATTAACATTGATCTTTTTTGTAAGTGTTTTCATTGTTAGATGCAATATAGTGAATAATATATGACCACATCCTTTTAGAATAGTTTGTATTTTCGTATTTTTTCTCTTTCTATTGTAAATGGTTAAAATACTACGTGAATTTCTCTCACGAGAAACTGAAGTTGCATAGTATTTATAGGACCTAAATGCTTTTAGCTCTCTGGCGGGGATGAAGATGGTAAATAAAAAAGACATTTGTCTGCCACCTACCAAGCTCTTTCTTACACCTACAATATCACTAGTCATCTTTTCTTGAATGACAAGTATCTCCTAAGCCCAGGCTTCTAGGCATCCCATATCAAATTACCCTTCCCAAGTCAACGACAACTTTCCTAGTTAGCCGGATCAAGTGTTCATCCTAGAAAACTGTTCACGTCTTGCTAATGCAATTTTACTAATAATTCACCAAATTGATTGTAGTGAAAAATCCCTCCCACTGAAAATACACTATGTGATAGTGAACAAGAATGTGTCGTGTAATTTACTGACCGTCTGGTGTGGAAAAAGTGACATGGACAATGCCTTTCTTCTCATCAATTTCCAACTTTTTCACATCTCCTTTTGATTCAAAGTAAAGCGTGTATGTGTCTTCACTCATCATTTTGTTGCCGACTTTAACTTCAATGGTTCTTGTAGGCTCTTTTTGAGCTTCCTTTTTTTCACCCATATCTACCAACTTCTGTCCCTTCGTCTTCTCAGGAACATGCTTGACGACTTGCAGGTCATGATTAGCAACACTATGCGCTCTGCTACAAACTCTGTCAACAGCTGCAATAAGAGTAACATTTGGAATGAATAGATTATATTGAAAGGTAACAACCTGGTCAAAGAATGCATAGCTTGTCAAAATGTACATCATTATGTACATAACTTAACTTAATGTGAATTTTTACAAGCTAATAAAATGATTTTGATTACGCCGTAGACAAACCCATTTCTACGCCTTTTGGAGAGATAGGGTTTGTGTTTTCTCTCAAAAACATTTCTAATCTAAAAAACGGTATAAATGCTGGTAAATACTTCTTGATATCGACATAAATAAAGATTTGTTCAATGTAAAACTAACAGAAAGAGGATTCATTCGGTAATATTTTCTTTATCCCACTTTTTTATTAAGTAAAAGTAATATAATTCTACAAGCATATGAACCCACAACAATAAAAAAGTTTAAATACATGATTCAAATCAGTTCCAGTTACCTACTTTCTGGATCCTCAAATGTGATGTAGACCGCCCGCTCCTTTTCATTCACTCGTGTATCTTTTATACTGCCACCGCCACTCTTCTTGGAGTTTTCAAAATACAGAGAGTAAAGTTCAACTTGCGTAAGGTCACATTTTACGATCTTTATTGTGCAATGTTGAGAGGGCATAGGATCTTCCTTAGGAGCAAGGGTCACAAAAACTTCAGTTTTCCCTACTTTGTGAGTTGCGTTAGCAACTTGTTCAGCTTCTGAAACAGAAAAATTCACGAACACTCAAAAGAACTTAACAAAAAATTATGAATTATATGATTTAGTTGCGCGTGCAGTTTGAGAATTGGTGTTTTACACCAATGCAGCAGTAAAACGGCCAAGCAACCGACCCTGTAAAAAAGTGCCCCATGCAGCGATACGAGATATGAACCCAGGACAGACGACCATCGCTGTTTATGTGAAAAGCGCTTAATTTGCGCCTAAATCCCCATGGGACGGGGCACAATATGTTTACCTTTCTCTTCTTTCTAAATTTATAGTGATATGTTTAGAGAGATATATATATATATATATGTATAATATATATATATATACATGTCAGATTTGCCTAATATAATACTAGGAAACCCACGGTAAGATGTTTGTTGTATGTGAAATAAAAGAATACGTTTCAGTGACTGTCTAAGTTTGTGTGACTTGTCCCAGTATACTGTGTTCCTGACGATGAGCATGCCGTATAAATATGTAACAGATGGCAATAATGTGTAACCAATAACTGAGAACAGCTTAAGCAGCATTGTGAATGTTTCATTTTTTCTCTCTGTCATTCATTTATTCCCTTTACCAGCATCGAAGTATCAATTACAAGCAAAACTACTGAGAGAAGCTAACCTCACATCACAGAAAGTAGAAGACGTATTCCGAGAAAAAGAAGCGTCAGAAACAATACTGAAATTTTCTGAGACTTACGGGTAATTTATTTCAACTCTATCAGCAGACCTAGCTATCAATTACAATATCATACTGGAAAGTAATATCTGTAACAGTCTGGCGGAGATTATACACATGATTAAGATTTAGGAATCTCATTGCAATGGGATGATTTGAACATGATAATAAATTAAAGTGCCCCAGCACGCATACATATCCGTAAAGAATTTTCACATGTTAACAGTTAAGGAACTTGATCAAAGAACATTGCCTTAGTCAACTTGTTCTTTGGCGTTGTCCAGGAGCGATATAGACTTATGAAGTGCAGCACTTTGTTCGTAAATGTGAGTGACACCTGAACAAGACTCCAAACATTTTTCTCGTTATGCTTTTCATAGGAGCAGAGTACATTTTTAACGCACTTAATTACTAAAAGGGGGATTGTAGTGACTCAGGACACTGCCAGCAGGCTGAGACTGTACACATTGCAAAAGTGTTAACACACTGTGGCGAAACTACAGTTCGACCAAATAGATCAGGCTAATTTCTAAGTAGATTATTTTGTGTGGTCCGAGAATGATGGTATTAATTTCGAAATAGCCCTTGGAGGAAAAAAAGGATCCCCATCCTTGTACTAAAAGAATGAGGAAGATAAGTATCTTTAACACTAGAAAAATGTTTATACTGTAACATAAAATAAACTTTATCTTTTATTTCATAAGCATCACACATACTGCACAACCAATCACCATTTGGTATATTTTCAATCCTGTCTCAATGATATTTCATGATTCAGTATTCTAAAGTGATTCATTGTAAATAACATCTGATTTGGTAAACAAGACAGATATGTTTCAAGTTCAAAATCAATCCTGCACAAACGGTAATTCTAACAAATATCAGATGTTTCAGTGTCACTAAGCCAGTGTTGTTACATACTTATCTTTGAGGTCACAGTGCGCTATGGTTACGGCACGGTCAAGTTCATACGTTCGCGCCGCCATGCCCTTTTTTCGGAACGGTTACTCGTAACCGTTGCAATGCTTTAATTTTTTTAGGCTCATTCCGCTCGTTTTTTGCCGAAAAAATTAATCCGTTCTATTGTTGATTCATTTTTCTATCGAGTGATTTCCTTCTTATGTTGTAGTTTTCACTTTTGACAGTAATTTTCTGCGTTTTCCCACGGTACCTGTCATTCTGTTAAAAAAAATGGCTAGCAAATTCCCGGTTTGAAATTTCGACCGCCAGCTTTGAAAATTTATATTTATTAACCTACAGTAAAGACAACCATCAGTAATACACCGTTTTAAAGAGCATTTTTAAAACATTCACTTGGTGTAAATTTTAAGATACATAGGTTTTGTCTTCGAGTACTAAAATCAAATGAAAGATTACGACTGTACGCGTTTTAGAACTTTAGAAATTCGCCGGCCAGAAATTAACAAAAAAAATTATTTACACAATATATACAGACATAAAGTACCAAACAAACATATGTTTTATTAGAATATACATTAGAATTTTAAAATTACTTACTATTTTCTTCTCCTTTGCGGTTGTTGAAGTAAAAATCCATGTCAAAGTGAGTTACAACAACGTGCTTCATTTCTCAAAAAGCGATCGACCGTAAAACTCTTTGTTTACCACGGAATCTTTTCACTTCCTGCCAGTTCAAGGGAGGGAATCATGGTGGACGATTTCCCAATGGTTTTAATAGTTTCCTCCCTTATGTTATATTCGTTTTGGCTTCTGAAACCTCTATTGAATTTCTTCTCTTTACTAATTATCATGGCATTTTCTGATGGGAATACTATAAAAGTGTGTTTTTAAGCAAACACAAGGTAAAGATGTTTCTTTTCTACATATGTTGATCTATCATTATCAATTTAAATTGTTCTTCTATCTCTTTTAGTTAATTTTTATGATTTTTTTAAAAAAGGGTAAATACATCTCGCTCCAATTGGAAGGGAACCGCTGCTTAGCCTTCCGTCGCCGAGGCGACTTCTAAAATACTGCACTGAGCAAGAGAAAAGTGATGACTATTTTGCATGCCAGAAAGCCCAAGTTTAAACAGGAATAATTTCACTTTAACCAGATAATGCGGTTTATTTTCTGTTTTATAGTATAGATCTAGCAGAAAACGATACATTAGACTTGAAAATTTGCTAAAATTATATGGCTGGACTAATTGAACGAGTAATTGAGCAGTCTACCTTTCGCTTGCGTCCCCTTTATTATTCTTGTAGGAATGGCTTTATTTAATTTAAAAAATATTGTGAGTAATTGCAATTGCAACTTCCAAACCAGCATAGACATAAAAAGGTACTACAATTCACAATAACATAAAAGAATGTATTTGAACTAATAATTCGATTTGCAGGTAGTAGTAACATCAATTTGAGACAGCGTCTCACAAGTGTAAACATGGCAACACTTTCAGATAGTTTCTTAAACTTTCAGCATACTTGGCAATATCATCAGTGTATAATAGTAAAAACATCTCAAACATTTTCATCGACATTTTTACAAGTTGTTCTACTTGTTTTTCCGCAGAGTTTTCAAACCTTCCATTTTATCTAAAATGAATGAATGAGCATGTATAGCATGTCTGGAATGTACTTTGTGTATGAGTGAGTGTATGTTGTACTTGTAGAAGTGAACGAGTCTGTTAAATGCGAATATGGGTGCATGGTTGTTAATGATTTATGTATGATTTATGTAAAGCGCTTTGAGAAAATCTTTGGAAAGGCGCTATGTAAATTATTATTATTATTTTTATTATTATTATTATTGTTATTATTATTATTATTATTATTATTATTATTATTATTATTATTATTATTATTATAAGTAAGATAAAGGCCGAATTATGAAATGTATAAATCGAGTCAGATTATAAAAAGCAAAATACAACAAAAGTAAAACAAAAAGTACTAGGGAAAATACAAGCATTTTTTCAGTTTAGAAGTAACTAGATGCAGTACTGTCTGTGTACCACAGTGCATGAGTAGCACCAAGAAGCTTGGCGTTAAAGGGTGTGCGGTATCACTAGGAATGACAACTAGAGCTGGAGTATTTTTTTCAAGTTCAAGCAAAATCTGTTGTGACGAGTTGGTAGCATGATTAGGTGGCTTGGTGTAGTCAACTGACTCACTTCAGACAATGATGTCTTTTGAAGCGCTGTTGCCTTCCGAAGGTTTCTTTATGGTCTGCTGTCGGTCTTTTGCAACCACAGATCAGTAGAGTGGTTTGTTGGTATTTGGTGGTCTGTGGGGAGGATGGCTTGTGTGTAACTCAGGCGTATGTGTCGGGAATGGGTGTAAGTGGGATGATGATCTGTGGGCGAGCGACTAGATGTAGGGTTGATGTTGGTTAAGGCAAGGAAAAGGAGGGCCGTACAATTAACGTAACTAGGCATTAAAGAAATTGACATAAGACACGAAGAGATGATATATAAACATACCAACCTTCTGGGCTTTGAAATGTGATGTAGATCACATCATTGTCCTCACTGACTTGGAAATCAGTTACTGTGCCACCAATTTTTCTTGGATTGTCAAAGTACAACTGGTACAGCGCTAGGTTCTGGGGATCAAATCCTCTCACCTCCACCGTGCACTGCCCTTTGTCCTCTATAAGAGGTGGTGGGGTATAAAGTGTGACTTCTAGAACCTTCCCGCCAACTGTGTGACCCCTTGTGGTCACCTGTTGGGCCACTGAGAGAACGAACAAACGCATAAGTCAAACATTTTACGTAAGATAGAAACAAATATATATTTATATTATAGAAAAATTGTCTCAACAGAAACCAAATGAATTTTTTTTCTAGATGCACTCGGGAACTTGTTAAGAGCTGTCACACTTGCAAGTAGCGAAATGGAGATGAAACTGTTTTTGCAAGAATTCTTCACAGTAAATAATGCAAAACTAAATAAGTTCAAGTTTTCAGTTTCGTTATCTTTGCATTTATAGATCCACTGAGCACACACAACTTTAAAAAGATTAATATTTATAAGCTACGTTTAAGCTGATGAAAATGTTACGGCACGAGACTGGCCAGCAGTCAATGATGCAATTTATATGTTTGTAAACGAGAAACCTAACTCCATGATCACGTTTATGTTTATTTCAATCAGACCAGATGATGGATGTTGTAAAAGTCAAAAATGTTCTCCTCGCATCTTCTAAAATTCTTTAAAGTGTCATTTATTTCAAAATTCTTGTAAAACGTTTCTCTGACAAATGTTGTTCTTCTCGACCATCTCCCATTTTCAGTCAGCTTACAGATCTTTCCACAGTACTGAGACTACAAAATGTCAAGAGTGATGTTTCGTTTGCTTTTGTTTGTGGTGGGCTTTCTGCTCTCAGCTTTCTTTATCTGTCTGCTACTTGTGATACCATAGATCACGTCACGCTTTTTTACAGACTCTGCAATTGTGCAAAAAACGCAAACCATTCAGGTTGGTCTTTAAAAACAACGTTCTATCTACTCTGTGCCAGAGAGTAAGAAGCAAACATTGGGTCAGAGAGTGGACACAGTTACTAAAGGTACCCCTTCCAATAAAAGAAAACAACAAACAGTGCCAGAATTGTAGAATAACTAGTCTAATCAGTCACCCAAACAAAGTCATGCTAAAAGTTATGCAAAATTGTATTAACACCACCGATAAGGAACTGCTAGCAGAAGAAAAGGTTTATGTCAGACAAATCTTCAACTGTTGCATTCTGATGAAGACGAGTCTTCAGATCGGCATGTCCTTTATCCAGCTTCATGGACTTTAAAAAGACTTTTAACAGCGTCTGGAACGATGGACTATAGCATATGATGCTAAAATTCAACTTTGAAAACGTGCTTGTTGAAGTAATCGAGGCGGTGTACGATAGATAAACGAGCCCAGCATTGCTAGATAAACAAATAGGAGCTTTCTTTCACATGTCAGTAGACGTATTTCCGTGTTGTTCAATATCTTCTTGGAAAACTTTCTGCGAGCATCACACTTCCTTTTCCATCGGTAGAAAGCCAACTTGTAACCAACGCTTTCCATGTGACATTGATTTGATAGTAGGCCTTAACAAAGAACTGAAAGACTATGTGATTGGAGTATAGGTCAAAGAGGTAAACAGTTTTAAGTACCCGGGGGCCACTCTTTCCAAAGACAGGAGCTCTACAACAAATATTCGCATCGGGATTGCAACAGCGACCGCGTCAATAGCCGGGCTGGACAGGGTCTGGCGCAGCCATCGCATCAGGTTTATTTTGAAATTCAAACTAGTCCCTCGTGGTACCGATACTGATTTACGGATGCAAAACTTGGAAATTGCCGATTCTGAGAGAAAAATCCAGGCATTCAAGAACACGTGTCTGAAGAGGCTGCTCCGGATCTCGTACAAACAGCATAAAACCAATGTCTGTGCGAAGCACGGTTGCCACACTCGTAGGATACCATGAACTCTACTTGTAACAGTGAAGCTGTGTATTCTGGTCTGGTTTGCTCATGTGACCCAGCACGACACTTTGTCGAAGACTATCCTGCAGCGATGGCCAGAGAACAAAACTAGCTTACGAAGGAATGTACTAATCGTCTTACTATCGCCCAAGACAGTGGTGGGCCTTGTCAGCTGCCACGTTTAACGACCAGTACCAGTCACGGGACGACTGACTGCGATTATCTCATTTCACACATAAAATAAACACTGGTGGCTGAAGTAAAAGCCTGTGAATAACAATGAATTAAGTACAAATAATAGTAATAACAGTAAATAGCTACAGGTTTAGTACAGCCTACGACCTACAGCCGCGAGGCCTATTAATAGGTCTCCCCTTTTAATCTTTTCTATCGATATTGTGAATATTAGCTCTAACAGAGAAATAAATTAATTAATTAATCAATTAATAAGCTGTGCTTGCCTGTTGCGTCAACAAAGGTGATGTACAAAACTTTTTCCTGCTCATTCCAGTTTGAGTCTTCTATGTCTCCGCCCCCTTTTGATGCATTTTCGAAATACAAAAGACACATTTCTTTTGTTGTCTCATCTGCAACACTTCGGACATCAACAGTACGCGATTCTTGCACATTGACGTGATCCTTGCTCTCCGATGCAAACTCCACTTTTATTTTCTTGTTCATGAGCAGGTGAGGTGATTTCTTTACTACACGCTCGATTGCTTGGTGAGACAAAATTATCTTAATTTCAGCAATTTTCTGTGCATCATCATCATCATCATCATCATCATCATCATCATCATCATCATCATCATCATCATCATCATCATCATCATCATCATCGTCGTCGTCGTCGTCGTCGTCATCATCATCGTCATCAATATATCTGCATACTAGTCTGTCCAAAATCAATAAAAAGTTATCACTCAATAACTTAATCTTAACATTTATTTTAATGCTCAAATTTCTGAAGTAATAATAAAAAATCGCATACTTTCATCATCCTTAAAGTAGATTGCAGCTTCCCCTGCACTGGTAACGAGTTCAATTCCGTCCACAGGCCCTCCGCCATTTCTTCTGTCTTGAAAATATTTTTGCAAGACAGATTCATTTACAGCAAGAGGCAGGTCTGTCACCCGCAAAAAATGTTGTCGTCGAGGTTCCAAGTTCGGAGAATCTGAGGGTTAGTCCCAGCACATCAATGTTTGTAGAAAAGAACAAAAAATAGCATGAAATATTACCACACTTCAGAAAATATCTCAATCTCAAAATGCTTCACATTATGATCAATGACTGAATTTGAAAAATACCTCGAACGGTGTTTTAAAATCTTTTTCTGAGAAAGCCATGAATGATTATTATAATGATGAGCGTGCAGCTTTATTACAAACTGCAAACATTAAAAGTGGCTTTCAAGAAAACCAGAAGTAGCGTAAGAAGTAATCATTTAAAAAGATGCATCTTCAATAGTCTTTGCGTGGTTAGAAAGTGACTTGCGATGCAAACTACTAGTGTGTCATAATCATGCTACCTAAAACTAGCGCTGATGTGTAAATAGTTGCACACCAATATAGAAAATGAAAATGCAGCAGAAAATCTCTCATATAAATACAAAGAATACCATTGTTTCCAGAATGGAGCTTACGATAAATAGAATCTGCGTCTGTTCCAGTTTCAGGCTCTTCTGGCGAACTGTCCGTAACTTCAAATATTTCCACTGGTTTTTCAGAACTTGACCTCTTAGTGACATCAACCTTTTTAGTCTCTGGCACCTGCAAATGTTATGTGATATTAATCATTTCATCTTATCTCTTTCTCAACAGACCCAGCAAGAACTCTTGACTTACGTGATCAAAGTGACATGGCTATGCTTACGAAGACAAAAACCATACTGAAGGAAATTAAGGAAGGACGACAGAGGATAAAACAAATTAATTAAAGGAAAGAAGAGATGAGCAAGTGAGCGACGGTGGTAGGGTAAACGTAAGCTGTTAAACTCTTAGAAAACTTATGGGAACTAGGTAGCAAAAGTGTGTGCACGCCTGCAAGTACGCATAACAGACAGCGGTGGCGCGATCTCTTGCATGAGAAATAATAATGACGAGAAAATAAGGAGAGAGAGAGAAGCCACGCCAAAATTCCACCCTCCAGTTTCACTTGCCCTACAATGCGGCGACATATGTTTTAAATACCAACCTGAATGGTTTGCATTTTTTGCAGATATCGGTAGATACAGGCGATATAAACCTAACCTGTAAATTTCAGCCTCCAAAACACATCCGTTAATAAATATCCGCTAGTAAAGTACGCGATTCGCACCTGCGATCAACAAGCACCGTTAACAGTGTACTACGTCACACTAGTGCACCATTCACAACATTACCAGCAGTCAACAGCAAACAGTGTACTACGTCACACTAGTGCACCATTTACAACACTGGCAGCAGAACACCAAACAGTGTACTACGTCACACTAGTGCACCATTTACAACACTGGCAGCAGAACACCAAACAGTGTACTACGTCACACTAGTGCACCATTCACAACATTGACAGCCGTCAACAGCAAACAGTGTACTACGTCACACTAGTGGACCATTCACAACATTGACAGCAGTCAACACCAAACAGTGTACTACGTCACACTAGTGCACCATTCACAACATTGACAGCAGTCAACACCAAACAGTGTACTACGTCACACTAGTGCACCATTCACAACACTGACAGCAGTCAACACCAAACAGTGTACTACGTCACACTAGTGCACCATTCACAATATTGACAGCAGTCAACACCAAACAGTGTACTACGTCACACTAGTGCACCATTCACAATATTGACAGCAGTCAACACCAAACAGTGTACTACGTCACACTAGTGCACCATTCACAACACTGACAGCCGTCAACACCAAACAGTGTACTACGTCACACTAGTGCACCATTCACAACACTGGCAGCAGTCAACACCAAACAGTGTACTACGTCACACTAGTGCACCATTCACAACACTGGCAACAGTCAACACCAAATAGTGTACTACGTCACACTAGTGCACCATTCACAACACTGGCAGCAGTCAACACCAAACAGTGTACTACGTCACACTAGTGCACCATTCACAACATTGACAGCAGTCAACACCAAACAGTGTACTACGTCACACTAGTGCACCATTCACAACACTGACAGCAGTCAACACCAAACAGTGTACTACGTCACACTAGTGCACCATTCACAACATTGACAGCAGTCAACACCAAACAGTGTACTACGTCACACTAGCGCACCATTCACAACATTGACAGCAGTCAACACCAAACAGTGTACTACGTCACACTAGTGCACCATTCACAACATTGACAGCAGTCAACACCAAACAGTGTACTACGTCACACTAGTGCACCATTCACAACACAGACAGCAGTCAACACCAAACAGTGTACTACGTCACACTAGTGCACCATTCACAACATTGACAGCAGTCAACACCAAACAGAGTACTACGTCACACTAGTGCACCATTCACAACATTGACAGCAGTCAACACCAAACAGTGTACTACGTCACACTAGTGCACCATTCACAACACTGACAGCAGTCAACACCAAACAGTGTACTACGTCACACTAGTGCACCATTCACAACACTGACAGCAGTCAACACCAAACAGTGTACTACGTCACACTAGTGCACCATTCACAACATTGACAGCAGTCAACACCAAACAGTGTACTACGTCACACTAGCGCACCATTCACAACATTGACAGCAGTCAACACCAAACAGTGTACTACGTCACACTAGTGCACCATTCACAACATTGACAGCAGTCAACACCAAACAGTGTACTACGTCACACTAGCGCACCATTCACAACATTGACAGCAGTCAACACCAAGCAGTGTACTACGTCACACTAGCGCACCATTAACAACATTGACAGCAGTCAACACCAAACAGTGTACTACGTCACACTAGTGCACCATTCACAACATTGACAGCAGTCAACACCAAACAGTGTACTACGTCACACTAGTGCACCATTCACATTGACAGCAGTCAACACCAAACAGTGTACTACGTCACACTAGCGCACCATTACATTACAGTTGACAGCAGTCAACACCAAACAGTGTACTACGTCACACTAGTGCACCATTCACAACATGACAGCAGTCAACACCAAACAGTGTACTACGTCACACTAGTGCACCATTCACAACATTGACAGCAGTCAACACCAAACAGTGTACTACGTCACACTAGTGCACCATTCACAACATTGACAGCAGTCAACACCAACAGTGTACTACGTCACACTAGCGCACCATTCACAACATTGACAGCAGTCAACACCAAACAGTGTACTACGTCACACTAGTGCACCATTCACATTGACAGCAGTCAACACCAAACAGTGTACTACGTCACACTAGCGCACCATTCACAACATTGACAGCAGTCAACACCAAACAGTGTACTACGTCACACTAGTGCACCATTCACAACATTGACAGCAGTCAACACCAAACAGTGTACTACGTCACACTAGCGCACCATTCACAACATTGACAGCAGTCAAAACCAAACAGTGTACTACGTCACACTAGCGCACCATTCACAACATTGACAGCAGTCAACACCAAACAGTGTACTACGTCACACTAGCGCACCATTCACAACATTGACAGCAGTCAACACCAAACAGTGTACTACGTCACACTAGCGCACCATTCACAACATTGACAGCAGTCAACACCAAACAGTGTACTACGTCACACTAGTGCACCATTCACAACATTGACAGCAGTCAACACCAAACAGTGTACTACGTCACACTAGTGCACCATTCACAACATTGACAGCAGTCAACACCAAACAGTGTACTACGTCACACTAGTGCACCATTCACAACATTGACAGCAGTCAACACCAAACAGTGTACTACGTCACACTAGTGCACCATTCACAACATTGACAGCAGTCAACACCAAACAGTGTACTACGTCACACTAGTGCACCATTCACAACATTGACAGCAGTCAACACCAAACAGTGTACTACGTCACACTAGTGCACCATTCACAACATTGACAGCAGTCAACACCAAACAGTGTACTACGTCACACTAGCGCACCATTCACAACATTGACAGCAGTCAACACCAAACAGTGTACTACGTCACACTAGTGCACCATTCACAACACTGGCAGCAGTCAACACCAAACAGTGTACTACGTCACACTAGCGCACCATTCACAACATTGACAGCAGTCAACACCAAACAGTGTACTACGTCACACTAGTGCACCATTCACAACATTGACAGCAGTCAACACCAAACAGAGAGAGAGTGAGCGACAGTTGGGATTATTCGGACTTGAAAGTCTGCTTTTCTCGTGTTAAAGTAACAGTTTTTCAGAATCATGAGAAATACAGACTTTCAGCCTTCGAATAACCCGAACTGTCGCTATCTCTCTCTGTTTGGTCTTAACTGCTGTCAATGTTGTGAATGGTGCGCTTGTGCAGAACTAGGAGTCTCTACAACAGTTAGCTGTCTCTCGGACGCTCATGGTCTGGAAGAGTTCAATACTACTATAGGAAAAACCTTGTTTCTTTCCCGGAATCAAGAGTAGCAACTCCAGACAGGATTTGCTTTTTACGCCATAACCAAGGGTGTGAACACTGACTTTCACTTGCTATTTTTACTGAAAAATCATCATCATCATCATCATCATCATCATCATCATCTGCGCTAACTTTGGAGCAGTGCTTGGCCCTCCCCCGTTCATTCACCAGAGAGAGCACTTGATTTATGAAGGATGGAAAATTTGGTGAAAAGAGAGGATTGTTCTCCAGCTTCCTCCTTTCATGCTCTATAAATGCTGAATCACAATGTGCTACCAGTGTGGTGTTGGGACCTTTCCCTTTCGTACTAGTGTCAAAAGAAAGAACTCACTTCACGTTCTGCAGTTGATGTCCACGCATCTTGAGCAGGAATATCCTTTATTTCGGGGACATTAAGTGTTATAGCATAGTTCTTGCCCTCCAATGTCAGAAACGATGTCCTAGTGCTCAGGCATTTCTCTTGATCTATAGGAGAAAAAATTCCGAACATTTTCAGCCACACGTCTACTACCTTAGAAACAAAAGATATAATTATTCATACGTAAATAATATTCTCCATGTTCGTATTATAATAAGGAAGGGATGTCATTAACATGAGATTACCTTTTAATACATTGTCCGTTTTATACATTTTCTAGTACGTGACTGCAACTATAATCAAACCTACAGCTCTAGCCCGGTTTCTACAAGAATTATAGTCTATAACTGAATGGAACAGCATGATCAGTAATAATAATAGAATTTGTAAAGCTGATTTCTTCGTGTGGATGGGAGCTTATTTTTTTTTTTGCGCGATAAAGACGACAAGCAAACCAAAGTCAACCATAAGAAAAACATAAGCCTCAGCTAACGGATGGCACCATACTAAACAAACAAATATAAGAAATTAAAGTCATGTTAAAGGACCGACTACACTTCATCATATGTGACTCGCTGTCAGCTATCTATGCCCTATAACACATGTATTTAGAAATGGTAGACACGAAATAATGTCTCTCATAAATAAGAACCAATCTGAAATAAGATTATTGTTATCTCTTTCAAATATGAGACTAAATGGAAATGATAAGGAAGAAAAGCTAGTTAAACTAACAATTAAACAAAAATTACCTCCCAAAACCACTAAACACAATATACTATCACATAACACATTACAAAATACTGGCTGAAAATAAAATACAAAGATTATATTTGTTTTTAATTGATCTGTTTATTTTTCTATTAAGCTTCTGCCTTAATCCACATCCAGATTAACAGTTACTTTTGTCCTTAACACTGACTTTGAAAGCACTGCTGTCAAAGACATTTTATCACAATACCCGAGTACTAAAGGAAGTGTCACGTAAACTCTCGATGATATATATATATATATAAACGAAAAGCTTTTCGCAAAATATTCATTGATCAGTACAAATTGACAGAATTATTTTAACTATTTTCTCACTAAATCTTTTACAAAAAATTATTCTACCGCCGCAAAAATTGTAAAACTTCGTGCTGACATGTATTTTCAGCCATATGTGAGGTCACAAAAGATAGGAAACTTCCAGCTTCAACATCAGCTCCAAGGTGCTGGAGACTGTCTACAGGTCTCTAGTTGAGAGCACTCTCACTTTTAACATCTCTGCCTGGTATGGTCACCTCCTCGTCAAAGACAAGGCAAAGCTGGCCAGAATCATCCACCAGGCAAATAAAATTATCAGCTGCCACTTTCTGACTTGTACCTTCATGCAGTCAGAAAGATGGCATATAATATCATCTCAGACCGGACACACCCTCTCCATCCCTGCTTCCAGTTGTTGCCCTCAGACTGCTAGGTCTACTGGCATCCTGCTTGTGAAGTTTCCAATTTATGTGGGAGAATGTGTAGGTGCGCGCGTGTTAAATGTCTGTATGAGTATGTATGCCTGCCCGTTATGTTACATGTTTTTGTGAGCTAAAGGAAAATTTCTGTCTTGAACAGACAATAAAGTCGATTTGATTTTATTTAATTTGATTGATTAGAAAAGATAGGCATTTGATATTGGATAATCATTTCAATTAGCGATAATCGTTTACGACAAATTATACATACATTTTCCCAGTTTTTCATGACAGACATTCCCAGACGAGACTAAATTTCTATCGGTAAGCTCACCAAAGCAAATAGGATCTTCAGCTACTTTACAGACAGGGTATATGTGTATAAAAATTTCGTTTTTGTCTCATTTTATTTTGTCAACACTTCTGCTTCACTGTTTTTAGACGCTGGGTGTCAGAGGCCCATAAAATGCACCCAAACTGTCAATTTTGTGAACAGATACTAGAAAAAAATTTGGTTGCATAATTAAGTTTCGTTTTCGAGAAAAAGTCACTTATTTTCAAACCTCGATAATTCTTTGCGTGTAAAAATGTATTGTCTTATTTAAAGTCAAAATAAAGCTACGCCCACCCAAAACACTTTATTCTTCGTTTAATCTCCTAATATCGTTAGTTTGAAATGTTTATTCGAGGCCCAAAGCCATTTTATGACCACACTGAAAGGGGGTAGTTTGCAGGTGTTCCGATGACTACGATCACTAAATCTAAACACTGTTTTGCGTAGTACAATTAAGAAATAAAATGCATTCATTTTACAAAAGGCTAATAAATTTTTAATGGATTTTCATTTCCCTTTGATGTGATTCAAACAGCGCACGAGTAGGGTACCGGACTAAAGTTTGTTTGGGCAAAAATGACATTTATTAGCTTTTCACTTTGGGAGTCCGAACTGACAGGAGGACCGATTTGATGCCCCAGTTGACCCAACTGTTGGTAATGAGTCCTGACTCCATAAAGAGTTGAGGAAGGTAAGACAGCGAGGGAGACAAGAAGGGCGCGAGAAAAGCGAGGTCTCTAAAACCTCTCTCCTGAAAAGGTCAGGGGACAACCTATACCATAACTTTATCTCAGTTTGGAATAAACGATTAAAGGATACTGTAACATATTATTATACTAAAAATTTATAGTTTGTGAAAAAGAAAATGATCGAGGAATTTCATTCATAACTGTTGCTTTCATAAACAGATAACTTACCAGCTTGTGAACCAACTTGAAAAACCCAAGAACGTCCAGAAGGGGAAGGAGCCACCCTTAGAACTGGAACGCCTTTTGTCTGCTTAAAAAAGTTTGCCACATCGTTGGGACCCAGGTTCTCTGGAAATCCATCGGTTATTAAACACGGTGTCAGTAGTTGTGACGAAGCCATTGCCTAACTGGAGTGTTTCTCCACCAGCTTACTGTTTTTGATCAAACGTGGTATTAATATTTTCTCGTTTTCTGTTCCTAAAAAACCGTACTTTGGGTGTGGTACAGAAACATGATAGAGCACTGGGCCTGTGAGTTTCTTAAAAATGGTAACACGAATGAAAAGAAGCTCTTTGACAAAGACCGTTTCTGAAAAATGCAGAGTACCCCTGCACTTGATTCTGAGTCCTAAGACGCATGCTGGTGCCAAGAGGTTATAGCGATCCCCTTCCATGGCTTGACATTCAGTTATATTTCATGTCTAGACAAGCAGACTGAAGCTAACTTGGATCCACATTGCGTCGATTCCACAGAGTGACAATACATGTGACTTGATCAGAGACACACTGATCAGTGCCTATCCACACAAAGACATAATAAGTTACTGGTTGAATTTTTTTAAGTTACATTTCAATTTTTAGAATTAATCTTTTTTATTTTCCTGTTAATCGTCTGTCTTAACTCACATCCAGATTAACATGTATTTTTGTGCTTCACGTTGACTGTTAAAGCTTAATGAAAGTACAATCCATTAACGCTGTTGTCAAGGACGATTTATCAGTTAAATTAAGTTAGCTAGTTACACATCTGGGTATGTTGTCCAGTTGTATGGCAAGTTGGTGAATTATATTATTGAATGATGATCTATACAAAAGCTAAATAAAAGTTTCAAAGGGGAACGATTTATAGCGCTCTTCCACTCCAATCTCTATCCCTTCTGTGCACCTGTACTAAGAAAACCTGTACTAAGAATCTTTCCTAAAAAAAATAACTCTATATGTGTTGTAGCAGGAACGCATGCATTCAGTACAGCGCGCGGCACTGAAGGCAGTCTGTTTGCCTTCACACTGCAGCTCTTTCCTGCCCCTCGCCTGGTCATATGATTAACAACGACTGACGAAGCCATTGCCTAACTGGAGTGTTTCTCCACCAGCTTACTGTTTTTGATCAAACGTGGTATTAATATTTTCTCGATTTCTGTTCCTGAAAAAACGTACAGAAACACGATAGATTTAAAAAGCACTGGGCCTGTGAGTTTCTTATAAATGGTAACACGAAAGGAGCCCTTTGACAAAGACCGTTTCTGAAAAATGCAGAGTACCCCTGCACTTGATTCTGAGTCCTAAGACGCATGTTTGTGCCAAGAGGTTATAGCGATCGGGGAGAACAAAGCAAACTGTGCCCTCCCCGTGTCCCCTTCCATGGCTTGACATTCAGTTATATTTCATGTCTAGACAAGCAGACTGAAGTTGACTCGACTGCGCAACATTGATCCACATTGCATCGATTCCACAGTGACAATTCATATGACTTTATCAGAGACACACTGATCAGTGCCTATCCAAACAAAAACAAAAAATTACTGGTTGAAATTCATAAGCCGGTTCTTTCTCTGACCACCGCGGCGTCGGCCACCCTCCAAGGTGCCTTGAAGGACAGTCTTCGACAAGGTGTCGTGCCAGGTCACGTGACCAAAAAAGGCCAGCTTACGTCGCTTGACTGTTGATAGTAGAGGTTCCTGGTGTTCTACCAGTGTGGCCATCTTGTTTCTTACAAAGTCGTTGGTTTTTTGTTCTTTGTATGAGATCCGGAGCAACCTCCTCAGACACTTGTTCTCGACTGCCTGGATTCTCCTTTCCATTTCAGCGAGCAGAGTCCACGTGTCGCATCCGTAGAGCAGGATCGGCACTACCAGGGATTTGTATAGCCTGTACTTGGTAGTGAACCTTATCTTGTGGCTATGCCAGATCCTATCTAGCCTAGCCATTGCTGCTGTTGCTGTTGCGATCCTGATGCGGAGATCTGGCGTAGAGCTGCCGTCCTTGGAGAGAGTGGCTCCCAAGTACTTGAAGCTGCATGCTGACCTCTTCGAGCTGTACCCCGTTCATATATATCTCTACTTTGCCGTTGATCCTAATTTTGCTCTTTTCAGTGCTGGTCTCCATTCCATATGCGTTTGAGCTGTCTGTCAGTCTGTTGGTGAGGTCTTGCAGTTCCTTGTTTGTACCTGCTAACAGATCTATGTCATCTGCGAAGCGTAGGTTGCAGATTGGTCTTCTACCGATTGAAATGGAGGTATGATGGTCATGAAGAGCTTCAAGCATAATGTTCTCCAAGAATATATTGAACAGCACGGGTGATAGGGGGCAACCTTGACGTACCCCTACTGTGGTGCGAAAGTGAGCTCCTATTTGGTTGTTCAGCAGCACTGTACTCGTTGAGTTGTTATACAGCGATTCAACGACTTGGACGAGGCCTTTTTCGATATTGAATTTCGCATCACATGCCATAGCCCCTCGTGCCAGACTCTGTCAAATGCCTTTTTAAAGCCAATGAAGTTGTGGTAAAGGTCCCGCTGATGCTGAAGATGCTTTTCTAGAAGTAGACGACAGTTGAAGATCTGTTCAACTGTGCTCAACTGAAGTCAGCCTGTTCTTCTGCTAGCAGCTCTTCTGCGGTGGTTCTGATGCGGTTCTGTATGACCTTCAGCATGACTTAGCTTGGGTGGCTGATAAGGCTTATGGTTCTGTAGTTCTGACACTGTTTGCTGTTTCCTTTCTTTGGGATGGGTATGATTAGTGACTGCGTCCATTCTCTGGGCCATTCCTTGCGCTCCCAGACTCTTTGGCACAGGACAGTTAGGGCCTTTGTAGTTTCTTCCCCACCCTGCTTGAGCAGCTCAGCTGCCACATTATCAACGCCTGGTGACTTTCCTCCCTTCAGACTATGTACAGCTCTTTCGACCTCTTCCCGTAGGACTGGTAGGTCTGTAGGTTCGCTGTCTCTAGCCTGGTTGTTTTGGAGGATGTTGGCATCGGTATTCAGCTGGTAGTTGTACAGGTCCTTGCAGTATTCTGTCCATCGGTTGAGTACAGCATTGCCTTCTATGAGAAGGTGACCATCGCTGTCTTCGATGACTGAGATCTTCTGCTGGTCTGTCTTAGTGAGGGTCATTAGAAGTTGATAGGCCTTTTTGCTGTCACCTCGTGCCATTCCATCGTCTATGTCCTGGCACTGCTTCTCGATCGAGCTCTCTCTAGCTGCCTTCATCCCTTTCTTAATGGCACAGTTCAGTTCTTTGTATTTGGTGGCTGCTTCTGGTTTGCTTTTCTTTTCTCTCTTCAAGGCCCTCCTTTGGTCACAAAGGTCTAGGATGTCGTTCGTGACCCATGGCTGTTTCTTATTCCTATGTCGCCCTAGAACCTCCTGGGCTGTCGACAGTAGCACCTCTTTGATGTTTCCAGCGAGGGTGTCTACATCACAGTCCACCAGGTTCAGTGCGCCACATTTTCTGCCAACCGTGGCCTTGAAGACTTCTGCAATCTTTGGGTCTTGCAGCTTCTCCAAATCAAAGCGAATTCGGGGGGGGGGGGGTGTTTAATTGAGAGTCACTTCGCTTTCAGCCTCAGCTTTAGGTTCGCTAGAACAAGGTCATGGTCGCTGCCTATGTCAGCGCCTGGGTACGTCCTTGTGTTGGCCCTGTTGATGCTGGATTTAAGGCGTCTCGGCAGTAGGATATAGTCGATCTGATTATGGACCAATCCGTCTGGTGAGTGCCACGTGGCCATCCTTGATTTCTTGTGGGGATATAAGGTGTTGGCTAAGGTGAGTCTCTGGCTCTGTGCGAACTCTAGGAGTCTGATGCCCCGGTCGTTGGTTTCACCAAGGCCAAATTTCCCCATCGTTCCTGCCCATTGCTGGTAGGCGTCTGGGCCAGCCTTGGCATTCCAGTGTCCGAGCACAACCAGGATGTCCTTTTTCGGAACTGACTTCACAACCTTGTCCAGTTGTTGGTAGAATTCTTCCACTTCGTTGTCTCCATGTGTGGAAGTTGGAGCGTATACTTCTGAGTGGCAACTATTCCAACAAATGTGGAAAAATTATTCTCATCGTTACCAGACTGGACGATGAAGCCGAGGCATATAAGAAAGTGTTATTTCTGAACAGGCTGGATCATGATGACCTATGTATCCACAATGGCATGCAATTTCTGGATGACCATACTGTCTCCGATTTCATTGCTGCATTCAACACTCATTTCATAGGTAGAATGAACAAAACTTATGAGAGATATGTATTCAACATACAGAGATCAGAAATCTGATGAACCTTTTGAAGATTATGTCGCTGCACTACTACACTAGTAAAGACATGCAGCTTCTGCAATCACATCAAGGATTCTCTTCTTCGTGACCGTATTGTTTTAGGAATCAGAGATAACTCGAAAGCAACTGCTACAAGAGAGGAAACTTTCTCTCACAGCCTGTCTGGATATGTGTCGTGCAGCAGAAGAGACTGCTGTACAGATAAAATCAATGATGTCTGATGAAGCATCAGCAGATACAAATGCTAGTTTCACACGTAGCAAACTACCTACAGTAAAGAAGACAAAAACCTGCAAATTTTGTGGCAAGTCTCATGTTCTAAGAAAAGGTGCAAGCCCAGCTTGGGGCAAAACTTGTAAGAAATGCCAGAAACCGAACCATTTTGCAGTGAACAGAAGAGAAAGAAACATTTGCGTGTTGTAACTGAATACTCAAGAGAATCAGAAGAAGAGCAACTTCTAGCTCTAAGAAGCACACTGCGAGAAAAGCTTATATTGGCCAGGACTGAATGGCGATATCAAGAACTTTGCTTAGGAGACCTGTCAGGCAAACCCAACTGCAAAACGCTTCAACCACACAACCTTCCCTTTAGACAATGGGAAAATGGTGGTGTTGACATTTTTTAACTTGGCGGAAGAACTACATGGTTACTGTTGGTTATCTCACAAACTACAGGGAGATTGATAGATTAGAAATTATCACAAGTTCAAACGTGATCAGGAAACTCAAAGCGCATTTCGCCCGCTATGGATTACCATGTGGGGTAATAACAATGGTCCACATTTCGTCTCGGACAATTTCAGGAATATGTCACACTCCTTTGATTTCGAGCACAGAACATCAAGTCCATACCACGGCCAAAGCAATGTTTCACATCCATAAAGCAGGATCGGTACTACGATGGATGTACTGTAGCGGGAGCGCTAGACAGCTTGTACCGCTGACGGTGCTTTCTCCCTTTCACCCTGCACCCCCTTCCACCCTACGCTTGGTCGCGCGAGCGGAGTGTCGCGAGGCAGGCTGACCGCACAACGGGTGACGAAGCACGCAGCTACTTTGGTATAAATACCAGAGAAAAGTCAGTCTCTAGGCCTGCTTGTCGAAAGACGACTGGTCATTACAAGAGAGGTTCCTGTTTGCCGAAAGGCGACTGGACCAGGCTGAAAGGCACTCTTGTTCCCCCCACTCCTTTCCCTCTACCCACCCTGAGTACGAGAGGTACCTGTTTGCCGAAAGGCGACTGGGCAGGCTGAAAAGCACTCTCATCACTCATCTCCTTCTTTCCCCCCACCCAAGGGAGTTAGGTGTTAGGATTTAGCTAGGTTAGTTAGAATAGGAATGATAGCAGCTGTAGGTGTGAATTATGTAAATAAATGTATGTCTTTGAACTTACTTATTTGTGTAAGTGTCTTAGTCCGTATGTTAGCGTGATGTATGTGTCCTCGTGTGAACGAGATGTGTGAGGATCATGCAGTAGAGAGAAAGAAATCGTGTCGTCTAGTGTAATGGTGTCGAGCAGCAGAACACACACACGGAGATTAAGGAGCTGAGCGATACACCGCAGAGAACACACTTTTGGTTAAGAGTAAAGCAGGGTCTTTTGTGGACTCCAAGGTCGGCTGAGTGCGGGTGCAGTAGATGGAAAAAAGAACACAACGCGAGGCAGGACATTAGACAAGGCACCCGACTAACGAGAGCTAGAACTTTAGATGGAAAGAAAGTTCTCCTTGGGAACTTCCGTCCTCTCCCCTGGAACTAAAAAGAGGAACGGACTGATTTATGGCGCTAGGGCAGGTGTGAGTGTAGCGACAGGTCAGTCCGGTTATAGTACTTTGTAGTAAACTTGATGTTATGGCTGTCTCAGGACTGTTTGGCCAAGCCATTGCCTCTGTTGCTGTCACGATCCTGATACGGATATCTGTCCTAGAGCTGCCTTTGGATAGGATGGCATGTAATACTTAAAACTTTTTACCTCTTCGAGTCGTACCCCGTACATGTAGATCTCTGTTGTGGTGTTGCCAGCGACCATGACTTTGCTCTTGTCAGTACTGCTCTCCAGTCCACATGCGTTCGAACTGTCAGTAAAATCTTGCAGTTACTTTTTATTGCCTGCTATCACGGACCTTCATTACTGGATAAGCGACTCAGGTTCATATCCGGTGTAAGTCTCAGCTTTCCGTTAGACAGGCCTCGTGTTTCCGGTTCTTTGTTTGCACACCTTAAATAAATTCTTAAAGTAGATATTTTGTTTTCGTAACAGAACAATCTCCACAATTGTTACCAAAAAATCAAAAACAATGTTTTTTTAATTGTTAGTGGTAAAACAAGTCAATAGCATCTGTTGTGATGATGTTTTTATTTTATAAAATTGTCGAAAAATCTAAATGCGTTTTCTATAAACAAACATTTTACAGAAAAATACTGTTTATTTTGCAATCAATCTTCTTTTACAAGGTTCTGATCACAGAAAGGCATAATTACTCACTTCTAAAATTTCTTCTAAGTTAGGAAGATCCGCCATTTTGACAGAAAACGGAAGCGAAAGCCCTCATTGTTAGGGTTTGTTACGATTGGTCACTCCTATGCTAGGGCAAAGAGGCAACGAATGAGAGACACTTATCCAGTGAATGAAGGTCCGTGCTGATATTAGATCGATGTCGTCTGCAAATAACAATAATAATAATAATAATGACGCGAGATCCCTAGCGCATAATCACGCACACGAAGGACCATGCTCTCAGCGGTTAAGACAAGTAGGAGACATGGACAAAATACGAAGGATGGTGCAGAGACTTAAAAGAGAGGACTAGCAGCTCAAGCGCGAGAACAGATAACTTGCGACGCGCATCCCCTGGACTAAGTCATTGCCTTTGTTTTAACCGGTTTCACTTTACACAGTGTGTCACAGAGCTACTGTCGTAATTATTTTGAAATGCCAGGCACTAGAGGTGCGATTTCAAGCTGCCCTTCATGCAAAAGTTGACACAAAGGTTTATCATTTTTCTGCATACGAAGACTAGACAATGAAGACGTGGAAAAAGCTCTTGTGAGAGCTGTGAATCGTTATTCTAGTTTTAACATTGACAGATCGACTATTTGCTCCAGACATGTCCAAGCGGAATGTTACATTCAAGATAAGTCACCTGGCAAGAAAAATATAACTGGCCTACTACGCGCGCGCAGTGATGACTGTCCTTTCCTTCAGTGTCTCTGGATGGTGTTATGTCTTCTCACTTTCGCTCCTTACTCAGCAACTTCTGATTCCTGACTGTAGACTGCATGTGTCCTGACTTCGCGCCATCTTTTCTAAATTGCTACTAAATTGAGACGAGGTCATAGGTCGACAGTCTACGCTATACATAGTAATAGCCCTATGATATGACGTCCCTCCTTTTCTCCATAATAAGTTTGAATTACAAACTTTTTACTGACAGAAGTGTATACCTATATTATCTGCCTTCAATTATTTACATGTACATATTTTCCCAATATTATTCTCATATGCTGATTTTCTATCTAGCTTACTACAACACAAGAATTAGTCCAACCTTACCTTGGCATTTCTTGCAATATTTCTCTGCTTCTTTTTCCATGTGTGGTCACTATACTTTTGAACGTAAATTTTGATTTGCCCCAACCACATCTAAGTGTCCTTCATGTGGCAATGTCACCACACGGTATCTCAGCTTTCTCGGAATCATAATTCGGGAATCTCTCAGTATCAACTTGTCTACAACACATAGCTCTGGATTCATATATCTTTTCAACTTTTTGCCACTTCCCTGTCTCGATACACTTGGGTATTTCTTCTTGTTCCTCATCCTTTTCTGTTTCTTCTGTAATTTCTTACATCATCAGGGAGTTCGCCTTGCATTCGACACAACAAACCGAATTTGCTCTTCTGTTTCTGCAGAGTTTTGATGAAGGTTCAGACGATGTTTGAATCAGTCTGGAAAGTGAGTCTGCTATATTGACCTTTTGTGGGATGTGAATGGCTTTAAATGTCTATGCCTGTAGTCGCAATACCCACCGCTCAATGCGGGCACTTGGTTTGGAACGTGGACCATAGATTGTTTGTAGTGGTTTATGGTCTTTTAACAGATCAAACTTAAGACCATATACATGTAGGTGGAATTTCACTCATGCCCATATAATAGCAAGCGCTTCTTTCTCTGTCTGGAAATATCGTTTCTCCACGTCTGTCAGACTTCGATTGGGATAACAGATAACTCTTGGATCTTCTTTTTGTAACTGTATGAGTATCCCAGACATTCCAACTGGAGAAGAATCTGTGATAATTTGAGTTTTCGCTTTGGGATCATAATATCTCAATGTCTCTGTACTGCTCTAAGCCCTTTTCAATGATTGAAAAGCCTCCTTCTGTTCTTGGCCAAACACAAAATGTTGATGCTTCTTAGTCAAACGACGCAACGGTTCTGTGAGAGTTGTGTGATTAGGGATAAATCGAGAACAGTAATTCACTTGGCATGGGTGTTTGGTATTTTACCGGCCCGCCGTATAGCTTAAAATTGTGAGCAAAAAGAAAACTTTGCCCACCCTTAGTGTAAGGAGTAATACTTTAAGAACAGAAGTTTTTAGTGCAGCCGGCAGGCAAGGTGTTAAATAACCAAGCCGATAAACGCACAGACAAGAGGCAGTGCATATTTAGAGAACGTGGTCTTTCACTGATGGACATGGAAGTGTGATGGTTGTGGAAGGGTTTCACGCATGATGGCACAGTTCATTTCTTTGTATTTAAAAACTACTTCGGGATCGCTTTTCCTTTATCGCTTCAAGGCCCTCATTTTACAACACAGAAATCTAGAATCGTTCTAGCATTTCTTGGGCTATTGACAGTAGCACCTCTTTGATGTTTCCAGTGAGGTAGTCTACATTACAGTCCACCAAGCTCAGTGCGGCAAACTTCCATCTGTGATCTTGACAATTTCTCCAATGTTTGGATTTTGCAGCTTCTTCAAGTGAAAGCGAATTTGCGGGATATTTGAGCGGCGTCATCCTCAGCTTCAGCTCCAGGCACGTTAAGACAAGGTCGTGGTCGCCATTTCAACGCCTTGTCTTGGCCTTGTTGGTGCTGGGCGAAAAGCGTCTCGGCAGTAGGATAAAGTTTGTGTGGTTATGGACCAACCCATCTGATGAGTGTCAAGTGGCCGTCCTCGATTTCTTGTGGGGGATATACAGCGTTGGCTAAGGTGAGTTGATGGCTCTGTGCAAACTCTAAAGTATGAGGCCTCTATTGTAGTTTCGCCAAGACCAAATTTGCTCACCGTTAATTCCTGCCCTTTGCTGGTAAGCGTCTGGGCCGACCTTTGCGCTTGTCATCGAGTTAACTTCGTTGTCTCCACGAGTCGGAGCATATACTTGGACAAGGTGACGTTGTGAGGCCTAGCAGAGACAGGTATGGAGATCAGCCTGCTCTGACACCTCGTTGTCTGGTGTCTCACCCACTCTACCAGTTATAATGGCCTTTGTCCGTTGCCAAATCCTGGCCATCTGACCTCCGCCAGTCTCACAATGTCCCACTAGTTCTGAATCTAGCTCACGGTTGAGTTGTTTCACTTTGCCGAACTGATGTCCAGCGGTCAACACTCATTCACGTAATGTAACTGGATTTACAAGTTGCCAGCGAAGCCTTGTTTTTGTACCTTGCCATGTTTGAACTTAAGGCGTCAAATTGTTGCTGGATGCAGAGTGTTTTGTGTTAGCAATGAAATGGCCCTACTGATCAACTGCACCAATAACACAATCGGTTGCCGAGTGGACACTCCCTATTTGATAATGTACCCAACTATGGTGTAGCTTTTGTTTATAAGTCCGATTGTGTAGTGTTACCTACCCATGGTGGTGTTGGTGGTGGTGGGATACAAAAGGGGTGTTTGCGTATACCCTTGACTCCCCTCTGGTTTACTGCCCTCTCCATCAGTTTAGTGAATAACCTTGCTGTTTAATGGCGTGTTATCTGGGTGTTCTGGCTGCCATGGTCTGTTACAGCTGTACTTCCCTGTATCATTCCACTTACTTGACCATTGCGTAGAAAAACAAACAATTTTTTTTTAATGTGACCACATTATCAGCACATGCTAATAAAATCTGTTCTCTTCGAGTCTGGCCAAGATTATCAAAATCTTCTGGAAAGGCCTCTAATCCTAACCAATACAGTATCGTTAAATAGGATCAGCGACAGCTTGTAAGTTGTTGGCTGCGATGATCTAAATCGTCCACTAAAACTTTCCTCTGTGCATTACAAATGAGTAGTTGTTGACGATGACATCACAACCAGTCTGGGTTGGCCATCAAGTACTCAAAATAATATGCCAATACTTTGCTTTCAGGCAATTTATTAGCATAACCTGTCCATTCATCTTTCCTCCATTTTACTGTTTCAAAATGTTGTTCAACATAAAAAAGATACCTTTCTATGTCATCACCCTTATGCCCTAAATAATCCTTATCGCCTAAATATGATGGCTTAGGACATCATTTGATTTGCACCTAACTTTTCAACCTTTAACTTAAATTTACTTGTGTACCTTTTCGGCTGTAATTTTATTTTTGTGAGGATTCTCATTTCTAGCTCTCTTTTAGTTTTCCTGACCTTATAGCTCTTTCTGTTTTAGTTTTTCCTTTGTCTTAACTTATTTTCTTTAGTTCTTTTTTTGTGTGGCACCTGCCTCTTGAAGAACATCCTCCACAGATTTATCTTGTGCAGTGTCATGGAAACCAATAAGCTTTACTTCAAGGCATGGAGTAGCTATTTGTGCAGCCAATCTATCTGAGGCCAATATAGTCGCTTCCATCTATGTGTTAATCTGGCATAGCAAATAAAAAGTAAGCGTATATATGTGTGTGTGTGTGTGTGGTAAACTGCAGATGCAATACGGGCAGTCCTCTCGTGGCAATATTTATAGCATATATTGAGCGATACCTACACCCAGAGCTGTGCAGCTTACATGAAAACAAAGTGATTTAATTTTCCATTAAAGAAACATGAGTGACTCTCAGATAATAACAGAAAGAGAAAATATAATTTCAGATTAAACAATTCTTGTTTATAAAACCCACTACAGGAAAGTACTTATAGCTCATCACACAAATTACCGTAAAGGCATCTTAAAAAAGTCATATTGTGATGCAAAAGAATGGTGTAGCTGAGGGTGAAGGAAACAATTACTTTTAGATTATTCACAATTACTTTAACTCACATGCACATCCATAATACCTCCCTCCCCTTTCCCTAGTTTCCTCTTTTTTTTATAGATAAGGCAGAGGAGATCAAAAATCAAAACCATGATTGTTCATTTATTATTAAAATAAAACACTTTATTAAACTCAAGAGGGCAAACCCCACCATGGGCCGATAAGCAACTTTGCCTTGTAGGGCCCATTTTAAGCCCACATAGGGCTGAGTTGGGGCCCATGAATTTTTGCAGTCTGGGAATACACAATTTATAAACCAAGCAATACAGTTAAGACACAAAAGGTACCTAGTTTAAAAAACCACAGTATGTGTCATTATTATGTAACTCACGTCAAATCTGTTTATTTTGGCAGTTACAAACACTTGCAGTTAACAGCAATTTCTTTTCTTGTAATTTATTACAAATGCATGAATCTCTGGAAATTGATGGAAGCAGCGTTTTATATTAAATAACTTCAGCACAGCATCTATATTTCATAAAGGATTTTCTAAAAAAACTATATTTCTATTTTTTTACACTTGTTACAACAGCTTTTGCAGTTACTGGACTAAAAGAAACTAATGTTCAAATTACAAGAAATAAAGTGGTTATACAGGTGACTATAGAAATAATTATGCAAACAAATGTAACATAGCTATCTCCACAAAAAGGGAGGAGAATATCCCGCCCACGAACTGTATACAGCCTGCTAAATCATTTGACCCAGTCTGCAAAGGCAGCTGCATATTTCAGTAAATCTATAAGCTTTTCTCATGTATATTAAGTAAAAGTAAATTTTGAGGACAAGCAAGGAACGTCCATAACAGAATAGACAGGACACATACAACTGTATGATGGGACAGACGTATATGCTTCTAGTTGGCTGCCCATAGCCTGTATGGAAAATTTGGGAGAATCATGCATGCACAAGACCTTCACCCCAAGCCAAGGGAGACAACTTCAGGCTTAACATTTGCTGTTAATCTATGTAACATTCTTTGAAGACATCGGCTCATACAATGAAAAAATAATCATTGATATTGCTGGCTGCTAAAATTTTGTTTGGGTTTATGAATTTATTTATCTATGCATATAGCAAATGTGTAGACACTTTGTAAATGCCATGAAATCCATCAGGAGAAGGTATTCATGTACTAAATAGACCTGATTATTATCATTAATGTAAGTTCACTGCACAACTTCAAATAGAAAATTGTGCATAAGGAAAAAACAAGGTTTTGTTACTATACACTTTGTCTCCTCTAGGAAATTTCTAATTATAAGCAGATATTTTAAGACTCAAACAGTTGTTTCTCTTTGCTTTTCATAAGAGCAGAGCATATTTTTCGCACACCTCATTATGAAAAGCTACACTGTGGTGGACAGCAATGCCAGGCAGGCTGGGATTGTACATGCAAAAGTATTAACACACTGTGGCAAAACTACAGCTTGAACAAACAGAGCAAGCTAATTTTTAGGTAGATAATTTTATAAGGCCTACAAATGATCAAATAAATATCAAAAGGGCCTTGGAGGAAAAAAGGTTCCCCACCCCTGCTCCACACCAATATGTCATGATGGTAGATGACTATCTAAATTCATTTTCACAATGGCCTTCAAACACACCAATAACAAATTATACTGTTATTTTATATATTAAATTTTTTTAAAAATCATGGGGTTTTTTTGACACCTCGATCTATTTAAAAGTAAATGGAGTCAACAACTGAAAGAAAACATTTTATAACAAGAAATATGTAAAAAGGTACAGACAAAGAATTTACAATTGCAGCAAAATCATAAACTGGGAAAGAACCCTTCATGTCATTAACAAATTGGTATTATAATAACTAATCACGTTTGTCCATCAAAATATAACTTGAATAAACAGTCCAGTTACTAGTGCTATAAACAACATGACAAGTGTATACCACTGCCTCAATATAAACAAGAAATTTCAAAACATTTTGGAATTGTGTTCTCTTTGCCATAATCTGCCATTCTGACAACTGTCAGGGGTGCACCATCCCATGCTATCATGTGAAACTTGATTATGTGTACTATTCCTTTATATAATAAACTTGTTCCCCAAAAAAAGTTGTTTCCTACTGATCACTTCCATAATCTATTTTGATACCTCAAAATGCTTGATATTTCCAGAAAAAAATGTCCATTCTGAGAAAGATGTACTACATACTACTTTGTTCTAAAATGTTTACAAAACATTTTAATATAGTTGATGTAGATGATATTTCACTCTTCAAAGTTAATTATTCAAAACAGAGTTATTACTTATTCTAAACAAAGCAGCATCAGTTATTTACTGGCAGCAGCAAACAAATGCACAGCCTCAGCCATCATCCTTTCAAGGTGTTTACCTGAAGGTAATGAGATATTCAGGGTAGGCTTGTGTGTCATTGAAGATGGCAAAAATAGAGGGGTTTGCAGGTTTGTCAGTTGATGAGTCGTAAAGAATGGGTCCCGATCTTGGTGGGAGAATCCTCATGTCACTACTCCCTTGTACAGAATGGCCCACAAGAACTTTGCATTGGTAGACATAGCGGTTTCCTGAGTTGGGGTCAGGTGGAGAATAGGTAGTAGATGTGGAATAATTCGAGTTGACAGCAAAGTAGACTCCCTGACCGAATGCCGTGGCTGTGAGAGAAAAAGACAAAGGAAGAAAAACTATTGTTGCTAGTATAAAGCATAAAATAAACAGAACCAAAAGTCATCATTAACACAGATTTTGGGAAGAACCTACAAAGGGAGTGATCTCTGCTAGTTTTCACTGCTGAACTACTGAGGGAAGATAGCAAGCTAATAGTAAACACAGAGACTATGCTAGTTTTGTCTTACTGTTGTAGCACTCTAGTAGCGTACTGTGTTATTTCTTGTTTTGTAGAGGGTAGAGGTCGAATGGCTCACAAGACTGTCCCTTTCTCACGCCGGCTTCTTACATAACAGCCGGCCTTGACCTGTCCCGCCTATTGTTACATCGACTGTTACGAAGTCTCCTGACCCACTGGGAAAGGCCATGACCAGACAGTTGTACTCTTAGGAGCATCATACACGTACACGGTACACGCACACACACTCGCATATGTACATACGGTCATCACACACGTACATACCTGCGCACGTATATGCATGCATACTGGCATTCACACACAATTGTCGCACGCCTATACGCGTGCGCGCACATACACACACACACGCACACGCTCCCAAACACTTTACATCAGGACGGTGGGTTATGCCGCCACGGGGTCAGGGACAGGTCGAAGCTGCGCGTAACCAGACCATGGGAAGAGAAAGGGATAGTTTCTGGAAAGGTCGACTGGGGAGCGATAAATAGTGTAGTTTTGAAGTTGTCGGGGCGTTCCCACCCCACAACCCATGATACAACAACTCATCCAACATATAGAAAGCACAAAGGGTGCAGAAATCAACACAACGGCCCCTTATCCGCCGAACAACATCCAAACACCACCCTGGACACTTCCACACCCACAGATAGACCTTGAACTTACCAAATACAACAAAGAACAACACCAAGTCCAAATCACTGCAGAAACAAAGCTCAAGCTAAGCACCACATACAAAGACCACGTGCAGATCTATACTGACGGATCTCATGATCTAGAGACAAACACAACCGGATTAGGAATATACCACCCCGGTAACATCACCATCTCCAGCAGACTCCCAAAGCACATATCAATTTTCACAGCTGAGCTGACTGCCATACTGACAGCTTTTCAAACACTCCCTCCAGGAATGAAGGACACAACACAATTACAATATTTATTAATTTCTGATTCACTGTCAGCACTTCAGGCTTTAAAAAACCAATCCTCAAACAGATAAGACATAGTATACGAGATACTGTCCATCATAAATAAAATCGACCAGGAACATGGAGACATTAAGTTCCTTTGGGTTCCCTCCCATATAGGAATTAAAAGAAATGAAGAGCCAGATAAACTAGCTAAAATGGCAGTAAAACAAGAAGCAAACCCTAAAGTCACCACCCTAAACATCTCTATTTCACCAGCAGAGAGAAAAATAGCTGTAAAACTAGCAATAAAAATAAGGTGGCAAGAGAAATACAAAAATGAAGGTAAAGGTACCAGGAGATTGATAGATGACCAGCCTAGCCACACCTTGATGTACCTGAAGTCAAATAGGTCTGAACAAACTAAAATAGCCAGAATGAGGCTTAGTGGAGAATACCTAAGAAGATATAAAGACCCCGGCCCTTTATGTGCCTGTGGGGATAGACTTAGCACCTCGCACGTACTGTTGGAATGTAGTGAAAACAAACCAGAGAGAGAAGAACTAAAACACTTTCTAGATAAATACAGACTGGGGATAAACCTTAGTAACTGCCTCAACCCACCTAAAGAACTTTGGAATAGTATACTGTCACTAGTAACAACAATAGTAACAAGCCACCCAAACTCCAGATTAACATAACACAGGCATAGGGGTAAAACAGGATAACATAGCCAAATACATAGATAAAACCCAAAGAAGATAAAAAAAAATTAAAGAAGAGCAACACATGGAATCTAATAAACCAACACAATAAACCACCACGGCAGGGCCCCTAAACAAGGGTAGCAAGCAGCAGCAGCAGCAGGAGGAAAAGAGGGCAGCAACACTGTAACCACCCGTGCAAACTTGGCGGACCAACAACAGATAAAGAGGGCACAAAGACAGTACACCACACATGCAGACTTGGAAAACCTAAACACCAACCAAAATAGAGGGCACATACAAAAAGTAAGTACCACATCTGGCACCACAAAAACAACAACCCTTACCCCACACCTCCCAAATCCCCCATATCCTCACCCTCCTCCCCAACACCCACATCTCCCGAAGACCCCTTCCCCCCCATAGTGCGAAATCACCGAGGTGGAAGCACTTTCCCTTACAAAATTAACAACAAACAACAACAATAACAACATTGTCGGGGCCTTTTGTAACTTGGAAGTGAGAGAGGAGAGGCGGCAGGGCCAGCCGCTGGGTGACATGAAATAAAATCTACAGTATGCGGCAAATTCGATCTTGTGCTCTTGTGCGACAAGCCACCCCCTATGTAACCATCAAGGACATGTTGGTTACACTGTCACGAAGCAGACGTTTTGAGCTGCACTCCAAACATGGCCTATAGTTATACAAAAAGTTTCCTCGACTGTTGTTAAATGTTAGTAAAAGATTAAAAACTGGATGAACCGTACAGAAATTCCTGTGAAAACAACAGATATATTGATGAAATATGTTCCTCGTTAATTAAAAAAAACCAACATTAAAGCTAGATGTTTGCATGATTTTAAAAATATTTCTTACCATTTTTGCCACAATAGCTGCGGTTAAACCCATAGTTATTGATGTTAGAGAGAGCATCTGAAGAGGTGCCATGCCAGAGTGTTCTTTCATTCTGGATTCCTGTGTTTTGTTTATCCAGGTGCGCTTTCTTGGCCATGTACTGTCGATACTGTGTAGGGTTTTCAATCCGCTCAATCTGGAAAGTAAACCTTTATTTCAGTGTGACAAATTTAGTTTGCTGTTTCTCTAGAAATCCAGCTTGCTTCATTCAATCCTTCTTCAGCATTGATGTATTCATGTTGTAATGCTGTGGATTCATTAGTCTTGTTAGTATGATGCAACGTAAATTTGCATATTTGTTACTTTAGAAGAAATGCATGTATGACAAATGACTGTTGTTGGTGAGAAATCTCATTACAATAATCTATTCCATGAGAATTTTCACTATGTGCCTGAGTTTATCTACATTCTCATATGATATGCAAGCACATCATTATTGCATGGCATTAATTCTGTAGGAAACTATGTCCTCTGATCATGCTGATAGTAATAGCAAATCTCTTAAAACAAACTTTTCATGGATGAGTAGAAAAAGCGTTTTTTTTTCTTGGTAGCTGATATTATGATGATATTGCAAAGTCTATAGAACCTAAAAACACTATGAAACAGAAAATTTTACCCTGTTGCCAGGAAAAGCATCGGATACAAACTAGCAACTGTTGCTTCCTTAGCATTTAGACTTCAAAGCTCATTACTTGCAGACCACCACGTTTTCTATCTTGTTTTTTTGATCTTCAATTGTAACTGAAAGGATCGTCCAACTATTTATCCTTCTGGCACATTTTTTCCTACCCAAATTCTCCTACACATATTCTACATTTCTTTTCTCAATTATGTTAAAATGAAAACACCATCTAAGAGATACGACATCATAAAGAACTGTGATATCACCGAAGAAAACCACTTCAGTATTTTGCTTTACCATCTGTTATTTATTAGCCAAAGCTTGAGCACTGATGAGTAACTTTTAAAATGTGGCAAAGGCTGCAGACGAAGGTAAGGAGTGTTCGTGCATTTGTGCATTGGTTATATTATGTATTTTTAAGTTTCTGAACTTAGCATTTTAAGTTGGTGGTTTTAATAGCTTGTGTTTGTAAAGGATTCCGATCATCATTGGGGATATCAGAATTAAATTTTATCATCATTTGATGTAACATGTGATGGCATGTGTGATGATGTTAATACTGCCATTTATTAAAGGATAATGGTTGCTCTGCCACTTGTGATGCAGGGCTACATCAAACATAATATTTGTGAAATGGATTCTCTATGTTTGTACTGAAAATTTCCTTCCTGTGTAATGACGACTTCATACTTAACTATGACTGTTCTAACAGGTTGTCCTTCGTTACATGATACAACTCAACACAGTCTGTGGCACAATTGATGTAAACTAGCAGCTGGATACTCAGGAACGTTCTTTCGAAAGGAATGTTTTTTCTTTCCTTTTTTGTATTTCACATTCTGTTTGTGCCTTTTCTTCTGGTTCTCCACCACCTAGTTTTCTGTTACCTTCATCGCATGTCATCTGGTCATTGGGCACTTCTGCTGATTATTTAGGAAACAAATTCTGGGTGCTTGCTACACTCTACCATTATTATCACATTGGATGTACTCTGCCTTTTTCTTCGGGGCTCTGCTAATGACACTGGACGACAAAGCTCTGTGAAACAATCTACAGTATATAGTTACCCCCTTCTACCTTTTGATCTGGGACATTGCACTGAGTGATTAAAATATCCTGTTCATTTCTTCACTAGCCTCTTTGATGACACCTGAACTGAATTTATTCATCATTAAAGAGAAACAATATTCTATTCATTTGGGAGATGTAAGATACATAGCTACTGTTCTTCAATTCTACTACATCCTTTTGTAACATCACACCCAGATATAAACAATAATCTGGGATGGAAATTAATACATGGTAAAACATACATTATGCCATTTACAAATGTTTGCTGTATAGCCAATCTTGAGTGTTGAATGATGCTGAATGATGCTGATGCAATAAGCTAAATGTACTGTGTATGTCTGCACCTGTAACTGAACCGTAGGTCAGAGATATAGTTATACAGTCTCCAAAGAAATCTTGCTTTTCTTGATCCGGTTTCCATTCGTCATTCACATAAGTGTCTTGATCTGCTGATTCCAGCCATCTTATTCATGCCTGTATGCAAAACCAATCCTTACCGCAGTTCATTCATCCCACGTGCCATTTACCTGATCAACTCTGCTGGCCAGGACCTTGTACTAGCCTGTATCTACTGTTGCTGGGAATTGTGTGTGTACGCGCGCGCACGAAAGAGAAATTATTGCGACATGTATATGTATGTATTATCTCTTGTATATCATGTATATGTATGTATTACTGCCAGTACGAGCACTATCTGTAATTGCCTTTGTGGATAAATAAAGTTGTATTGTATACTTAACCATCCCTTGTCGACCATGCCCATATTCCTGCTGTTATCTGCTACTGAAGATATCAAGACCATGATCTCAAGAGTTATTACTCTGTCTCAAACCTTTCTTTGCTTCCCAAAAAAGTGACCTCTGGGACAAATAAAGTGTTATACTTGAAAAAGTTGTTCTTCACCAGCTACACCACCACTTGGCAGACCACAAGCTGCTGGAGTCTTTTTAATCTGTTTATTGTGAGAATCATTTGAAAAGAGAAATTTTACCCCAAAAGTGGTATCTTTCTTGAGCTTTTCCAGATCTTTTCAGACCTTTTTAACAGTTGTCTTGACGAAAAACATTTTGACAGCTCACTACAACTTCCTATTTGTTGACATTGCTTGCTACCTGTTTGACAAGCTTCAAAGAGATCAAAAACTCCTTACTATTCTTGTCACCAGAACAGCAACATAGGGCCACAGGATTTTTAGTTACTGTGCAGCAAAACCACTGAACTTTTTCCCCAAATCTCCACTGAAAACGTACCTCTTCCTTGAGCATTACTCCTAACGCACTCCACACAATACTAGTCCTTTTCAGCCCCCACACTATTCCGCTTATTGCTGCTTTCCTACTCGTCTTCCTCTGCAGAATCATGATAATCTCAGTTCTTGTTACTTGTCACTCAACAAACATGCGTACATACACATGAATGCATGCACACACACACACACACACACACACACACACACACACACAAACACACATTCATACACTTCTGCAAAGAACAAAAAACATCAAGATGTCTTACAGATATAACAGTCTGTATCCTGCCCATCAGTGTTGACCTAAAGTTGTTCTCCACTTGCTGGTGCTCACTACTTTGAGGATCAAGCTTCACCAGCTTCAGAATTTCTCTGTCTGCCTGTATTGTCCAGTTCTCTGGCAAGACACCTGAGGAGGACTCTGAAACATTTACAATGTTACTTTGACATAAAAAGACATCCTTTCAATTGTGCTTATGCATTCTGCTTCTGCTGTTGAGAAAAAAAAACATATCACACCAGTTGTGATCCATGCCATGTTGTATAAAGAAAGAATAACAGCACAAAAACCACATCATCTTAATACAGCATCCCATACAACATAACAGTTACATTTTATTTTACAGTAACTTTTGACATGATTTTGCCATGCTGTATCCCCTCTCAGAGCTATATGTTATGCATCACAGAGGTAATTCTAGGATTTCAAAAAGAGGGGCCCTGGGGCTCTCTCAATGGAAAAAAAGGGGCCCTTCAAATGAAACAATGGGTCACTTGAAACAAACACATTTTCACTGCTTTTTCCGATAAATATTTGGTATACAACAAAATACTTTATTAATCACAAGAAATTGAAGATTAATCACATAGACATCTTTTTCTTCTATATCGATAAATTATCTTTCATCATCATTAATCATAGCATCCTAAATTTGCAAACCAATTAGTCTTTGTGTCCATTTCATTGGGCTTTGAGCTAATGTTTAGATACTTTTCATATGTCTCATTAGTGCAGGGGTTTAAATGTTTCTCCTTGAGGCAACTTCTACAAGAAGACTTTATTAGGTGTTGATAGCCGAAGCCCCCTCTCACAGCCTGCATTGTGGGATAGCATAAGGAGGCACAGCTTTCCAAGAACCAGCAAATTGGGAAATGAATCCCTGTGAAAGTCAAATAACAGTTTAAACAGCTTGTGGAATCTCTCCCATATGCATTCTGCGTTAGTTTCTTTGACCACACTCCATTCCTCTAAACATGCTGCTTTGTCAAGCAAGATTTTACTGAATTTGCTGCCCACTTGTGCTGGTTTTCCAAAGAAATCTGTTAAGATATTTAATTCTTTGTCTCCATAGGGTGTTCTGTCTTCTGCAGACAGGAAAAAGATGGGGCGCATGGAAAGAACTCAAAAATGCAGAGGCAACATCACCTGCATCTTTTGGGAACCTGTCATTAATGTTCTTGCACAGATTGTCGCAAAAGCCACCCTGTTACCCTGACAGCTTCTGTGTCCTGTGATGTTGTATCAAGTTCGCAACACGTTATTTTTAAGTGTTATATAATACCGCCGGTATAAGTTCCGAAAAAGTCATGAGGACAGAAATAAATTAGGATTGAAAATAGTTTACGTAGCTGAAATCTTTCTGAAGAATTTCAGCCTCCAGTGAGTGCCTGTGGTTGTAAGTCTGAATGTCTCTGCAGCGTCCTTGTTAGTACTTAACACACCCGGGGTTGTAAACGCGTTATTCTTATTGTTTTAGGCAACTTTACATATCATGCCTTCCTCCTCGTTCATTAGCCAAGGCCATTTCTTCAGCCATTCACACTGACATGTTCTCTGGATGCGTGGTTTTTTACGTGCGGTCTCTGTCTCAATTTGTCTATTTCGTTGTCTACATTTTCAGTTCCAACAATGTGTGCGGCACACTCTGACTCTGACGAGTTTCTGTTTCTTTCTGTCCTTGCATGTCATTTCTACTTTCTGGGGCATCTTCTGCTGTTCTTGTCATGAACGAAAAGTCAAACAGAGTTGACCATCGCGTTCAACTTCTTTTTCAACTCGCTTGCTTCCAATACCCTTTGATCTCTCCCGTCCCAAATGTTTTCGCTGTGGGCTTTGAAGTGCCGCATCGCGTGTTCAAAAGTTCGCCAGCCACGGGATTTTTGCGGGCGCGTGGTCGCGCTGACTTTCAGACTATGCGACCCTCAGCGAAATTTTGCGGGAATCCCGCAAGGCCGCAGCCTTGAATTACCTCTGCATTACATGTGTTTTATAATATCAGCTGGTGCATGCTTTTAAAGAATTAACAGATGTGAAATGCGTTCTTATTACAATGCATATCTAAATGACAACGTATAGTAGTATGGGGTAGGACACGCATGGCACACACATACACAGGCACACACAGGGATAAAGAGGTAGGTGACATACACTGGGCTGGTTATGTAAGGAAGACCACTGAGTGTTGCTTAGGGGGTAGACCGTCAATTGGAAGACTGGTACACTTAGCCCAGAAAATAGCGCGTTTGTTTTCATTGCTGCAGACTGGTCGTTGGTGCTGAGCGATGAAGCCAGATGAGCGCCGTGACAGGGTGGCGCTGAGGGTGGTCAGTTTAGTCTGGGTTGATAGGTTATGCATGGGAGTGTGTAGCGACACCACGTGATATTAAGTTAACCGATGCACGATTGGTTAGTTAAAGAAACAGAAGTATTGTGAGAGAATGCGAAAGCGAAAGAACCAACAGGAAGACTTCCACACCTGACCACGTGCCCGAAGAAAGGAGACAAGAAAAGAGGCTTTTGACTCAGAACGGTCATTGGAAGGAGAGTGCAGAGGTGGGAGCATTGCCCCACCATGCAGTTGGGATAATGGGTATCTGATGTACATGCTTTCGCCTAGTGAGACCTATCCTCTGGCGTACAAGTAAAACCTGAACCCACGACAGTGTTGTGTTGATTATTGTAGTAAGATTGGGAAAGCTACCCTCGTCCCACCCTGTTACAAATGTTAGTACCAAAGAACAAAAGAATGATAGCTGGCATGCAGTGTTGATGAAGTAGTCACATCAGAAAATGTAAGAACAAATGGGAATAAAAGAAAATGGTCTGGCAAAATGTGGTAGATGCTAGCTTAACCAAAGTTCAATTGGTCAGTGGTGCTGTTTGGTGAGCAGGCTTGTTCTGGTCCAGATGCGATGGTGGGGTCTGTGCTGATGAGATTGTGCTGCACTTTATCACTAGGCATGCATCTCAGCAGTACAAATAGCTCGTCTGACACAGTCAACCACCCACAGCACACAAATTCCTGATTTCCCATACTTGTGGCAAGTATATAAGGGGAACAGGCAGTTCTCAAGGTCTCAAATGGAAGGACTAAGAAGTGTCAATGATAAAAGATTCATGCCATCAATGCAGTGAGAACTAAGAGATCGCAGATCTCAACTTGAGGCTCTCTCTGTATGTCATACCTGTTTGTTGGGCTGTTCATACTAGGGGTTTTCTTTGGATTTCTCAATATCCTTTCCCCTCCATCATACCTCTCCCCAAATCACCTCTTGGTAGATGCACTTTCCTGCCAAACCAATCAACCAGCCCACCAACCAACTCTAGCGGTCACAAACACCAGCATCTCTATTAATGCCATTTTCTAGGTCAAGAACAACAGAGGATGAACATGCATTCCCTACTGAAAGTGTCAAGCTGCTCTTCAAGCTACCAGACTTCATAGTGTATAGGCCAGGAACAGTCTCAGTGGCTGCAGGTGACAGGTAAGCAGTTTTCCCATCTTATGGCTGTGTTCAAGTCTATTTGATGTGGCAGCCTGGTGGGCAGCAAAGTGGATCAGCATTCAAAAGCTGCATGTCTAGCTGGATCGATATTTGTGTGACACAGCATACTCCCTTCAGCTGACCCTGCTGTGGAATGAGTACTTGACCCCATAGAGGGCTGGGGAAGGTAATACAGTGAGGGAAAGGAGAAGCTTGGTACCACCCTCACATAAGATGAGTGAGAAAACCCTGGTTCCAAGTACATAAGGAAAGATCCTCAAAACAAAAGAAGACTTTAACAGGATCATGATTCTGAAACATCACTTTCAGAAAGAACATTTGTTGGCATTCTGCACCCTACTTACAATTCTTTTTAATAAAACTCTTTATAAAAAATATTACTTGAAATCTACCTCTGGCAAGGAAAACAAGGGTCGAAAAGAAGAAGCGACCATGTATTATTTCTAGTTCTCTGCCATGATATGAAAGTCAAATGCTTCTCACGCTTACTGAGCCTGTCTCAGTCTTCCTGCATGCCAAAGCGGTCATTGTTTCTATGTGCAATTCATTTATTTTCAACAGGAAACAACTGTTTGAAATTGGCAGACAATATTCTCATGGATATAACCAAGAAATCACTGGAAAATTAAAGATACTAAATAAGAGTTAAGAGTAAAAATTTTGCTTCAATTATTCCTTTGCAAAAGACAAACTAATTCTGAAGGAAGACAAAAAAAAAAAGATGAAACTGAAAAGTAAATATTTTGCAAAGAAAATAACTTTTTCAACATTGAGAATGGCTGAAAAAATAAGCCAGTAAAAGCATACTTAATGTTATATAATGAAAATGGATTATTCTATTATAGTTCTAGGTGTGCTACTTCAATTTAACAGGACTTTAATTTCTATACTTATTTTTTTATTAGAGCATTATCAGATATTCTGACAGCACTGCAAGTGTGTACTGCTCCCACCAGGCTTACTGTATTGTGGCTTTGCAAGCAATTAAAGGGTAAGTCGTTTAATCAATTAGAGTTCACTAAACATTTCTTAGCAAAGTCAGATAAGAGCCATTAGGGGACTAAAACTTTACCTTTTAACAATTATTTTTCTGTTTTTGAAGTCCTAAAATGTGCCAACTTTTAAGGAAAGATGTTTCCTTTAATATGACATCACAGCTGAATCAAGCACTCCTAAAATATAGCAACCAACAATTCACTCCTCTTCCATTTCGCTCTTTTAGATTTATTTCTATCAATAGACTCTACAGACCCTCCTTTAACTTGTGTTCACCTACCCTTCATCTTGTCTTTTCTGATTACATCAACTGTATCCCATGGAGCAGATGCTGGATACTCTTTCATGGAATCAAAATCAATGATGTACTGTGCCCCACTAGCATCTGTGATCATTGCTGTCTTTTTCTTGTCCTGGTATGCAGATTCGATTATCTGATTTTCGCGCTGTTGGTATTCCTTCTGTTCGTTACCTGTTTGTGTTACCTAAGGAAAAATGCAAAGTTTATTTTTAAATGATTGTTTTCAGCTATTACCTCTATTATACTTCCAATATTGTGGAATTAAAGTGGCTTTAACACTAACTGGTATCCTAAAAATTCTTTTCATAAGATCATTAATTTCATAGGTAAACTAAAAGATCATAAGCTAAAACTCTGGTTGGTTGGAAACTGGGGTTTACTTTGTAGGAAACCAGTGGTCACCCACCCAAATTTTGCAACATTCTTTAATCCCTCATCAACTCTTAAGTACTCTTGTTCTTTCTCTCACATGCACAAAAATGTATATGTGGGCATGCATGTGCACCTGCATACATACATGCTAGAATTTAAAATAAATGTAAACATGATCAAAATCCATTTAGCTATGAACTGTATAAAATTCACTTAAACATAATTATGATCCTTGAAACCCTAATTTCAGAAAGGCACACATAGGCTGTCATTGTTTCATTGCTCATAGGGTTTTTTAATTCTTTACTCAAGTACACAGTTATGAACTATCTATAGGTATAATGTATTATATCTAGAGCTCAGCAAATGAGATTAAAGCAATGATGGTAAAAATGATGATATAAAATCTTTCTGTGAGGATAACAATGATAATCATTTTATCTAAAGCAATAATCAGCTGGAAACACTTTCCCTTCCTTCGTTTTTTTACCATTTGTTTGCTCTTGGTAAAAGTATTTTATTTTTCTCTCTTTATTTTGCTCAGAAGAAAGCCTAGAGAAATGTTAAAAGTTTTTGCATGTCACTTTATGGAGTTTATTGACATCTTCTATATTAAATTCACTGGCAAGGCAGGATTAGGAAAGATTTCTACAGCCTTTCAAGGCTGTTTGACTAAACAGGCTTGAATTAAAATATTGCAACAGCAAAAATATTTTAAAATCTAGTCAAAAATAGGAAAAATACCATTTTTGGTAGTGAAATTTCTTTCTTCGAGTACTTACCAGATGACATGACTATAAGGAGATGTCACCCTCCAGCTACCCAAATCCAGCTGTGCAAACTTGCAAGGCAAGAAACACTGCCTCACAAGCACTAGAACGCTGCTCAGCCCCCACCCAGTTTGGTCCAGATTGTTTTTACCATTGAGGCAGGGCAAATCAGTTTTTCAGCTCAGACAATAGCAGCCTTGGGAAAAAAAGGGGGGGTTATTAAAGCAGCCTATGTAGCCTTTCCCCTTCAGCAGCCTCGTTGGCCCCGGCTAGGGCTCATGAGGTTAGAGCAGTACCAGCTAGCCTTGCCGCCTCCAGTAATGTAGCTTTATCTGATATTATCAAAATGATTAGATGGAGGTCAGTGTCTACCTTTGGTAGATTCTACCTTAGAGCTCAGCACGTGACAGGTGGTTTGGCCTGCTTGGTCGTGTGCGATAAACCTGAGCTGACGCTTGTGGCTGCCTCCCAGCTTACGGCCCGGCTGGATTTGGGGTAGGTAAAATTTTTGTATTGTGTTCTAAGGAACTGGTTAGAAGGAACACTCCCTCCGCCTTTTATTTAGTCTCCTTATAGTCATGTCATCTGGTACACTACAAAAAAGAAATACCATTTTTGGTAGTAAAATTTCTTTCTTCGAGTACTTACCAGATGACATGACAGCTAGCTCCCTCCTGCCTACCCGCAGTGGTGTCCGACTCAGTCCAGGCAAAAACTGGAGAAGAGTGCTCACTAGCAGGGCAGGCAGGGGTGGGGATGGGGGCTGAGCAGCATTCTAGTGCTTGTGAGGCAGTGTTTCTTGCCTTGCAAGTTTGCACAGCTGGATTTGGGTAGCTGGAGGGTGATATCTCCTTATAGTCATGTCATTTGGTACAGTGCAAAGAAAAAAAAAGGAAATTCCTGTTAATGCACACCATAAGAATTCTTGTTCTGAAAAGAACTTCAGTTAGCTAGTTATTGTAGTTATACTCTGTTCTTACCTCAAGGTAACACCACTGAACCATATTGGCCAGCATGGATGCTTGTTGGGCCTGCTGTCTGCAGCGATCAGCCTCACGAATGATCTTGTTGATTTCATTGCCTACATCAAACACCTCGGTATGCATTCCATCAATGATGACACGTCCTACAAGAGGCTGAACCTTCACCTCCACATTGCGTGACTGCCCTACATTCTGGATCTTTTTCAGCTGCAATACACAGCAACTCATATATTACTATCAGCAAAAGATTATATTCATATCAAAAACAGTTGGTGCTAAGTGCTTATATCCTACATCTTTAAAAGTGCTTGAATCCTATAAGATTTTGACGATTTTGCACATAAAGCGTTTGGAGATAATTTATTATTTACCTCAATGCATAATTATTATTATAATACCAGCAGCTCGCTGTTTGCAAAACCTGCTTTTTTTCCACATAGGATTGCATGGTTAACATAAACAACTTTTCTTCAATAATTTCGGTTTAGTGCACTTTTTATCTATATATACACACACACATGAATGATTGTCTACAAGCATATTTAGAATGTACACTTAATGCTTACAAGCAATATTCTTTTTTTTATTTAGCTTCAGAGCTGAGGTACCTTTTTTCTACCTCATCTAATGCCCCATAGTTAAGCACTGCTAAAGTGTTAAAAATATAGATTTAAGAATTTTGTAACTCCTCACTGTGCAAACTGTTTAAGTAGCTACATGGTAATAGCAAATAGTCACCTCAATGTCAGTCATATTCTGTATCATGTCATCCACAATCTCTTTGCGTGTGAACTTTTCTTTCACAAGGTCATCAAAATGTTTAAGGGCTCTCCGTATGTTTTCAGCAGATTCCCCATAAACAAAAAGTTTTGTATCCTCCACCACCGGGCGATTGAAGGTTTGTACTAGACTGGGACCAGTGAATCCAGCAATAGCTATAGAAAAAAATGGTTATAACTATCAGCAAGCAGCTCATTTTTCCTCATTATTCTTCTCTTATCCTGTAACGTTTTTGATAGATATATAACTATATTTATTTATATTTTGCTACAAAACAATGGAATTCACTATGTAATTATTCTCAATTTATTATCACGTGTTGAATGATGAACTAATACAACAACTTTTCTTTGTTTATTTGTGCAGGATGGTTGGGCTGCTAATGCAGCTAAATGTGTGAGAATAGCCTATAAAATAAAGGAAGAAATCACAGCTCTTGTCTGGGACTATTTTTAATTCTTACCTTTAACAGCTGTTTTAAGCAGCCTATTGCATACTTTCTCCAATTTTAAAGTAATGCTGTAATGTTTGATGTAAGAGATGTCCACCTGTTGCATGACTTTTAGATTTCCACTATAAAAAATCTTACACATGATCACAAAGCTATAAGCACTATTTCCATTCCACAACAGCATAACATTGCTTTTTCTTTTAATGTTTAAGTGTCTACGGCATGTTGCCAAGTCTTGACATAATGAGATTTCCAGTCTTTTGACATTTTTACACTTACACTGCAGATGTTAACAATTGCTACTGCATGGTCTTTTGGCCATGTTTAATAGCAAAGGGAGGACCATATCATACCTTTTACTTCTAAACTTTGCATCTACTCTGTTCTGGGAAATGTTAAGGCACAATGCATTTAAAAACAAATGCAGGCAGCATGTTCTATCTTTCCACAACTGGGTAACTAAGTTCTGACACAGAAGCATATTGCTGTAAACAACATCAGTATGTCTTGATGGCTACGTATGGGGTGGGTTAGCTGCTGCACAAGAACACACAAAATGAAATTGGCTGCGCACAGTAGATTTTATTAGCTCACTCGGCGGCTGGCCTGCTTCTCTCTCCTCTCCCCTCCAAGAGCACAGACCGCAACAACTAGAAACTACACTATTTATCACTCCCTGGTTGAACTTTCCAGCAACAATCCCTTTCTCTCCCACGGCTTCGACCTGTCCCTGAACAATCGCAGGCATTGTTCCCCCACCCACTCCCAGGGTCCAAGGCCAGACTTCATACATTGCATTGCTGTACGTCCGATTTGGCACTAGCCTCTGTCAAAACAGCATTCTCTTCTCCCTGTCATGTCTTTTTATTTTGGTAATCAAACTTGCTAGCCTTAATGATGTTGAAACTGACGAAAGCACACAACAGGCCTTTACCCACCTACATAAGAATTAGGTCTGAAACACATACCCCCAGAAAACAATTTAAGTTTTGTTTCTTACACTTCAGTTTCAACAAAGCTGAAGCTTATAGTACCTCAAGTGATCAACCAAAAAGTAAATATTTACCTTTGAAAAAGCCAATTACTCCTTTTTTGGACTTGCTGAGATTCTCACCCACCTCCTGTATGGTATGAATTGTTTGAGGTATCAGGGGTTTGTCAAACATGACTATCCGCACTTCCTGCACAACTTGGCGTCTCCAGCTGCAGAAGTCACAGAGCGCATCCATCAGATTGCGAGCTGATTGTGCTGGTGTCAGACCAAAAGCTCCTTCAAAACAATACAAATTATTTACATTTTAAGTCCACACTAATTATTGACAAATATTGTGAACATGCACATAAACTACTGAAGGGATCTACTCAGCTGTACAAAACTGACAAAAATTACTTCAATTGAGTATATTGATATTCTCAATATTCGTACATGTCTGAATCTAGAATGGACTGTTCAACAAGGCATATTTTCGATTTGACCTGCACATGTCTCTGGTTATAGTAGGGCGAATCTAACGGTGGCACACTGACGGCACCTATAACTATCAAAAGCTACTTTATCAAACTTCAATAGAACCATATTGTCGACCGTAAATTGTAGTCTATTTACAAACTCACTGAATACATTTTTAACTAAAGCAAGGATACCGAGAGTGGCTTGGCCGGCTCTGCACCTTCCACGACAAGAAAACGTGGCCAGGCCCCTTCAACACTCTTCCTCACTCTTTCTCTCACCTCACTCTCACTATCAGAAGATTCTGTCTCACGCAGGCGTTTCCCTGGGTTTTTTTTTTTGTTGTTGCCATAATGAAAACTATATGATTTGTTCCTTCTGCTCCCCACCCACCACGGAGTCCAACAAGGGGATGCGACCGAGCGGTACCACTTAGGGCATTTCCAGCAGGGTCGCACCAGGGATACAGAAGGAATATACTCTGGTCTACAGAGTGCGAAGACCAGATTGACCCCGGCCGCAGCCTTCTAGCAAAGCTAGGGCACTGCACGACCAGCCGATTGATTGGTGTGGGCCACAACAATCTCCCATCTAGGAGAAGTCCGGGCCAAAGAGGTGTGTTGGTATGATGGGCGCAACCCATCAAGGACAACCTCCAGGATCCCATCCTCCCCCGACATGGATCGCCCTGCACGGCAAACCCAGGGGGCCTAAAGGAGGCCACAGAGAAAAAAGCTATATTAAAAGAAAGGCATGATGGAAAAAGAGGGCAGGGAAAGACTGGTGTAGACAGAAGATAGAAAAGACAAACAGTAGTGTGACAGGGAGATGGTTTATTAGAAAAAGAGTATAGGTGAAAGGGCCAGTTAGGGAGAAACAAGAAAAGCATAAGAGAAAGGGGTGGGCCAGCTTAGTCACCCAGCCAGAGAGAGGCTGGGTGTTCACACACTTGGCTGCCTTCACCACTGTCGAGCGTCTTGTCATAAAGGGGATCATAACAGCATGAAAAAGTCCACAAATTTATCTTTAAAAAGTTCCACCTGAAGGCATTTTTTAAAGAATAATATTGTCATCGATGTTTTAGACTCGTGGCAACTGTTGAAATATTAAATCGTTACACAATATTTGACTTTCGATGGGAGCACACCAACATGCGACCAGCCTGGTGAAGAGCGCTCACCGATCGTGCGTTCAAGTTCAAGAGGACTATATAACGCGTATTTTGTCCCTTTCCATGTTTAGTTCAACATGTCCGTGTTTACGCCTCCATTCCGCATATTAGGACAGACTAGACGACACACTCGTCGGTGACGACTGTACTGCAACGTGGACTGAAATTTAGCTGCCTGGCCACCTGTCGATTGTTTACCTGATTCTAATCATTAGCTTGCCTGAGACAAGTATATAACATATGTATTGTGAAAGAATGAAAACAACTGTACCCATCATTTCCCCAAGACCCAGAGAAAAAAATCTTATGAGTTTGCTGCACATTTTTCAGTTTCACTAGTTTATGGTTTAATCCTTGGGCATTGTTTCACATATATATATATATATGGGTGGACATTAGATTGCATTTCCATGCATATAACAAATTACATGCAAAATTGTCAGGTATCTAGAATGTATCTAATATGTGAGAACACAAGGTAAAGGAAATGATAAAGAAAAATAATAAAGATGTTACCACAACAACAAAAAATCCCAAACCAAAAAGCCATGATAAATGAGACTCAAAGATGGTAAGAAAACTCAATATCATCATATTTTTCACAAAATTACGTTAATAAAAGATATAAAATTAAGATGGTTTCAAGTTAGATTATTTCATAGGATTTTAGGTACAAAGATGACTTTGGCGAGCAGCACGCAGAAAACGATGAGCTTTGTGATTATTGTAGTACAGCATAACATTCAGCATTTTTTTTGTTGTTGTTGTTGTTGAAAAAGTAGGGCTTCAAAGATTCTGAAAAGATCTTAAGCAATATGTGAAAGAAAGATGTATGACAGCTAAGCAAATGAATTTTTGTGAACATCTTGTACTTTTCGGATGCACTAGCAACTTTAATACAGGTATTGTTTTTTTTACTTAATTTTACTCCTTGCTAAACAAACAGACGTTATTATGTCCCAAGAGTGTCCACTGCCCGCTCTAAGAACAGTTTTATTAATAAGTCTGTTGCCTTTCTTAATAAGTGATGCAGGGGCCTGTGAGTTGTACTTTTTTTTGTGAAGATTGTTTTTGGTGATGTGTATATTTTAGGATGTGTGTGAATTGTTTATTGTTGTGGTCAACTTTTTTAGTATAAGCCAGCTGTTACACTACGTCTCGTAATTTCTCCATGTTGAGATAATAAAGTTGAATTGAATTGAATTGAAACATACTACTCTTGTAAAATTAAAAACGTCAAGCCATCAATCCATTAATTTATCCAGATCTTGAAACAAATGCAAATTGAAAAATTCAATGCAATTATGCAGTTTCAAAGATTTGAAGATCTATAGTTTCCATATCAGCATCTGATAAACTGATTTACTTTATAACTATTTTTTTTTAAAAGCTATATTTTGATGAATTTTCATACCCCTGACTATGTTTGTTCCATTTTTTAACTTCTGCTGTGTCACTGTAATATTCTTTTCAATCATGAATCAGAATAAAACATTAAAAAAAAGCAAAATTAGGGAAGAAACCATAGCTAGAATCATGCAGAAATTATTTGACATGACTTCTCTCTTTTATAACAGCTAAACTAAAAATCCTGTTGCATTTTTCTTCTATTAGAAAATGGTACAAAATTAGTCTTCTACATACAATGAACCTGCTGTTGACTGTCGACTGTAAAACTGATTCTTACTAAGAAAAGCTAAATTAAAACATGAAGGCAAACATTATTTGATTTCTATGTCTCTTAAATAAAATACTACTAATTTTTGAATATTGTTTTTAGTGAGAACATTTTTTTAAATTTTATTTAAGAGCAAATTTTGAACCTTGTGATTAAAGATTTTGTATTTATTTACCTATGCTCTCTTAGCCATTTTTACTAGAAGGAAATGCAGGAAAATGCTAAGTTCATGCAGAATAAAAATTTTATAGCTTAGAAAATACTCATTAATATTTTCGTGTTAGTTGTTGTTTTCACTGGAGGTTTAGAAAATAAACGTTTGCAAAAATATTTCTGACATGAGCTAGGACGGCAGTATGATATAATGTTTAACATTTTAACTGAGTTAATTACATAAATTGTCTGCTTGTTGGGAGCTTTTTTATCTAAATTATTTTCCAACCATAAGACTGCATTTCTGTATGCATTATAAAAAAGGTGCATCCATAGAAAAATATTCACAAGGAATTTCTTTGACAAATGAAAAAGCTCATAAGAAGTAAATCATAAGGATCATAGCTTTAAAAGGTGACCGGACACTTAATCCCCGGACACTTAATCCCCGACACTTCATCCCCGACACTTCATCCCCTAGACACTTAATCCCCAGACACTTCATCCCCAAATCGCAACACAACACTCAAAACTGCTATTTTGTGAACTTGAAATATTATAAGAGAAATGTGTCGCGTGGTAACTCTGGGTAACTCTGGTAAGACTGGGTTGCGCTGGGTTCACAAGTAGCAATCTACCCTCTAGGCGATACTAGGTGGACTCCCTAACATAACCAGCCAGTTCCAAGGCCATACTGACCAGGAGAATCAGCAACATTGTACAGCGATATGAGGCAATGGATTGTCTTCTGTACCTTCGATCATTAGCTTACCTGTCATATTGATTAACAACACTTTTCATATCTTAATGTTGAAAAACATTGACTTTAATAGCTCACATGAACTTAAACTAATGTTATAAATGTTGAAATTAAGTATTATTCTAATTGTCAAACTTATTTTGATGTTTACATGAAATAATTATTTGAATTTGAATTAAATTTTTCATTCACTTCATAATTTTTGAGTTGAAATTACATTTTGAGGATGAAGTGTCTGGGGATGAAGTGTCTGGGGATTAAGTGTCTAGGGGATTAAGTGTCGGGGATGAAGTGTCTGGGGATGAAGTGTCTGGGGATTAAGTGTCTGGGATTCGCTTTAAAAAAACCTGATGATAAACGTTTTAATAAAAGCAAACTGACCTGTTCCCAGTGCAGGAGCGGAGATCGAGGTTATACCTAAGTCTTCTGCTGTTTTCAGCAACAGTAGCATGCCACTTCTCCAATTACTTGAAAATTTTTCAGCATTGATATGCAGGACACTTTTGAATGAAATATCTTGTAATCTAATTTTTGTGCATACTATTCCAGTCTTTGACATTTCCTCAGCTGTAAAGAATAGGAACAACATTGTCTACAATAAGTTTGAACATGATCCAGTGGTCCAAAATTGAGTGCACTGTAAACGTTTAAGTTACATAAGGCAGCTATTATGGGAAGTAATACTTAGAAATTAAGACATTTTTTCATAATCGTCACTAGCTCTACTCCAAAATATAACCTACTTTATTAAGTATTGCAAATAAACCTGATCAAAAAACAAGAAAACATTATTTTTAACTATGCAAGCATTTAAAAAACTATAGTTATAGAAATTTTGTATAGTTTATTCACTTCAAATTTTAAAAATTTCCTCAAGAAATTCTTCCATGATTTTTTTATTCTAATATGTATTAGAAACCCTTATTTAAAAAAGAAAACTGAAAGCTCAGTACATCTACGATGAGTTCCACCAAATGATTCTCTTGAATTTCTTGACAAAAGGCAGACAGTTTCAGATCATGGTTGCCTTTCAGAGACTTCTGTCAGTGTACTGGCTCCCCTCAAGACTGTTGCCAGTGTTGTTTATTCTATATACTAAAAATTGCAGAACCACAATGGAAGGGAACTGTCTCATAAAACTGCTTGGTGTCACTGCCTTGTTGTCTCTCTTGCTCAATAACGAACATGATCATGGTGTCGCTCTTCCTTTTTTTGTATGATGATGTGATCATCACCTCCTTGACAAGAATGTCTCAAAGACAAATAAAATTCTTTGTCTATAGCAGTGGTTCTCAAAGGCACAAGTCGGGTGGTCCGCGGCTGACAGTCGTCATATGTCAGCAAAGTGATGTTTAAATCGCGAGATAGACTTGTAGAAAAACTTCAGTTAAGTTTGTGTGGGACCCCTAACCGTCCCCTGGTCAAGTTACCACCGCAGCTGATAATGGCCTGAAAGGATGATCAAGGTGGGCGGCTATGAATCTTGACCAGTGACGCGTGACATGCCGACCTGAACAGGGCGGCTCTCTTGAGGATTTTTAGTACTGTATGTGCCAGCTTCCCTGACTCGGTCAAACATGAAAGGGGACCAGGCAGGCAAAGACAACTCCGCCTCAGTAAGAAAGGCTGACCGATTTATGAATCTCCGTGCTGGCGAGAAGACGTGTTTCCAAGTTTTCTTTCTCAGTATTTTCAAGGGTTATTATGGATCGCTGGCTGAAATCAGGGACCTTAAAACATAAATCCCGTGATGCTGGTGACTGTGAAAGTGCAAACAAGATGCAGAAGGGAGGAAAAGATGCAACTTAGGTCATTTGTGATCCAAATCAACTTGCTGTTCTTCTGATACGTTTACCAGCTGCAAAGCAGAAGCAGTTTGCCAGGAAGTGGAAGACACACCTGACGAGATATTTTCATCTTCTGCTCAAGATAATAGCGACAAAGAAAGTGTCGAACAAGCTGTGAAGAACAGTAGTGGTACACACCACAAGTGGCCTCATTCCAGCGTAGAAAACAACCAAAACAAGTTAAAAAAGCACTGATTATTTCAGCATTGGATTTTTTTGGGAGGGTGATAATGTGTTTTATGCTGTGAAATTTTGGCTGTGAAGCATCTACTGCCATTTCCAACAACTTACTGTTGCGAGATTGGATTTTCAACACTTGTGGGACTAAAAACAAATAAGAGAAGCCGGTTGAACGTGGAATCTGACATGAAATTGAAACTCTCCAACATTGATCCAGATATTATCACCTTAGTATCTCATCAAAAACAACTGCATTCATCACATTAACATTTTAATCATAATTAACGACGTATGTAATTTTATGTCACTTATTACTATAGCACTGTCACAAAAGGATATTTAGTTGTGAATTGTAATGAAACAAATGCGACAATTTAAATTTGAAATTCACGGTACAGAGTAGTTTTAGGCCTTGGTGGTCCGCCGTATTTTTTACTTGAGTAAAGTGGTCCGCGGTCCAAAATACTTTGAGAACCACTGGTCTATAGGATGCACAAATCTCAGGCAGTTGCAAGTACTATTCAAGCTGCTGTCAAGATAGCCAACACTTACAAATATCTAGCCACTAGCTTCAATAGCCGCCACTGACACAATTTTCAGCTAGGACAACAGCATCTGTACCCCTAATGGAAATTCAGGTTTTTTACTGTTATGTCATTCTCATTTGGTCTATCAGTCCTTCTTTAAAAGTTTTATCACTTTTTCTTTCATGTCCTGGTTTTATCTTTCAACAGTCTAATCACCCTTGTTAATGTGCTTCAAGATCATTAGAGCCAAGCAGAGCGACTTAAGTGTCTGATGTAATCAGTAAATCGTTCAAAAGGCATCTCCTGATCATATGCTGGCATGTGAGTTCTCTCTCCGTCTCTCACTCTCATGGTCTGACCACAAATATGTGAAATGTCAAAACCAAATCCTGCATCTTATTCACTCCCTATACCACTTCCAATTCTGATGGCCTTGATGATGGTGTCAGCCTTAGTTAACCAAATGCAGTCTAATCACTTTTGCTTTATTGTACATTTTTGTGTGTATTTAGCTGTATATTTGTTAATGAGCAAGCCAAGGTAATTGTCCTGGTGAATGAATAAAGTTGTCTTGTGCTGTACCATCCTAAAACAGAGGAAACCTACCTTGCTTCTTACACTGAGCCTCAAAAGCAGCTCCACACTTTTGCCGCAGTGCACAGGCAACAGCTCCTGAACAAAGAAACAAGTCACCACAGTCATTTCACCAGATAGAAACTGCAGGATTGAAATAAACTGAAAAAGAAACATAAATGTCACATTGGAAAAAAGAGCCAATAATCCACAACCTGGACTTCTACAATTTTGTTTATAGCTCACATTATTGTTATTTGCTGTTGGTAGCATTTTTATAATCTGCAATTAACGAGAAAATAAAATTTCAAAGCTTTATTTTTTAAGCTCTGTTTGCCAGATCTGTGTAATACCTTTTCCTTTTAAACCACAAATTTAAAACTAAATGGCACTGGTTGTTCACCTCTGCTGAGATCTAATACAGAATTACTGCTGTTGACAATGGCATCCACTTTTTCTTCTGTTATGTCTCCATGCTTGACTATTAGACGCAGCCCTCCTAAGTCAAACTCTGCATTAATGTTCGGTGGAACAGAAGTTGTGGAGGAAGCTCCAGCTAAGCATTGTATAAACAGAAAGCAGAAGATTTGAGAAATATTATTAAGTAAGTGTTGTATTGTCAGATTATTAATTTTACTATGCCTGAAAAGGTAAAAGCATTCTAAGTAGTTTACTATTCTTTTGCATGAAAGACGACCTCTCGGCAACAATTCAGATGGTGTTTACAATCATCAAATAAAGCTAATTTAATTTTTTCATGTCTGCAGGCTAAATTGTTGATCAACAAAACACATTATTTTAAACATATCACCAAATTTAGCTCACTACAGCTTCTTACCAGAAGGTGCAGACATTAAAAAGAAAGCTGTCAATGTAAACTTTGGTAAAGATAGTTACATGACTGTAATGAAGTCAACTCAGAGAAAACTCTATTTTGTCTACTCCCAGTGGCCCCACTGGGAGTGTGTTGCTGTTGGCTTCCTGACTGAAACTTGGCCACCCTAGACTTGAAAGCCTGCAATATAAAATGACAATCACTATATCAACTCTATATAAGCCAAGGAAAGCATTTTATTTTTAACACAACAATCGATGACAAATATAGAATGAAATATTAGTGATTACTGCATTTATTAATAGGATGAAATCATTCTGATGAGTGAATTCTGAATTATTTAATAGGGAATAGCTTTGCTGATCATTGGCATCAAGAATTTTTTTTTTTATTTTGGGCTTCTCACTTTTTCAAATTAATTTTCTTGTAACAACAAACATCTGTCCTTTTTAAAGAAAACAATGACCACACAAAAATGCCCTTGCAACAGTCATGGATACACTAAACACTAGAATATTTGATGTTGATAAACTGTAAATAGCATATAAAATATATAACATAAAGAGTCAGTATGTGCATGCAATATGTTTCTGCAATATGTATTTTTTGTGTTTGCAATCACCTTCACATTAATTTAGTATGCCATTTGCTTTGCCTCTGAAATTTTTTTTTTAAAGTATTATCAGATTGAAAAGCTGGCTTTTAATGTTTCCGTCTTGAACCTAAAACTCTGTTAACCAATCTAGATGCAAATCCTCTGGAAAAAATTCACATAAGCTCTGCAAAGACAAGAAACATTCTTCTACTGGTGTGAGGAGGTGAAGAAAATATTTGAGCATGTACCTGATGAGGCTTCTTACAATAAAACTCGATCCCCCTTTATGGTTGTGCCACACAAAACTTACCCTAACTGTATCCGAACTGTTGTAAACAACAATTTTGACTTCCTTAACACAGGAGCTTCGGACCTCCTTCTCAAACTGCTCCACAGCTTTCACCATGGTATCTGCGACAACATCTAGAGGGTACCCAAGATTTCCAGTGCCCAATGGTGGAAAAGCGACAGATGTGTAACGATGCCTGTTGACCTCTTTCAGGCACTTTATCACCATTTGACCCAGGATCTGTGCACACATACACACACATGACACATCCAAACTAGCAAGGTTTTTAAGAAACATCATCAGCGACAGCTTTGGCGGCAGATTTTTAAGATCATTGCACACTGAGTAATACTAGGTCATTATGTAACAGGGTGGGACTAGTGCCCAGTCTCTATATTTTGTAATAGCTAGAACAAGAAAAATAAAAAAGTTTGTGTGTTTTCATATTGTGGATTAAAGCATGTGTACTTAGCAATGGATGTGGAATTATTACTATATAAACTGTTTAACAATATTTGTTGAGCATTAATATTAATGTGTGAATATCAGCAAAGTATCCTACCTACATGTTAAACAACTTTGAAGAAAATCTTGACAACATCATTGTGCACACAGCTCTGTTCTCGCACACTGTGTTATATCCCCTCAACATACTGCATACAATACCCACCTGAGCAGCATTAGGGTTGTTGTAGTTACACAATGCCAGATGCAGCACACCTTTGCAGTTCAGGTTGTGGCTTGTGGTAAATGCTACCTCTGTAGTTTGGATGCCCTGAGGGAATTTTTGTTTACACTCATCCTGCAAGCCTTGTCCAGCAACATCCAAGATGGATTTAGATACAGCACCATTCTTCAGATCAAGGCCATTTGATGTTGAATTCACAATGACATCAGTCTGAAAATGTTTTAAGGTATAAAAGTATTCTTAAAGCAAGACATAATTTATTATCCTATGGTTTTTATGTGGATGACTAAGAAAAAATTTCAGGGAATTTTTTTTTAGAAACTTAGAATGTCAAAGATATAATAATAAATAATAATAATGGTGTGAGTTTTTATAGCCTGCTATCCTAGCAAAAGCCAGACTCTCCACACATTACAAATACAAAATAGGCAAAAATCCTGTGGCTCTGTGAAGTTAATGGAATTGCCAGGTCGTTCTTCTGCTGGATGACATACATAGATAAAGATGTCATTGCAACAGATTTACAGTCATTGGACTGGTGCAGAATAGAACAATAGTCACACAAGTAGATCAAATCACCAGGAGAATATCCAGGTGATCACAAAGCAGAAATTTCAAAACAATGTTCAAACACTTGACTGTTTGGCACTAATGTAAAGTATCCCAGGGACAAATTTAAAATGAAGAAACTGTGAAGGCATTAGCCAAAGAGGATTAACAAGGATGAGAGAGTTGATAGTAGCAGAGGAATAAATAAAAAGCCACAGGCAGGTAACCAGTCAGACACAATATTGATGAGGTCAGAAAAAAGTGCAGATAGATACAATAGGCACCACAAGCAAAACAAATCAAGAAATCAAATCAAATGAAGAGAGCGGGCCCCACTCTGACAGAACCATGAGTGTAGTTTATACAGAATTACTTGTGGTTAACATTTGCTTTAAGTTTTATCTCCATTTCTTTAATTTAATACAATTAAATGCACCTGCATACAGTACTCTCCACTTAACACATGCATGCACACACAAACACACACAAACCTCCCAAAAATGCACAATGTATAGATGCATAAGCACACCTGCACACATACATACATTTAGTACAGACTTACATTCTGGTTGGCTATTGCTCCTTCAATGATAGAAATGTTAATGAGTCTCACAGCTGATGACCCTGCATTTGATGGCATCCCAAGCTGGCCACCTGGAGTAAAAAGACAGCCAGACTGATTGCTAAAAGTTTATATGCTTCAATAATACCAAAACCTTTTATAATCCAGTACTGAAAAAAACTAAAAATACATTATCATTGTTCTTCTTCTCAGTGGGGTTTGAAATCTTAATTCAAAACTGACAAGAATGATTGTTTCAGAGAGTGTAAGCTGTAGGTTTATGTTTCAGTCATCCATAAGTAAACCTCTACTAAAACTAATCTATTTTCATACAGGAGAATCAGTTTATTGACAGCATCTATTCTGCAAACCTCTAAGCTGATCATAAAAAAATGACACAAAAGTGACAACCAACACAAAAGCATTCACCAGAAATTAATAAGAAATATGTTGCCTTCCAAATGATAATAATGTGAATGTACAATACTTAATCTCAAGCTATTTCAATATTCCAAAATTAATCTGTCAAGTCTGTTAAAATCGATGCTGCTACTGCTACTGAAAGAAAGTCTGGTCCACATTAATTTCCACTTTAAAAGGCTCCAAAACGTATACTAAGAAAAGCTAGAATTATTCACCATTGTGAGGCTTTGGAGAAGGCTTTGGTTTCCCTTTAATCGTGGAAGAAGATCCAAAAATCTTCTGTATACCTTTGACAAAGTGTTGAACTATATCTGATGAAATGCCACATAAATACACATGCTGCAGTTTTGTTGTGGGGTAGATAGCGAAGAAGCTCTTTACGCCTTCAGTGATAACATACGTAGCTTCACCTAGGGGATAACCAAAAATTCCTGCACTCAGAGCAGGGATTGCAATGGAGCTGAAGCCAGCTTTACTTGCGTCGTCCAAGCACTTGACTGCCAGATCATGGAGACACTTCTCCTCCCCACTTCTGCCACCTTTATATGTTGGCCCAACGGCATGTATAATTGCTTTACATGAGAGTTTCCCTGGTCCTGACATGAATGTATCCCCCTCTCTGAGGTCTCTTCCACGAGATTTCATAAAACTACTGCACTCATCTTGTATTTTTTTGCCACCTGCAAAGAAACAGAGGCTTTCTTCAAGCAACACTCAACATGCATTGGACACATTGATCATACATTATTACTATTAATATTATTAATCTTTAATTCTTCAGCACCAAGAAAATAATAAGTAATCTTCACTTATTTAGTATATACACTCAATACCATCTGAACATGCTTTGCACAGGAAACTAACAACATTGAGCATCTCCTTTTTTTGTAAATTGTGGTAATGTCCTTCTCAAGTGACCTATGAGCTGAAAATAATCACTTTTAAGGTCTTGTTTTCACAATCCCAAAATCTACGAACTTGTAACTAACCTATAGGTACAGTGAACTCTGGAATGGTAGCAGCTCTTTGTCATTATCATTAACTGACCTGACCAAAATTTGTCTAAAGTGGTTACAGTTAGGTTTAAATCATCTCTGCTCCAATCATAGCTACCAATCCATTCTCACATTCAATATAAACTGTTTGTTCTGTATTTTAATTTCCTTGCTGGCTCCTGCCCTACTTCTCTGAACTTCTCTTCCTCTACATCCCAGCCAGACTACTCTGCTCTTCATCTGATGACCATATGCTCTCTATCCCATTAATACCCTATCAAATAAAACCCCACAAAATAGTCCCATAATCTCAATTCCTCCTAATGCACTAAACTCTCACTATGCATCCACTACGAGCAGATCTGCGAAAGGTTTTGACAGATCATGACTTGCTCGTAAAAAGATTAGAACTTTATAAACTTAGCAACTACTCCATCAAATTTCTTCCTGATGAGCTCCTGTCCTGGACAGTACGAAATCACATGGCATTCAACCCTATTAAAACTTATGCTTATAACAACACGACAAAAGAGACAGAACCTCACCACCCCATTTCCCCAAATCCATCTAAGAACCCAACAAATATCAGAAGTTCAAGGCCATAAAATTTTAAGTGTTACTACGGACAATTTGTCTTGGTCCCAACATATCCTAGCCATAAGCAAAACTATAGCACAGAAAACTTTTCTCCTCTTAAGAATTAAACTTTCAAAATTCTCACTCTAGAAAACTGTTCTACACTGCTTATATTCATTTGATCATTGCCCTAGCACACGGGTCTCTTAGAAAGTATGTGAGACCCATGTTCTACACCAGGGGGACCCATGTATTTTTGGCATTCTGTGCTGAAGGGTGATTAGGCTTCTACCCTATGGGACTCAGCTAGTGGAGCTTCCATGAAACCTCTAGCAAGTGTTCAGAGGCGTCGAGCAATTAAAGCAGTTTTATTAAAATAAAAAATACAGCCAAATGACTTTGCCTCTCTGGAAGTTCTTTCTCTGACAAACAGACTAAAATTCAACAAATGCATCTTTATTTGTAAAATACTGACGGGTAAACTGTCCCCCAGACTCTCTTTGGTATTTCCCTCCAATAACACTCGAAATACTCTAAAACTAATTAATATTCTGATTCCTAGAATAGACCTTTTCAAATCAAGTATGAAATACTCAGGAAGCATGCTGTGGAATAGCCTCCCTCTCCATCTTAAGCAGTTAAACTCCCTAAGCTGCTTTCAAAATGGTTACTAAAATACTAGATTATAGGAAAATCTGATGCCTCCTCTGACAAAGATTCATTAACAATAAATAATAGAGACACTTCCCTACTCCATGACCTTTGTAAATATATTTTTTTAACCACTGCTTTTGTACATTTTCACCTTCACTCTCTTTGATTTATTAGAGTGACGTCCCTTCGCCTAACTGGCTTGAGGGGATGGCTCTCTGTCGTTTTTGTCGTGTTTTTGTATCGTCCGTCGTATTTTGAGTTTCGGCAACCCTTATTATGATGAAGTCGCCATCCTTGCTCCTCTACAAGACTCCTGCATGTTGAGGACGTCCACTTGGAACAGCCTGCAGCTGTTGCGGGATGGTGTTCTCAGCAGAGGTGTTGCGATCCGACCCCATCCGCCCGGTCTTGATACACAGCCTTTTCCCGGCACTGGACAGACGGCTGAAGAGCGTATTTCAGAAACTGGACATATGCGTGCAGACAACTGGCTTGGACAATGTGCTAGTCGATGATGGCCTTTGATACTGTCTTGTTGGATTTGGACTTCAGGACTTGCGCGGTGGTGTGGGATTCATGTTTTCATCAGTGAACTTGAGCGTGTGCTGGCGTTCCAGTGAAACTTGTGCCTTCTGTTGGATGTTGCATTTTCTGTGGAGTGTATGACATGTTTGATATTTGTTCTATGGAGTGTATTCCGGCTTGTATGACATGTCGGATATTTGTGCTGAGGACTGTGTTCTTGCTGTGTGTGACGCTGCCCTGTGACGTGGAGGAGACGGGCCGCTACACACCCACATTTTGTCGTCATCTTATTTTGTCGTCATCTTATTTTTTGACGTCAGCGCCTTGAGCTGTCCACAGGCCAGGATTTGGCGCTATACAAGCCAACATTATTATTATTATTATTACTGTATGTTTATTACCACTTCTTCTTTTGTACTTAGTTAATTACTTAGCTTATTTTCCCCTGTAAAGGGCAAGAGCTAAATAAAAAAAGCATGTCTTGCTTATTTTACCTCTCGTAAATAAAGAATTGAATTGAATTGTCTCCAGAACAACTACATATGGTCACTGGAATTTCAGTTACTGTGCTTCAAAGCAGTGGAGCTCTCTTCCCTTCCATATCCACCATCTAGTCACCATTGAGTCCTTTAAACGTGCACTAAAAATACATCTGTTCTACGAGCATCACTCCTTACACCTACCAACATAGTTGTCAATAGTTGTGATTATAGTCAATTGACTAGTCAGTCTACTCGTCTTTCTCTGCAGATTTATGACACTCTCCACCCTTACCGTTTGTTCCTTGATTTCTCTTTGTGTCATCTATGATTGTCTTTTAATACTTGTCTGTGTAGTTGTTTCTCTTTCCATCTTTTTGTCTGTCCATGTCTCCTACTTGTCTTAAGTGCTGACAGCATGCTCCTTCATGAGCATGATTATATGTGCTGCATAAACCACATTTATTATTATGATAGCAAAATCTATAACATGACTATGCTGTCCAACCTCTAAAAGACATTTCAAAGACAGCCTTCAGAACTACATAAATCTCCACCAAAATGCTGGTGTTCATCATACAACTTGCTTTTTACATTTGGTACTATCATATTGTCCAGTGGGTTTCACTCATGGTTGATACAGTTCAAACAAAATTTCAGACATTTTCCAAACTTTGTTTTGCATCTTCCAGATCAACTTTAACTTTGATATCTACTGGCAACACTGATGTATGTGTACATGATGATGATTTTCACAAAAGTTCCAAAGTAAGATTACAGATTTTAGTTTTTCTCAATCAAATAGAAACACTAATTGACAACACACAGATATTAAATCATGATGAGAAGACATTAAAAGAGTTAAAGATTGTGCTTACAGAGAGGTCTGTACTATGGGTCAATTTTTATTTTTTGTTGTTACTTTTGTTCTTTTTCAAGATCAGAGTAATTTCTAGGCTGTGTTTTAGTTTTTAGCTGGGAAGAAAATTTAGGACTCCAAAAAGTCTTAAATGCTTTCATACATAGTTCTTCATGCATATACTGCCATATGGTGCATGGGACCAGCCATTTGAGGCTAATTCAGAACAATGTGTGCAAGTCAGTAACTGCAATTACAAAATTTTAATAAATAAACCCATGGTCTTTATCTGCACTGACACAGCACAATCTCAACTGAAGCCAGCCAGTCTACGTTAATGGGGTTTGAGGGGTGGGGAGGGTTGGTTCTATGGGGAGGGAAAGGGGTAAGAGGTATTCTAGTGGCATCATCAGTCCTTTGGTTCTTCTAAAATGAAATTAATCTTAAACTGCTGAGATCGGGATTCTTTTCTATCTATACAAACTAAACACAATTTCCTACCTGTATTCACTTTCATTTATAAATAATGAAAAAAGAAGGTTCATACTGAATAAAACATGAGTTTAAGAAATGCCTTAAAAATTCTGTGTGAATTTTGGCTGTAATTATTGTAGGATTATACACATGCATGTTTGAGCACAACATACCTTTCTGCCAACAATACAACAAGTTGCAGTATTACAGAATTCAGTTTGATTACATTAACATTGTCATAAATAAAGTCTACTTTGATCTAACATTTTTGTGGGTGACGGCTTTTGATTTTTCCCTTGTGAAAACTGCTTATATACATTGTTCTGTCATCTGAAAATTCCAAAGCTTTTCCTGACTTCATAGCCAAAATGTATAAATTTCAAGTTCTCCAGGTCTGGAAAACGGTTTTCTAGTTTTCCAAAACTTTTCCAGATTGTTTACTGAAAGTTCTTACCTAAAGTTCTTCATCCTGCCGCCTAGAAAAATCCAGTATCAAGGCCAAAGTAGGGAATATTCAAAAGCTGACATAAGCAGCAACCATGACTTTGTCTTAACAAACCTGAAGTTAAGTGGTGCTCAAACAACCTCTGAATTCACTTTGATTTGGGGAAGCTGCAAGACCCAAGCACTGCAGAAATCTTAGGGACCAAAGGTGAAAGTAAATTCCTCACCCTAAACAAGGTGGACTGTAATGTAGGCACCCTTGGTGGAAACATGAAAGAATGGTGCTACTGTCTACAAACCAGGAAATGCTAAGGTGAAAAAGGAAGAAGAAACTACACTGGATCCCAAATAACATCCTAGATCTCTGTGAGGAAAGAGGGGGCTTAAAGAAAGTGAGGAAAAGCAGTTTCCAAGAACAAGGAAGTGAATTGTGACATCAGGAAAGGGATGAAGGCAGCTACATAAAATTGGACCAAAGACCGATGCTGGAACAAAGAGGGGGAAATGGCTCCAAGTGACAGCAAAAAAGGCCTACCAGCCACTTAAGACTCTCACCAAAACAGATCAACACAAGAATTCAGTCATCAAAGACAGCAATGGCCAGTCAATCAGTCAGATGTCCCTTGAGCAGCACCTGTCTTTGGAGGGAGCACATGGATAGATGCAGCAGCTGACAGGCCCGCCACTTTTCCCTGTTTTGGGTGATACTGAGCAGGTCCTTTACAGGACGACCAGTCCAGTCTTTGACTTCCGTAAGTCAGTTTTTCCTCTGGCCACCGCGGCATCAACTACCCCCCAAGTTGCCTTGACGGACAGATTTTGACAAGGTGCTGTGCCGGGTCACATGGTCAAAGAAAACCAGCTTATGCCACTTGACTATTGCTAGTAGAGGTTCCTGGTATCCTACAAGTGTGGCAATCTTGTTTTATACAAACTTGTTGGTTCTTTGTTCTCTATATGAGATCTGGAGCAGCCTCCTTAGGCACTTGTTCTCAAAAGCCTGGATTCTCCTTTCCGTTTCAGCGAGCAAAGTCCACGTGTCACATCATAGAACAGGATCAGTACTACTAGCAATGGCTACCTTCTCACAGAAAGCACTACTGTACTCAACCTATGGACAGCATTTCAAACACATGTATTTTTGGCTGAAGACAGATGCTGAAATCCTTCAACACAGCCAGACTAGAACCAGCAAACCTGCATACCCACTAGTTCTACGGGAAGAGGTAAAAAAAAAAAAAAGCAGTACACAGTCTGAAGCGAGGAAAATCACCTGGTGTTCATATACCAGCTGAGATTCTTAAGTAGGGTGTGAGTGAAGCAACAAAAGCTCTCACTAATCAGTCACCTAAGTAAAGCGATGCTGAAAGTAATACAAAACTGCATCAGCACCAGTGCTGAGGAGCTGCTAGGAGGCACAGACCAGGCTGGCTTCAGACCAGGGAGTGGAGCAGATCTTCAACTGTCAAATCGTGATGGAGAAGCATCTTCATCACCAGTAGGACCTCTATCACTTCAACGAATTTAGAAAGGTTTTTGACAGGAGGAGCTATGCCAAGTGATGTAAAATTCAACATCAAAGAGGGTACTTGTCCAAGTCATCAAAGTGCTATATACTAGCTCAGTGGGCTCAATGGCAGGCCCCTATCAACTGTACTGCTAACATTTTGGGGGAGAAAATCACATGAGAAACCCTCCACAACCATCATACTTCCATTTCCATTGGTGGAAGGCCAATATGCAACCTAAGCTTTGCTGACATCATTGATCTTATGGGCGGCAGCAAGGAACTGAAAAGGCTTAACAACAGACTGACAGGCAGTTCAAATGCATATGGAATGAAGACCAGCACTGAGAAGACCAAAAACACGGTCATCAGGAACAGTAAAGCACAAATCTACATGAACGGAGTACAACTTGAAGAGGTAAACAGTTTTTAGTACTGAGAAGGCTGTTTTGGATCTTGTACAGTAAGCACAAAATCAATTATTGGTGTGAAGCATGGTAACCACACCAATAGGAAACAAGATACCCCTACTCACAACAAGAAAAGCTGGTCTTGTTTTGGCCATGTGACCCATCACGACATTTTGTTGAAGACTGTCCTTCAAGGAAACTTGGAGGGAGGTTAATGCTGTAGTGGCCAGCAGAACAACTGGCTTACAAACTTGAAGGATTGGACTGCTTGTCCTGTGCAGGACCTGCTCACCATCATTTAATACATGCCTGAATGGCAGGCCTTATCAGCTGCTGTGTTTATCCATGTGCTCCCTGCAATGACCAGTACCAGTCAAGGGACGAATGAATGAATGACTGAATGTAATGCTCCTCACCACTCCCCCATGTATCTTCCTTTCCATATCCGCCACCTTCCTACAACTGAATCTTTCAAATCTGCACTGAAAACGCACCTCTTCCTTGAGCATTTCTCCTAACACAGTCCACACAATGCTCGTCCTTCTTACCCTCCCCCCTTCCCTCTTGCTACTTTACCCATCTTTCTCGCAGAATCACTATATTTCTCTGTTCCTGTTACTTGATGCCTTTTGTTTTCTGTTTCGTCAGTACTGTCGTTTTCTTTTGTCCCCTTTGTTCTGTATCTACTTAGTCCACGTCTCTTCCTCGTTTTAAGCGCTAAGAGCATGCTCTCTATGAGTGTGAATATGCGCTATAAAAATCTTCACTATTATTATTATTATTATCTTATTTATTTTTTAATGATGTCATCACAGGAAGAGCACCCATATGAACTCAGAAGACCTTTTCAACTTCTAGTTTTTGCTGACTGCAGAGATCTTTTATTTTGTATCATAAGGATATCTTAAAGTTTCACGTAACCTCTCCTGTGTGGTTCTTCTTAGTGTACAACCCAAACAAATGAAACACTTTCGTTGGTTGATGAAGAGAAAACCTGTAATTATTTGTAAGATAAAAATGTTATCATTCAGGTAATGATATATTAGTGTAAACAAGTGAAACTGTCACCTCTCTCAACTATGTGCTTTGCCAAGCCTCCAATGTGATCCAAGTGAATGTTAGCTGCATTGACAATAACATCCACAGGCAACTTGGTTATGTCTCCTTGCACAGCCCTCAGAGTCACTCCATCTGACAGCTGTATGGTAATTCCAGAAGTTCCTTCTTCCAAGTCCACTTCACCACCAACCACATGAGAGCTTTTTGATTGTTCAATCTGTTGATTTCAGGAACAGTATAATAAAAAGAAAATAAAGAAGCATTAACACAGAATTTTAATTAGTATTACTACCCCGATGATATTGGTGATATTCATATATTGATAAAGCAGGAAAAAAAAGAATTTTTCTTCTGAACTGTCTTTGTTTGATACCAGACAACCCGACTATTAGGGGCTACAAATGCTCATTAACCAAATGAGTAATTGCCCTGTAGTGGTTTTAGTGAAATTGGCTGCCAGAGGCCCCCCCCCCCTGAACCAAGGTGCATCCACCCTAGATCCCTACAAAACACTCTGCAAAGGCAACAGTCCTTTCATTCCCCCTTTCCCACCCCCCTGCTTCATTCAGACACACGGATGAATGGTTGGTTGGTTGTGTTTAATGCCGTGCCAGCAACTAAGGCTATATCAGAGCGAGAAAAAGTAATCTTTCTTTAAAATGCTTAGGGACAAAAACCCCCTAGTGATATAACCATAACATCTTAAGCAATAAAAACCAACAAAAGAAGCAAAAATAACATAAAAGAAAGGGTAACATGTAAAAGGAGTCTTGTGGCCCAAAAGGGCACCAACAAACCAAAAAACAAAAGTTATCAGGGCATAAAAAGCTTAAATCTTATGGTAAAGCCCTATCCTCCTTAAAAATGTAAAAATAGCTGCTGGTGGGACGGATCTAAATAAGGAAAACAAGAAGCCAGCAGCAAAAAACTGCTGGCAAATACTCTGTAGTCTAGAACAAGTAACTAAAACATGTACAACACTAAAAATTCTTTGACCCCAAGGACAAACTGGTGGTGGTTTACCTCATAAGAGGTGCGACTGAGTGGCATAGGTGTGTCCTAACCTTAATCTGGTAAGAACTACCTCCTCCCGCCGCACAGGACGGCATGAAGGCAAGCAGTCTGAAAGAGAGGGAAGGGTGGCATGTAACTTATTTTGGCCCAGAGTGTTGCCACAGGGACTGAACATTGGCCGAGAGGATAGATTTGCAGTCTGCTGATACCAATGAGGGTAATTTACCTGTCTTAGCCGCCTGGGATACCAGCATGGCCAGAGCCCAGATGAAAACAATGTCTGTTTTTCGTCGGAGTAGAGCTGCATGTATAGTGTGAATCTGAACCATGAGGGGGTGGTCAAAACATTGGGAGAGAAGGGCTTACAGAGCAGATAACAAGTCTGAGATGATCAAGAAGTTTTGCTCTGAAGAGCGGTGAATATGTTGCAAGAAGAAGGCAGGGAAAGACCGGCGTAGACAGAAGATAGAAAAGACAAACAGTAGTGTGACAGGGAGATGGTTTATTAGAAAAAGAGTATAGGTAAGAGGGCCAGTGAGGGAGAAACAAGAAAAGTATAAGAGAAAGGGGTGGGCCAGCTTAGTCACCCAGCCAGAAAGCGGCTGGGTGTTCACCCCTGGCACAAGAAGGCAGGCTCACGGGGGCGACGTGGGGAAGGATGTGGGCGTTCGGGTCAGAATCTGGTAAGTATTGAAGAAAGATAATTTACATGGAAAGTTTCATTTCTTCTTTAGCTTTACCAGACAACCCGACTATTAGCAGAATAAATATCAAGAGGTAGGATCTGCCAAACCACACTCTTTGACCAAACAACATATCTGTGGTAAAGTAAGCCAGTGGTCTGCTGGGCTGCTGAGATGGGGCCAACCCTTGCTGAACAGCAGAAAAAAGAGTACAGAGGTAGAACTCACCGAAGATAAAGTCAGAGCACCACCCGATGAAGGTCATCATGTTGGCCAGAGCTACATTTCAGTGAAAGACTAGGTTAGCTGCCACCACCTGCACATCATGTGATCAAACTTTAAATGGTGAGACACTGAAGGTAACATCTATTCTTGTTGACAGTCTTGATCCAGAAGGATCATCACACAGAGGATGAGACCTGTGCAGATAAATCCCCAAGCCCTCACTGGATCCTGCAGACACACTGGATTATCACATCCAGAAGATGGAAAAAGCTGGATCACTATCGGGTGAGGGTTCCCATGAGGCAGCCAGTTCTTAGCCAAAAACTGTGTATTGGTGAGGAAGTGAATGGATCCGTCATCTCTTATCTGCTGGTAGTTAAAATCCACTGACAAGGCATGTAACTCCAGGATCATCACCGCTGAGACAAAGGCCAAAAGGAAGACAGATTTCTCTGTTATCCACTTAATGAACCCGGGTAAGAGGCTCAAATAGGTAAGAACTCAGGCCAAATTCCATGTGGGGAAAAGGGAACAGGTCGCTCGTCAGGATCTGAAAAGGCTGACCAAGAGGTCTCAGAGATCCTTGTTCAAATCCACATGCCACAGCTGGAGGTTCCGGAAAGTGGATGATAGTATGGCCAAGGATCCACTGATGGTTATTAAAGCCCAGCACTTCTTGTGGAAAATCCAAACGAAAAAGTCAGCCATCTGATGGGGGCTAACATCTTCTGAGACATACTGTCAAAAACGCTAGCAGGTTCATACATGTTCATACATGCTTCATACATGCTGCTTTTGATACTATAGATCACACCACTCTTTCCCTTCCTCCCTCCCACAAAGACAGTCACATACGGACAAAAGACGTCCTCCATCTGTGCTGCTAAGCAGTGGAACTCTCTTCCACATCACATTCGCACTCGGACTACAAGGTTACATTCAAACGCTCTCTGAAAACATATCTGTTCACAAAGTACTATCCCTGAATTGCTATTCTTAACTCCCTTGCAATACTGTCTGTCATGCTAACCATCATGTACCTTCCTCTATTGCTTTACGTTCTACTCTTTTACTTCATTTTCATGTTGTTCAGTGTGCCTATACGTACATCACTGTCCACTTTTATCTTTCATTTATCATTGCTGGTCTGCGCAGAGAGTTCGATCTACCCTGGTCATGATGCTGCGCATTATAACATGTTTAATATGGAGGGCCTTCGAGTAGCCGGGATTCTTTCCACAGCTTCACTCGAGTACAGTTCAAGCCATCTGCCGCATTGGCAGGAAAGTGAAAGATTTCAATTGGATGGTGAAGGCCTGATCTCAAGGAAGAGGCAATTGATTATTTACAGTCTGGAAATGACTTCCCAGACGAAGGAAGAATTGAGAGGGATACAAGTGTAAGTAGATCCCAGCAACAATCCTTCATCCTACCATCCTTGTCTTACGAGATGTTGGCCATAGAGGAGTCAACCATCAAGGAAGGCGGAGAACGAGATTGCGTTGAAGAGAGTCCCGTGTAATTACTCTTATTAAACATAACACCCTGCATAACCTTCAACATTTTGCATATGAACAGACACAAAAATAGATGAGATTCAAAATGATCATACTCTTTATGAGATTCTGAATATTTTTATTTTGTCTTGAAAATCCCTTTAAGGATGGTGTTCATCAAGGCCTACTGCAGGGCAGACAGACTGACGGAAAGGGCGAAAAACTGGAAGACTCCCCATTGGCTTTTTATTTATTCTCTTTTCTTTGTAAAGTGGAGAAAACACTGATGGGGGCGGATACAAAAGGGATCTGGTAATAGGCATCCGCCAAATCAAGGCTCACTGCGTATAGTCTCCTGGGGTAGTTCAGCATCTAACCAACTGCAGTGTTTCCTTGGAGAAGGGACCCCTGTCAATTGTATGGAGGATGCTCAAGTCGAGAATTAGCCTCCATTTCCCGCAAGCTTGCTTCTTGACACCAGAAAAATTGAAATCCTGAGGTCGACAAGGACTGCACTTTCTGTATAACCTTGAGTAGCACAGTTGCAATCTCCTGCTCTGAACAGCGGCGGCCGGTTGTATGAAGGACGCCAGAGTAACACAAATTAGATCAGACAAGCATGGCATGCTAGCAGCCATGTTTACCTGGCAGGTAGGTAAGGAAAGTGCCCCATCCCATACCCTGGGGGGGAACATTACCTCCCCCCTGGGAAGGATGGACAAGGGATGGAACTAAATGAGACATCTAACTGTCCCCAGAGAGTCTTTAAAGAACTGAGGGGGTGTGGACTGTGAAAGGGGAGAGCCAAGAACGGGCAGAAAAAAAAACTTGTCCTACCTGCTGATGCCTGCCCACACGAGTGCAAGCGCAACCCCATTCTGCAGCAAGTCTTCCCTCCAAACGTCAGACCATTAGCCTATGATCATCCTAAGCCAATATCACAGACTCAGTGGGTTTGCAGCACAGCATGCAGTAGCAGAATAAAATTAGCAGAGGATCTGCATGGAGAGACCTTCAACAGCAAACGCTAACATCCCCCAGAACAACCAGACTAAAGACAATGAACCTGCAAACCTACCAGTCCTACAGGAAGAAGTCGAAAGAGCTGTACATACTCTGAAGGGGTGTAAATTGCAAGACGTTGATAATGTGCCAGCTAAGCTGCCCAAGAATGGTGCAGAAGAAGCTACAAAGGACCTCACGGTCCTGTGCCAAAGAGTCTTGGAATGGAAGGAATGGGCTAAAGAATGGACGCAGTCACTAATCATACCCCTTCCCAAAAAAGGTAACAGCAAACAGTGCCAGAACTACAGAACCATAAGCCTTCTCACCCACCCAAGTAAAGTCATGCTGAAGGTCATACAGAACCACATCAGCGACACTACAGAGGAGCCGCTAGCAGAAGAACAGGATGGATTCAGACCAAGTAGAAGCACAGTTAAGCAGATTTTCAACTGTCATATCCTTATAGAAAAGCCTCTTTAGCATTAGTGGAAGCTTTACCACAACTTCATTTGTCATGTACAGAGTGTCCCAAGACAAGATATGAACCCAGGCCTTCTCTCTGCAGATGTCTCAAGCAGGTGTTTTAACCATTACATTACCAAGCCCACTGACCACTGAGCAGGGGCAATAATTTATTTGGTGAAAGAGCAGCTGTAGCCCTTAAGGTCCTAGCAGTTGGGTCAATTGGTAAAGTTAAAGAAGAAAACTAAACACAAATACATGTCCCATGGAAAATAACAGGAGAATGCAACTGAATGATGGAGAAAATGCAGCTTAAAGTAACCCTCTCTGCTGGAGTCCTTTAACTTACTTTGATGAATGCATTATATGTATGTCCTCTTCACATAGATTATATACACTTTCACATTTACATACAGAAGCAAATAAAGGTATGAGTTACAAATAAATATGGTATGTCAATGCATCTCCCATGATTATACTATTACAAAAAGGTATGTTGTTACAAAAATGGGAACCCAATACATTAAATTTCACCTACTTACCCCTTCTCCCACTAAAATATGCTTACCATCAGGTCAGTAGGCTCCTCTTTCAAGGAAAAAACACATTGGGTGCTGCGGCCAAGTTTCTCCAGGTCCTTCTCACAGTTGTTAGATGACAGGAACCTGACCTTGGCTTGGTCAGTCAGAGTTTCCATGTGACACTTAACCTCTGAACCTAACTGTTTTAGTTTGTTTACCACAATGTCTAGTCCTGCCTGTGTCCCACGGACATGAAACTCCTGCCCAGACTCAACAAGGTTCACCTCCACCTTGTAAGCTTGCAAATTGTTGCTAATACTGATCACTTTAGCCTGCCAATAATTGGAAACAAAAAACTGATGGCTTGGAAAAAAGTGGCAGCTCAGCATGTAGATGGTGTTCTCTTTCAAGAATCGCTCTGTCTCCTCTATTGCTGCATGCATTATGTTGTCTGTACCAGCAATGAACAGTTGGAGGCCATTGTGAAGAGGAACTACTTTCAAGACTCCAGGATACCCACCAGTTAATCTGCCAACAAACTGGGTCCATTCAGATGATGTTAATAAATCAGCTGTCTCAGGTTCAAGAGGGCGCTGGTGTTGTACAACAGAGTTCTGCATAATGTGTATGGCATTTACAAGGTACTTGTCAGAAAAACTGTAGACGACTATTTCACCCTGACTGTCTACATCCCAAACTGCCACAATTTTCTCAGCCTTAAATTTTTTGACAACATATTTCCGTGTTTCTGTGGCACCCAAAAGAGTTTTCTGTAGGTTGGACATGGTGGTTAGTTTATCAGACTTGACTGACTGCAGCAGCTCATACATTTCAACCTGAGCCTCTTTGACATCTCTGACCAAGCCATGGTAAATGATCTCTCCCTTTGCTGCAAGAATGTCTACTTTAAGTCCTGGGTGTCGTTTGGAAGCCTCGCTCTGAAAAGAAATGGCCACTAAAAGGCGTAGCTGGAATGGCTTGAGGTTTTTGTTGGTCTCTGTAATTTCCTGTCTTTTACGTTCAGCTTCTTCTTCCTTCTCGGTGACAATCTGTTTCACCTGCTTCATCAGATCATCAGCCATGCTCTGCATGCCCACCACTACAAACACTTTTTCTTTGTTCACTGTAAATATGACTGCTGAGTCCCGGCTGGCAGGCTTGACGGTCATCACAGATTTTTCAGTCTCATCCCATATCTCCTGCATCACCTCCTGACGAAGAACGATAATCATGCTGAAAATGGAATTAACATCATTCTGAACATCGTTGGTCCAGGTACGAGCCAGCATACGTGCATGCTGAACTGATGTTGTCAAGTTACATTCTACAGACAGTATGTTGTCTGAGAACTGTGGCTTGGCATGCAAAGCCATTAGCTGCTGGGTCAATGCTCCTTGTAATGTAGTTGACTGCCGTATGAATGCCACCTTGTATTTATCCACCTCTTTAAACTCTACAGGTTTGGGCAGAATAAAAGTATTAGCATCCCTACTTCCCCCAGATGGCCCAAGACACTCCATGTACCGCCCAACCTTGAGCTGGCTTCCATCAAGCCTGTGGGACTTTTCTAGGATCTTCTCAATCACTGAGTTATGAAACAAAAACAGTTTTTTTTTTACTCATTTGTTGCAAACAAAGATTCACAGATATTTCCAAGATAACTAGACAAAATTTATATACACCAGGATCTGGCTTATCTGTTATCAAAAGAAAAAATATTTTACTTCAAAAAAAAAAAAAAAGATAACATTAAATTTAATCAGTGAAAATATATTTTCAAACACTAATTTTAGCACAAAACTTTACTGTCAAAAACTTAATATTTGTTTAAATTTGTAATAATATCCAATGCAAAAATAATTTGTTGCATTGTTCACTCGGAGAATATTCAAATACATGCTTTCTTGCTTCATTTTCATCATTCTCCCCTGCTTCCATTAAACATTATATTTCATGGGGTGTGACTCTATAGAGAATTGATTCTAATTTTAAATTAAATAAATCCTTCCCCTATCAATCAGCTTTTCTCAAAGTCAAAAAAGGAAAATTCCAGCAAATGCCCTTCTGAAAGATGCTCAGTAAGTTGGGACAAACTTTCACACAGTCAAGCCTTCCCAAACTCCTCAACTTGACCCTTTATATAAAGTTACAGACTAAGTCAACTCCGCCTGGAAACCCCCCGGGTAACCTGCCGGTCCCAAGCCTGGATGAAGGAGGAGGGTTGGGCGTGGGGTTAGCAACCCCACCCTGTAAAACAACCCTGCTACAGAAACCGCAAAAAGAACATTACCACAACGAGAGCCTGGACGGGAAGATCCCTCCTTGGAGGGGCCTATGACGTGTGCTGACGAAAGCCCTCGGGAAGTCAGCTCGCCGACCTATCTTCTCACGGCCAAGGCAAAAACCAGGATAGGGACCTGGAACATCAGAACCCTATACGAGCAAGGTAAATCAGCTCAGGTAGCACAGGAGATGAAGAACTATGGCATCAAGCTCCTTGGCCTGTGCGAGACCAGATGGAATGGTAGCGGTCAGACCAGACTCTCATCAGGGGAGACTATCATCTACTCTGGACATGAAGATCCTGACCATGACCACTCACAAGGAGTAGCAGTACTGATGACACAGGAGGCTGCAAGGGCACTAATAACATGGGAACCAGTTTCTCCACGACTCATGTCAGCTCGGTTCAACTCCAAAGGAAGAAAGATCACCATCATCCAGTGCTATGCACCTACCAACGCAGCAAAAGAAGAGGAGAAGGAGGACTTTTACAACTCCCTACAAGCGCTGGTTGATCGTACTCCAAGACGAGACCTGAAGATCATCATGGGCGACATGAATGCCAAAGTTGGAGATAACAACACGGACAAAGAACACATAATGGGAAAGCACGGTGTGGGCAACTGCAATGAGAATGGTGAGCTGTTCACAGACTTCTGCTTGTTCAACGACCTTGTAATCGGAGGCACAGTCTTTCCTCACAAAACCATTCACAAGACCACCTGGACTTCACCAGATGGAAATACAGAAAACCAGATCGATCACATCACCATCGATCGACAGTTTCGAAGAAGTCTGCTGGACGTCAGAGTAAAGCGAGGTGCAGATGCAGCCACAGACCACCATCTACTTGTGGCAACCATGAAGATAAAGCTGAGGTCCTTCCATGACTCATCGGACAGACCGCACCACAAATTCAACGTGCAGTTCCTCAGAGATCGGAATAAACAAGAAGAGTTCAACTGCGAAGTAAAAAACAGGTTTGCGGCACTGGAAGGACTCTTGAAAGAAACAGTGACCAACCACTGGACAAGAATACAAGAGACCTGGAAAACTTCCTGCACACACGTTCTGGGGAAGAAAGGAAAACAGCATAAGGAATGGCTGAATATAAAGACCTGGCAAAAAATAGAGCAAAGGAAAGAGCTGAAGCAGAAGATCAACCAATGTCAAGACCAGCAGGAAAAAGAAGAACTCAGAGCAAAATACTGGGAGATAAACAGAGAAGTAAAAAAGAGCGCAAGAGATGACAAGAGGCAGTTCACACACAAGATGGCAGAAGAGGCAGAACAAGCAGCTGGGCAAAATAACACAAAGAGACTATATGAAATTACAAGAATTCTGGCAGGAAGAAAAAACACCAATGCCTGCAGACCAATAAAGGATAAGAATGGCAGCGCCATCACCGGAGATGCAGAAACAAGATCACGCTGGGTGGAACATTTTGATGAAATACTTAACCGACCATCACCAACAACCACCTTGGACATTCCCCCAGCTGCCGAACAGCTTCAAGTAAACACCAGCCCACCAACCAAGGCAGAAATCATCAAAGCCATCAAGTCCTTGAAGTCTGGCAAGGCGGCAGGCCCAGATGGCATTCCTGCTGAAGCACTAAAGGCAGATCCAACAGCCGCAGCAGAGATGTTACACCCACTGCTGAAGAAAATTTGGGAACAGGAACAAGTTCCAGCAGACTGGAAGCTTGGCTACCTAGTAAAGCTACCCAAAAAAGGCGACCTTACACAGTGCAGCAATTGGCGTGGGATTATGCTGTTGTCCACTCCTAGCAAGGTGCTGACCAGAATCATCCTGGAGAGACTAAAAAATGCCCTAGACAAGAGACTGCGGCAAGAACAGGCAGGCTTTCGGCAGGGAAAATCATGCATAGACCAAATCGCTACACTACGAAATATTATTGAACAGTCCATTGAATGGCAGGCACCACTATACATAACCTTTGTGGATTTTGAGAAAGCCTTTGACTCCGTAGACAGGGAAACCATCTGGAAACTGATGCAGCACTACGGATTTCCACCAAAGTTTATTGCCATCATCCAACAGCTGTATGAGGACTCGAAATGCCAGGTGATCCACAACGGAAAGCTGACTGACCCCTTCACAGTGAGGACTGGATCATGAGAAGAACAACCTCTAACAGTAACAGGGGCATTCAGTGGACCTTCGCCAGGCAACTTGAAGACCTCGACTTTGCAGACGACATCAGCCTGCTGTCCCACAAACAACAACACGCACAAACAAAGCTCACTCGGCTCGCAGAAGAAGCAGCAATGACGGGCCTGACCATCAACATCAAGAAGACGGAAGTAATGCGGGTCAACAACAAGCAAGAAGCCCCACTACAACTGCATGGGGAATGCATTACAGAGTCTGACCGTTTCACCTACCTTGGCAGCATAGTCAGCAAAAATGGAGGTTCAGATGAGGATGCAAGAAGCCGAACAAACAAAGCCAGGCTTGCATTCCACACCCTACGACCTATCTGGAACTCCAAAGCTCTATCTTTACACACCAAGATCCGCATCTTTAACACAAATGTAAAGGCAATACTTCTATATGGATCCGAGACATGGCGGGTGACAAATGCCATTACTAACAAGATACAGACATTCGTCAACAGATGTCTGCGCCACATCCTCAACATCAGATGGCCTGATAAGATCTCCAATATAGACCTGTGGGAGAGAACCAATCAAAAACCTGCCAGCCAAGACATCAGGAAGCGGAAGTGGGGCTGGATTGGTCACACCTTACGAAAGCCAGCCGACAACTTAACAAGACAAGCTCTGGGCTGGAACCCACAGGGGAGGCGCAGGGCTGGGAGACCCAGAGAGACGTGGAGGAGATCAGTCCACAGAGAGGCAGAGACAGCTGGCATGACATGGTCCCAACTAGAAAGGAGTGCCCAGAACCGGGTCCGTTGGCGGGGTGTGGTTGCGGCCCTATGCTCCACTGGGAGCGTACAGGAATAAGAAGAAGAAGACAGACTAAGTCACTGTAAGACCTCAACAGCAGTTGTAACGTTCCAATGGAACACACAACTAAGAACTAAGAAACAGCTCCGGTATATCAATTTCTGAAAGACAAAAGTTGATGGAAGATGCACTCCACAGACTTCAAAATCTTTTCATACCTTCATGGTTCTCAAAGAAAACCAGACTTCTGCCATTTTCATGGTCAATAGTCACTTTCTCCACGGGGCCACCACCACTTCTCTTGCCCTCAAAGTAGAATAAAAGGGTGTCCTCTGTTGTTTGTTTGCTTAAGTTCTCCACAAGAATGCAGTTTGAGATGGGAACTCTTGAAACTGAGATCTGTCTTCCTTCCAGTTTTTTCTGTCGACATATTTCTTGCACCTTGGAGAAGTCTGATGACAAAAAATATGATTAATAGTTTTGGGTCATTACTGATATTAAACAAGCTAGGGAGTGGAAAATTGGTACAGTTATTGTAATATTGAGACTGAAATAAAAAGACCTCATCAGCACTCCATGATGAAGGAAATCTTCATCCTAACACAATATTCCCATTTGTGAAAAAAAAGAAACTTATTTTTACAATTCAACTTTATTCCTCCACAAGAGCTATTCCAGAAATAAAATCAGAGCAGCTCTATATGGAAGCACAACAACGAAAATGGTATCTTTATGTTTAGAAGTTTCCTTTCATGCTGCCTAAATAAATCACGTATTAATCTTATACAATCTTAAATTATAGTCACACATTGTTTGAAGCTTTATCATTATTTGTTACCTATAACATTAGTTATTCATCATTATCTTCTTGGGCACAATATTAGTAGTAAAATGTGTCACCAGCCACTATCGTGACTAATCCATGGTTCTGATTTTGTCAAAAAGTTTCCAAATATAAAGAAAAAACTGTAACAATAATAAATGTGTAATTTATATAGCACATAATCATGTTCACAAACATCTAACATGGAAACAATTTTCAGACTGCTATCATCTTTGTAACAAACTGTGCATGCACCTGGTTCTTCGTCAAATTCAGCAAGGACATCTCCAACCTCATCAGCATAGATCAGTTCAGTTGGTTCCTGTCCAGTTATTCGTTCCAGGTACATGGCCAGACAGTCACGTGTTGTGCTCTCTGCTACATTGTGGAATAGCAGCTTGTCTGGGTATGGCGGTTTGGGTACTGGGGGTACATAAAGGGTCACTTCTACAGGTTGTCCAGAGATCTTATGCTGTTGACTGGCCACCCGTGCTGCCACTGTCAACCAGGAACCAGATAATAACCAAACATTTTCAAGTCACAAGTTTTCATAAAACAGTAGTATAATTGAATTCCAAACAAACATAAATACTTTAAGGTAATCATATTTTAAAATGACATTAAAGTATGTAACAAAACATGAGTCTTATTTGGGTTATTTGTTATTAGTTTAATCACAAATATCACTGTTACAGCACCTATGTGACATATAATTTCAAAACTGTACTGACCCTCTGGCTTCACAAAGGTGACATGGACAAGGCCTTTCTCTTGATCAATCTTCACTTCCTCTACATCTCCTCCTCCATGCCTCTTTGCCTCAAAGTAGAACATGTAGGTGTCTTCACTCTGTATGTTGTCATCAACTTTAACTTCAACTGTTCTCAGAGGCTCTTCTTGACATTCCTGCTTTTCTGCAGTCTTTTCTACAGACATCTGTCTTTTTGTTTTTACAGGAACATGGAGAGTGACTTCGAGATCGCAGTTACCAATATGATGAGTTCTGCTGCAGACCATGCTAGCAGCTGCCATATTCAAGAGGTATGTAAGAGCATTATAGTAACAAAAGAAATTGCAAGTACAAAAAATATCTAGTTGCTGTAAAAACAAAGAAAAAACCCCATTCTTTCCCATCAAAATCTATATATTTTCATATAATATCAGTTTTAGCATTTTTTACTGCTGATAGAAATAGCAAATTACATTTGATTACACTGCAGACAGACCCAATTCTAACAGTAATGAACAATAATGGTGATGATGCAGAACAGAGAAAAATGATACACATTATCTCACATCATAGCAATCATAACTGGATTTTCATACATTTTTGTGTGTGGATGAAAGCTCAATACACTGCACACAAAAGACTACAAACAAACCAGTCAACCATAAAAGAATCATGTGCATCAGCAAACAGATCATGCCATGAGACAAAAAAATATATTAATAGATATATCACTTAAACTCTAAGACAAGTGCAAGAACAGGAAAAAAATGTCTCGGCCACCCACTTTCTGGATCCTCAAAAGTGATGTAGACTGCCTGCTCCTTTTCATCCACTCGTGTCTCTTTGATGATACCTCCACCACTCTTCCTTGGGTTTTCGAAATACAGAGAATACAGTTCAACCTGCTGCAGGTCACCTCTTGTGATCCTGATTGTGCAAGGTTGAGAGGTCAAGGGGTCTTCTGTGGGAGCAAGACTCACTTGAAGTTCCTTACCTCCTACTGTGTGTGTTGCCTTAGCAACCCATTCAGCTTCTGAAATAGTGACATTCAAATACAATGCAAACACCAGCATGAATAATAATAATCATCATTATCATTACTATTATTTACAAGGCACCTGCCTATTCAACACTTACTAAGTGCATTCATTCAGTCATGTACATCATTCAGAAAACGTAACAAACAACCCACCTTTCAGGCATAAAATGCAGTACTCAAGGCATATTCTGTCAAACAACCTGAGACTGAACAAAGGCATATTACAAGTAGTACTTTTCTTAACAAATATGTTTCCAGGTGAGATTTTAAGGCTGAGAAAACAGAGGAATGTTAAAGGACAGAAAATTCCAAAGGTGAGGTCCATAGTATGAGAAGGAATGGAATCTGTAGGGAAGTGGGGGTGGGGGAGAATTGGTGTTTTACTCTGAGCTAACAACTAAGGCTATATCACTATATCACAGCAAGGTAGCCAGCCCTGTAAACAGATGCCACATGCAGAGAAAAAAACAGCATGCCTGAGACGAAAGCTGAACCCAGGGCAGCCAACCTTCACTGTATTGGTGACAGATGCTAACCGTTGCACCACCAGACCTGAGGGAATGAGGCTTGAAGCAGCCTAGACGTAGAAAGTAACTGTTGCTGAAAGAATTGAGAATTGTAAAAATTGTGACCTGATCAAGAAAATAAATGTTGTCCTGAGTGTCCAAATCAAAGATAAGTGACAGAAAGGATATCAAATATACAGAGTGTAGGGAGCTGGTCAGGGTTAGGATTAGGGTTATGGTCATGGTCTTGTTTCAAGAATTTGGTTAGGTAGGCCATGGCAATGTCATGAAGGCAACAGTAACACAGTCTGGCCATTAACAGTCAATGCCAGCTTGAAGAGACAACCAGTTCAGCTCATCTACCAACATGGTTGTTCTGAGCTCTTTGAAGCCTATAAAGATGACAGCAGGAACAAGGCAAGACAAATAAATGTACATTTTGCTTAGCACTCTACCACAACATTACTATCATGCTCCAAGCACTAATTCAATTACATGAACAATGGAAATGATAGAAATGGCACCACAAATGAACACAGTGAAAGCTATAAATGATGTGGAACAATAGCTAGACTGAAACTGGGGCCTAAAATGTCAGGGTTTTGTTTTAAACAACAAGGGTATGTCTGAATGACTCTATCATTTGGTCATGGCATATTAGATAAGCAATTGTCAACAAGAATCCAATTCATCATTCACCAAAGGTTTTCATCCTCGATCTTTATTATAATGAAAAAGAAGCAAGTATCTGCAGAAGTATAATGATATAATGTAGTGAGAAGTAAGAGGAAGTAGTGATGGTAAAGAACCTAAAGCAGAGGGTAGAAAGTACATTTTCTATGTGAACCTGGACAGAAAACCAATGGAAAATATAGAGGTATATTTATTTGTATGGTTAGAGTGCGCGCTGCACTACAGAGTTTTGGAACTGCTGGTTGACAAGATACAGAGGAAAGCAGTACAAGAGAGAATTATTACAGTAATTAAGTCATGATAAAATAAAGGCACAGACAATGATAGTGGAAGAAGAAATAATGCATGCTAACCTTCTGGTGTTTGGAATGTGATATAGATCACATCATTGTCCTCACTGACCTGGAAGTCAGTTACTGTACCAACAACTTTTCTGGGATTCTCAAAGTACAGCTGGTACAGCTCAAGGTTTTTGGGATCAAATCTTCTCACCTCTACAGTGCACTGCCCCTTGTCCTCTACAACAGGTGGTGGGCTGTAAAGTGTGACCTCAAGCACCTTACCGCCAACTGTGTGGCCCCTTGTGGTCACCTGCTTGGCAACTGAAGAAATAAAAAAAGTATATGAAACATTTTATAGAAGATAAAAACATGTATATAAATATTTAGTAAAATAATATATACTATAAATACCCATCTATACAAAGTGCACCCATGTGCATACATGCACATATGTGCACAAGTACAAATGTATTTGCACACACACCCATGTACACACACACCCCTGCATGTGTGTGTGCACACACACACACACAGATCAGCCTGAAGCAAGGTTGTGTACTAAGTCCTTTGTTGTTCGGTATTTTCTTTTCTGAACTTTGGTCAGACTTAATATTATGTGAAGCATGTGGTATTGATGACTTAGCAGATCCACTGGGCATTAGGCATGCTGATGACTTTGCCATTGTTGGTGATTCCTCCAGCTGATTTTCGAAGTAAAATTAATTGTGTAGAAATGCTTTGTAACAAATGGGGTCTTACAGTTTACAGGGTTAAACAAAGATATTAGTATTTAAAAATGGTGGATTGTGAAAAATTGTACTATGCTGATATGGAAATCACTGTAGAACCATGAACGTTGATCTACAACGTTCATGGTAGAACCTTGTTACAATTACTTAGGTGTTATCTTCACATCAGCATTAAAGTGGACTATGTGTATAGACAATTCATCTGGAAAAGCATTTAAAAATCTTTGCAGGAATCAGGAAGGTATAGTATATTTATATTTATAAAGAACCTTCCAGCAGACATAATCTTTAAAATATTTTATGTGAAAATTCTTCTCTGTGGGTAAGAGAGATTTGGGGATGGAAACAATTTGAGGATATATATAAAGTGCATAGACAGCTTTGTAAGTTATTTCTAAATATTGGAAGGAATGTAGAGATGTTAGGATGTTAAAATGACATTGCATTAGGCAAACATGGCAGATTTTCCCTTGTAATAGACTCATTTATACGACTTATCAAAAACTGGTGCAGATTATTAACGTTGCAGAACACATACCCAAAGCAATGTTACAACATGCTGTATTCGCAAGATAGGGCTGGAAGATCTAACTGGGCTTCTCAGGTTACAGTTTTACAGTGTAGTCATGGTTTTAGAGAGATATGGGAAATGCAGGTGGTTGGCAATTTGTTCCTATAGCCACTGTGAAAGAAAGATTTATATGTTTCCATCGAAAATGGTGTTATTCACTATTTGTCTTTTCTTGAACATTGTGATTATCACCCTGACAATTAAAGCACCATATGTAAACCAGGTCTTATTATATGAACACGAACATGTATTGTGTTTTTTAAGATAAAGCTGTATACCCCTTATTAGAGCCACTTGTTTTAACCAAACAACTATTAATCCTGAATGTGAGGAGTGTGATCAAAGAAGTATGGAAGACTTGTATCACTTTCTGTTGATATGTTCTAAATACTCATCTTAATGTAACAGATATATCCCACTTTTCTACCATAAAGTCCCCTACTCTACCCCTACCTATAAAGGGTAGTGTACATAACAGAATGTTTGAGAATGAGATCTTACAGTGTAGAATGCCAAAATCTTTATTTACTATGCTGTAGACCCTAATACAAAAGAAATGATGCTTATGTACAGCCACCCAATGTTGATATGCATGCAAACATGAGTACTTCATGTTCATAAGGGTCAGATGGCCTTTCAAAAACTGAATAAAGAAATTATTATTATTATTACTATTTTACACACACACACACACATTTGTATATTGTGCCAAGACCATTACATTTTTATGATAATAATGTGAACTTCTAATGCACAGCATCACAACCATGACAGATTGCACTCTCTGCACAGACCAGAAATGATAAATGAAAGATAACAGACAGTGGATGGTGAGATACATATAGGCACACTAAACAACATAAAGATGAGGTACAAGACTAGAACGTAAAACAATGGATGAAGGTATGAAGGGGATATAGGTCCTGTAAGCAGTGTGAGATGGAGTCATTGCATGATGGTTAGCATGACAGACAGTATTGCAAGGGAGTTGAGAATAGTAATTCAGGGATAGTACTTTGTGAAAAGATATGTTTTCAGAGAGCATTTGAATGTAGCCTTCGAGTCACAGTGACAAATGCGATGTGGAAGAGAGTTCTGATGTAGTTGCAGACCTCTTGCCATCTCTCAAAGTATTCTATGCAACAATGATCATTACAACATTTGATGCTAGGTTTGGATGCATAACTATTTTATACAAAAATGTATGCACTTCAAAGCTTCATTTTCCTGTACCCTATTAGCGTCCCAAAGTAAAAAAAAAAAGAAACTGTACTCACCTTCTGCATCAACAAAGGTGATGTACAAAAGCTTTTCTGCCTCATTCCAGTTTGAGTCTTCAATATCTCCGCCCCCTTTTGAAGGGTTTTCAAAATACAAGAGACACATTTCTTTTATCGTCTCATCTGGAACACTTCGGACCTCAACAGTGCGAGACTCTTTCACCTTGTCATGTTCCTTGCTCTCTGATACCAGCTCCACTTTTATTTTCTTGTTCATTAGGAGGTGTGGTGCGTTGTTTAGCACACGCTGCATTACTGAATGACAAAAATAACTCCCTTTTAGCACAGCTTTTTAAGAAGAAGCAACATACAGAAAAAGAATCTCAAGACCGCACATTCAAATATACTTTTCTTAATCTTCTTCTTTCAGCTTGTTTAATAAACTGTATAAAATCAATCAATAAGAAGTTATTCCTTGTAAGAATTCTACATTCTACTGCTTTTTTTTTACTTTTAGATTTTTTAATTCTCAAATTTTTGAAGTTATAATTGAGCAGAACTTACCATTATTATCATCAAAATAGATGACTGCTTCTCCTGCACTACCACTGAGGTCGATTTTGAGCACAGGTCCACCACCATTTTTTCTGTCTTCAAAGTATGTTCGCAAGTCCAGCTCATTTACTGTAAGGGGTAGTTCTGTTACTCGCAAGAAATATTGTCGACGTGGTTCAGAGCTAAGAGAATCTAATGGTAAGCTCAGCACATCGAAGTCTGTAGAAAAGACATAAAGTGCATCAAGAACAAATAATAATAATGCAGCACATTTATATACCCTCTTTTCCCACTATGAAATTCAGGCTCAAAGTGCTGTACATTCACAAAACATACACAAAGGTCACAAGCTTACATTTTTTTAAGGTAGGCAGTAAATGCACCTTCATGCACAATCAATCATATACCCACACAACCATGCAAGCACACAACACCACACCATATAAACACAAACACTCTCACGCAGGGGGTGGAGGAAACCAGAGTACCCGGAGAAAACTACCAAGTGAGCCCTCTACACAGGTGTCACATTAACAGAAAGGCATCCTGGTCTCAAGATTCAAACCAACAGAACCCAATTCTCATGGCCATGATAACATGTACCACCAATCATCATGGTTGATGTTAAAATCCAGCAAGAAACAATTCAACCTACAGTTTGAAATAAAGTATAAAATATGACTAAGTCTAAAAAACAACAAGTTTCAAACAAAGCCAGGGCTAAATTTGAAATCTAATTCTAAGATCTCAAATGTCATAAGGATGAACATACTAAACAAGAGAAACTGCAAACCTTAAAAGTAGTTTTTAGGAACTCATTGCAGCAGGGTTACATAATACTAATCAATAAACCAGCTTGATTCACAAGAGAATACATATTTAGAAGATTTTATCTGACTGGAAACTGACTTGCTAGACAGATGTACCACAAATCATGGGACTTAACACCATCCCTGATGCGTAACTGCATATATATATATATACACACACAATCATCAAAAGTACAGCAAGTAACACACATTACATAAACCAAGAAAATATAGTATACCTGACTGGAAATTGTTATCAAAAGAGATTAGGTCTTCCCCTTGGAAGCTGGCATCAGCCAATGCTAATTTTTGGTCACCTTCCCCATATTCAGGGAATCCTTCTGTATGTCTGAAGTCATATCCATCTTCACCTGCACTCTTCCTGATGTCTTCTGAACCTGAAGTCATTTGCAACATGTGGGGTACATGCTGAGACTGGAGGTGTCTCAAATCAGGGTAAATCACATGTTGATAAGCCTTCCCACGTTCACCTTGGACTTGCTGCAGAGGTCTGCTTTGATTTAACTCTGGATAGAGCTGGGACTGCATTCCAGATGGAGAGTAAGGTTCTATCACAGAGCCACCAGTAGCTTCAGAAGTCTCCACTTTAACAACTTGTTTTTCAGGACTCCTACTCCCAAAAAGCTCATCTGATGAGACAGATGTCAGGTCTCCAGAGTATGCCACCTGCAGATGTGATAATCACTTATTTAAATTCTTTTCTTTCTCAACCAACGATTTTTCATTCACAAAATTTTAGGGGTTTTCTGATTTCCAAATGAAATAGTTGGGTTAGAACTCCAACTATCTTGCCTCCTCTGAATAAAAAAAAAACTTAAGATGTCAGCAAGAATTAGCAACATTTTAAAAAGCACACAGAAATCATCATTTGTTAATGTTACTATGATCTTGATCTCTGAACCCATCTTTTCATGCATACAAAAGTATGTCACTGATGTTTGATAACAAGCAATGATGAAATCCGTTTATTATAAAATGTCTTAGACAATCAGACTCTTTTACTTTTTCAGAACCCCTGGGCAAATCTTCTTTATGTAATTAGCAGCTCTCAAGTGATTTATGCATGTTTAATAATAATAATTAAATTAATTTATATAGTGCTTTAACCCATAAAAGGCAAGATCAAAGTGCTTGACAATAAATATAAACAATTCAACTGAACAATAAGAAAACATATACAGAGGCATGCAACAAAGCATGCAAACATTATGTCTACAGAATGACAAATGGGATGATGAAAGATATGTAGCCTGTAGTTGCTCCCAGTTTGCTCAGTCAAGTTGAAATGCTCCTTTCCACACCACAGTTCCAACCACAGAACAGAATAAATACGCACAAGTCGTTTTGCTTTGCTGCTCGAAGAATAGCTTGCAAAATGCCTCTCCAAAAACCGTAATATCGAATGAGCTCAAAAGCCATTGGAAAGGAAGCAGTACAAATCCAGCAATATATTATTTACATGATTTTCAAATTTCATCTCGCATAATGAGTCACAATCTAGGGGCACTCATATGTCATTTGATCTGGCACTTTATGAATTGCTAGAAGCTTTTGCAGAAAATAACAATATCATGGAAGATAGATTACTGTTGCTTTCTTGCAAGAGCACCAAATCACCAATGGTCAAAAATAGTAAATGGAGGGGTGTAGTATCTGTTCGCAGATTTTGTAGTGGCGATCTACACATTATTAATCTGTGATAAAAGCAGATCAATTATAAGACTTTGAAATAGTCTTATCTGCAGGGTAGGTCATCTGTAGATCATGACTATCAACATGACATTGAAGCAGAAATGATAGAGCAGACTGCACCATCTGCATGACTTTCTCATAGGCAAATTGTGCAAAGAAACTGTGCATAGAGGTAGAGGAGGCTGACAGCTGATGGAACAACAGAAGACTGTAGTTGAAACCAAAAAAGACCACAGAGAAGCAGATCATTCAGCAGAAGGATAATGAAGTGTCTGTAAACCTCCACACTCTTGTAAAGAGCAAAAGAACGTATTGGTAAATTTCACTTTTACTAAAGCATTTCCAATAACCCAGGCAAATCTGTTCACAATTACTTTTACTTTTCCACCTTCATCACTTTTGAAGAAGCTGGCATGACTGTCACTGTGTATGTGTCTGTGTTCCTTGCATTTACAACTATGTGCTTATGCAGCCTAATCAGAGGTCTCGTATGCAACCAGGAGCCCTTGCTCCCGACCATCAAGAGGCGAAAGCTTAAGTGGTTTGGTCGGTGACCGGACACTTAATCCCCAGACACTTAATCCCTCACACTTCATCCCCTAGACATTTAATCCCCAGACACTTAATCCTCAAAAATGACCCCAATGTAATAAGTGTTGAAGTTAAGTATTATTTTAATTGTCAAACTTATTTTGATGTTTACATGAAAATAATTATTTGAATTTGAATTAAATATTTCATTTACTTCATAATTAAATTTTTCATTCACTTCATAATTTCTTGAGTTTAAATTTCATTTTGAGGATTAAGTGTCTGGGGATTAAATGTAAGTTTGGGTTACAAATGTGAAGGAGTGGACCAACAGTCCACTGGGGACCCTTCTCAGACGGGTAAATGATTGAAATGGTTGGCATACTCATGCCAACACTGATGCTACACTTCATCCATTTGCTGCCCTACAACTTACTCAAACAAAAATCCAAGAAGGCAGCCAGTTAAAGGGCAAACCAAACCAAACCGCCTGAGACCATTGATAATCTTAAAAAAGCTTTACATCTTTCTCCTTAATCTGATATCAGCCAGGATATGATAGGCTGAATAAATGTTAATTATACCTGCTTTAGAAGATTAAAATGATCTACATGAACGGAACACAGTTTGATGAGGTCAACAGCAGTAAGTACATTCTTCTTCTTAGTCCTTTTTAACCCCTGAGGAGCAAAGGGCTGCAACTACATCGTGCCAGCGGTTCCCATTCTGGGCGTCTTTCCTCAGTTGGGTCCATGTCATCCCAGCTGCCTCTGCATCGCCATGGATCGATCTCCTCCATGTCTGTCTGAGTTTCTCAACCCTCCACCTCCCCTCTGGGTTCCAGCCCAGAGCTTGTCTTGTTAAATTGTTGGCCTGCTTTCGCAGGATGGGATCGATCCAGCCCCACTTCTGCTTCTTGATGTCTTGGATGGCAGGTTTTTGGTTGGCTCTCTCCAACAGATCTGTATTGGAGATCTTCTCGGGCCATCTGATGTTAAGGATGTGGCACAGACATCTGTTGACGAATGTCTGAATCTTGTTGGTGGTGGTGTTTGTCACATGCTATGTCTTGGTTCCATATAGAAGGACTGACTTTACGTTTGTGTTGAAGATGCGAATCTTGGTGTGTAGAGACAATGCCTTGTAGTTCCAGAAGGGTCGCAGGATGTGGAATGCAAGCCTGGCTTTATTTATTTGGCTTCTTAGGTCTACATCTGCACCCCCATCTTTGCTATGTTGCCAAGGTAGGTGAAGCGATCAGTCTCTGTAATACATTCCCCATGTAGTTGGTGGGGCTTCTTGCTTGTTGTTGACCTGCATTGCCTCCGTCTTCTTGATGTTGTATGGCCAGTCATTGCTGCTTCTTCTGAGAGCCGAGTGAGCTTTGTCTGTGCATGTTGTTGCTTGTGGGACAACAGGCTGATGTCATCTGTAAAGTTGAGATCCTCAAGCTGCATGGTGATGGTCTACCGAATGCCCGTTTTGCTCTAAGAGGTTTTCTTCTCATGATCCAATCTATGACGATCAGGAAGATTGTTGGTGAGAGCATGCAACGTTGCCTCACTCCTGTCCTCGCTGAAAAGGGGTCAGTCAGCTTCCTCTTGTGGATTACCTGGCATTTTGAGTCCTTATACAGCTGCTGAAACTTTGGTGGAAATCCATAGTGCTGCATCAACTTCCAGATGGTCTACCTGTCTACGGAGTCAAATGCCTTCTCAAAATCCACAAATGTCATGTAGAGTATAGACTGAACAATAAAAACACATGCATGGAGGCATGCAACAAAATATGCAAATAATAATAATAATAATAATAGTGAAGATTTTTATAGCGCACATTCACACTCATAGAGAGCATGCTCTTAGCGCTTAAAACGAGGAAGAGACGTGGACTAAGTAGACACAGAACAAAGGGGACGAAAGAAAACGACAGTACTGACGAAACAGAAAACATTAAAAGGCATCAAGTAACAGGAACAGAAAAATATAGTGATTCTGCGAGAAAGATGGGTAAAGTAGCAAGAGGGAAGGGGGCGGGGTTAAGAAGGACGAGCATTGTGCGGACTGTGTTAGGAGAAATGCTCAAGGAAGAGGTGCGTTTTCAGTGCAGATTTGAAAGATTCAGTTGTAGGAAGGTGGCGGATATGGAAAGGAAGAGAGTTCCATTGTTTTGCAGCACAGTAGCCAAAAGTCCTGTGACCATATGTTGTTGTTCTGGTGACAGGAACAGTTAGGATACGGTCGTCAGACAAAGAGCGTAGTTGTCTGGACGGAGAGTAAGGGATGAGAAGTTCAGAGAAATAGTCAGGACAGGAGCCAGCAAAGAAATTAAAACACAGCACAGACAGTTTGTACTGAATGCGAGAACGGATGGGTAGCCAGTGTAGAAAACGAAGGAGAGGAGTGACATGGTCCCGTTTCCTTGCTCTAAGCACCAGACGCGCAGCAGAGTTCTGTACTCTCTGGAGTCTCTGAATGAGGTAGTCAGGGCAGCCTGCCAGCAAGGAGTTGCAGTAGTCAAGTCGAGAAAGAACAAACGCACAGACAAGAGTGTTGGTAGCGCGTGTAGAGAGAAAGTGACGGATAGCACTGATCTTACGGAGCTCATAATAGGCAGACCGACAGACAGATGCTACATGTCTATCGAGTGTCATGTCATCAGTGACAATAAATCCCAGATTCCTAACAGATGACGTGAAGGTGATGTTGCTGTCGCCCACCTTGATGTGATTGGGCAGACTGACGAGTGAAGGTTGATGTCTTCTTCAAATGCTATGTCTATAGAATGACAAGTGGGATGATGAAAGATATGTAGCCTGTAATTGTTCCCAGTTCGCTCAATCAGGTTGAAATACTCCAATCTATGCCACTTTGGTTCATGAAAGTTCATGCAGCTCTTTGTGTAATCTATGTACAATACATAAACAGGACTGCTGATGGTCTGCTGAGACCAGCACAGTAACTTTGTCTGCTGGAAGTCCATTTTATATGTAGTCCCTGGTGCAAATTAAAGTTTCTCTAGGTAGTCTGTGGGCTAGAGCAGCTGAAGCAAAATCCTACTACTTTTTGAGGACTTTAGGTAGACTACGGCCCATGCTGACTCAAGCTGCTGCCAACTCACTTGCTGTGGCTACCATCATATCAAGATTAGACTACTGTAATACTGCATTGTGGGGTATACCTGCTATGCAGTTGGATCGACTCCAAAGAGTTCAAAACACAGCCGCCAGGATTGTCACCCGTGCAAAGTCGTCCACTGAGCACATCACGCCTATCCTACAGAGCCTTCACTGGCTCCCAGTGAAAAAGCGCATTGATCACAAAGTGCTTTCGATTGCACAGTCCTGCATGTTTAAAACTGCTCCTGACTATTTACAAGAGGTAGTTCCTCCTTACCAGCCGTCACGTGGTCTGCGCTCTGGCTCCCAGTCACGCTTCTGTCTCCCTGCAGTGGAAGACACAAACAAGAGGCGCACTGGAGCCAGGGCCTTCAAAAACGCGGCACCTAAACTGTGGAATGCTCTGCCATCGTCATTGTCCACCATCACCTCACCAACCACGTTTCGAAAAAGACTGAAGACCCATTTGTTTATTTAAGACGGACTTAAACTTAAACAACCAAGCAACACTTGTGTCTTTATTTTTTACTTTCCTGGTGTTTATCTATTTATTTACTTTTTTTTTTTCTTATTTTTTTATTTATTTTGTTTTTGCTGCGCAATGAGCATTCTTCCGAATGGATACCTGCGCATTACAAATGGACATCATCATCATCATCATCATCATCATCATCAAGCAGCTATAGGAGATCGCTTGCCCAAGTCATGATCAATCCTGCGACTGAAGAGCTTCTGCTGTCTTTAAAACAAAATTTGTACTTAAGTTCTCAGAGAAGGTAACGGATGGTGAAAAGGAGTTTGACTTGTTTTCTGCATATCATGTTGTTGTTGTTGTTGTTGTTGGCTTTGGAAGGGAAAGTGCTTCCACCGAAAGGCGATTTCGCACTGTGGGGGGGGGGGCAAGGGGAAGAGCAGGGGGGAAAGCTGGAGGTGGTGGTGGTGGTGGTAAGGAGGGGAAGGGACCGGGAGAAGGGTTGTCGTTCTCTTGCGCCGCAGGTGTTGTTTACTGGTGTTGGTGCCCTCTGCCATCTGTAGTGCCGTGCTCTTATGTCCTGTAGGCCTGCCAAGTCCGCAGAGGTGGCGTACTGTCCAGGTTGCCGGATCTCTCAGGTTGCCCTATTTCTATATCCTAGACTTAGTTTGAGGACTTATTTAGATTTATGCTGTTTTTTGTTTGGCCTTCTTCTTCTTTTTTTTTTTTTTGATTCTGTCTACTGGTTGTTATGTTTTCGTTCTATCAAATTGTACTGCGCAGAGAGTGCGATCTATCCTATTCGTGATTCTGCGCATTATAAGTTCACATTATTATTATTATTATAGGGTTTTGTTTCAGTCATCAGTGTTTGTCAGGGGGAGGGGCTATTTAGTCTCACCGTTTGTCTGTTTATATGAGCTTAGCATGAGGGTGGCTTGTCACCATTGTTATTACTAATGACAGTATAGTATGCCACTGCTCTTTTGGTGGGTTTAGAAAGTTGTTAATGTTCAGTGCCAGCCTATGTTTATTTAGGACCTGACTTAGTTCTTCTCTTTCTTCTTTGTTTTCATGACACTCCAAAAGCATATGTGGGGTGCTAAGCCTGTCCCCACATATGCATGTTATAGGGTCCTTGTATTTAATTAAATATTCTCCACTTAGCCTCATTCTAGCTATCTCTACCAGTTTGTTTTATCTGAGAAAATTACTCCTAAGAATTGTATCTGGGAGCTATAGTTAATGGTTGTTTGGTTTAGTTTTAGTTTGGGATATTCTGTCTTCTGGTTTGGTTTTTTTAAATATTATCGCCTAGGTTTTGGGGGCTGATAATTTAAAGCCATTATATTTTAACCAGTTTGCTACTTCTTGGAGGTCCTCTTGTATCTCGTCAATTCCTATGATTTTAGGTATCTTAGAGTTGGTTGTTTTACGTATTTCTACTTTTCCTAGGAGGGAGGTGTCATCTGCAAACTGTTTGACTTTTACGTGTTTTACACATTTGGGGAGGTCTGCGATCATTATGTTAAACAGTAATGGACTGAGGACGCTCCCTTGGGGCACTCCATTATCAAGCAACACCTCTTTGGATGTTTGGTTTTCCACTCTTACTGCTATTTTCCTGTTTGACAGGAAGGATCGAATTAATTGGATGATTTTGTTTGGAGTGCCTATGCGGTAGAGTTTCTGGAGCAGACCTTCATGCCAGAGCATGTCGTAGGCCTTCTCAATGTCCAAGAACACTCCACACAGGTGCATATCATGCATATCATGCCCTGGTTAATTAATTAATATTGCCAACAGGCTTGAGAACCTTTGCCTTTCTGCATTAAACTAAGATGAAACAACTCACCTCTGGCTCTGGAGCATTGAGCCACTTGTCTGGGTAAGGGATGTCCTCTACTTGTGGTGGGTTAAGTGTTATAGGATAGTTCTGACCCTCCAACTTCAAAAATGATGTCCTTTTATTTAGGCATTTCTTTCTATCTGTGAAAAGAAAGTCCAAAACTTTTCAGACATAGAAGCATATTCTGCTTGCATTGTAAGAAATAATAGGATAGCATTATTGTTACCTGATTTCTGAATGTTTATCATACATTTTTCTTTTAATATATAAGCGTATCTTGAGAATAGAAGGGTGTATTCAACCAGGTTTGGGCAATTTTATTATCTTGAAATGAGTTTTACCCAAGTGCTAGGGAAAAAATGCACACTCCACTAGTCTTTTAACATTTACAACAAAAATTATCAACAAACATAGCATTATTGTTAGAGTGAATAAATAAACAGTGAATTCATAATGAGAAACGCATGCACATTACAGCCAATAAAGACAAAATAATACTGCTTCTAATAATATGTGCACTTGTATCATGCAGCATCGCTGCGAAGATAGGTTGCACTCTCTGCACTGACAAGTAATGATAAATGAACATTAGGTAGCAGACAATGGACAGTGAGATACTTATAGGCACATTGAACAACATAAAGATGAAGTACAAGAGTAGAACGTAATGAATGGATAAAGGTATAAAAGGATATAAGGACTCTAAGCAATATAACACAAAAAATCCAATCTAAATCCAATCTAAAGTGCAACACAAGAATCAATCAAGTGGTATACTACATCAACAGTGCAGACATGGCAGGTCTCCTAGACCATAGAGCAAGGAATAAATACTACAAGAGAATACCAACAACAGTAATGAACACCTATAGGGCATCATGAAACAGCAATCCCCTCCCATCCACACCTACCTTGACTCTTTCGCCTCCTCACCCCATTTTTCCATATACCTCAGGACTCTCTCCCCACAGTGCAAAACTACATTTAAGTAGAAGCACTTCTACTCAACATCAACAACAACTGAAGTTCTTTTTAGAAAAAAATTGTCAGTTATTACATGTATAATAGTTTTTAACAATATCCAATCATGATCATCCTTTATTTGCATGGAGAAAATTTATGTGTGATACTAACAAAGATATAGCCCTTGACAAGGGATACCTGTCGAGACAACCATTTACTGATTTGACCAAATCATTTCTAGCATCTACAAGTCAATTCAACCACAACGGCTAGTTGATTCAATTACAGCCATAGCTGATTCGACCATTGGCCTCAATCAATTTGACCACCAAGTACAGAAGTTACTGTTCAGTGTAATGACACATTTGTTGCTCGTTCCATTTTAAATGAAACATTTTTTCTATACAAATTAGTCATGTGATATACATAGGTAAGCCACCACTATTGTCAAAAAGATGCTGCTTGAAGTTCTGTGGCACATGGATAAATATCTGTCCATCCTCGATCAGGGCGCTAATAAAACACCAGGATATAACCAGGACTGGATCAATACTGAATCAATCTTGGCCCAAGATGAGCTATAAATTGGTGCTTGTGGGGCATCAAGATATGACCATGCTATAGCCAATCTGGGACCAAGTCTGGGCTGATTTTCACTTTCCAGTTTGGGCCAATATTGCAACCAAGGAAAAGCCAGTACTGGTGCCACTGAAGCCCAATGAATTGGCTTTAAGACCAGTCTGGTGTGTTTGCTGGGTCCTAATTTCCGATCCTCCACTAATATAAAAATTGCAAAGCAGTGTCGTGTGGTAGCATTTAGAAAGACAGGGAAATCTATCACAAAAAAATCATGACTAAAGAGTCGATGCATCTGCAGGCAGAGAGCACATGGGTAATTAGAAAAGCTTTGTGTACACGTTTTAGAGAGACAGCCTAAGAGAGCAGTCAAGCACGAATGTGCTGATAGAATAGTGCTTGCCACCAGAGGTAGGCTAAAGCAGAGTGGCCCCCTTTTGATATTGCAGGTGGCCAGATGGACCTACACCTAGAGAAATAGCTTGTTCACTACCCTTCCACCCCCTAACCACCTGTAAGGCACCTCAGACTTAAACATGGAACAACATACAAACCCTATTTTTAATGTAGAAAACTGATTTATATATTGAATTGGATCCTGTCTCAATCTCTCTCACACACAAAGCAAGATCTAGGTGCATCAGCCAAGGACAAGAAAGGAGAGTACATCAGAACTTGTGTCGTCAAATTGACGGATGCTCAAATCGGCAAATAGTTGAAATGACTAGTATCCTTGACAAAATCATGCTGTTTTAAATGCAGTCTACTCAGTTCTCTCACAGTATTCGCTCTATTTGCATGTTGTGTTCTCGCATTTTCTGCTTTTTTCACATGTGGTACCTTAAAGGAATTTTAGTACTGCTTAATTACAGTTTTAAAATGTTCGTAGACCTCTAGAACGTCACCTTATGAATTCAAAATAGGCCTACTGTAACTGATGGGTATTGATCTATATCATTTATAAACATGAATAAAATGCGTAAGAAATTTTGTACTTTTATTTTCGTTCTAGACTTCCTGACACTGTTTACCTGGCAAGACAAACAAAATAGAAACCTTACCAGAGTGGGAACTAACGTGAAAAATCCAACGTCCGGAAGGCAAACGAGCCACTCTTACAGCTGGGACGCCCGTTGTTTCCCTAAAATAGTTCGCCACATTGATGAGGTCCAGGTTCTTGGGAAACCCATCGGCTATTAGGCACTCTGACAATAGCTGTGATGTATAAGCCATTGTCACAATAAAGTCTTTTCAGTGAATCGACTGTTTTTGATCGCCGGTTTCTATCTTATCGCCAGCTGCTCCCTAGAAAACTTACTTTCAGTTTCTATAGTACATGATAATGTATATAATGATAGCGTGTATCTTTGATATACACAAGGGAGAAATAACTTGGCGCAAGACTCACACGAGTTTCTTTTTAATAATTACATATTGACTACACCTTAATGTAATATTGATCATTTCCCTTCATATAGTCTCCGTGACTAGAATCATACATTCCGGATTACATAGAAAAGGCTCGATCCGTGTTTACAAACTTTATTAGAATTCAAGCAATATAAAGTCTCTAGGTCTGCACGTTGTAATGTTACATATTATGCTTAATATTATGGACCTATTTAAATGTTCTTCACTTCCTTAAAAAGGCAAACATATTTCTGTGTATAGTTTTGTATAAATATATGTTATTGTGTGCTTGGATATCGATCTTTCTTCGCTGCTAAATGTTTTAACCATGACTACGAATTATACTCATTTTCATCTTTATTTCAAATAAATAAGATCCACTTTAATGTTTGTGATTGCATAAATTAAGACAATCCAGAAGAAACACTTTAAGGAATCTACATTAACCATTATCCGTAGTCTAATCCACGTTTGGAAAATGAAAGTAAAAATAATGATTTCCTGCTAAATTGTATCTCATCATTTCTATTTCCGTCGCTACGTCATGTTAAACAATCTTTTCAATTTAAGATTTTGTCATCGTTTTATTGTGAATTTGTATTTTGACTTTTTTGCCTGTAATCATTATATGCAGAGACGTCGGTGATCGCGCCTGGGACGATTTGACTTTACGGTCTTGGGACGAAATGGACATAGCCGGGACGAATTGACCTAGGCTGTGGGCGAAATGACCGACCCCCATATAAACAGTAGAACTTTTAGCTCCGTTTGTGTTCGTGTGTTAACCTCTTCGCTGTTGAATTGGCGATAAGGACATGCATGACCGTGTGAACTGTTTTATCAATGATCACGATTGCCTCTCATTGTCATCAGTTTTTTATTCGCATTATCATTAAATCAGACTCATTATAAACTGCTTTTTGCAACAATATAGCAGAAACGTAAGGGGAGTCAACATTAACCAGTAACCGCAACCCGCAGCCATAAATGGAAATCGAAAGTACAGGATTTACCCTGCTAAAATTATGTCATTCTATTTTTGCTGTAACGTCACGATACGTAGATTAAGCATTGTGACCCATCATGACAAGAAGACAGAAGAAGAAACCCTATCACTTGTGTATTTTAGACGAGAGAGAGCACATGCTGTCTGTGCGTTAATCCTACATTTGTTGACGGGACTGTGCACGGTATACACTTCGATCAGAGTGGCGTAAACATGGTGTCATAGGTCGCTCGGCATCTAAGGTAGGTAGAAGTATAGCTTAAACACTGATATGATTCTTTAATCAATCAGTTTCCCTCCCTCCCCCCAGCACTTTCAGTTATGTGAATTAATTGTTTGCAATACGTGTTGTGTATAACTGAAAGTATATATACAGAATGAAAAGCGAACAGGCCGCGACCATTCAACGATTCGAGCATGAATGAGTCGATGTGGCCACAGCCGAACTACATATATTGACAGAATTCAGTTGGTACCCTAGCAGCACAGAATGGAAAACATGCACTTGCATGGGTCCTATAGAAAGTTATATGTGGGACCCATGTTCCAGGTTCCAACGCAGTTGACAAGAAGACAGAAGAAGAAACCCTATCACTTGTGTATTTTAGACGAGAGAGAGCACATGCTGTCTGTGCGTTAATCCTACATTTGTTGACGGGACTGTGCACGGTATACACTTCGATCAGAGTGGCGTAAACATGGTGTCATAGGTCGCTCGGCATCTAAGGTAGGTAGAAGTATAGCTTAAACACTGATATGATTCTTTAATCAATCAGTTTCCCTCCCTCCCCCCAGCACTTTCAGTTATGTGAATTAATTGTTTGCAATACGTGTTGTGTATAACTGAAAGTATATATACAGAATGAAAAGCGAACAGGCCGCGACCATTCAACGATTCGAGCATGAATGAGTCGATGTGGCCACAGCCGAACTACATATATTGACAGAATTCAGTTGGTACCCTAGCAGCACAGAATGGAAAACATGCACTTGCATGGGTCCTATAGAAAGTTATATGTGGGACCCATGTTCCAGGTTCACAGGTGACCCATGTATTTTTGGGATTCTGTGCTGCTAGGGTAGTCAGGTTAATCTTTACCATCACACATACACTATAAAGGATCGAGAAATGATGGACATGCACGTATAGGTTGGCCAATTAAGGCCATAGTCTTTAAAAACTAGCAGCAGGCAGTTACCAAAGGTGCATAAAAATATGTTCTTTTAATATCATAAGCATAAACAAATACAGTCTGACTACAGCTAAAGTTCCTTTATCGTCTTGACTCATGTAGTGGCCAAGTACAATGATCAAATTGACCTAGTAGATTAGGTAGATTAGGTAGGCTGTATTGAAGCAGCTGCATGCTACTGGATATCATAAATGTACAGTCACATGTCAAGATACACTTTAAACTCAGATGTGCTGTTGTGGATTTTTTCAGTTTTGTCTCCCTTAAGTTGTGGATAATTTTGGGTAAACATGTAAAATATATAATTCACTGCTGAAATTATGGTCTGATTTTTTTTTTTTTACATGAGACAGAACAGCACAATTATTTGAAAGCTTAAACAAAGAAATGAAGACACTCATTCTTACAGACGAGAGTAAAAACAACTCAGTTCCTGAAAGTAAAATGAAAGCCACAGGCTGATTTCCCAGGTAAACACTCAGGTGTAGTAAATGTATGCATAAGGCATGCAAATCAAATGCATTTTAAAAGCCCTTAAGAGTGTACCTCTCTAAATAGATGAAGGAAATACATATTTCTTTTCATTTGGGTTCCTTGTCCTCAAAAGATTTTTAATGTCTTACTACATTTTGATTCTCTTACCACCTTTAAGTCCAAAAATAAGTCACACTTTTTCAGAACAGTGACCTCACTGCAGCCCTGTCCTGACCATGAGCATGCATAACATGTGCCTATATTTACCTTCTGTATAAGTTGGTGTGTCTGTTGTAGGAGTGAGCATGTCTGTTACATGCAAATGGGGGTGCATGATGTTAGTGATCCCATTTATGTGGATAGGTCTGTCTATCACTTCTGTAAAGCGCTCTGAGAAACTCATTGCAAATGCACTAAAAAAATGTTCATTATTGTTATTATTACATTTTAACTCCTGTGCAGGTGAGATAAGAAGAAAATTTGCAGAGAATGTGAAGGTGAAATGTGCAGAGGTGCCTGAACATTTTACCGGATTGTCTATTTTCCAACTATGGCACAGCTGCATAAGTCTGTTGATCACAATTACTTCGGAACCCCTCTTTCTGCAGAAGAAGCTGGGAGTGTGGAGACTAGGCAGCTCTGTGACTGTGTGTCTGAAAAGTCTAAAACCAAACTGGCTCAGCAATTAGAAGCAGGAGAAGGTATGCTTAATGATGGTGATAAAACAATGCCATCAAAAAGCCAAAGCCCCACCAATAAAGCTGGTGTCCCTGAACAGAGTCAAAGAAGCCAAGTAGCTGATGATGGGGAGTGTGCAGCTGGCAGGGTAGAGCATGCAGTTGGCATGGGAGAGTACACAGTGGATGGAGAGGGAGCTGCATCATGCTGCAGAGATCACGACTGTAGAAATGAGCACACATCCCATCTGTCAGAGGCAAGGAATTTCTCTCCTGAAAAACTGGAGATGGAACATTACATCAGTTCAGGCTTGGTTCTTAACAATCTAGATCAGCAGACTTCAAAAGTATTCCCACTGGATGAACACACATCATTGAATTCTCTGACATTTTCTGATAAGCAGCTTAAGATGCAGGCAGGTGCTGAACAGAGGAAAGATCATTCGCAGGATGATGTCATTCCTCGTAACCATTGCCCTACTGACCTCTTGATTGACTTCTCTGACCAGCAGCCTTGGATGGATCTGAACCTGAATATTTCCCAAACATCTCAAGCTAACCTTCACCCCCATCATGACAGCAAAGAAGAGGGATTAGGACTGCTTGAGAAAGACATGTGCCTAGAAGAAAAGCTTCTGAATTCAGGAATTGAATCAGAATCATCGACAACTGGTAGTTCAGAGTTTGACATGATAGATGAAGAGTATATCGACAAACTGATTGGAAAGTTAGAGAACCCTCAGCCTGATTGTTGGCTGCGGAGGCCTAGCAGTTGCATGTTGCAGAGTCCTAGTCTTCTTGACACAGATGTTCCTAGCTATCAGGAAATGGGAAGTTTAAGCCTTTCACACCCTGAGGACTATGTTCTCAACTCGGAGAATCCAAGACTTGGGATGACTCTTAGCACATTGCTTCCTGAACTCCCCCAGGAGCAGGTTTCCCATCTTGAAGGCATGATTGTTCCAGATGTAATCAGCACACACAAATCCAGCACTTCAGAACATCAGCATTTCATTTCCCCTGTTCCCATTCATCATTTCTCCAATGTTATCAACACAGAAGTGCAAGAGGATGAAAGCTGTCCAAAGGAATTTCTGGTGTCAGTAGCAGAACCCTCTTGGACACAATCTGCAATGAATATCCCTCCACAGAGAGGCATGCAGAATGAAATCTACCCAAATATCAACGAGGAAGAGGAAGAATCATCTTTTACATTAGTCCAAGCAGGGGAGAAACCATTGTTGTCATCAGCCCAACTAGAAGACAACTTGGCCAATCCACAGAGTAGTCTTTGTTATAAGAGTAAGATTAAAAGTCAGGAAGTAGCGGAACTGACTGATGATAGAGAACAAGCACGTGCAAGGGAAAGCAGAAGAAAGAAAGATGACAGAACACTGAAGAATGTTGCTAATGAGATGGAGCTAAGGAGTGATGATGAGAAAGAAAGACATCACGATGAAGACAGAACAAGAAGAATCAACAGCAGCAGTCATAGTGGGGACTGTGGCATGCAGATAAGTATCTGTACACAAACAAATGATCAACACTTGATGTTAAACCTCAAAGAGGAGGAGAATATTGGCCCCAGAAGCAAACCAAGAGATGACAGTGTGCTGAAGAATGATGAAAAGCAACTGAGTATGGAGGATGAAATTGAGGGAAGCAATAGCAGCACACAGAGTTGCGACTGTGCAAGTCAGACAACAGCTACACAGTTGGACTGTGATAAGTTTAAAATTCATGAAAGAAAGTCTGAGGATTATGGATGGAGTTCTGATGACAATGGTAGCATGCAAAGTGAACATGATGATTACAGTTCTGAAGATAACAATACAGGGCCATTTCGAGAATCAGCAACTGATGCAGTTTCCGAGGATCAGATAAGCTACTTTTTCAGCTATGATGATGATGAGATGCCTACAGATGTTTGCCCCCAAAAATCTGTTGTGTCAGTGAGGTCCTCTTCAGTGACTGAAAGCAGCAACATGGCCTGTTCAAAGCATTCTTGTGATGAAGAAAGGGAAGGAAGAATGGCTAACATTGAAAGCAGCAGCAGTACTAAAACAAATGATGAAGACTTTGATTACCACCTGCAAAACAGCACTGGTCTCACTGAAAACTCTTTAGTGCAAAGACACAAGGGTATGGCCAGGTGTAAACCAACACTCAAACTAAAACGCCATCTTAAGGGGATGTCTTGTGCATCTGAAAATATAGTCGACAAAAGAACAAAACATGGCCTGCTATTGAAAGATCAAAACTGGTCACCAGAAGAACAGCATAAAGAAAAAGACATAGGTAGCGAGAATGCTGTAGTTTACAGGCAGACAGATGACTTGCAAGAACACAGCCAGTCATCATGTGCTGGTGAGCAGAACTCACAAAAAGGTATTACCAGGAGGGCAGACCAGCTCAACCCTGTTAAAGTCTTTTGTGGACAGCCAGTATCATCAGCCATTCCACCCTCACAGCCTTTACCTGTAAAAACTCAGTCTTTGAAGTTATCACCTGGCAGCACCCAAACCCTTCCTTCATCAACTGTTGTCAATAAGACAAGATGCCCATGCCATGGACATGCTGAAGAACATTCTAGAATGACGTCTGAGAAGAGACAAGGAGAGAATCCAAGAAAAGCACATGAGGATAATAGAGAGAACCATAGTCTGAAAGGACAGGTGAACATCAGGGAGAAAAAAAACAAATGGAATGTAGATGAGTCGGATAAGGCACAGCAAGAGAAAAGGAACTGTAGGGGAGATTATGATGAAGGAGATGCAGACAACATGAATATGGATAAATGTTTTGATAAACTGGAGAAAGAGAAGAAACTATGCTCAAATGGCAAAGAGATAGGAGACATAAATAAGAACAAGATTTATGATGAAAAAGGATTTGACAATGAGAAGAACATAAGAAAACATGGAGGTCATCAGGACACAGATAATGATGAGAGAGATGATGAAGAAGCACAGAAAGAATCAGGATATGATCAAAACTCAGATGATGAGAGAGATGAAAAAGAGCAGAAAGAACTGGGAGATGATCAAAACTCAGATAATGAGAGAGATGAAAAAGAGCAGAAAGAACTGGGAGATAATCAAAACTCAGATGATGAGAGAGATGAAAAAGAGCAGAAAGAACTGGGAGATAATCAAAACTCAGACAGTGAGAAAGAGGAAGAATATGTAACAAAAGCTGGAGATGATCAACATACAGATGATGAAGATAAAGATGATGATTTGCAACAGAGAGAAGCGAGAGAGGATCGCTACAGTCAAGGTGAGGAGAAAGAAAATAAAGAAGAAACAGGAGATGGAACAGAGGACAGAACAGTGTGTGTAACTGGTCTCACAGCTGGGGATGAAGAGCTTTGTCAGCTGTATTTTGAAAACACAAAACGAAGTGGTGGCGGCGACATAGTAGAGCAGGGCTGTGTGTGGGACGATATGGCAAACCAGTTCCTGATCACCTTTGTCGATAGGCAGGGTCAGTATTTATTTATGGTAATAGTAATGTTTTCCTGTTTAAATACTATGTCCAATTAATTTTAGTCATGTTCAGTATTCATTAATATGTTTATAGTAATATTCTTGGTCACGCTTGGTATTTCATACTATTGATAACTTGATCAATTTTATAATTTTATCAAGTTTATAATTTGTGATATCTTCATTTATTGTAATTACTAATTATTTCAGTTTCATCTTTGTTCTCATTATCAGTAATTCTACATGAAAAATTGTGCACAGTGAAAACTATATGGAAAGGTATTTAGAGTGTTCAAAAATAAATTATAAAAATTTTGATTTTTTTGTAATTTCATTTCAGCTGTTCAGGGAGTTTTAGAAAGAAGCCACATGATAGCAAACAGAGAAGTGCAAGTGAAGCTGTATGTTCCACCTCCTTATTTTAAGGACACCATATTGGTCACTGGTATACCACAAGGAACATCAGCGGATTGTCTGCAGAATTTTCTGGAGAGTGTGACTGATGTGGCTCTGGATAGTGTGCAGATGAACGAGGCAGAGGGCAAAGCCATGGTTTTCTTAGCAGATGAAGAAGCTAGTGAGTGTTGGACATTGTGTGTATGTGTGTGCATGCATGTGTGCACATGCTTGTGAACCTAGATGCATGACAGAGAGCATTTGAAATTTCTGATACAGATATTTCAGCAGGATTGGTACAGATATTACTGTTTTTCATATTTTTCTGGCAATCAGTTTTACTTTTCAATCTGTTTCAGATCTAAATCATGTGAAAGATCTGCAGCAAGCCTGTCAGAAGAACCCCCTGTATGGTCGTTATGTACTGAATGTACAAAGAATTCCACTGTCTCACACAGTACTTGTACACAATCTCAACCCCAAGACCAAAGAGAGCGCTATTCTGTATTTCTTTAGCAACAAAAGAAGAAGCAGTGGTGGGGTTGTGACTAACATCAAAAGACTCAACAGTACAAGTGCCCTTGTTCACTTTGAGAATCACAGAGGTATGAAGATCTTGTGTATAAAAATAACATGATGGTATTGTAGGTATTATAAATTAAAAAAAACAACAAACAAACAGTTGTTACAAATGCTGGAGGCCATTGTACAATCCTGTGTTGCTGACTTTAATTCTAAGGATTTCCAGTGAGCAAAAGATATATATATATATATTATAATAATACAATTTGTAAAGTGCATTTCCCTATAGGAAGGCATCCTCAAAGCACTGTGCACAAAAGACTATACAGATGACCTGACAGTTAGCCCTACAAGAAAAACAAGTATTAGTAAATATGTAACAGGGTAACCTACCACATGGCACCTTCTTGAGTACACTTTTCAGTCAGTTGTCCCATGACCGGCACCTGTCGTTGGAGGGAGTACAGACATGGCAGCTTACACCAGGACCCACCACTCTTGCCTAGTTTGGGTGATAGTGAGCAGGCACTGTACAGGATGACCAGTCCAGCTTTTGACTTTCACAAGCCAGTTTTTCCTCTGGTCACAGCGGTGTCGACTACCCTCCAAGGTACCTTGAAGGATAGTCTTTTCACAAGATGTCATGCCGGGTCAAATGGCCAAAGAAGACCATATTATTTCTCTCGACTGTTGAAAGTAGAGTTTCCTGGTTTCCTATGAGTGTGGCAATCTTGTTTCATATGAAATCGCTGGTTCTATGTTCTCTATATGAGATTGTTGTGCTGTTGGAGTCTGCCTAGCAGGAGGCTGGGCGGGGCTCTATCCTTTTCCCCATGGGCCCCTCTGGACTACATAAACTTGCATGCCAATCAGCGGTGCTGACCTGTGTTTCCAGCCAACCAGCCTTCAGCTGGCATCTAAGCCAGCCTCTACCACAAATAGATGACACCATGACAAGTTCATATAATTGTTTTTAGACTTTTTTCACGTGCATTGAAGTAACTAATATGGGTGTTGCCATGATTGCAATAAGTCTTAGTTTGTTTGTTTGTTTTTTTTTTTGGGGGGTGATGGTTTGCATAGTCAACTTCATCAACCAAAACATTAATGTGCCTGTTTACATTTGTATAAAAAGTATGCATGTTTATTTCATATTTGGTAAGCTGTCAGCTATAATATTCTTTGTGTGGAAGCTGTAACGACTTTAATTGTGATGAACTTGCTGTAATATAATATGCTTTCTTACTTATGCAAGGTTTGTATTTCAGTCAGGCAGGTAGTGATGATATAGACTGATTAATATGCCTGTTAATTCATTAAAAGCCTGAGGTTAAGACTGCTTAAAACAGAAGTTGAAAAATATTTGTAAGATACCACAGAAGGAGCTTACATTTCTGAGCTATTCAAATACAATGTCTCATTCCACTGCTAAACAGTAATTATGTCAAAAACTAAAGGATATTCTATCAATCTTGTCTCAAAAATAGATGATTTTATCTTTCATTTGATTATTTTCTTCCTTGATAGTTTCTGTTACATTTACCATTCTATAGTGTCCAGTTGTCTTTCTGTTCTGTTCCAAGTACCTTTAATGTCTTTCAGTTTATTCAACACTTTACCAAACAGGGTTAAAGACAAAACAATTTATAGGTTGTTAGTAAAAGTGTTCACAGCTACACCATACAATGCTTTAAATATTTCAGATGCTCAGGCAGTGGTGGACAAGGGATCACATATCTTGGATGAGTTTACGCTGAAGGTTTCATTGCACTTGGACTGTTTTTCACTTACACCTGGAGTGACAGAGGAAGAAGCAGAGGATTGTTCTAGTCTGTTGACTGGAGAAAGAGTGCCAGCTATTCACAAAATACATGAATATGAGGACCAGGCTCAAGGGGAGCATCACTTGACTTATGAAATTCATCAGTCTGACGTTGACACTGATCATTGTGAGGTCACTCAGCAGGACCATGTAGCAGGAGATGGAGGTAGCAGTTTTCATCAAGAATCGTCTCCCATGGAAAGACATAGCAGAGGAAGTAGTGAGTGGAAGAATGACCGTCATGCTTCATACAGACCAGACAGAAGGTCGGAACAGCATCGTGGATCTCACATCTCTCAGCCACAATGTCAACAATCAGCTCACTTTGAAAAACATGCAGCGTTCAACTCATCTGGTCCTAGTGCCACACATGAGCACTCTCCAGCACATAGACCTACTCCCTCTAAATTTGACAGACGGGTAAGAGTGCAAAGTAACTGTTATCCCCACTGTCCACAGAGTCAACAAACTGAACCTCCACGCGTCATTATAACGTTGGGGTCAGATGTTGTTGATCGATTTCGAGAGAACCAAGAAGCACTTCGAAATCTTGCGACTGACCTAAGTCAAATTCAGGGTAGATTTCAGTGGAAGCTACCAGACTGCATTGCTGTTATAGCCAGAACATCCGACATACCTGAAGACTGGTGTGACCAGGTGACCAAAATATTATACAGATATAAACATCTTATTGAGGTGAATCTTGGCAAGGGGATGAACCCAGTACATGATAAAAGAGAATCACAAAGGCCTAAGGAATTGGCAGAAAATAGAGTAGATTGTAAGGCAATGCCAAAAAAACAAATAAAAGAGCAACATTCAGATGTTGATCTGACTCATACATCTGTTACTGAAAGATTTAGACCTGATATGCAGAACAAACAGGAGAAAGAAAATAAGGAAACCTCGAAAGACCACCAGTCCATGTTCTATGAAGAGGTTATACTGAATGTGAAAGCATGCCAGATCAAAGTGATATTGATGCCACAGGTGTTAAGCATGTTTAAGGAGAAATGTAAAAGTGTTACACTTCTGGTGGATGAAGAGAAGAGACTGGTGGATGAAGAGAAGAGACTGGTGAAGGTAAGAGTAAACACTACACAACATGAAGCAAAGAAGATGAAGGCAGACGTCATGGAGTTTATGACAAAAATATCTGAGAGAAAGATTCCTCTCTCAGCAGCAAAAGCTAAAATGTTCACCAATGTTCAGGCTCAGGGTCTTCTTCAGGCTGAACTTGACAGAAGGGGAGTGGCTTGTTGCTTGCATCTGGAGTTTAATTCCTTGTTTGTCAGTGCCCATGTATCTCATCATGAGCAGGTAGAGAATATTCTTACATCTTTGTTCAAAGAAGAAAACATTAATCTTGATGAGGATAAGCTGGCATCAACAAAGTCTTCAGCATGGCAGGAGCTGGTAGACAAACTGCAGCAGAGAGACAAAGAAATGTTACCTCCTCCTGTTGTCATGCTGGATGTTCAGAAGAATGTTGTAACAATTGTAGATGTTCATGAGAATTTACCAAGGACAATTTCTGTTGTTAAGACATTTTTTAGTACCAACAAGATGCAGGAGAAGAATGAGAAGATAGATCAGAGCCGTTGCAAGTTCCTGCATGAGTTTTGTACTGAAGAGATGAAACAGCTGCAGGAACAAGCCAAAGAAAGGGGAGTGTCTTTTAGGATCAGCAAGGATGGTACTGTTACTTTCAAGGGTCTCTATGACAATATATCTGTCATCGATAAGGAGATGAAGGACTTCTTGAAAACTATTCAGAGTCAGCAGAAGACCTTCTCTGGTCCAGGTGTTGCTGCTTATCTCACCAGCACTCGAGGTCAGGAGTTCCTGCAACAGACAGGGCATGCATTTGGTTGCCTAGCAACCATTTCCACAGGTCAGGTCAATGAGACAAGTGAACCTTCTGATAACGTTCTTGCCAGATGCAGATTGGAACAGGGTGCGGAACTTCTTATCATACAAGGGGACATCACCAAGTGCCATGTTGATGCAATAGTTAATGCAGCCAATGGTGATCTTCATCACGCTGGAGGTGTGGCTCTAGCAATAGCTAAGGCAGGCAAGGGAATATTTCTTTCCTATCATTTTGTTCTCTCTGTTTACTTTATCTGTACTTTGATGTTGCAGTTCAGTCGCCATCTATTGGTCTTTGAAGGCGGCACTTATTTTGTGTAAATCTTTGTTAAGATTAGGGTTACATGTAGTTTTTTTAGCTGTCACTCTGTGAAGACTTCATCACCATTTGAGTTGTGTGTGTGTGTGATGTGGCAGGAGGTAAAACAATTGAAGAGGACAGCCGAAAACTGGTTTCAAGGTATGGTCCCTTGTGCGATGGAGAAGTTGTTTTCACTGGAGCTGGACAGTTGCCTTGTTCCTATGTCTTGCATGCAGTGGGACCAATGTGGCAAGATGGCCAGAAAGGTAAGAGAACACACTGTGTTCTTGGTCACTGTGTCTCCTTTCCCTAAGGATTACAGCACACATGCAGTCATATCATGTTCATATTCTTTCATAGTATTCATAATTCTAAATCAAGATATGCATAGATCTGCAGATACATACGTCTGCTCATATAAAGATACAAGAAAAACTGTCCATATGTGCTGTCTCGGTTGCACACAAACACACATAAATGCATCAACAGACACACATACACAAACACATATATACATGTACACCAGAACACCTTAACCTCATTCTTATTGTGATTTTGGTTTTTTGAAAGGTGAAGCTGCCTGCCTTCAAAAGACAATTATGAATGTCCTGAAAATGGCAACAGAAAAGCAGTTGTCATCTGTTGCCATTCCTTCAATCAGCTGTGGCATCTTTGGCTTTCCTGTAGACAAGGCTACAGACATCATTGTCCATTCTATTGTAGAATATTCAGCTGAACATGAGGACATGTGCCTTCGGAAAATCATTTTGATTGACCTGAATAAAAAATCACTGAGTGGCCTGTTGAAAGCAGCAAAATGTTATCTTGAAAGGAGCTTGACGGTGACAGGTGAAATTCAAGAGTCAAGCCACATGATACCTCAGAGTTCCAAGTACAAGGAAGAGTCCCCAGAGAAGTCTTCAGAGAAAGCATGGGAAAGTTAGTTGCCACTAGGCCAACACTCCTTTCTCTCTGGTTCCAATGTTTTTCTTTGAGCCTTAACTTTGTTTCAAATTTTTAAATACTTTGTGTAACTAGCAAACTCTTCTGCTCACCTCACCACTTACTTTTCCTTCCTTTACCCCAGCTCTGTCCTGTATTGCCACTGTGTAACTTGTATGCTGCTACATAAGTTTTTAAACTGTTGGTTCATGTGAGTACTTAAGGAAATGCACTTTATAAATTCACTAATTATTATTTTCATAATTAAATTTTTAGTCTTTCCTGTCATGCAAGTAGATCAACACAGTTAGTAGGCTGCTTGTACTGATGAAGTTTGGAAAATTAAATGTTTATTGCATATTTAATAACTTACATGGCATGTTAATCTCCTGAGTGATGATGACTGAGTGACTTTAATGAGATCTCTGAAAACCTTTGAAACAATAAATGTGATAATATTTTTTTAGTAACAAAAAGTATAAGGCTTATTTATTGCATGATTTCTGTCACTAGTAATCTGTGGCAACTTCTGTTTTAAAACAGATAGACGCCGTGACCCATCAAAAGACAAAAAATCAAGACTTCCATTCAGAATCATCTCAGGGGAGTTAACTAAGTCACAGGTAATGCAGATACTGTAGGCTTTGTTGGAATGTTTTTTTCTCTTTCTTTTCTATACTTCCATAATTTACAGGATCACCAAGTTGATGTGGTGTCTTTGCACTCTTCTTTTGTATCATTAGATACCACATATCTAAGCTCATTCAAAAAAAACACACACACAGCCATTTCCTTTCTCTAAGCAAAAACAGAAAACTTTGAAAATTATGTATAGAAACTAAAACTTCTGATAAAACAAAAAGGAGAAAATCCTACATTATATAAAATATTTTAAAATTATTATATTGAAAAAGCTTTTATTTATTTTAATGAAGGTATTTTTTATAATATGAAGAGACTTTTTAACAGTTGAAGTTTTTTTTTGCTGATTATTTCTGTGGCATCTGCTCCCTTTGCAGTTCACACCACCTCTCATAGGTTCATTGTTATGTGATTAGGCTAATGTGGGGAATCCCAGACACGTAATCCCCTAGACATTTCATCCCCAGACACTTAATCCTCAAAATGAAATTTCAGCTCAATAAATTATGAAGTGAATGAAAAATTTAATTATGAAGTGAATGAAAAATTTAATTCAAATTCAAATAATTATTTTCATGTAAACATCAAAATAAGTTTGACAATTAAAATAATACTTAACTTCAACATTTATCACATTGGGGGCATTTTTGAGGATTAAATGTCTGGGGATTAAGTGTCTAGGGGATTAAATGTCTAGGGGATTAAGTGTCGGGGATTAAGTGTCCGGTCACCAATGTGGGATATTAACTGATATGATCTGATATTTGAAGCAGATGCAAGTCTATACAGAATAAGATAAGCTAAAATAAATTTTATCAAATATTGTAATGGCTAACACAGTCCAGGTCAGGTTAGACAAGTGTGAGTTAAGTGTGCTTACCATTCATTTTTACATTACAGGCAGAAATAATTGTGAGCACAGTCCATCCAAGTCTGGACATGCAGAAGGGTGTGCTGTCCCGTAGTGTGCTGGAACAAGGTGGTCATAAGATACAAAAGGATTTGCAGGCAATCTCCAAGAAACGTGGCCCAGCTCAGATAGGAAAGGTGGTTCAGTCATCTGGGGGGGATCTCAGATGTAAAAGTATGTTCCACCTGAGTCTCCCAATGTGGCGTGATGACAAGGGGCAGGTAACATGCCTTAATTATTCTTTGAAATTTTTGGAGTCTCTGATTACTTATTCTCTTAAATATAACTTGTATATAAAGCATAATTAACAGATTAACATTATTAAAAGATGAGCTAACTTGTGACTGCATGAAAGTATGACTAAAACAAAATTAAAATGAATTGTTGAACTTATTATTAATTGTTGAAATTATATAAAATAAGGAGGAAGAGATTTAAATAATAAATTTAAGATGTTTAAATGTTGTTTTACATTTCATCTACAAATTAATTTGTATTTAAAGAAAACCTTTGCAGTAGTGAGCAAAACTATTTTCAGAATTTTAATTTTCATAGACTTTTTACCTTGGGATAGAGCTGTCATTTTTTTCTTGTTTCCTTAAAAGATGTTTAGTCATGTACACAAATTTTAAAAGAATTTTCTGTTTATTATTAATTGATTATAATTATTAATGTGTCAGTTTTTCTTGTTTCCTTAACAGATTTTTAGTCATGTACAGAAAATTAAAAGAGTTGTTATTATTAATTTATTATAATTATTAAGGTGCCAGGTTATCACCTGCTATGCAGCAGCTATTTGCGTTTAGTAACAGATTATTTCTTCTTCCTACTGTACCAGATGTCATGACTATGTGAAGTTCCCGACTAGTACCTCAATACCAGCTGTCTGTTCCCGATTGTTCAGTAACGACCAATGAACGGGAAGAACACAAACTCACCCAGCTCACCCCCAATCCCCCTTCTTCTCTCCTGTAAACCTTTCCTGTTTACGCTCTGCTTCAGCCACCTTGCTTCTGTGTGAAGACATCAATAATGGATATGTGTTGTTGGACCTGTGGAGCTGCGAAGTCCCCACCTAACTCGACACACACTCTTTCATTCTGTATTTCTTGCCTTGCCAATTCACTGTGCGAAGTTTGTCGCTGCTGGTGGGAGGGAAGATGGGTGCAGGTCAACAAGGAACAACTCTACTAAGACATGCTCTCTAGGCGTAGAGAAGTCCAAACGTAAGGCTAGACAGCCAGAAACGTCTAGTCCCTCAATGGCGAGTGCCAACGCTTTTTTGGCGCCACTTCTGCCATCTGAGGGACCAGGTATGTCGGCCCAACAACTCGAACCTTCATCTTTACCGCCTCCACCACGGGTTGCAACTGGTCCCACAGCATCATCATACAGTGCTTCCTTTGTTCCTAATCTTGGGTTTGGCCATTCGGGAAACTGGGCAGCTTCGGCAGCTTGCGTTTGTCCGGTGGAGGGCATGCCTTGTTTTATATTCTATGCCATGGTTTCTTTTTGTGCCCAAGCAGCCAGTGGGTTTTCCCCCTCTGTCAGCTTCTGCCTTTGCCGGTTCAAGCTTGCACTTGGATTTGGATGAGTTAGAGGGTTCTAACGAAGCCAAAGTAGAATTTCAGCAAGCGCTAGATATCCTGTTTCGTATTTTACCTGTGGAACGTTGCCCAGCAATTAGTGAGACGACTTTTACCTTCCTGGTTGTGGCAGCAGATGAAAGTACAAAGAAACCTTCACGCTCGGAGATTCCTTATTGCCGGCGCCGGATTTTGAGGATTGTGTGTGCATTGGATAAAAAATTGGCTGCTCTGCCTCCTCGTGGGTTTCTGAAGGTAGACAATCTTCCACGCTGTGGATTATTGGAAAGAGAACATGTTTACTTTGCTTCTGGTTTTCCCTTTACCCGTAATGTTTCGGATCCAGATGCACACTCATTTTTTGTCTTCTAGAACTAGCAGTTCAATTCCCAGATGATTAGACCGACAGACATGTTCTGACCGCTGGCGCAGGTTTATTCCTTCATGTCTTTGCTTATGGAAGCTATGGTCCTTGTGTCGGACAGAGAGGGCGGTCCCTTCACGGCAGGTAGACTGACATGGCTAAGTTAGCAAGGGTGCTTAATACAGCCACTTTTCATGCATCAGTATTAAGTATGGCTCTACACATGAATCTATTTCTGGTTCAAAGAGATTCTTTTTGTACACTCTACTTCTGTTCTGAGGGCCATCATAAACACCAACTGCACGGAGCCTTACTTGTTTGAAGGAAATATTCAGAAAATAAGACATTTAATTTAGACCTCAGCCAGATGAACACCTTTCTCCACACGCTGCACTTCTCTATGGAGACTACCAGGTCAGTGAGGACAGCGGTGGTGGTGGCGATTTCGCAGTCAGCATTGATTCTGCATGTCCCAGCTCACCCTTCAGCGTCGCGATTCCTCCACTTTGCCTTCGAGGGGAGGTTCTACCAGTTTGTGGTGATGCCTTTTCGTCTGTGCCTCATGGGTCTTCACCTGAGTCATGGATGCAATTCTTTCCCACTTCCGGATGATGTCCGGTTTCGGCAATCTTGACGACCTACTGGTTACGCAGAGGATGCCAGCCAAGTAGGCTCCAACCTCCTAGCCCTGATTCCGCTGCTGACCTCGCTGGGGTGGAAGATACACCAAACAAATTCAGATTTGGAGCGTACACAGGATTTCATCCACCTCGGGATGAGGTTCCAGAGCCTCATGAACTTGGTCTCCCTGCCAGAGGCGAGGGTGGCTCCCAGGTGGGATACTGCAAGCCGGTTTTTGTCCTGGACCACTTGTCTGCCTCGGGACTGCCTGCGTCTTCTAGGTCTCCTGAATTCAGCAGATTTACTGTCGTTGGGAAGACTGTGCATGCTTCCTCTGCAGATGACGATTTTATCCCAGTGGCGTCCCGCATCGGGTCGTTTAGACGACCAGGAGCCCATATCCTCTCTGGCCAAACAACACCTACAGATCTGGAACAACAAGACCTGGTTCCCAGGAGTCCCTCTTCAAGAATTCCTGCCAATGTTCTCCATCTCTACAGATGGCAGTCGGAGTGGTTGGGAAGCTCATCTTCTGCCTTCTTTCGAGATGCAGCAGGGGCAGTGGTCAGAGAGGGAAAAGACTTTTCTCATCAATTACCTGGACTTCTGGCAGTGTGGAGGGCGCTGCAGGGTTGCCAGCAACGTCTGCACCAGACATATGTCATGATCATGTCCAACAACTCTACTGTTGTGGCCTACCTTTGTCGCCAAGAAGCACTCTTTCTCTAGAGTTGTGTCTACTTGTGTGGAATCTCCTCTAGTGGTGCCATCAACACGATATCACGTTACAGGTATGCCACATTCCCGGAAGACTGAATGTGGCTGCGGATTCTCTGAGCAGGAAAGGGCATATCATTCCATCAGAATGATCACTACACCCGAAGGTTTTTCAGCACATGCATCAGGTGTTTTTTCGACCACAGATGGATCTCTTTGCCACACGCTGGAGCTACGAACTACCGACCTTTGTGTCCCGACATCCAGATCTCCCACCTTGTCCCAGAACGTCTCAACCTTCACCTCTGAGTGTTATCAAGAAGGCAGTCGCCAGACGAGATTCACAGATGAAGCAGTGGCGCACATTATCACCACTCTAAGGCCCTCCACTGTAGCAGTGTATGAAGGTAAGTGAAGGGTTTTTCATCAATGGCTCACTCGTCAAGGGTTGGAACTGTCTCAGGTATCACCAGCTTAGGTGGCTACTCTGGCTGTTTAATGTGAAGGGGTTGGCACCTATAACCATCAAGGGTTATAGTGCTATGCTTTCCGACACTTTTCGTCATTTAGGGCTATGGGATGTGGGATCTAATAAAGATTTGTCCGACCTTTTGGCAAATTTGTCCGAACTTTTGACAGATTTGTTCTGTGCATGACCATCTTTATTCCCATCCTGGAATTTGGGATGGGGGCTCACTTTTCTCAACTCATCCTTTCGAATTCTTGTCCCAGGCACCATTTCAGTCCGTTACTTGGAAGACCTGCTTTTTAATTGCAGTGGCTTCAGCCTCTCGCCCTTCCTGCATGCAGTTTTGGGCTGATGAACCAGTACCTGTGCTTACGTACCCGGGGTTTTGAGCAAAGAAATATACTACCCTTGATGGGCCCTCGATAGGTTTCCTTACACCCTCTGCCTAGAGCAGAACCCTGTGATCCAGGTAGGCTAAAGGATCCGGTACATGTCTTACGTATTTACCTTAAAAAATATCCACTTCCCGAAGGAGGGGCAGGTTACGTTTTTTCTGCTATTACACGACAATAAGGTAGATATAACGGTGCAGACTATTGCTACCGGGATTAAATCTGTAATTTGGGCAGCTTGTGTGGATCTCTCACAGCTTCCCTAGTCTAGGCAAAAGCTCATGAGGTTCAAGCTGTAACAACTAGCCTTGCCTTTTCGCGTAATGTAGCCCTAAAAGAGATTATTAAAACCATAGGTTGGCGCTCAGATTCTACGTTTGCCTGGTTCTACCTGTGAGACCTTGGAGTGTGTCTGCAGCGCAACATGTTACTCATAGTATTTCATGTCCAGCCTGCCCTGCCTACTCTGCTCAGTAGATCAGCTTGGAAGGCTTGCCGCTAGGCCACCCGGCTGGAATTGAGGTACGTCTTAATAAATTTTTTATGGGGATACCTTTGTTCACCTTTTTGTAGGTTTCCACACCCCCAACCTTTTATTTATTCTCCTCACAGTCATGTCATCTGGTACAGTATGAAGAAGAAATATCATATTTCACGGTAAAATTCCTTTCTTTGAGTACTTACCAGATGACATGACCGTTAGTTCCCTCCCACCTCCCTGCTATGGGTCTCTGTTCAGTCTGGCAAAAACTGGAGAGGTGAACTCACAGGTGAGAAGGGGCGGGATGTGGGGTGAGTTGGGTGAGTTTGTGTTCTTCCCGTTCATTGGTCATTGCTGAAGAATTGGAAATGGATAGTTGGAATTGAGGTAGCTAGTCAGGAACTCCTCATAGTCATGTCATTTGGTAAGTATTCAAAGAAAGGAACTGTACCATGAAAAATGGTGTACGAAAACTTTCTATTGTCCCATTCTTGTGTCAGGTTCTTAAGTCAGCCATCAAAGAGTGCCTGGAATCTGCCAACAAACTAAAGGCAAAAAGCATAGCCTTCCCCACCCTTGGGACAGGTAAACTGGGGTATCCCAGTGATACTGTAGCAAGCATCATGCATGAAGTGATAGGCAAGTGGTTGCATGAAAACCGTGACAGAAGTTTACAGGAGGTGCAAGTTGTGGTCTTCTCCAAAGACAGAGACTCTCTGGAAGTGAGTCTATACAAATTTGTCTGTAAAATATTTAACTGTGACTAAAGCCATCTTCACTATTTATCTTTTATCTGCTTGTTGAGCAAATCAGAAACCAACATTTAGTCATACAGATATCCTGTCAATTTATTTCTAAGTATCTGTAGAGCACTTTCACTTTCTTGTCATTCTTGTTTTTATTTTACAAATAGAAATACTGTAATTTTTTCAGTTTGTTATTTTAAACTTTATATTAAATTATATATTAAATATATTTTATAAATTTATATTAAATAGTGATTACTCTTAGGTCACAATTAGTAATTAATTCTTTGATGAAATAAGTCTGTTGTCATGACAGATTTCATAATATATCACTCTTGTATGACTCCAGCACAAAAGTATGATCTTTCACTTGAAGGACTCTCTGTGATGTTAAACCAGGCCATCTGATTTTCATATTCTACATGGTTCATTTGTTTGAAAAAACTCGAAAGTACTCACTATTTTATGTCTGGGAAATGTATGTTCAAAATGATTCATGTATGTTCAAAAGGCTTTCCAGAAATTGGAGGGTAGCCATCACCATGGTGATGGCGAACGCCATGGACATGTAGCTGGATACAGAGACATGGGTGAGGTTTGGAAGAAGTTTGATTATTATAGAATTATCATAACAAAATCAGAAAACTGTGGTCAGATAATAATACTTATTGAAACAACCAGTCACGATTAGTTTACAAAGGAGTATTTAATACAGTTTACCTCACTTTCCTGTAAGATGCAGTTCAGAAAGTCAAGAGTATTGCACTTTAAGCTGTTAAGGATTCTTTAGGCTTTGATAATGAAATGAACCTTTTCATTAGCTCATTACCACAATCGTTCCTACCAATATCATCAGTAATAGAAATCAGAGCAACATTTCACTAGTTTATGAAACTAGGAAGGAAAAGTGCATTATCATTCTTGTTGTGTTACATTATCATTCATGGCATAATTATCCATCCCTACATTTTTCTGGAATCAGATACACCAACTAATTTAAAGATGAAAGTTGGTGAAACGACAATCATTGTAAAAGAAGGCAATATTCTGAAAGAGCGCTGTGATGCCATTATAAACAGCACCAACAACTCTATGGATCTAACAAGAGGTAATGGTTATCACATATTGTAACAGTGATGCTATCTTGTAGACATATTATAACCCTCTATTTTTGACACTGTCTTCTGCATTCTTCTTCATACCATTTATTTCTTGTTTTGGTTTTTGTTTAAAATTTTAACAAAATCTGTGTTTGCACTTCGTTTTTATGTATTTCTTTCTGGTTTAAATGTATAGGTGCCTTGTCCAGAAAGCTCCTGGAGGCTTGTGGGGATGAAATATTTGCAGAAATCATAAAGAAACGTGAGTCTTTATGATTATAATTTTTTGCTTAATCAACGCAAGTTAGAAGTTAGTGTGCCAGTTTGTGAGAGTGTGTGTGTATGAAGGTCAAGGGGAAGTGGACAGGATTGTGGATACTTTATTGAATGATCCAAGGGTTTAATATGTTTGTATGTGCATGTTTCTCAAGTCAAGATTGTGAGAGGGAATGCATTACTGGGGATGGAGAATATATGATTCTAGTAACTCAGTGATTTTAAATTTGGTTTGTAGACGTTAAGGTATTTCTATGCCTTGTCATATGCAGACTTCTACCCTGAAAAAGATGCAAAACTATGTTTCATAGTTTTACAAAAGTCATTAACCTAAGTTTATAGTCAAATGTAGGGAACTGAACTGTTTGATGGGTCAACGACCCGTTTAAAGTAGGTTGAAATATTGTTACATCATCAATAAAAACATAAACAGGCACAAGATATCAGATGGATGTATACATTCGTATCATTACTACCACTCAGCTTATGGTCCCCCAAACACACACACACTGTGCATGAGTTGACCATTAATGGAATTGTTTCTTGAAACTTTCTGTGCACTTGATCGAATTCCTCTTCTAGATGCACAATTCTAGATCGAAGGTCACTGATGTCAGACCCAAGTGAACTCAGAGTATCTTGGACAGAACTTAGCTGATTTTTCACAGAGTTAAAACCGGTCATTAACTGTTCTTATTGCTGTTCAAACTTGGCAGTAAGCTTTAACTTCATGTCATTGTTAGAATTCAGGTCACTAGAACTGGTCTTGGAATCAGTTTTCTCTGAGCCCTGATCGGGACCTGGGTTTACCTCTACGTCCCCAGAACACAGCAATATGCTGGTGATTATGATCGTTAGTAGTATACACCCTACCCTCACAATCTGGGCCTTGGAAAATCCACACAAATAGACCACAGAAACTCCAGAAAGTTGAGTACTCTGCATGCATGGTTTGCAGCACCACACAGGACACAAAATCACAACGGGTAAATTGAAATTGCCATAATTATAAGAGGAAAATGAAATCCAAAGTGACCACAAGCCAAAAGTGTGTGCACATGGCCTGTGAGCACAGTTCACCTTCCCCCCACCACTAAATGTAGGGAGATAACCAATAGGAACAGCACACAAAAGTCCAACATGTCTCAAGCAAACCATGGGATAGTTCTTGGGTACTAAAAATGCAGTGCTGGCAAAATGTGTACAAACAGCTACATTCGCCAGCCCAGCAAAAAAGAAAGTACCTAATACGTACATGACTGGAGGCATACAAACAGTGGACATAAAAAATGAAAACAATAGGTGAAATCAATGGGATTGCTCCTGAGTGTAAAAAATAGCGCTGGTTATAGCACGAGAAAAATGCTAGATTCAAGAACTAACATTAGTATATAGGGGGGAAGCGGATGGCCGAGTGGTTAGAGCGCTGGCTTCCGAACCGAGAGCGCGCTTGTTCAATACCCGACAAGTGCAGCATACCTCTCCCAGCCGACCCAGCTGATGGAATGGATACCTGACTCCTTAGAGGGTTGGGGAAGGTAAGGCAGCGAGGGAGAGGAGATTGGCACCACCCTCATGTAAAAGCTGGCCGCGAGAAAAGTGGGGTCTCTAAAACCTCACTCCCCAACCACCTGAAAAAGGTTATGGGATGACCTTTACCTTTTACCTTTTTTATTAGTATATATATATGACTGAAGGGAGGTAAACAATAAAAACAGCATATGAAGACCGAGGTCGTATCTGACAATCAAAATCCATGAGCTTACTCATGTGTAAAAGCAAAGTGCTGAGATGATTTGCTAACAGCTACAGTTTGCAGCATAACATAAACAAATAACTTAGATGTTATTTTAACAATAATTCATATATACACAGATAGTAATAAGACTACAAAATGAATATACCGAATCATTTATGATCCTATATTTTAAATCAGTAATAAGCCATGAAAAAATAAAAAATCGCTAGTATTTGTTGTCCTTGATCATTGCAAGGGAAGCAGTGTGGTAAGGCATGTAAGTGGCTGGATATTTTAAGTTTAAGGAATTTCTTAATTTTTCGAAGGGCCTGATATGGAGCAGGAAGGGGTTGCAGCCACACGAGTACCTTCAGATCACCTTTACTGCAGTTACATCATCCACATTAGTGCTGACCGCTTTAAAAAGGACTGGCGTCCGGGGGTGCTGAAAGTGCTGCAATTGGCAGATAAAATGAATTTACGATCTCTTGCACTGCCAGCACTTGGAACAGGTTAGCTTTCTTGGCACCTCATGTCATATATGTATCCACTGGGTAAATTTGGTCAGCTGTTATAGTTGAACAAATTACATGCGTGTATATGTGTGTGTGTGTGTGTGTGTGTTACCCAAGGAAGTGTTCCTATCTAAATGTAGACATTTCCTAACTCCAGGGGGCTTAAATGGAGAGCCACAGAGTCTGGCTCAAAACATGCAACAGGCAATAGAAGTGTTTATAAAGCAAGCAAAGTCAGTGAGGGAGATACGACTCGTCATCTTTCAGCAGGATATGCTGCTGCACTATGTGAATGCCTTCAAGAGAGACACAGCTTCTGGTCATGCTCAGGACAAAGAAAGGATGACGAGAGGTATATGCCATTACTGTTTTGCTAGAGCCTTTTCATTATGTAAAACCTATAAAATAATGAGAAAGATTAAAAGTTATGTTTCAGTTTCAGATTTACAGCTGCATATAGTTTTGAAAGTTACTTTTCATACTTTTCTAAATGATTATTTAATTATACCTTTTCAAATTGTTGCCAAATATACAGGAGTGCAGAAAAAAGGATAAATGTACTCCTATAACTTTTTGGTCTTTGATGGAATGAAGTGTTAGTGATTGAACTTTGAAAGTAACTATAGGTTATGCCATAACATGGTGAACAATGCTCACTGCCTTATGCCCATAGGCTATGGGACATCTTTCCTTACTTTACTATGGCTCAAATACGTTGTAGTAAAACTCTTACTCTTCAAAATCCAAACAAATTAATAGATTTTGAAATTATATCTTGGTTACAAGTACACCAAGAAAGATAGAATAAGGTTTCATTTTAATACATCTAATGCATAAAGGCCTCTTGTTTGCTACAGGCATCAGCAGTCCAAGGTCATCATCACAAGTACCTCTTGCACCATGGAAGTCAGTACAGGTGCTTGTGTACTCTAACAAAATTGGAGCAGCCGAAAGAGTTCTGGAGAAAGTAGACAAACATATCAAGCAAAACCAAACAAAAAAGCAAGAGGAGGACAAAGTCATCTGCAGATTCTCACCTAAGCAGGTGGACCTTTTTTCATCACTGACATGACTGCCTTGTATTGAATAGTTAACTGGAATATCATTTAATATGCAGAATTAAACATGTGACCTGGTGAAGAAATGCTAGAATCTTTCAACAGTTGGAATGGTGCAGGGGCAGCTGGTCATGTTATCATAAAAAATGACTAATAATAATAATTAGGATGCTTGTATAGCGCAGGATCCCAGCATCTGGCCAGGCTTTCCTTGCTTCACATTACCAGGCAAAGCATAAGGAGTACAAAATAGAAACATTTATGGGACACCCGGACAAGGCTCTTGGAAAATTTAGTACTCTCTCTCTCACAGCGAACATGCCCCCCCCCAACACACACACACACATTACACTTAACCAGAGTAACTTTGTCTACGTTGTATACAGCGGGAGAGATGTTACTGCAAAAGCTATTTCTGGAGCAAGAAGGTCTTTAGTGTCCATTTGAAACATGGAACTGACTAAATGGTTTGAGTGGAGAATAGTAGAGAGTTTCATAGCTTTGGTGAAGCATTACAGGATTTCTATATGGAAATAACATTCACCTTCTGCCATCTGGAATTCACACTATTTATATTTATGTTTGTTGATTAGAATGTTTGCTTACCAGTTTGTCAGCTGTGTCCACATGGCACGGTTGTCTAACATTCAAATATCAACATCATAAGTATACTGTTAGGTACTGGTCTGATTTCTGCCATGTCTATGTTTCAGGCATGTCTTAAAACAATAGTCTTTTTTTTTCTCAGTTTTTAAAGTTGTAAGTCGTTAGTAACAAGAATTATCAAATGTCTTTGTATGTATGAATATTGCCTACATATGTGTTTTATATATATATATGTATATATGTGTGTGTTACAGAGGTCAGCAGTAATGGACCTACAAGAGAAATACGAGGTGGCTATTAAGCTTGACATTGATCAAGGTGTCATTAAAATTGCTGGACTTGAGACAAATGTGCTGGAAGCTTTAGCAGCTGTTAAAGACATTAAATCTGAATCAAACAGCAGCCCATCACAACAAGCATGATGGCCATTCGCTGGGAGTATGAAGTGGACAAGGGCAAGTTTAGAAGCTTTGATCCAGAGCACATCATGCAGATAGAGGCAGCTTACAAGAAGAAGGCTTTGACTGTAGATCTGACAGACAAGCAGGGACGAAGATACCAAATTGATTTGAAAGACAAAAAAGAATATTTCTTGGATAAAAAGAATCTTCGCCCCATTTCAGTTCGTCGAAGAGATGTCGTTCAAGGTAGCATTTAAGATGTGCAAACTGAGAGTATACATTTAAAACACTAAAAAAAAGTACTCAGGAAAAGTAGAAAACCTTTACTTAGACATGCCACAGACTGTTGAAATTTCATGAGAAGAAGATTTTTAAGAATGGGCAATATGAAGGTTAAAAAGATTTTCTGTTCAGGTTTATTTTCCAGGTGAGAATGTTATTGAGTGAACGGAATATGTATACATTTTGCAGTGATTCTTCATACTTTTTTGTAAATAAGGCAACATTGTTATGCAGGTTTTATAGTTCCGCCTGAGAAAATTTTGCTATATCAATAATAACTAGGACAAGAATCAACAGCTTTAAATGTATAAACATAGAAAACCTTTTAAATTGCTTTACAGTTGAGAGCTTCTTAAGCTCCCACTAAATCAATGTCGCTTATTTTGATTGATGGTAACCACCAGAACTATAAAGAGCTAATGCCTGTATATTAAAAATACATGAAACTGATGTAAAATAATGTCGAAAATAGTGTGAATGATAGAATCATCACATGCAAATATTTGTGTAAACAGAAAAATCCCGAGAGATCCCACTCCCTGACCATTGGCAGCACATGTCAAAAGGGGACAAGGTGAAGCTGGTGGACTTAGATTCCTCCTCCAATGAATATAAACGAGTGCTGCAGCACTTTGGAGGCCAGGCTGTCAAGGTGATTGTTGCCCTGTATTTAGACTGTCAGGTTAATTCTTACATTGCATCAACAAGGTATGCAGTATGCAAGAAAGGTAGACAATCCACAAAAATTCACCAGCAGAAAATGTAAGAGATGCCAGTAGAAATGTGTAATGCTTGATCCACAAAATTACTTGAAGAAGACCTGAGGAAACAAGGAATCCTTCAAGTACAGTCTAGACATGATAAATTGTTGCCAGCTGTGGCAGATTTCCTCCCTATATCATTTACCTAAAAAGCCATTACATTCTCTTTACCCTCACCACCCCTGAAGTTAATCACTGCCTATACTGTTCCACTTGTTATGTTGCTAGTTGCAACTGATTGTTTAAGTTCATAACTGACTGCATAATACACATGCAGATCCCAGGGTGAAGAGAGTAGACAGAGTATTGTTAAATGGGGTCAACAAAGAGTCTACCTTCTTCAAAACCCTCTCCAAAAGTTTCTCTATCAGCATAGCGGTCTTGGGCTATTTTAATGTCACATATTGAAAGGTTGTTTTTTTTATCTTTTTCTGTATTTTGGCTCTGTTTGTCCATGATAGGAACAGTATTGTACTTGTAAGGTAATTGGTGTCAAGCAGAGGCACTTTGGTTTCCTTTTGTGATCAGCACATTGTCAGAAAAATTACCAGCATTTTGTCTTTACCAGAACATGCACTTCAGGAGAATTTGTTTTATTGATTTTAGGTAAATGTTATGCTATGCTCATATACAGAAGTCATCAGCACTTGAAATCATTTGTACCTAGGCAGCTCAGCTGCTCAACCTTAGATGAATTGTTGATTGTGTGAGCATGTGTGATGATGTAGGTGTGCTTTACTAATGGCTTTGGAGGTAAGATTACATGTTCTTGTATTTTGCTATGATACAGCACTTACCACTTCCTTGTCTCCTAAGTGGCAGTTTTTGTTTTTGTTTTTCCTAACTACCCTAATAGCAGATAATGCCAAAAATGCATGGGTCCCTTTCTATGGGACCAATATAGGTTTTCGGCATTCTGTGCTGCTAGGGTAAGTATACTTCCTAAGTATAGTATACTGCCCATTGGGATTAATAAACTGTGTCATTTGATACTATCTGTTGGTTAAATGGAAGTTCTTTGTGCTTTGAAAAGAGGAAGTTAGTTGGTCTTTTATGCCATGTCACCAACTAAGGCTAGCTCACAGCAAGAACAATGTACAGGACCACTCAAAATTGAAAAGAGGAAGCATTATTATTCAATAAAAATGACTGAGATTCAAGAGACAATTGAGACTGGGAACGTTTGGAGATAAACAGTGTATATTGTAGACGCAGTCAATGCACTACACACATAACATGCTTCTTATGTTGTGGTTCATATAGCCACATTGTCACCACCTTTGCTAGATGGATGCAAGATGTAATGTTTTGTTGCCAAAAGTATAAGAAAGCTGCAATTTATTTTTTAGATCCAGCGTGTGCAGAACCCAACTCTCTTCCAGCAGTACAAGGTGAAGAAGAAGGAGCTGGAGATGCACAACCCACCTGGCACTGAAAATGAACAGAGGCTCTGGCATGGGACTGACTCCAAAAACATTGACAGCATCATTACTAATGGATTCAACCGGAGCTATTGTGGGCAACATGGTATGAATAAAAATGAAAAATTACTTCAGAGATTAGAAAAAAAGGAGCAGAAAATTGTGTGCATTGGTTTGTGTATGTGCATTCATTTGTGTGTACTTTATTCCTGTTGGCGTGTATAACTGTCTGTAGGCATTGTACAAAATGTTTAAAATACGTTTTTGCTCAGATGTGCTTATGAATCTCACTAATCATTCACCTGTTGCCAGGCACAGCCTATGGACAGGGTGTCTACTTTGCAACAAACTCTGGCACTTCCAAAGGATTTGCCAGTGGTGGAAAGATGTTCCAGGTTCGGGTCTTGGTAGGCGAGTCAGTGCAAGGAAACTCAAGCATGAGAATGCCACCAAATAAACCAGGGCAAAACCGTCCTTACGATTCATTGAGTGGACCAGGAATGTTCATCATCTTTCATGACAGCCAGGCCTACCCAGAGTACCTGATCACATACCAGTAAAATTGTCAAAGACTACATAACCCTTTTTTTCAGCATAAAACAGTGGTCTTAATTAATCAGTGTAATTAGCATGGACTCCCCCCAAAAAAAGTCAAAGATCAAACTGATAAACTCATGTTTGTAGAAATTAAAACTGAAGACTTGGCATCGAATGCAGATAATTTAGTGTAGATTTATTAGATTTACTGAGCTGGTTGAGACCTAAATTCCACTGGTTTTCTGCTAGTGGGTGATGTGATTATAGTCATTAAAAGATGTTATATTATCATGTTTTGGATTTGTTTTCAATTGTGAAATTATATAAATTATAAAACTGAAGAATTGGTATTGAAGATAAAGATAATTGAGTGTAGATTTATTAACTTCTTGTGCAATTTCATTGTGCAGTCACCTGGATTCTACAGGTTCTCTGCTGATGAGGTCTTTCACTTGTAGACATTATGACATGACATATATATCATGTTTTGGACTTGTGTGCAATTGTGAAATGAGTTGTAGTCCAATTTGTATAGAATCATTCATTTCAAAGTTAAGAGAAACAGACTACATCTTTTCTGAAGAATTTATAAATTGTTTAATAAAAATAAATATCTACAGTCTGGCTGCTCATTAAAGATGAAAAGACTAAATTTTAAGCATTTGACAGAAATACAGAATAAATTACATGTGTAACCGGACTGACCGGTCGCTACACATACACTGCCCTAGCGCCATAAATCAGTCCGTTCCTCTTTCTTGTCCCAGGGGAGAGGACGGAAGTTCCCAAGGAGAACTTTCGTTTTAAAGTTCTGGCTCTCGTTAGTCGGGTGCGTTGTCTCATATCCTGCCTCGCGTTGTGTTCTTTTTTTTTTTTCATCTACGGCACCCGCACTCAGCCGACCTTGGAGTCCACAAAAGACCTGCTTTTCTCTAAACCAAAAGTGTGTTCTCTGCGGTGTATCTCTCAGCTCCTTGATCTTCGTGTGTGTGTTCTGCTGCTCGACACGATTACGATGAACGACACGATTTCTTTCTCTCTACCGATTCTCATTCATCTTGTTCACACGACGAGGACACATACATCACGCTAGCATACGGACTAAGACACTTGCACAGATGAGTAAGTTCAAAGACATAGATTTATTTACATAATTTACAACTACAGCTGCTATTATTCCTATTCTAACTAACCTACCTACCTAAATCCTAACACCCTGGGGGGGGGAAGAGGGGGTTGAGTGATGAGAGTGCTTTTCAGCCTGCCCAGTCGCCTTTCGGCAAACAGGAACCTCTCTTGTAGTGACCAGTCGTCTTTCGACAAGCAGGTCCAGAGACCGAGTTTTCTCTGGTATTTATACTGAAGTAGCTGGGTGCTACGTCACCCGTTGTGCGGTCAGCCTGCCTCGCGACGCTCCACTCGCGCGACCAAGCGTAGGGTGGAAGGGGGTGAAGGGTGGAAGGGAGAAAGCACCGTCAGCGGTACAAGCTGTCTAGCGCTCCCGCTACACTCCCCTGTCCTCAGACCTAATGTACTAACTAAAAAGTACATTAGTCCAAAATAAAAGCACAATAACACATCTTCTAAGATATAAACATGTCAAACATTCAAAGTTGAAAGTTCAAAGTTTTCCAAATCGTCAACATCTGCAAAAAAATAACGTATAAGCAAACGTCGTTTAGTCCATTGAAGTGCAACGTGCACAAGTCATTTAACAGTTCTTTCACTTTTCTTCTTCTTCACTATGTTCATCAAAGCATAACACCAGAATCTTCTCCAGTGTCTGTAGAACACTTGTACCGCTTGCGATCGGTCACTCGGTGGTCACTCTGTCACGTGCAGGAGGCGTACGGGAGGCGCTTCACTTTTCGGGCTCCGCAGCTTCCCGGCCTAGCGCGTGGTGGCGTCCTTGGTAACCTGGCAGGGCACTGCATGGGAGTTTGGTGGTGATGTCAGGTTTCATTCACGAGTCTAAGGGTCGAGTAGAATAGTACCCCTACCCCCTTTGTTTTTTTAACGTCTGACCACCCGCATTTTCTTCCAAACAGAATACGAGAGGGAAGGAGATTTCGTGCGCATGGCAGTCAGCACTCACTCAGCTTGACGGCGGTGTGGTATCCCTAATTTATTGCAGGTAGTGGGTTGGCCAGTGTCTCGTATTGCGCCCTGCCCTTCCCTTTGTCCGGTAAAAGTTCACACATTTTAAGACTTACAAGTAATAGGACTAAAGAAGGAGAAAGGGAGGTTAACAGACGGTCACTGGATTCATTACACATTTGAACAAAACAAAACAACACATTCTGCGACCAAAACTTTTTGGTCTCTACGATCCCATGAAGACGACTCTCCGGCCATTGCTACGAGCGCACTGATTGGTTGGTCTTTGATCTTCTTTTCCCATATGCAAATGAGCCAGCCTCGTTCCGTATACAGCGGCGGCGTTTGGGGGTGGCAAATGGGGCGGCCGCCCCAGGCCCCGCTCTCGAAGGGGCCCCGCGCTTCAGCCCCGAGGTCATCTTTATTAAGGTGACCAGACGTTTAGACGGGACAGTCCCGCTTTGGACCTCGTGTCCCGCCTGCTCATAAAATGTCCGGGCAGGACGCCCAATGTCCCGCCTTCTGGCAAGTCCCTCAACGTCCCGCACGTCTTTAAAAATCTGAGTACCCTCGCCGGTGGTCGTCTGCTCGTTCCTCTTAAGGTGTCATCTTCTTTGGTTACGGTTGTCCGAGTTCCCCCACTTTCCAGTGGCATTAACTTTCCTCCCTACCCTAACCCCACGCCAGCTGACTACACACCAAACCTAGGGAGAATGGAATGGACAACAAATGAGTACATAATGGCCTTCACTTGCCAAATTTATAGTGTAAAGTGTAGCTGTTTGAAGTCGCTCACTTTCCTTTGAAAGCAGGTGCCCCCTTTGCCCTCTGACGACTCTATCAGACATGTCTGTTATTATTTTTTTTTAATCTTTTTACTTTCTCTGTGTATAGAATGCTACAGACTGCCGATTTCTGCTCTGTTGTACTTGATATAATATATTTTTAGCAAATTAACCTAGGATGATGTTAAAAATATGAAAACAAGTGCATTTGACATTTTGGCAGACGATGCCGATCCAAAGGCATCCACAGGCCGTGTTTGAGCCCACCCCTGGTATAGAGTTGTAGACTAATGTAGTTTGTTTGGTGATGGAAAAACGGGAAGAGAAAGTTTCACTGTGTCGTGAAGTAACTGGAAACAAGCTCCTTTCACATCTGACTTAGGGCTTAGAGGTTGCAGTGCCAGCGGCGGGCCCCATCCTCTCCATTCACAGAGTGGCCGTGCATCAGTAACATACCCCTCTCTTTACTGTCAACTCCAACTTGCTTGCAGGCCCCTTCAGTGGCACATTAATTCAGAGACCTTAATGCACGAACTTTCTTCTAGAATCTAGACAGTTCATGCGCGATAAATCCTGGGTGTACAGCGGCCTTCTGACAAGTGGCCCGCTACCCCGACGGCCCCGCCTACCTTCAACATGGAAATTGTATACTGCAGACTTGAAACTTAACATCAGCAGGTGTAATGCTTGGGTGTTCCTTCTTCAGACCAGAAAAAGAAGAAGGAAAACAATATAAGGTAGGAATATTTATATTTAAATTTTAAAAAACCGTTTTTCTTTTTTAAAATGGAATACTGTAGTGGACAGATCTGCCGTTGAAAGCACCACTACTCGGCAAAGTCAAAGGAAAGGTTCCCCCCACCCACCTCCTTTTTCGGCGTTCTTTGTCGGTGACGACACCATCATCTGCACGCGTCCCGCTTTCGCTTTACCGAAACGTCTGGTCACCTTATCTTTATGAGTTTGTCAACTGAAAATATATTTTGTGTTAAATGAAAAATTACTGAGAGGGGCTCTTTAAAATCAGACTTTTTTAAGGTCAAAGTCCGAAAGCCTCGTCAATCGCCTCTATGTCTTCGAAAATATAATCCTTTAAGTGGTCGCAGGTGTTCTTTATACAAATACCCGAAAATTACAAAAGGTGTGGATGGCTTGTCCGTTTTTATTTGGCTGGTGAGTCATAATCCTGTACAGGTACCCGGATAACATGTAGCTTTAGCTAGAAACATATTCCAGTCTGCGTCAGGGACCTGGTCAGAGTACTAGGACTGAGTGCATGTGTGCGGACGAAAGTCATGAGTGATGGGAGTTTCTGGAATGTGTGCCTGTTTGATGTTAAAGAAGAAAGAAAGAAAAGGTGTGACGGGAGAGGGAGAGAGCGGTCAGCGAGGAGAGATAGGGGTAGAAAGCAATGGGCGAGAAGAGGTGAAACTGGACGCTAAATGGAGGGGAGGAGGATTGTGTTTCCGATGGAAGCGAGAAGTCACTGCCGGGACAGTGTACTTGTGGGAAGGGAAGAAGAGAAAGGGATTCGGAGAGAGGTGGACGCTTTTTAGGAGTAGAGAATCATTGCCTAGAGTTTAGACATTGAAACCGTGCGTTCAGCTAGTGTCTCGATAGTGGTGCACACGGAAACATTAATTAACGGTGTTTCAAGGTGATTTTCACCATTTCGCATCGACGCCATGAGTGGAAGGCCCCGAGATAGATTTCGCAAGTATGAATCAGGTTCATCAAAAGCGCAGAAACGCAAGTTAAGAGAAGAATTTGTTAAAAGTCAAACAGGAGCGTTGGACAAGTACATGTGCTTTTCAAAGGAGGTCGTTAAACAGCAAGAAAATTTTGATTTAGTCCTGGATTCTAACTTGACATGTGAGGAAGGCAGTGGGAAAAATGACAATGATTGTTGTGATGATGGTGATAATGAATCTTTGAGTGATTTATCGTCAGCTGCGAACTCCCAGAACTTAGCAGTTAGTGAGGACAAAAGCGGCTATTCTGAAAACATTGATGCAGGAAATAGTTCATACCCACATATCGAGATCGTAAAAGATATCTACGATCCGGGTCATTGGGAACATGTAACCAATGACGTACGGGATTTGCTGGTGGAGAAAGGTCCCATCAGATTACCTGACGACTATGAATATCCTATAAATGAAGAGAAGAGACATTTTTCACGGAATTTTTATATTCGGAAGATGGCAAACAACGAATGTGTAGATAGGCGATGGCTGATTTATTCGCAGTTTAAAGATGCAGCATTCTGTTTTTGTTGCAAGCTGTATGGAAAATCTTCCGCGGGAAAATTGTCAAACGGAGGTTGTAATGATTGGAAACATCTCGGAGTAAAACTGCAAAAACACGAGCTTACTGCAGAGCATATTAACAACATGAAAACATGGTTTGAAGCTCTAAAGCGGATGTCCTGGAATGATGGCATAGACAGTATGATGTTGAAGCACATAAAGAAGGAAAAACTTCATTGGCGTGCAGTCCTGACAAGAATCCTGGCCGTCGTGCAGTATCTTGCTGAAAATAACTGTGCGTTTCGTGGGAAGACAGAAAAGCTCTATCAACCGAACAATGGTAAATTCTTAGGATTAATTCAAGTACTTGCAAAATTTGATCCAACCATCCAAGAGCACGTTCGTCGTATTAAAGATGGGGAAACGCATGATCATTATCTAGGGCACCAAATCCAGAATGAGTTCATAGAATTGATGGCATCTAAGGTGAAGAAGATAATTATCGATAAATTGAAACGTGCAAAGTATTTTTCAACGATCCTTGATTGCACACCTGACGTCAGTCACAAAGAACAGCTGTCTCTGATTGTGCGCTTTGTCGATATCGATGACTGTGACATAAAAGTAGTGGAACATTTCATAGAATTTTTTATTGCTGAAGACACTACAGGCAAAGGATTGTCGGAATTGTTGCTAGCAGCACTCGAAAAACTTGGCTTAAATATCGATGACTGTCGAGGACAGGGATACGATAATGGAGCTAATATGAAAGGAAAACATCAAGGAGTGCAAGCCCATATACTTCGCGAGAATAGTCGGGCATTTTTCACACCCTGTGCCTGCCACAATCTCAATCTTGTGTTGGGAGATATGGCCAAGAGCAGCTCACAAGCAGTGACATTTTTGGGGGTTCTGCGAAGAATTTATGTGATATTTGCCGCTTCACCAGGAAGATGGAAGATTTTGGAAGATGCTGTCCCTTATAACACAGCAAAATCACTGTCGGACACAAGATGGGAATGCCGTTTACAGAGTGTAAAAGCATTGAGGTATCAAATGAGCGAAATAAGGGAGGCCCTTTTCACTGTAGCGGACGAGTCCAGGGACCCTATGGTAAAAACCGAAGCCGAATCTCTTGCAAATTTTGAGGTGGGAAATTTTGAGTTCATACTTGCCACGATCATATGGTATGACATTCTGTTTGCTGTTAATACTGTGAGCAAATCGCTACAATCTGCCGACATGCAATTGGATGTAGCAATACAACAAATTAAAGGACTCGTGACATACTTAACAAAGTATCGGGACACTGGTTTTCATTCTGCTATGATTACTGCAAAAGAAATTGCAAGCAAAATGGATGTGGAACAAGTATTTAAACAGAAAAGAAACCGACGAAAAAAGAGACAATTTGACTACGAGAGTACGGATGAAATAACGTCATCAGGTGAACATGCTTTTAGAACGGAATATTTCTTTTCCATAATGGAGCAAGCAATTATGGCTATGAATACACGGTTTGAACAACTACAACAATATGAGACACTCTTCGGATTTCTGTACAACATAAACACCATGCGACAATTGAATGATGAAGACTTGTTAAAATGTTGCATGGACCTTGACGTAGCGTTGCGCTCGGAGAGTTCACGTGATTTAGACGGTGCAGATTTGTGTTCAGAACTCAAGATTTTTCGAGAAATTTTGCCCGAAGGTGTAAAGTCATCCATGCAGTGCCTTCAGTACATTTGGAACATTCGGGATTCATTTCCAAACACGGCAATAGCGTACAGAATCTTGCTAACAGTTCCAGTCACAGTCGCAAGCGCCGAAAGAAGCTTCTCCAAATTGAAGTTGGTCAAGAACTATTTGAGGTCAACCATGTCTCAAGACAGGCTTTGCGGCTTGGGGATTCTTTCAATAGAAAAAGACATTGCTTCCAATCTGGACTACGAAGACGTCATCAATGAATTTTCCACACGGAAGGCAAGAAAAGTGGATTTCATAATTCATAAATAAACATTAATGTAAAACTTTTAGCTTGAAAACTCTGAGACTGACGTTGATATGCAGAAGGCTGCTATGTCCATATACAGCCTAGTCGTCATCTCTTTATTGCATGTCTCGTATTGACTCATTGCTAGCTGTGTTAAACAAGTTGTGACAAAAAATTGACGTTCAGAAAACACTTCTAAGTTCTAATTAAGCAAATTATTGAACCCATGTCTTCACGCTACACCCGACAATAATAAGAAGCAGTTTTAAGTTATCGTCACCATATTATTTCGATTTAAGAAAAAACCGCTACTGTCACAAACGGTGGGAAAGGTTACGATCAATTAAAACACTAAATTCGTTCGTTATTTTGCGAAATTGATCCAGCCTATCTAACTGTATATAAATCAGTGCTTCCGGCATCATATTGATATTGATACACGTACTCCATTACCCCGGCCCCGCGCTGATGGTCGGCCCCAGGCCCCGCGTATTCCTAACGCCGCCTCTGTCCGTATACATTGCAAGTCAGAAGTTATAGAATGCAATCTATAAATATAGATTTCGAATGTATAGATAGAAAGCATTCTATAGCTAAAGAATTGAAAGGCATATATAAAATGAATTGGATAGCAACTTCTGAGTATAATATAAATGAAACACTTCGGTTTTTAGCGAGTTTTTCTCTCTCTCTCTAGCTATACGTACATTGCAATGTATATATAGCTTTACATTGCGTTTTGTACTTATAGAATGCAATGTATAGCTATAGAATGCAATCTATATAAAATGCAATCTATAAGTATAAAATGCAATGTATTGCTATACATTGCATTCTATAATTATACATTGCAATGTATAGCTATAGAAATAGCAAATTTGTGAAAATTCCCCTCTTGGCGCCCCATAGCAACCCACCAGAGAGAAGCGAGTTGTATGGAGACGGCAGTCACTGCAAACCAATGACTACTCCTGAGAGACTGATTCCGTGGCAAGCATTTGGGGAAAAACTGATCGGTACGGTTTTAGCAGGAGTTTTAATTACTGCAAACCATCAGTGTCTCGTCTGTAGAGGACAGGTTCCGCGGCAGGTCATCTGAGAGAATTTACGGTGACGGCAGAAGCTTTGCTGCGAACCGGTAGCATCTTCACTACCAAGGGGTATAGTTCCTATGAGTCACGTGTTGAGCTGAGGGACAAGACCAATTCCGCTGAACACCAAATTCTGACCTAGGGATATGTCCAACTTTATAAACAATAATTTGGACGAATTATTGTGACATTGTTCCGTATTGGATACCGGGTCACCTGTTCTGGATTATCTGCTCATCGGATCATCTTCCCACCCGTTCATCGCACATTCGAACTATTGGATACCGGGTTACTTGTTCGCCAGTTTTGGATTATCCGCTCATCGGATCATTTGTTCACCCATTCATCGCACTTTCGAACTATTGGATACCAGTTTACCTGTGTTGAATTATCTCATCATCAGTTAGGTGGCCCTGCAGCAGAGCTCGTAACGTTGACTACCCATAGTTAATCCCGTTTGTTCATTCATTTTTATTTTTTTTTAGACATTAAATGTGAGAATCGTTGGTCGGCCATTTTTGTTTGAAAAAGGTAGAAGAGGGCCGCGAGCGTAGTTACATGAAAATGTACACACACGCTCGCACCCACTCATAAGAGCACTCTTCACACAAAACGCTACAGTACCATCCCTTCAACTTCCCTCCAATCTGTGAACAATTACATCTAAGCTTGTATTTATTTCTATAGTGTTTTATTATAATTTTTGTTCATTTTGTAATATATATAAAAACATCATTAATAGAAAGATTACAAAATTAATTGGTGTTTAAGTAAAGTGAATGGAATATAGCAGAACAAGTAAATATTCTTATTATAGAATTATAGGAATTTTTCCCATAAGAATAAGCAAACCAGGTCTCCTGTTATTCAAACTACTTTCTGGAATGTTAAGCTATCAGCTATGTTCTTGTAGCTGTATCACCTATACCACATGGCACACTCTTGTGTACACTTATGAGGAGAACATAGCCATACGTTGTGTCTCTATTAGGGAAACCACTTGCTGGCTGCCTGCACCAACTGCTACTTCCACCGCCTAGCAGGGTACACTTCAAGCAAACTTTATGCAAAATCCTCTGCCAGGCTTTTGGCTGAGATGGCGATCAGCTGGTGGTGCAGCTACTCCTAAAGCTTCTCTCTCTCACATCTCCTTCCTGTTTTATACTCGCTGGGAAGGTTAATGTGCAAAGGGTACCTGGCCGTATTGGAGGAAGAATTGTTTTACGCAAAGCCAGCAACTAAGGCAGCCAGCCCTGTAAATAGATGCTACATGCAGAGAACGAGCAGCGTGCCCTAGACAAGAGCTAAACCCTGAACAGCCAACCCTCACTGTATTGGTGACAGGTGCTAACCATTGCCCCACTGGACTGCCCTGGGCATATTGGAGGACAGCACCAATTGTGTAGGTTGGGTGCTGCCCCCTCCTCGCTTAGGCCTCCTCCATCCAGACTTATGTGCCAATCAGTGTTACTGACCAGCGCTGGCATCCAACTGGTCTTCAGCTGGCCTTTAACTCTTCAACCATGTTAGTTTATAGTGTAATTGAAGCAATTTATTTTTAAAGTTATCAAATAAAATAGATTCGTTAATTTTTGGAGTAGAAAAACTGACATTACAGTGGCAAATACAAGGGAAAATGATCACAATAACTAAGGGAAAATCTGATTAGCATATGAAATAGAGAACAATTAGAAATGTAAGGACATTTTCAATTATCATCATCATTATTTCTTGTTTCCTGCCTTTTATTCATTGTTGTAAGGTGAATTTACAGTATATCTGTATAAAGCACAGAAGACTACTGTGTTTGTCAGAAGCCAGATCTGAGCTTGTATTTATCAGCAATATTTACCCACAAGTATACCTAAAATGGCATGTTCAGGACCTCTGGAGTGGTTAATTTATCACAGTGGATCCCTGTCAATATTCTGCCATACATGATAAATATGTGGATATTATGTTTGATCTACTTCACTGCATATCAAAGAACAAATCTGCAAAAATAAACAATATATCAAATAAAAAGCAAAATAGGGATGTTCAGATCTCTAAACACTGCAGGGGAAAAATGCTTGGATAGTCTTGCATGTTTTATTCTAATTTTGCATATTCTGAATATTCCGAGGTCACAGTGCGCAATGCATCAAATGAAAAGTATATAACTTGTACCACCTTTTGAATGTAAACCCATCCTCTTTTGACAATCCTACATGTCATCCTGCAAGCTATCTATTCAAAGCAGTATCTGTCATTCAGCAAGTTTATATAAATATATCTTATTTTAAATATATCTATTGGAAGATAATAAGATATTCAGGGTAGGCTTGAGTGTCATTGAAGATGGCATAAACAGAAGGTTTTTGAGGATTGTCAATTACTGAGTCGAAGTGGATAGGTCCTGATCTTGCTGGTAGAAACCTCATGCTGCGGTTTCCTGCTGTTGAGTGACCCACAAGAACTTTGCACTGGTAGATGTAGCGTTGACCTGTGCTGGGGTCAGGTGGAGAATAAGTAGGCTGTGCAGAATAGGCAGAGTTGACTGCAAAGTAGACACCTTCACCATAGACTATGGCTGTGCAAAAAAAAACAAAAAACAGAAAAACCACCATTTCTCTTAAAAATATTTTATTTTCCAGTATTCTTCCACAGCAGCTATTGTTCTAAGGCTATAAAAGTGACAAAACTGTTTCTAAATATATCTGTATATTTAGCCATGATAATCAAGATCATTAGTTTGTCAAAGGTATTTCAGTAGTTCAACGACACTAACTCTGTCAATTTTAAATCAGTAAAAAAGAGATGGTTCTTGTTAAGAACCTTTTGTCATTTCTTTCTATAATCTGCTTAAAATCTTTTCATTACTCTCCTGATGCTCTTTCTACAACTATTAGAATACATTTCTGTATAGACTCAAACATAAAGAATGGGATTATAATTTCTCTCCAGAGTTGTCTTACTAAACAGGTTTCAGAAAGCTACACTAAAACAGAGCACCCTTCTATGAAATCTAACCACATAAGCTGTGATAAGTAAAAAAAAAAAAAGAAAAAATTGCAAGAAAGAAGCTAAAACAATCTTTTTCTGAAAATAGTGACTCTGATGGTGATTCACATGCTTATAAGCATTTTCTGAAAGCATTAGATGTGAAATATGAAATTGCGAACCAACCATTCTTTCCACAGTAGCTGCGATTAAAGCCATAGTGGTTGATGTTGGAGATAGCATCAGAGGCTGTGCCGTGCCACAGCATTCTTTCATTCTGGATTCCTGCGTTCTGTTTATCCAGCTGAGCTTTCTTGGCCATGTACTGTTGATACTGTGTGGGGTTTTCAATCCGTTCAATCTGGAAATTTTGCTTTTGGTGTGACTTTTGTACAAAATTAATATGCAGTTAATCACTCAGCATTTTTTCAGCCTTTCTTCTATCCTAAAATTATACATGTTGATAAGTCTTGAATCTTTAATACCAGCTACTCTGTGTACTCTGACAGCAAAATATGAAAAGCCACATACAGTAAGATGTTGGACTGAAAGTGCAATAAAAGTACTTTTAAATATTTTAAAGGGTGAAGAAGACAATATTACTTGAACATACTGTGAACAGAAAACTAAACACAAGCAACTTAAAAATTTATGTGAGGAATGCAATTCCAGCAAGAATGCAGAAAATTTAGAAAGAAAACAGCTATAGCTCTCTTTTGAGTAAGGATGACCACATGTTGGCAGCGTTCACACTCAAATTTGCCTTTCTCAGCACTATGACTTGCACTAGATTGTTTGTTCATGATTGTCCATTTTCATATCATGCTAAATCTTCCAAGTTTGACTCTGAGGATAAAGTCTTTTGAGTCAATTTGAACTACTTATAGACCTTTACTTGGAAGCTTGTGTAATATTTTAACACAGTACAGGGAAAAGTGAACACTGTGAGAGGAAAACGCAGACTGAGCTGCAATACAATTACAAGCAGATGGCCACTTCTTTCTAAAGTTTTTTTTTTATATTTGTTTGCTCAGTATAGAAGATTAAGTAGAGTTTTTTTACCCTTTTTTTAGATACAAACTGTGAAATATATTATTTCACATATTTGAATAGTCTAAACATGTATAAAATATGAGTCATTCTGTACTTTTATTCTGTGATTCTTTAGATTTGCATGTACACATATGCACACACAAAGGGAAGTTTTGTGTGTATCTGTGCCTGCACATGGGGAGGAGGTGATGGTGTTGTACACCAAGCCAGCAATTACTAAGGATAAATCATGACAAGGCAGCCAGTCCTGTTAACAGATGCCACATGCAAAGACTGCCCGAGACTAAGGCTGAAACCCAGGATACCCAACCTTCACTGTATTGGTCACATGGCTGTCCTGGGCTCAGCTCTTGTCTTGGACATGCTGTTCATTTTCTGTTTACAGTGCTGGCTGCACATGGGGAAGTTCACTGACAGCAATAAAGCACTATCATTTGAACAGTGTGGGATGTGGGCTTAAATCTTATCCCAGACATGTGTCTCAGTGCGCCAACTGCTAACAGGACCTGCTTTGCAATTAACATCAACAACTGTATACCCAAGCATATACAAATGCACATTCATACATGCATAGTTGAGAACCCGTACACACTCTCATGCATGTGCAAAAAACAAAAAGTGTAAAGTTGTTTTACAGATACCATCACTATCGGTCTGTTCAAGCCCAATGTTTTCCTAAAGTTTTTCTCCACTTGCTGGTATTCATGACCTCGAGGATCAAGTCTCACTAGCTTTACGACTTCTTTATCTGGTTGTATTGTCCAGTGTTTTGGCAAGACATCTGTGGAGGACTCTGAAAACATGTTTACAAAATGAATTTTCAGTAAAAGAAATTTACTTTAAAATTTATTTACATCTACTGCTTGTAATGTTTAGAGAAAGCACATTAAAATTATTGTTATATGTGGTCAAGACTTGGTTAGATGCCAGCTGAAGGCTCATTGTTCAGCAGTCCTGTCTGGTGTGCAAGTCTTTGGTCCAGAGGGGAAAGAGTGGTAAGTAGGAGGCAAATCTTCATCATTTGATGAAGCCAGTGGGATAATGCTGAATCACCAGGATGCAGGTGCAAACTACAGTCAGAGCAGAAAATCTGAAGATATTTTAATACTTAAGCTAGATTCATTAGTATAATGACGGTAGGACAAGAGGTTATCCCCCGTCACCTTTAGAGGGCAGAACTAGTACTGATCACTGGACAGTAGGATTGTGGCCTCTTGGAGCAGTAGTAATAAAGCAAAGGCAAGTCGTTACCCTGGAACAACATGGGGAACTTATGGACAAGTGTCTTGTTTCTGAAATTATAAAATGGTGTCCAGACCCAGCAGGTGTCGTTTTACCCATTGAACCATATAGTTATTAAGCGTTCACAAAAGTGTTCTAGTGTAAACAAACATGAAGTAATGTTTGTGTGGCCACAACACTATAACTTTGACACAAGATCCTTCTCTTTGAGTTACCTATTTTGCCTTGGGGAAGCAACTTACTCTTGCTTTAACTACAGCCCCGCATTCACTCTGGCCAGTTGTGTTTTGGTTGAAGGGACGCTAGCACTAGCAGTATGATGACCAATGGCATTCCTTGTTAGTATAGACATGTATTGTTCAGGGGAAGGTGCAGCTAGGCATTAGGTACTTCTTTGATGCAAAGGTCAGCATTTCTTTGGCTTTTCTACAACACCAAGGCAGGCACTTTCTTTCCAGCTTAGAACCAAAACTGTAGAGCAAAGACTTGGGAAAAAAGCCAGGACACTTGTAACATAGCAGGGGTTGGGGCCTCGTTAGCTGAGTGGCATCTATTTTTAAATGTAGCAATGTTGCAATCAGAGTATATCATTCCCCTGCTGTTATATGTTAAATTGGGTTGCCAGAGTTAAGTATTTAACTTTCATCCAGTGCCCAATTCCCTGATGACAATGTCTCAGGTTTGGAGAAAAATGCAAAACATAGTAACAAGTACATTTTCCCAATGGACACCATTTGGTCAGAAGGAATAAACTGGACATTTTGCAGTTTCTTGCTGATTAAAAAAAGTTTTTTTTTCTTTTTTTTTTTTAGTGGAAAATTGCATGCATAGTCTCACATTTTTTCTGCGTTTCCCAGTATGCCAGCAGTTAGTTAACTTAATTCACCTTCTCAGTGGCTCACGATTCTGGAGATATTTTGTCTGTCAGGTTAACTTTACCCATTGGTTTCCTTACCAAGCTATGGCAGTTTTGCCCATGAGTAAATTGACAATGCCCTTTAATACAAGCTCAAGAAATATACAATTCTACCAAGAAAGAACTTAAAAAGCACATTCTTGAAATATGCTAACCATCTAAAAAAAATTAATGACAAGAGAAACTTTTGTTTTGCTCTTCAGACTGTATGTGCCTGCAACTATGCAGTGTTCACCTACCTTTCATCTTGTCTTTCCTAATCACAGCAACTGTGTCACTTCGGTCAGATGCTGGATACTCCTCCATGGAATCAAAATCAATGATGTACTGTATTCCATTAGCATCTGTGATTGTTGCTGTCTTTTGCTTTTTCTGGTAAGCAGATTCTATTATCTGATTTTCACGCTCTTTGTACATTTTCTGCTCAGTTCTCGTTTTTGTCACCTAAGAAGCATAAGCATTAATTTCATTCATATTTCTGCTTAATTATGTAAAAATATTCTTAACATCTAAAAAAAATTCTTTTCACTCTTTATCATTGGTCTCCACCAAATATATCATCTGCTAGCAAATAGATGAAAAAGAGATAATGACTTAAGCCACCTTAATAATCATTACACATTTTGCACTTCAAGGTCAAAATTTACTGAAGTAACTCCTGTTTGAATCTCTCTCTCTCACACACCAGGTCAGACTACTAAATGTATCAGTACAGCAATTAAAAAAAAAATTACATACAAATGGCTCAGGAAGTTTTCATTTTTTACAGTTTTCTGCCCTTTATTCTCAAGTGCGAGTTTGTTTGTTTGTGTTTAATGCCGTGTCAGCAACTAAGGCTATATCACGGCGAGAAAAGGTATTCTTATTTAAAATGTTCGGATCTTTGGAACAGGAAGAGTCCAAGGAGCAGCTGGTAAGAGAGGGAGAGTCTCTACCTGCTGAATATCTACTGCGGGTCCTTGTAGGTGAGGTGCAACACGGAGTGATACTGGTTTTTGCTCGTTGGTACGAATGGCATACAGGGCAGCACGCTGAGATTCAAAAACAGCACGGTAAGCAGGGTTTTCAGGACGAGCTTTTAGACGACAGACATACGACAGAATGAGTTTCAAACGACGGAGAGAAAGTGGAGGGTCACCAGCTTCTGCGTACAAACTTTGTACAGGAGTGGTGCAAAAGGCACCCAAACAGATGCGGAGCCCTTGATGATGAATAGGATCAAGAATTTTGAGATAGGACTCTCGAGCAGAGCGATAGATGATTGATCCATAGTCTAGCTTGGAGCAGACCAGGGCACAATACAGGCGAAGCAGTACCGTGCGGTCCGCTCCCCAGCTGACATGGCCAACTAATCGAAGAACGTCCAAGGCGTTCTGACATGATAGGCGTAACGATTTTATGTGAGAAAGAAAGGAAAGTTTTCGGTCAAAGATGACCCCAAGAAATGTTACTTCCTGGACCACGTTCAGAACCTTGCCGTGTACAGTAATAGATGGGTTTGGAAACATGCCTCGTAGTTTACAAAAATGGATGCATACTGACTTCGTAGGAGAAAATTTGAAACCATTTTCTGTCACCCACTTCTGCACAGCGTTGACGCACAGCTGAAGCCGGCGTTCGAGACACGGTAGGGATCGGCCTCGGATGCAGAGAGCAAAGTCGTCTACATACAACGAGGCCGCCAAACCTGGACAGACAGATTTTAGAATGGAATCTATTTTAATGTTGAAAAGAGTAGGTGATAGAATGCTGCCCTGTGGGACGCCCATTTCCTGTTCCCGAGGAGCAGACAGGATAGATCCTATACGAACTCGAAAGAGACATTGAGAAAGGAAGTTCTTGATGAAGAGAGGCATACGACCCCGGAAGCCAAGGGCGTGAAAGTCCAACAGGAGACCTTGCTTCCAGGTAGTGTCATAGGCCAACTCCGCCTGGAAACCCCCCGGGTAACCTGCCGGTCCCAAGCCCGGATGAAGGAGGAGGGTTGGGCGTGGGGTCAGCAACCTGTAAAACAACCCTTGCTACAGAAACTACAACACTACCACAACGAGAGCCTGGACGGGAAGATCTCTCTTTGGAGGGGCCTATGACGCATGCTGGCAAAAGCCTTCGGGAAGTCAGCTCGCCGACCTATCTTCTCACGGCCAAGGCAAAAACCAGGATAGGGACCTGGAACATCAGAACCCTATACGAGAGAGGAAAATCAGCTCAGGTAGCACAGGAGATGAAGAACTATGTCATCAAGCTCCTTGGCCTGTGCGAGACCAGATGGAATGGCAGCGGTCAGACCAGACTCTCGTCAAGGGAGACTATCATCTACTCTGGACATGAAGATCCTGACCATGACCACTCACAAGGAGTAGCAGTACTGATGACACAGGAGGCTGCAAGGGCACTAATATCAT